>JAVIWC010008758.1:0-600000 GCA_031894815.1 Creontiades dilutus | reverse complement strand
ACGGCTGGTATTTCTGTTAAGAAGAAGAATTTTCACGGGTTCAACATGACGATTCAAATCAGTAAATATCGCTTGATATGCGAGGGGATTGGGGGGGGGGGGGGCACAAGGATTCACTTCTTTTCTGGGGATTTCTGTCCCCATAGTGAACTTAGTTTACGAAAAACCTGTTGTTGGAATAACACGGATGATACCCATTCGTCTTTCGTTGCTTCAGGATTGTTTTCTCCCACGAGCAAGAAGTGGCATCTACAATGCTCGCGGCTTTCCTCGGAGTTGGCATTGCCTGTGGATCCGTCATCAGTTTATTCGTCGTCACCCTGCTCTAAGGAAACTGTTCGCCACTCCACTAAAAAAAAAACAGACCCAGGTAACCCCAATAGTGTCTCGTTAATGTTCCCCCTCGAGACAATAATATTTCATCGATATGACTAATTTTTATGCTAAGAAAAATTATTCCCTTTCGATTTTTTTAAGGAATAGAAATTGTAGTCTTAAGAGGGATGCAGTCTGGCCAACACATAATATACTAGACATGCCTATGTATTATCCTTTATGGACACTGCAGTTACGTTTGCTGAAAGATGTTTGGCAACATTCGTACCTTCACAAAGTCAATATTGATAAATTTTATATGTGTAAACGGTTTTCGACTTGAGGACGTTTGCCTTTTCTTTTGGACTTTTTCTCAACAGTTGATTACGTGTAGTTTTTTTAAAATTTGACTGGGTTGTGTTGGCCCAGCATAAACGCCACACACTACTTCACTTTTGCTGAATCTTTCCAAATTTTCTGTGTTATTGTGATCTCATTATTCCTTTATGACAACGGTTTTATATCCCTGCTTCTTCGTTCATTGGGACGTTAGTTTGCCAGTTTGACAAAACAAGACTGGGTACCTATGAATATAATTGCTTGGTGGTCGTTGATGGCATTAGTGGAAGATTAACTTTTCATGATATACCTTTATTTTTTGGATTTGTTAAAAACGAATCTGCAATTACCTTCCACCACCAAAACTCTTTCCATAAGGCAGTTAGGTAGCTTTTCTCTAAAGGTACCTTTTCTTAAGTTTGTATCAAAGTGGGAAGAAGCAAGTATTGACATATTTCTAAATGTGATAATTTTTAGTTATTATAATTTACGTTTATTTCGATTATTAAATAATTGTTGACATCTGAAGAATACTCAACAAATACTGCCTTGGATGAGTGTTTAATTTTATAAACAATAATTAAGTTTATTACCATTAGATAAATTATTGATTGAAAACAATTAAAAGACTATTGTAAAATAATTATTATTCGTGAATTTATACATCAAAATGTACCTAATCAAAGCAGAGTTATCTCATTGTTCATGTCTTCGTGTTCAGTTTATTGTATGTTTCATTTAAATTACGTCCACTCCATAAATTATATGGATTTTGTTGGGGCGATAGGTTCAATAGAAATTCTTCGACAACATCTGCTCTAAATATTAATTTCTAGTGGTAGGTCTCGCTTCTTATTAAAAAATATCTATTAATCGAGTTAATCTATTATTTGGATTTGATGCTCGTACTTATTATTATTTTTCCATCCATACAATACATGTATAAATTGTTAGTTTACTTATTTATATAAAATTTGGAGTATTGTATCTATACGTAAAATGAGTTTTATTTGTAACTGCTCAATTCTTTGAGTCTTTAGTTGGATGATGGTGAGGACAACCTATTCATTATTTATAGAGCCCATTATTTTTTAAGAATTAACCCTATACTACTCCCTATATTTTACTGCTTTGTATTTTGGCTTTCAAAAAGCTGCCATTAATTTACTATGTTTTGATTCTATTTTTGTGAAGGTGATTTTACCTCAAGTTCAGCATCACAATAGCCTTCTTGTGATTAGTGTGATAGTCTAGTGTTTAGTAGACAAAAGTGAAGAGGGTTGGACTTGTGAATCAAAGATCTTTTATTTTAGATGCTATTTTTATAGGTAGATGAAATTTTTGCCCATTTTTCGCGAAGTGGAGGACTTGTTCTGAACGGAAGTTTCCCAAATGTAGTGATGTCTTTAGGGTAAATAAATTGTCGATGATCGTTTTGATTCATAAGGGATGTAAATAAAGATTAGGTGTATACTCGAAGCTTGTTAGTAAACTCTGCGATCATTTGCGGGGTGCTGTATTTGTCGATCATATCGACGAACGGTATGGGACCTCTGTATGAGGAGAGTCAGATGAAGCCTGCGTCGGTTTCTCAGCATACGTAGGAATTAATGAACGTGATAAAAACCCAAAGAATCGTTTAGCGCGTTGCATTGCACGAGTCTTCCCAAAACCAAAATTTATCCGTTACATTGGTTAACTTACTTCTACTTGAAATTTTTTGAGCTCGAGTAATCAGCGTATTTTAATAAATCGCTGTCCTATTAAACTGTTACGGTATTGCGATCTTGATTGCAAGGAGATTTGTGATGTGCTATAAATTTGAATTATTCTTGATCCGTAGAGGATGATCATTATAGGTACCTAGGCTATACGTTTCAAGTTATTATGTGTTGTTCTGTTGGAGATATTGGTATTTTAGATTGCTAATTTACTTTTAACTGGTGATAGAAATACGTAGATGAAAATTTAAGAATTATGTGAAACTACGAGCCTTGTTATATTAGGACCAGTCCTTTGTTGTTGTCAACATTCCAGTAGGTAGGGCTTGAGCTGTAGATATGTTTCATTGGATTTTCATTCAGTAAGCTGCATGCTGGAGAACTCATTATGACACTACTATCCCTTTCTTATCAATTCAGGTCGTTAATACTGTTGATTTGTGTACATAAACATAGAATTAAATAAAATTAAAGGACTTGAAAAGTCTAAAATTGCAGGTTATTGAAAAATCGCACAATAATTATCGGTTGCAGACGAACACTTGCAACTTATATGTGGGAGTATGTAGCCACCCAAGGACAATAGACGAATCAACAAAAAATATTGGATCCAACAATCGTTCTGAAAACTGTTCACAAACTGAGTGACTGATAAATAAAGTTCTGAGAGCAACAATGCTCCACTTAACCCCTTCAGGCCGTTTGGGTTACATATGACCCACCACTTATCCACTTTACTCCACCACTTAACTCCAGTCTAGGAATAGTCAGAGTTTTGATAGGGGCCAGTTTTGATTTAGATGTTAATAAATGTACGTTCCAAATAGAACTGTTGGATGAGCTGGTCCGTAGATAAAGGGCTGCTGCATAACCTTTCTCTGAAGCATCCGAAAATCCAATAATTTGGCACAAAGAATCAGTGGTTATGCCAACAAAACGTGGTATTCTTAGATGTGTGAGAACTGGTAATTCTGATATTATTTTGTCCCATTGGGATTGGAGATGAGAGGGAACTGGAGTATCCCAATCCAAAGAAAGTTTCCAGACTTCCTGAATGAAGCTCTTCATCAAAAATGTTGTTGGCGTCAAAAAACCAATTGGGTCATATAGCTTGGCGATTGTGGATAGGATTCCTCTCTTAGTGTTGGTTGAAGATGGCTGCTTGATGGTAAAACAGAACTCATCTGTGTTTGGGTCCCAATGTAAACCAAGAACCTGTATGGGGGTTGTACGGGGGTTGGGGATATCGAAAAAGTCAGCTTTAGATTTCGCAATTCACTACGGTAATAGTTTCAAGTTCTCAAACCGCATTTTTATAATCCTAGGTCGTGATCAGTGTGGTGGAATTTGGGCAGATTTAGCCTTTCTGAAATAGATTTTCCCGGTTCAGTTTGCAAGTACCTTAAGCCAATTAAAATGTCGGATGAATGGCCATTTTGGGCCGGTTTCGCCATCAATCTCCCAACCATGGTCAAAGTAGATCATTGTTTTGCTTAACCAGAGATTTGAACGTTGATTTAAAACAAAGGAGTTTTACCAATGTAATAAATAATTATACTGTTATTAGTGAATGAAGATATACAGCGTTTCCATGAACGACAATTTTAAGCTTAAACGTTGATTTAGATGAGATCAAGGAGGCATTTGCCTGCAAAATGGGGGTGATAACGAGATGACAATGATAACGTAACCATCAACCGTTTGTATTTTCGCTGTATTTCCGATTTTTTTTCGATTGCCGCCTGCTTCATTTTACTTCATACTTCACTTGCTTTACCCCTTGATTTCTATTTTTGTTAACTGTGTTGTTTATGTTCGTAGTTCGTTAGTTCATATTGTTGCTGCTATATTGGGATATCTATATTGTTGTTACCTATATGGCCTCGTTAAGGACGAGGAAGCAGGGGCTAGTGTAAGCGAAAATATGAACTGATGTTTGAGTAGGTGTTGCTAAAAAGAAATACTAGTGCCTCGTCATGAAGTCAATATGGAAGAGCTTGAAATGCGCAATTATCGTAGACTATCGTAGACGGGGAATTGGTAAAATTTGTACCAAACCCATCAGGTAGCTACCAATGCATTAATCAAGCTTTGTGAATAATTTTTTAGCCAAAATAACAAAAATAGGTAGGAAAACACCAATGCAATGCAAAGCAATAGCAAAAAATGTTGGAAATATCACAATATACAGTAACGCAGTTAAACAGAATTTCGGAATGGAAACAAAGATGACAGAAAGAACTGGTATTAATCGTTGTTTAGGACACTAACCATTCAATTAAGTTGGTCGATTTAGCGCGTTTGATCGTTGATTGGCCTGAACTACAGTTGGTGAAACCAAACATCGTCGTTCAACAGCTGAGATCTCTGGTTTATTGAGTAAACGTTGGTTAAAAACTTTGGTGAAACCGGCCCTTACTTTCAACTGCTGCCCTTGAAGTACCAGGAGCTTTTTTGCTTTGGGCGTTGCAGTATCATTGACTCATCCTTTGGAAGGGGTAACTACTCCATTCCGTCATCTCCTTATAACACCACATCCCTTAGAATGGCCTTGTGAAGGTGGAAGGTAGTGTAGGGGATCAGTTTTACGTTGATATGAGAGATGCTTGTGTTATCGCCACTGTGGTGACAATAATTTGTTCAAGTAGAAAGAAACATTTCAGGAGAATATGTGGAGAATATCGCAGGAGTAAGTGCGACCACTTAGTGGCTCACTCTGACCTGGAAGAAAGCTAGAGGAAAAATCTAGAGATTAACGAACCGCCACATGATCCTTTGAGTAAAATATGACTTCCCAAGCGGCTCCAATCAAGTAGCCTTTAATGAATTGTCTTTGAGAATCTTTTCGGGTGGAAACTAACATCATTACCTACCTATTATTTGCCGATATGATTCATAGGGTTCCATCCACCTCACCAGTTGCATAATTACTGGTAAACCAGTGGGACATATCTATTGTGACGATTCCATGTTAGCCGTTCTTGAAGTATTGTGTTCACCAGCCTCAAGGTTGATGTGTGTCCATTTCTTCTCATGGTCTCGAATTTCAATTGAGTATAACATTTTCGTGATTAAACGCATTTTTATCTGTCATGTCTCGGTGTTTTCGTATGTTTCACTCAAGGTATACTATGGTTGTTTATGTCCACAATAATATTGTTACTATCCGTCAAATTGTGAACGCACAACTTGGCACTTATATCTTTCTTAAGCGCAACCATAGCCATTCTATGTATAATGTTCGTTAGCTTTGATATTTTAAAAGTATTTTATCGCACTACTTAACTTGTCTGAGAACAATAAACCGTTGAAAAGAATTTAATTTTTATTGTCACACTTGTTGTTATATTTTCCTGGTACCAAAAAATACGTATCTTTTATGAGTCTTTCAAAGTTATAAATCGAAGCTTGAAGTTTGGATTTTTTAAAAATATTTTAGGGAAGAAGGAAGTATCACGTATAATTTAAATATTTATAGTCTGCATTAATTTTAGGTAAATTCTGGGATGTTGTGTTTATAAACCGTGAAAATGGTAGATTTTTCTATGAAATATGCAATTTAGAAATTTTTGAATTTATTAGAATTTTGCACTTGTAGTGAGGGAAACTGTGAGTAGAACACAGATCACTGTCGTATGTGTTCAGCAGATATCGTTATTACTGTTGCATTCTGTCATCGTCATAATATACCTCTGACTAAAATTTACATTTAATGGGTGCTATATAATCAAGGGAGTTTTTTTAAAATCCAATATAAATCTTGAACGTATGTATGTACCTTAAGAAAAGCATTCAACAACTTATACTAAAATTTACTGAACTGAAATCATACTAAAGCGGCCAAAACAATATAGATTGATATCATGGGCGAGATCAAACGTATCTTCTCGTTATACGAAAAGCCCAAAAAAGGTCGCTTTCAACACCTCTTGGCTGTTGAGGCCAATTGACGTTTCCTAGGAGTCGAATTTTGTAGATTTTCGACTGAATTGGGGTTGGTGCCACAGCTGTTGCTCTCTGGAAAGTCTCTGAAATTTCGAGGGCTCCCACGGCGATTCAAACCCAAGTTTTTAAGAGTGTTACGTGTCCATGTTTTTCTGTGGCTGTGGAACATGGACTCTGGCAGTTTCAGTGAACAGTTATTGAACTGCTGAGAGCATGAGCTCTTACGTAAAATCTTCGTTTCCATTTATGAGAATGGTGCATGGTGAATCTGGAAGAATGGAGAGCTGAGACGTCTGTATGGTGAACTAAACAAAGTAACAGTCATCAGACGTGCATGGCTTAGGAGGTTAGCCCATGTGGAGAGGATGCCTCATCAGGGCTGCGTATGGAGGAAAGACCACAGATGGGATGGCTGGAGAATGAACTGAATCTATTTGGTGTCTGAAGATTCAGGAGCCAAGCCCAGGACAGAGATGTTTAGAGATTGAGAAGGCCCTGGTTCTCTAAGGGCTCAAGTACTGGTTAATTCTCAGTTGAGCAAGGTCATTGTTTAGATGTGATATTTACTGCCTGGCTCGAGTTGGATTACCTAATCAATCTGTTGTCACCAGCCATGGTTCCCCAAAAATTATATCTCAACAGAATTCTAGCCTTTACTTGAACACCTTGGGACCCTTAAAACGCCTTAAACAGTTAGCTAGACGAGACCGATGTATGTCAACAGTTTTCCAAAATCAGGAGTTTCCCTCCCTTAGCAACGTACGGAGGGATGACCACAGATGGGATGGCTGGAGAATGAACTGAATCTATTTGGTGTCTGAAGATTCAGGAGCCAAGCCCAGGACAGAGATGTTTAGAGATTTAGAAGGCCCTGGTTTTCTAAGGGCTCAAGTACTGGCTAATTCTCAGTTGAGCAAGGTCATTGCCTATATATGATGTTCACTGCCTGGCTCGAGTTGGATTACCTAATCAATCTATTGTCACCAGCCATGGTTCTCCAAAAATTATATCTCATCAGAATTCTAGCCTTTACTTGAACACCTTGGGACCCTTAAAACGCCTTAAACAGTTAGCTAGACGAGACCGATATATATCCAACAGTTTTCCAAAATCAGGAGTTTCCCTCCCTTAGCAACGTACGGAGGGACGACCACAGATGGGATGGCTGGAGAATGAACTGAATCTATTTGGTGTCTGAAGATTCAGGAGCCAAGCCCAGGACAGAGATGTTTAGAGATTGAGAGGGCCCTGGTTCTCTAAGGGCTCAAGTACTGGTTAATTCTCAGTTGAGCAAGGTCATTGTTTAGATGTGATGTTTACTGCCTGGCTCGAGTTGGATTACCTAATCAATCTTGTGTCACACCAGCTTTGCCAATTGTTACCAGCCATGCTTCCCCAAAAATTATACCTCAACAAAATTTTAGCCTTTCCTTGATAACCTTGGGACCCTTGAAACGCCTTAAACATTGGCTAGACGAGACCGGTATATATCCAACCGTTTTCCAAAATCAGGAGTTTCCCTCCCTTAGCAACGTGATCTAGTTCAATAGTTATAGCTATAATCACTTATGAAACCAAATTTCATTAATGAAATTTTTGAACTCTAAAGCCAAAATCAAGAAGAAAATTTTCTTGTCATTCTCACCTCTCATATTTCGGTGAAAACTGTTTTCATTTAGCGGTTAACTCTATTTATCTGCTACAAAACCTTGAAGTTCGACTAATGAAGGATGAAAGGTAGATAGACATGCCAATCACACCAAGTTATTTCTAAAATGTTTATTCAGTGATACAATTCGGTTTAACTAAGCAAAATGTTTGTAATAGAGTAATAGACAATAGTTACAGCTTCGTTCAGGTCGAAAGTTCATCCCCAGACTCTGACGTGGTTGTCCCACGAACACGTGGAAATTCCGAGTCCGTTGGGTGCCACCGAGAGAGAGGTTACGCGATTTTCGTGTCCTGTCAAGATGCCTAGCAAAGTCACGGAAGAAAAACATTAGCTTAACAATTAGGGAGATAGATAAATAAACAATGTATTAGTGACCAAATAGACACATATTTAACCTACACTATGGGTATATGAGCAATAAATATGTCCATATTTTCTTGTCTTCCTCAATCAACTATTCTCCCTAATTTTGGTTTATTATTCAATAATAAACCATTGTAATCCCTCTTGAAAAAAAAAAAAAAAAAAAAAAAAAATCTTTTCCAAGCTAATGCTACCCCCCCCCCCTGAAAATTTCATGGTTTACGTTTCAAAGGGTGTAGAATCCGAATCTGCAATAAACATTTTTCCGTTCCGCCGTAAGCCGTACGCACGATTTCTCCCAAACGGCTGAAGCAAAAAAGCTGAAATTTTCAGGAAAAATCCATGTTGGTCCGGCGACGCCCCAATTCTTGAGCCAGCTCTCTCACTTAATTTAAAGTGCCCTTTAAGGGTTGTCGTAAGCGTTTTTTAGTACCTACTGTTGTGTAAAAAATTCAAAAAGTGCAATAGACTGAAGGGAAATACGTCATCGGTTACAGGTAATATTTCCCTTCTGCTCTGTCAGGCAATCAGTTGAGAGTTATCGTTGAAAATGTACAATCGAGGGAATTTACAAACTGGGAAAGAACGAGATATCGTCTCTGATGATGACCGATCTTCTCACTTGTGGGCAAGTTTCTCAACATACCTCTCAGCCTTCTCCCCAAAAATTGACATAAATTCTACTCATAAGACTAGATAAGTGAAAACTCACCATATTCCAATCTTTCAAGAAGTCAAAATCACGAATAATAGCTAATATCTCAATTTCATTGACAACATCAGAACAGCAACGAGTTCCTGTAGCATGAGATTGAATCCTGAGTTTTTTATTAGCATGAACAGTGCCTTCCTGTTACTTTCCGTTTTCTGGCCATAGTGGGAGGCTTAGTCGCTTAGCCATCAGAGGATGAGGGATCTTCTTCCATAATATTAAGATTGCGAGACATTTGAGGAACCACTGACTCTAAAGACATTCAGTATAATTATCACACCTTCAATTGAAATGAAGTTAGTTAGGAATCAATCAAAACTGAATGTACAGCAAAGGGATCGATCGAAAAATATTGTACTGAGATAGGTAAAAGGGCGACAAACGAAAAGGAATGTGAACTGTGAGGATTCACAGACTGGTTGGAAATTCAACGATGGTGAGAAAGGCGGCAGCTCTATGTTAACCCATTGTTTCCCTGGACCGCTCGTATAAACCCTTTGGCTGTGTACGAAATACTCACCCGCTGTTTCAAGTAAGTAAGTAAAGTAAAAGTAGAGTAAACAAGGAATTTCACTTTGGATTTTCGTCCGACTAACCGGAGATGTCGCGGACGTCGCCAGCCGTCCTCCAGAAAAGATCGGAACTAGGTCTGACGATTTCGCTCGTGGCTTCCCATTGCCTCACTTAAGTGGGTTGGGAGCGATTTGGATTCACGTGATATCGAGATCAGAGGTGAACTGTCTAAAGACAGGACAGGTATACAACACTTGATAGGATTTTGGCCCTAATCATTGGTGCCTGCCGGATTCGAACCGGGGCAATCAGTACTCCCACTGAAAGTAAACAGCTAGAGGACTGTCGCCCCAGCTCGCTCGGACAATCTGTCCCCTGCTGTTTAAAAGCATTTAGACACGTTCTATCTGTTTAAACCATACCACCGTGTTTGGTTACTCAATAAACTTAGTACCATTTTCTACTCGATTTTGATAAAAAATCGACTTAGCACGTTCTTTCCTTTAAATTTTATCACTTATCTGAACCAATTATTTCTGATGTCATTGCTGAAGATGTGAGAAATAGATCGCTTTAAATCTCTCCTGGATTTGAAGGGTATGGTTGGGGTCGTTCTTCAACAAATTGGTCAGGTGTTGGATAAGCCACGAAATGACTGATTGCTTGGACAGTACCTGAGTATTATTGCCCTCGTGAAAATAGAGGTTTACCCACCGTTGTGTTGACACTTGAGGGTGTCCCAAATGTGGATGTTGCTGTCGTCGGAGCCGCAGATGATGAACCTTCCCGAGAGACTGAGGCCGCAGGAGGTGAAGCCCGGGTTCCCGGATGGCGGCTTGTAGCAGGCGAGCTCCTGATCTCCTCGGATGTCAAACAGCCTCGCCGTCTTGTCCTCTGATCCTGTCGCGAAATTGAAACCGTTCGGATGGAACTGTAACGACCAGAATTTGGATTTGTAATGCCCAGTGATGAAAAGTCACAATAATCTAAAAAACCAGACTGCGTTTGCACACCCTTAAATAAATATCGGTATCCAGTCCAGCTAGCGTCATGGGTCTTCACAGTTGCAGCCCTTCAACGTTCCCTTCCTTTGTAGGCCCTGGCAGTCGGTATACCAAAAACCGCCTTCAGGGGGACCATCAACATGTGGGTCAATAAACAAACCACTAGTAGATGGCTCAATATCGTAAACTTATGGTGGAGAAACCCAACACCAAAATTACTGACTGGCTACTAGGCGAAAACCGTAGGGAACTAAGAACAATGGTCGGCCTCATAACCGGCTTTGTACCCCTAAGGTTCCACCTACACCGCATTGGGGTAACACAAAGTACAACCCTGTGCAGGCTATGTGAGACTCTGAAAGTGGTGGAGAACTCTAGTGATGAGGGCCTAAATGTAAACCCCAACAGGCTGACGAAACGGCATCCCACATAATATTTGAGTGCCCTGCACTCGCATCTCGTAGATTTGAACTCTTTGGGGCTCAAACCCCAATGAGGTCTATTCAGAGTGAACAACTAATCAAGGGCCTCAAACCCCTCACCAAGGGGCTGAATCTCCTTGATTAAAAGTAAAACTCCCAGGAAAGTACAATAAGCCAGCAGGCTTCCGTGCTGGGGGCTCCCAAACCCCCACCCTGAGAGTTTTAATCCTACATCTACATCTACATCTACATCCCTTCCTTCGTTTATAGTTAGATTTCCTTTTTAGATTCTCGTTTAGTGATGTTGTTTCCTTCTTCCTTAAAAATTATATAACTTGTGTATAACAGTTGGTCATTTCCATATTCCTGTAGTACCATTACTTTGGATTGCGAATCTCGTAGGTACCGATTTTCTGATGTGTGGCCGATGTATATTTGAATGCCCAATTTTTTCTCGTTATTTCTAACATCTGACATCTTTATTCTTTCCTTCTTATTCATTGAAAATGTATACTAAGATTCAAAAATAGTGAAAACTATAGAAAATGGATATGTGGTACGGGGCACAGCTTGTCTTAACTACTGTGACTGTTAAGATAGCGCCCACTAGTGGGTTAATAGCAATTCATATTTCCACCACAAGACAAATCAATTATCCTTTTTAAAAATTTATTCAGCTTTACGTTAAATGCGTACGACTTACGCAAACTGAGTTGACGTCAGCAGAGTGGCCAAAGAAGGTCTGCTGACATTTGCCGTCGCGGATGTCCCAGAGTTTGCAGCTCTTGTCGACGCTTCCCGTCACGAAAGTGTTTTGGTCGGGCGACAACGAAATGCTGACCACGTCCCCCGCGTGCGCTTCGTATTCCAAACTCTTCACTCCACTCTCCAAGTTCCAAACGCAACTGTTAAAATTAATATTAATTTATATTCGAATGAAATAGGCGAACCAATTATACTTTTATTACCTCGCACAGTCAAGATGAATTATTTTACAAAAATATTGAACTAAGAAAGAAGGGGAAACCATTATTGGTTTATTATTCAATAATAAACCATTGTAATCGCTCTGGAAAAAAATTCTAGCCCCCCTGAAAATTTCATGGTTTACGTTTCAAAGGGTGTAGAATCCGAATCTGCAATAAAAATTTTTCCGTCCGTCCGCCGTACGCCGTACGCTCGATATCTCCGAAACGGCTGGAGCAAAAGATCTGAAATTTTCAGGAAAAATCCATCTTGGTCCGACGACGCCCCAATTCTTGAGCCAGCTCTCTCACTCAATTTAAAGTGCCCTTTAAGGGCTGTAAAAGTTTTGTAAAATCCCTAAAAACCTCAAAACAAGTCGAATCGGCCTAAATATTTACCTATTTGAAGAACATACCATGAGGAATCGAATGAGCCCTTCCCCACGTCCGTAGGTCAAACCATTCTCGATGTATGGCATGGTGCAAACATTTGCGCTTTCTCGTTTATTGTTTGTTTGTAACCTAGTGATGCCGATAGCGTCGAGTTGTAGTGAATGTGGTTACTGGAGTGATACCCGATGTGGATACTTGTAGTTTATAGCCGATACACGGGTTGAAGCATCATGATATGTATGAAACGCTGATAATATGTAGGTAAATATTATTACTGGGGATTATTATTCAATATTATTACTGGGGTAAATAAGTAGTCTTTCACTCGGGTTTATTATTCAATTGGCTTGCGTTCATGATTTGAATCTGTACTAAGCTTCGGAGTGTGCGTGTTTCAATAAAAAACGCTGCAAATTCTTTCACTGGGGTTTATTATTCAATTGGCTTGCGTTCATTATTTGAATTTCTACTAAGCTTTGGAGTGTGCGCGTTTCACAGGATAGAGCGATTATTGAATTTCAGAAGGCACACATATATGATCAACTGATCAATCCAAATAGGTATTTTGGTAGAGAACAGATTTACGTGCTCCATGCATATCTCCTGAAATTCAATAATCGCTCTATCCTGTGAAACGCGCACACTCCAAAGCTTAGTAGAAATTCAAATAATGAACGCAAGACAATTGAATAATAAACCCCAGTGAAAGAATTTGCAGCGTTTTTTATGTACATTTGATATTAACGTTGTCCAGCGAAGAATAAGTTCAAGAACTTGTGCTCTTCAACAAGATTCAAATTAATTTTTAATCAATAAAGACCATATGAGTAAAATAAACAAAAAATCACCTTTTAAAAATACTGAAAATTCAACGCAAAACCACAATTTAATTTTCTTTGAGTTTACCCAAAGGGCTGTAAATACAGAGAATGAAAGGCAAAACTTCTTTATAAAAGGGTGGAAATTGCCAAAAATGAATGTACAAATTCCATTTTCAGACAAGAGTTAAGAACTGACTGCCTGACTTTGTTCTGTGGAGAGCTCCTTTTACAGAAATTTTTATTATCCTTTGGGAATAGTAGATATGTTTCAACTCTTCGGGACGAATTTCGAATTGAAGAAGAAACAAAAACATGTTCACGTCCACCAGTACAAATTACAAGAATGCTGCATTGTAATAAAAAAAAATGCGATGCTATTTACATGAAATTGCTCGTGAAGGAGTGAAGTTGATTGCCTACGGATCTTTCTACAATTTCAACACCGATTTTGATAACCCAGATGGAGGTTGTTTGGTTATGAGAGCCCAACTCAGGAATTAGGTTCGGGTAGTAAATGACGAAATTCCTGTCGTAAAACGGCAAATCCGTTGGCCACTGCTCCAGTAGTGGCCATTTTAAAGTTTATATTTGAGAAATAAGGATTCCCGGTCTCCTAGTGGCTTCAAACTTGCAGGAGGTACAGCTCATGTCATCTTGTAGTCAGAGGTTGAACTAGGAGTGCGCAGAGCATCATTGGAAATTGTGGTAAACTTCTCAATATGACCGTCCCTAGTTTCCTCGTTTTTTGGGCTGTATCCTAGAGCTTCTACTGGATAGAATCAATTTTGTTCATCTGGTATTGAATTTAATGATATTAAACACGTAAGGAGGGCAAAATGTCAAGTGGCCACTACAAGTGGCCACTACTGGAAATTTCGTAATTTGATGTGGCCACTACTGGATCAAAATAAAGGTGTGAGAAAAAATTAATAAAAAATAGAAAAAATTGTTCTTTTGATAGTTTTATTCAATGGATATGTTAGGGAAGAGTCGGGCTATATTCTAAATGAGTCCTGAAGAAAGTCAGTACTACTGTTGGCCCACAATTGTCAAAACTAAAGAAAAAAATTCTTAACTGTGGCCACTACCGGTACCGTTACCTTACCTACTGATAACACAGCAAGAAAAAAATAACAAATAAAAATGATAATAATAATTAAAAGGTTAAAAGCCACCGACTATCCGGAATCGGATTTCCAGTAGGATATAGTTTTAGTTTACTTAGGGTTAAGAAACTTATTCTAAATCAGCAGGCATTCAACGCAGACTAAAGGAAGGACACTTACGATTTACATAGGAAATTCATGTTAAAGGCCTATTTCTACCACATACTATATTACTTGTTTAAATTAGGTATTACGATAATTCGGGATTTCAATTGGGTATTTACATTTTCATGTCACCCGAGCCTGTGATGAGGGTATTGTCGTCGAGGAATCTACAAGATGATAGAAACCCCTCGTAACCGAGAAGTTCTCTCGTAATTTTGGCTGCCCCAGTCCCGTC
This sequence comes from Creontiades dilutus, assembly GCA_031894815.1. Lineage (NCBI taxonomy): Eukaryota > Metazoa > Arthropoda > Insecta > Hemiptera > Miridae > Creontiades > Creontiades dilutus. The sequence continues at coordinate 585,309 of JAVIWC010008758.1, read as the reverse complement.
TCTGTTGTTCACGTCATACACTGTACACATGTTATCCATCCCACCGCAAGCTGCAACAAATTAAAACCAGTTTTAACGGCTGATTTTGACAACAACGAAATCAAGGATGCATTTCCTAAAACTGTGTGCTTACCGACGAAGTTTCCGGATTTGGCGAAGGCGACGCTCATCACCCAGGAAGATCGAAGAGGGATCACCTGAATTTTATTTCCCGTCCACGTGTCCCAGATGATCAACTTTCCGTCCAAAGAGCCAGTGACTGTGTGTCTATATCACAGAGGAGAAACCACGAAAACAGTTACAATGAGTTTAAACCAGGTTAGAGTAAAAAAGTCCTCAGTAAAACCCCATAGTAGGTACTACCAGCCAAGACTGGGGATGAGAATTCAAGATTAGTTCAACATTCCGTACCCATCGAGGGTTGTTGTCTATTGAGCGGAATAAGGAAGAAAATCAGTTGACGTACTTTCTATAGTAAGCTGAAGTTTTGTCGTTGGTGTCGTGAATTTATTCATTTGTCGGCAATTTTCCAAGAACATATTGTACTAAACCCGTATCAGCTTTTCATTAAATCCAGCAAATGTTGATACGTCTCTATTTTTGGCGGTAAATTCACTCTGTTATGAATGAGAGAGTGATCACTTTTCAGTGCTATTTGTACAGAGATTAGAGTTCGAAAATGTAGTCCATTCTAAGTGAAAAAAATCTTCTTCTGCCATTCCAAAATTGGTGGACTACAAAAAGATGGCCTCTCAAGGATGCATGAAATTATAGATTATACAGTTTTCGGGAACGATTCTACAGAAATGTTCGTCATACCAAATATGTACAGCATAAAAACGGATCTATTCAACCCACATAGCTGTAAACGATCTATCATATATATAAATATGAAAGTATCATAGTTCGTATACCCGTTTTTCATCCAGAATTCAACCCCCAGAGCCCCCCCGACGCCGCAAGTGAAGGGGAGGGGGCCCCAGCGGGGCGGAGCGTCTCCCAGGGCAACCGACGTGCTCCCCTCCTCGGGGACTTGGAATATACGATTTTTGGTTTATTATTCAATGATAAACCACTGTAAAAAATTTAACCCCCAATAAAACCTGAAATAAAAATTTTTCCGTCCGTCCGCCTTTCGATTTCTCCCAAAAGGCTGAAGCAAAAAATCTGAAATTTTCAGAAAAAATCCATGTTGGTCCGACGACGCCCCAATTTTTGAGCCAGCTCTCTCACTTAGTTTAAAGTGCCCTTTAAGGGTTGTCAAAGTTTTGTAAAATCCCGAAAAACTTCAAAAAAAGTCAAGGCGGCCTGAATTTGGACTTATATATAAGAACTTTCCATGAGGAATCGAATGTGCCCCTCCCCTGGTCCGTAGCTCAAACCATTCCCGATGTATGTTGCCAACATTTGCGTTATTTTTGTTTATTATTGTTTTTGTTTTGATTGCAGTAACCTAGTGATGTAGTGAACGTGGATACTGGAATGAACTCCTAAAAGGGTTTATAGCCGATACACGGGTTAAAGTATTCTGATAACCATGAGAAAACGCTGCAAATTCTTTCACTGGGGTTTATTATTCAATTGGCTTGCGTTCATGATTTGAATTTCTACTAAGCTTTGGAGTGTGTGTGTTTCACTGGATAGAGCGATTATTGAATTTCAGGAGATATGCATGGAGCACGTAAATCTGTTCTCAACCAAAATACCTATTTGGATTGATCAGTTGATCATATTTAAATGCCTCCTGAAATTCAATAATCGCTCTACCCTGTGAAACACGCACACTCCAAAGCTTAGTAGAAATTCAAATAATGAACGCAAGCCAATTGAATAATAAACCCCAGTTAAATAATTTGCAGCGTTTTTTTTTTTGAACCTCAATACCCCCCCACAATAAAAACATCTATAACTTATCAAGTCCTTTAGCACTCGTATTGCGTTAAAACTTCCCCAAATCCAAATTTAAACGATGTAGCCAAAGGTAGACTGATGTAGAGGAGGCACACAAATATGATCAACTGATCAATCCAAATAGGTATTTTGGTTGAGAACAGATTTACGTGCTCTATGCATATCTCCTGAAATTCAATAATCGCTCTATCACCTGTGAAACACGCACACTCCAAAGCTTAGTAGAAATTCAAATCATGAATGCAAGAAAAACGAATAAAATTGAATAATAAACCCCAGTGAAAAAACTTGCAGCGTTTTATTTCAGTTCATATTTTCCCCTGGACTTACAATTGGCGAATTTATTTTCCAGTGACAGTGTTTCTTGTGTTAGTAGTTGATAGAATTCTCCTACGTGACTTGAATAGATAGTCGTTCCTATTCCAACACATCACAATTCAAAAGTTTTCATTGTGAGGAATGTAAAAAAACAAAAAATTTGTGGCAATCTTACTTTCTATCTGGTACAACGTATAAAAGTCGTTAAATGCTTGAAACTAAGGCGAACCTCGAGTCTCCGGAATAATGGACGGAATTGACTTTATTGATGTGTCCTTTGAGGAGTTTTTTGGTTGAAAGCCGCACTTTGGGAGCACCCGCCAGATCAGCGCATTTCTCTTCCAATTTGCAGTCGGCTACTTTACCTTGTTCCTCCTGCACAAACCGCAACAAAATTGGTACACAAACAGAACAAGACAGTGAGAGAAGAAATTTGGTCATTGGATCTAGGGGGGGACTTAAATTCATCAGAGCTTGGAATAACCAGGACGCTGGGAAGTTAAAAATGCGAGGAAAGCTATAATATACAGCTATGAGCTGAAAACAAGCTACGATGATAAGGAAAGGATTCAGCTTTCGTCATATAGTCGAATGTATTCGCGGCTAATCAGCTTTTCCAGTGGGCAACCCGCGGCCTTCCTGGGTTTCGATCTACCCATGCTGATTAAGAGAACCGCGGCGAACATAAGAATGTCCAGCGATCGGCAATTTTCAACCCTTGTGGGAAAGGATTTTGTAAAGGTCGACCAACAGCTTCGGTGTATCTTGTGCAACACCAGCATGAAACCATTCGACATGTACTCGGTGAATGCTCCACTCTCGGGCAAGTGAGAATTAAATACTTTGGAAGTCGTAGGGTTAGTGAGGAGCGTATCTGGGGTGATTTGTTGCAGTGTGGCAGTGAGGCAGAGGTGTTAATGCTGGGCAATTTTATGTTGGCATACCTCAGACTGAGGACATTTAAGGCCCATTTGATAGAGGATGCAAGGTTGGAATTGTAGGCACTATTATGTATTGGAAAAAGAAGAGAACTTTGTCTAGGATTATCATTATCAATTAAAAATATTATGTGTGCACAAGAAATTGAAAAAAAAAAAAAATGTCTGCCAAGTGGGTGTGGCACATAGCTTCCTCGTATCCACAACTTGACTGTATAGATCATTGAAAATTATTATTGACTAAAGAACTTCGTTCAATTAGGCGAAGTAAATATTGAATTAGGGCAAATTTATTGTTATGCAGGAGCATAACTTGAAAAAATAAAGGTAGCCATGTTCAACTATTGATATATAAAATATACCTAATAATAAAAATTGACATTGACGCTGAATGGATATATGACTGAAGTGATAAATAATTATTATGACATTTCTAAAAATAAAATATAAGCATCGTTCAATGACGGATCAAATAATGTTGGGTTGACTGCAGCGTCGTTGCAAAGTACCCAACTGCCGTCATCCCTCCGCACAGTGGCTGTATATATCTTGCGCATGCGCAGAGGCTACTATTGATCCGGGGGTCATGAAACTTATAGGGGACCATCCACACATCAAACCGAACAATCCCTGAAAATGTCATCGAAATTGGTCAAGAACTCCCGGAGTTATGCGCGTAACAAGGATTTCACGTTTCCGCATGCGCAGAGGCTACTATTGATCCGGAGGTCATGAAACTCACAGGGGACCATCTGCACATCAAACTGAACAATCCCTGAAAATTTCATCGAAATTGGTCAAGAACTCCCGGAGTTATGCGCGTAACATGGATTTCACTTTTGCGCATGCGCAGAGACTACTATTGATCCGGCTGCCATGAAACCTATAGGGGACCATCTACACCCCAACCCGGACAATCCCTGAAAATTTCATCAAAACCGGACTATAACTTCGTGTAGTTTTGCCCGTAACAAGGATTTGTTGACAGACAGACACGAACCAAAATTGTTCAGAAAGGTCTAAAACGCAAAATGCGAGTGGAATTTTTGATTTTGGAGACAAAAAATTGTCACATCCCGAAAATGAAAACAATGCTTCCGCTACCTTGGTAGACTCGGAAGCAAAATGTTTAGTATTATACATAGGATTACACATTATTTCAGAAGAAAATTGGTGCTAGATTTGTTTTTGATCTTTATTTTGAATTGGAATTACGAAGTAAATATTGTTTATCATTGTAATTGGAACTCTTATTGTATGATTTTTAACCTGAAACAATAAAAATTATTTGATTGACTTAAATTCATCACTAAAATTGTGTGAAACTGCTCTGGTCGGTTTCTATTTAGTGACTATGAAATTACAGGCAATAGGAGTTGATTTACCAATCTACATAAATAATAATTATTGAATGTTACTTATTTTGGTTGGTTCATTGTTTTCAATAGTTGTAATCGTATAGCGAAGTTCGTATCCCCCTCGAAATGTGTCCTTCCTCTTTAACGGTGCATAGATTCAGCATCTGACGTCCGTCCGCCGTATGGGCCATAAAAGACCTTACAATTGATGTAAAAATCCGTTCTTATACACATTTTACTTTACTTGGGGTTCAGTTGGTCCTAAGTTTTAGGTCTCATGGTCTAATCGCTAGCATAGATCCTATGGGCCACAAACTGTTGAAAAACTTGGTTTTCGAGGTTTTTACTGACAGGCAAGTGGAGTGTCATTTCCAAGAAACTTTGAGGGCCAAATCGGTTGAGACCGGCAATCGACTGGTCCCAGACTAGTCCGAGCTCATTCGATTTAGGAGATCTCATTTTAAAGGGTAAAAACATCAATTTTTTAAAAATTCCATCGTTTTCATTTTCTTGTTTTGACGGCATAGCAGTGAAGAAAAAAGTTGATTGGGGGTTATTGAAGGCTTCAAAATTATCAATCTTTTTGAAATAATTCGCTCCGTTTCCAAATAAATGAGCGAATGGAGCGCTTCCGTGCAGGATCCCTTCCACCGAAGTGGCAGCTGCCAAAGCTCATTATCTTGCTGCTCAGGGCCGCTCGGGAACCTTATACGTTGGTTCCTATTAGGAAGAGAATACTGATGTCCAAATAGATGTCCAATTTGGTTACATCAGGAAGGTGCTAAGAACGCCATAGTCGCTCTACCCAGAAATAGTTCTTCTGGAAACTATAAGGAAGAATATTTAATGGCCCGAAGAACTGAAAAGGGTTGCTGTTCGTGTTGGATACGACTTTACTTTTTCAAATTGGGAACCGTCAGCTCTTTGATTCGCAGTTGGAGCACACTACGTCGTGAGGGGTTATGGCCCGTGAGCTTGCGTCAAGTAACTCCTTGTACAGCGAGTTGGATTTAACTCTGCTCGCAATAGATGTGAGAATTGAAGACACATGTGCGCCGTTGGTTGCTGAAGCTGGGAGGCTCTCTTTTGGGACTGAATCACCGCCCTTTCTCCCAACTACAGATAGAAGGGAGGATTGTTCCTTGTGTAATATGGGGGTGTATCATTTTCTTGGAGTCCAGAAGCAATTGTCTGGGTACATGGGTACTTCCAAACAGCATACTCCGAGTATATATGTCCAAACAGTTTAATATAAATCTGACAAATTGTTCGTCGGAGGTCGGTACTCAATTATCTACCTTGATTCATGAATTCTTTGTTGGGAAGTAGACCTTTCCGGATCATCCCGATGGCTGCTCATTCATTTTTTTATTCAACACCTTATGATCATATGCGCTTTTGTTGCTGATCAAGGAATCGATGGCAATGTCCATATTTTCAACATTGACGGGGACGTGAACCGTGGGATCCGAGGAGGCTCAGGTAACAATAACATTCCCGACCTTGGCTGTCTTGAAAAAAAGAAAAAAAAGTGAATAGCTGTGACGCACCCACACTTGCATGTAAAATGGTTGCTGTTGGACCCAAAAAAGATATAGTTGAAGGGGTTCTCAAGTTTGTTTTTTGTCCGGATGCTGATGACGGACGATGTGCTAGTGGGTGAAAATCCGGAAGAGGACGCAGGCTGTGAAGTGTAGTTCACTTTGGTGCTGGGGACCTCATTACGCTGGACTGTGATAAACCGTGAAACCCTTGTTCTAAATGAAAACGATGTATCTGTCGTCCTCACCCCTGAGGGCTTTGGCGATACCCACGGTATCCATGCTCGCACCGTTGATGGTGCTGACAACCTGAACACAAACGACTAGGGCGATTTTGGGCTCCAGATGACTCCCTCAGCCCTAATGATGATTGATGATTTCTGAGCCAAAAAAGGGACATTGTTACTACCACAGCTTAATGGAAAAGAGCCGTCAATAAAAATGCTTGGGAGGTAGGGAAAGAGTATCTAAGTTTCAAAAGAGTGGTACCTTAATCATCAAGTACCATAAAACAAGATTCTAACAAACCCACCGCGGTGTCGTGTAGGAGCTTGCGAAAAGTGGAAATTGCCTATGGAATACAATTTCCGAACGACTAACTACCTTGTGATGGTCACAAAAGAGCGATAAATTATAAATACTTGAGAGTGAAAGAATAATTTTCATGTATGGCATTATTTTTGAAGGTTGATATAATTGAAATATGAAGCTTAATCCGAATCCCATTTATGGCATACTCTATTTCGGTTATAATATTATAATAATTTGTTCTTCAAAGGTCGGTACTCAATTATCTACCTTGATAATATATTGTTATTCGCACCTGACATTTCTTAATCAGCTCCTCCAACTCTTTCTGCAGTTTTACTGTTTCCTCATCTTTTGGTGGCATAGCTGCTGTTCAGCCTGGATAGCAGTAGGTACCCACCGGAGTCGCTGTGGAAATCGAAGATCCGGTTGGCAATGTAAATTGTAGGATTTGCTGTAGCAAGAATCAAAGTTTCTTTCACAGGTTAATATGAATGCAACAATAAGCAATTTCAACAGCCTAGAACTGTCTAATAGGCCTTGACACGAGGTAGGTAATTCTTCTTAACCGTCTTAACACTGTTTCCAGTATGAAAAAACTTCGAAAAAACTAACAAATATGGTGAATTCAACCGAAACATTTTTAGCTAAACGGTTAGTAGCTCCGAGAACAGGCACAAAATGAGTTATTCTGGAATTAAAAAAACAAACTAGACTTGATATCCAACAATTGTCTTCATTAACTCAACGTTGTTGTGTAACATTTCCGTTCAAGATCGGACAATTAGGATGAGAAAATTGTGTTTGATGGATTTTATGCTTACGTAATCGCATACTGCGTTACTGATTTGTGAGCAATGAAACTCATACGAACCATCTACGACCCAACATACACATTCCAACAAATTGTCACCAATTTTACCAGAAAACTGTAGAAATCAAGCTTGGTAGAAGGTACATGACAGACATAGATGGGCAGAAGCCATACGAAAGTATTCAACATGGTTTAAAAAGTAACATTTGAGTAGAAATTTGTGATTCGGCGAGAAAAAAATGTTTCCTTTATACTTGTCCAAACACAATTATCCATCTATGTTGCTTAGTTCCTGCGAAAAGGTACTCGTTTGATGCGATAAAACGTGGTTTTACTGTAGCGCACTATTTCTGAAAGTAGGTCTCTTCTTAGTCGTGAGATAAGTAAAATTACGGGTTTGGTATATTAACTCGTTAAAATTTGTTCTAGAACTCTGTGGAGCTATGAAAACATGGAACGATGGAACAAAACACACATTAGCACAATCAAAATCCTTGGTAAAAACGGAGGTTTCGTTTTTTGCAGAAACAACGGTTTTAAAAACCTTTCGGAACAGAACCGCTTGTCTTTGAAATGTCACCCAAAAGAGATAAGGTAAAGAAAATATCACCCAGTGGACAGGTACTCATAGTGAATCATAATATTTCACACAGTTCATTTAATATCATTCAGTAGGAACGGAGACACTAAAAATCCTGATAAATTGAACAGCGGTTTACCTCATTAAGCAGAATAAAATGCGCCAAAGAAATAGCTAAGTATTGGGTATGAAAGCCAGCTTATTTTAGTTACATTTTCAATAAAGTGATGGAATATTAAGTATCGTGGGTACATGACTTACTTACTTCAGCGAAGGGTGAAAGCACGACTGTAGCACCGCTGGCATCTTAGTGCAGGGGAGCTGATCCTATTTGTCAAAACCTGTTAGCAAACGATTGTATGGTAGCTCCGATCTAATTTCATTACGGTTCTACACGAGGCCGGATGTGTTCCCACATTTTGAACTAATCAGACCGAATAGAACTCGTGTTATATCATGCACATGAGAATTCCCGTTTGAAGATCGATCAAAAACGTTTAAAATTATTACACAAACTTTTGTCGCTTTTAGGACGTCTCTCTGAAGCAAGGCTTCAGCAGTAGAGCGACTCCTATTAGAGTGGATCCAGATGGTCTCTAATATAAATGCAAACAAATCCGTTTCAGATAATTTTAACTGCAGATTCTACGAAAAGATATAGGTGCACGTCAGTATGTGACAAATTTTGTAGATAGTGCCCAATCTACAATTCTCAACCGATTTGCATGATTATTGTTCGGTTCGATTCCAATTTTACTGTACTTGTGCACCAAACTCCAGAAATTTCAAATTTTACGATGGAAGACAGGAATTAGAGGGGGTAATTCTGAATTTGTACTCTTTTTGAAGAACACTCCACGAGGAATCGACATGAGCCCCTCCCCAGGTCCGTATCAAAAAATTCCCGATCTATGGACCGATTTATGGTGCCAACATTTGCGTTATTTTGGTTTATTATTGTTTTTGTGTTGATATCAGTAACCTAGTGACGTAGTGATGTAGTAAATGGATACTGGAGTGAAATCCTAAAAGGCTTTGTAGCTGATACACGGGTTGAAGCATTCTGATAACCATAAAAAAACGCTGCAAATTCTTTCACTAGAGTTTATTATTCAATTGGCTTGCGTTCATGATTTGAATTTCTACTAAGCTTTGGAGTGTGCATGTTTCACAAGGTGATAGAGCAATTATTGAATTTCAGGAGATATGCATAGAGCACGTAAATCGGTGCTCAACCAAAATACCTATTTGGATTGATCAGTTGATCATATTCGTATGCCTCCTGAAATTCAATAATCGCTCTATCACCTGTGAAACACGCACACTCCAAAGATTATGGAAATTCAAAACTTGAATGCAAAAAAAAAAAAAAAAAAAAAAAAAAAGATAAAATTGAATAATAAACCCCAGCGAAAGAATTTGCAGCGTTTTTTATGGTTAACAGAATGCTTCAACCCGTGTAAGTTATTTAAAAAAATCTTTTTGGTTTGGGATTTTAAATATTTAAGCTCATTCAATTTTCATTAAGAAAGGGGGGTGATAGTGATAAATCGTTATTTCTTAACGATTTGCATCTAATTTTAACGATTTTAAAACATTTTTTTTGTTCGACTCTAATTCTAGATCAGTTGTTCAGAAACCCTCAGAAATTTTGAAATTTCTGTTGAATGTGGGAATGGAGGGGATAGTAGACAATCCACTCAAGCACTGCTCATACCACTTGTACTGCCGATTTCCCTTATTCTTTTTTGTTCAAGCAAGAACTTGGGCTTCTTTTAAAACATAGTTCAGATCTTTCTAATTTAATTATGGAACGGAATGAATGTAATAGCGATAAATATTTGATTTTTCCCCCTAACAAACCTGCAATAAAACTCGGAAAATTTAGAACTTGATGTCTTGATGAGAGAGGGTTGATGGCCGATTCATTCTAGCGATCTTCATACCTATCAGAATTCCCCCCAATTTTCTTGCTTTTTTTGTTCGATTAATAATTTGTATTTTCTAATCTTCCGGAGGCAACATGAAGTGTGGGTCAAAATGACCCGAGGAAAGGGAAAACGCTCGTGGGTATTAAGGGAGCAATGGGAGGGGCTTACGCCCTTGAGTAGCTGTCAAATCAGTACACCTGTGGATGTCAATGTCAATGAGAAAACGTAAATAACGTGTCTGATTTGCTAGTATAGTATTTTACCTAGAGCTTTTTTTGCTATGTGAAACATGTTGAACTCATCACTTTCTATGTGGTCAAACCCATCACCTTCATCAAACTTTTGAACGATGGTCCCGGGTTTTGTTCTGTGTGCAGATGCACAGAAAATTCACGAAGGCAGTTGAACTGATAAAGACGGTCACTTGAGGACGAGGTTTCCTCGGGAGTTCAGCTCTGGTGAGCACCCGTGCCAAGGCCCCTGCAACCGGTTCTGACAGATTTTCGCATATCCAGGTCCCCTCTTCTGTTCGCGGATTATAAAACCCGGCGCGTCTCTCGGCGGAGCTCCTAATACCGATAAGCTTGATACCGGCCGGCCAGCACACAATGTAAGTACCTACTGATAGCAACTACGCATCATTTCTTGGCCTTTATAAGGGGAAAGTTAAGTACCTACCAGTATGGGTGCCAGTGGTTGAAATAGATAATTATTTAATTTCCTTGAAAGTATCAGATAGCGACCACAATTTTCGTTTAGATGAAATAAAAATCAACCTGCTTTTGCTTTTGCGTGATTATCATGTGCGGGCTCAAATGGTAACTGTTTACGTGATAACTATTAATCTAGCGACAAATTTTAAAAAGGTAATCAATAACAGTCATCACAGTTCTTTTTGGGAGCAAAAATAAATGGTTTTTTCTCTCAAAAATAAAGATTTTTCGCTCTCAAACAGAAACACTGCAAGTTTTACACGTTGGTTTGTCATTTCATACCTTGCTTAAATAGAAATAAATGTTTTCGGTCTCATAAGCCCTAGCGTTTCTAATTAGGACTCAGCAAAGTAAAATTAACGTCAGTTCTACCATTTTGACATGGATATGTCTTGCTGCTGGGGGTTCGTTTCCAGATTTTGCGATTATCTTGTACGGGCTCAAATGAAAACTGTTGGCCTTTTGATCAAATGATTATTGGACAGGAGTTAGCAATTATACTTGATAGATAAAAACATTTTCTTATTTGTTAACCGTAAACCTTCGACCTGTAATATAATGGTTATTGGTGAACTGTTAACTTTTATAATGGTTTTTTCACGAGGGAACAATAAATCTCTAAAAATTAACTGTTATTTTATAAAGGTGAAAAATAAAGGTTTATAACTTCATTCGTTTCAAAATGAGTTAAAACGGACAACAGGAACGAAAATAATCACTAAATATTACATTCTAGATAAAATAACTGTTATTTTCAACCCCTGATAGCAGCACCACCGTATCAGGGAACTTTTAGGATATTTATGTCAATTTTTTCTCTCCGAGTTGACCTATAGACGTTCACTTTTAGTTAAATGCTTTCAGTAATAAACCTTGAAATCGAACATGGAAAAAATAATTTTTTTAATCATGCCCCCCCCCCCCCTCTTTTCAAAAGTTGTATTTACGTTTCAAAGTACGTAGATTTGAAAATTGAATTAAAACAACCAACCATCCGACATTACTATTCTCGGCATTGTGATCAATCAACTCTAAGGGATTATATTTAAGGATTTTCCTATAAAAAAATCGGAATCTCGAATAAACACCCCTATTACACTGACGTTTACTACTTCTTTGTTAGAATAACCCTTCTCTTAAATCAGTCATTGGCACATTAGCTAAACCAATACCACTTGCCTGGTCCAATCCAGATGCCATAAAAATAACCACATTTATATTTCAGGGCTTGCATGCATATACCTGTGCCTATATGTGATACATGCATTACCTACTTAATTAATTTGGCCGGACTAAAAGCACGCAATAGATAACATAAGTTATTCAATGGGTGCTTATATTGGGTGTCGATTAGAAGAACGACGAAACTTCAGGGATCGATGAAGCAACTAATTTGCAACAACTTTCACCTCATGCCAATTTTTTCTAGTCCTCTCATATTCTCCCTATTCTGCATCAAAATTTGTTTCTCGTATTTTCGGCCTTACTTCACTGAATTGCCAACAACTTCCATAATTTGCTGAATTAATCAATTTAAAATTACATTGTTAAAGTGAACACTCTGTATCATGAGAAGCCTGGTGTCTCTCCCTAAAAAAAACTATTTTCACTTGGAGACAGTTTATCCGTGATGGTGTTCAGTTTCTGAGCTTAGAACGTACCTACCTACTCAAATTTCTAAATGAATATAATTTCAAAATATTGCGTATATTTTCAATTTGTGTTGCACTTCACTGCATGAACTCTTAATTCTCGAGCTCGTTAGGGATCAACGCGAATTCGGTTTTATTGAAGCGTCTTTTGACGTAATGTTCATGAAAATGCGAGTTTATCTCTACTAATGGAGATTGATTGATTACGCAACTCCAATGCTCACATTACTATGGAATAATAACACTTCCGAATAATTATAGTTCAGTAACTACCACTTACTTACTGTTTCATGTTGTTCTAAGTTGCATTTTTGTGCAGTACATCTTACAAATCAAACATTGAAAATCCACTGAATTTTTGTCAAGATTTCTCAAGATTTTGTAGTATGATTGTTTTTGATTCTTGGTCCTAGATGAAATCAGCTTTGACGCTATTTCTTCAAGCAGGATTGTGCCGCCTAGCTTTGGGAGCACTCCCTAAACCAATCGACCTCGGATATGGATACGACTCGAACACTATAGTAATACGCGAAAAAAAGACGGCCGTCTGCTACATCCACCTGAAATCAGGAAATTCATATTGCCGTACGTCTGGATTCAACTCAGCGTACTGTCAAATCCTTACTGGTATGATTCAGACTTCCCATCGGACGGCGAAGTTTAAGGTAAATGCTTTCCATTTTACCACTTTCCTCCCCTGGGACCTACGGAGTCCGACGCCATAATCCGAATTACGCTTTCTCCACCACGTGCATCAGTCAAATTTTTTTCAAAGATTTATCGTTTCTTTTTTAATTATATTTCTCTACAATAAATTTTAATTTTTCATTTTTGATAATCCGGGGCCTACCCATAGGTAGGAAATCCTGCGGAAGGCAATTTTATTATATTCTTTTATTTTAAAAAGTAAACTTTATTGTTCGAAAATCATAATATAATAGATTAAATATCTAAGTAACAAATTACAACCAGTTTCGGGTACAACGTTTCAAGACAATGAGTGCTTGATCTGAGCAGAGATCTTGTGGTGCGAGTTTATCTATAGATTGATTGTGAGAATATGGTATTTTCGTTGGACTACGAATAATTTTTCATCTCAACCACTTATTGTTTCATGTTGTTCAAAGTCATTTTGGAACGTTGCTTTGACAAATCAAACATTGACGTCCACTGAATTACTTGTATTTTTTTAGTGTCTCAGATTCCGTGGTATGATTGTTTTTAATTCTTGGTCCTAGATCCAAATCAGCTTTGACGGTTTCTTCAAGCCAGGATTGAAAACCAGCGCCTAGCTTTGGGCTCTAAACTAATGAGATATGATTGACTCGAACACTATAGAGTACCCTGGACGAAAAATTCAAGTGAGTCGACTATTTTATGTTCAATGACGTTTAATTCGTTTTTCAATAAAATCGAAATCAAAGATGCGTTTTTTTCTATAAATGGACATAAAATTGAGTCCATGTTTCTGAACGATGCTGGAGTCAAGCGTCCAGCTTTCACAAAAGCGTGAAGCAAATTATGAAGAATTCAAAATTAAAAAAACATTTTGAGAGAGCATGTTGAGGATTTTTCTAGAGAGAATGTAGATTGTTAAAATTCGTTGAGTATTTGTCTTTTATGTGTTGTAATTGAATTGAGTTGTTTTTTCAAATGGTAATTTTTTTGTTTCTAAATTAAAATCCACTTCTAAAGACTTCAAATTACCGAAAATTTTGTAGGTATGATTGTCGGGTTTGATTCTGCCCCTAATCCTCTCTACAGGTTTGTTTCCGAATTGCTATTTCTTGAAGCAGGATTGAAAAAGGTCGCCATATGATAATTAACTTTCTTGAAATTTTATATGAATGTTAATAAAACCACTCCTTTAGCTAAACCAATCGACCTCGGATATGGATACGACATGTCGTTCATCCTGGAGCGCATCTTTCGTTAAATTCCAAGTGAATCGGATCTATATTCAAGTGTTCAATTTGCGTTTAATTCGTTTCTTCTAATAAAATTTGTAGGAAATCAAAAGGTCTTTTTTTAAAAACGGACAGCTAAAAGTGAGTCATGTTTCTGAACAGAGCCGTGGAGAGAAAATCCGGGCCCAGGGGCCAAATTTTGGGCAACTGCAACTATTATTACTGCATTTACTTTAATACCGTAATGAATTATAACCCATTTCGACTGGAAAAGGAATGTAGATTGTGGAAAATTGAGAATGATTGAGTTCTTCAGCTTTGCATGTGTATATTTATTCGTTCCGTTTTAATACTAACAAATCAAATTAAAATCAAACGAGGGAGCTTCTAAGATTTCAAACGACCGAAAATTCGGGCCCCCTCATCGGGTCCAGTGCCCCCTCCCCCCCTCTCTACAGGGTTGTTTCCGAATGTCATTGTTGAAACAGTTTCGGTTACCATATGATCATTATTTCATCTGAAATTTTATATGAAAGTTTAGGTCATTCTACTGGAAGTCTATTAGTTATTTACAATTCTTAATATGTGGAAGGTCTAGACCACACTTCTGACTTCTACCATCATATCGCCATCAGTGCTTGGTGATTAGACGATATTCTTTGGCTGACTTGTGTTTCCGCTTCCATTTCAGTTATCGAACCATGTTCACTGGTATGAACCCGAAGGGGGTTTGGTACGCGGCCAACGATTTCGCCACGGCTGAGCACTGCGGCACTCACATCGACGCTCCTTACCACTTCGACAAAAAAGGCAGAAAAGTCCACGAAATCCCCTTGGAAAACCTCATCACTAAAGGTAACTATTATAATTTGAACCCTGATTATATGGTTTACCCCGTTCTCCCTTCATGGCAGACATGTCAAAGTCCAAGTGCCTGAAGGGCGTTACGGCTGGTTCTTAAGGCCGGATCACACAGGAAGCGTTATAACGCGGCGCTCAGGGAACGCGCGTTCTCCCCGACGTTTGGCGATATAGCTACGTCACACACATCGCGTTATGTTGCGTTATTTTGGCCTGCGACCCAGCATTCTGATAGTGTACTCCAAGAGTGTTGTGTACAGGCGGTTCGCTGTTATAACAATAATTTCTGGTTCTTCTAACCTTCTCATAAAGCTATGATAACTTCTGGTGACTCTGATAAGGAAGAAGCTCTACTTTTACTAGTTTTATTAGATGACAAAAATACACGGCATTGGGTGCACCCAATCAATGAAAAGAGAGAAGAGTTTGGGAATACCACCGTCTATGTCGGGAGCTGCTATCACACGAGGATCGTTTTGTCAATGAGAGCCTCTGTTTCCTCACTCATCTCGAAAAAAACCGAGAAGAACGCCTTCAGCGCGCGATACTTCTGTAATTTTTTACAACCCCAACGCTTGACGCCGCGTTACTGAAAGTATCGCTGAGCCTTAACGCCGTGTGTGTGGCGGGGATGATGCCATGTTGCGTCATGCAAGTGGAACGCCGTAACGCGACGGTACAGGAACGCCTAACGCCGCGTTATAACGCGTCCTGTGTGATCCGGCCTTTAAAGCTTGTGTGAGCCATAAAAATCCCATCAAATAGAAAACTATCAAGTACATTCATTGATGAATCACGATTCCAACCCCCTCCCCAAAAAAAGAAGATTCGAAGATGTTTGGTAGAAAAATACAAGAAGAAAATCGTTTTTTGTACTGTACAAACGCCTATTATCTTTTTCCCGGTAGCCGGCTCTTTGTGCTATTGTACATGTAAACTTCAAGAATGGACCTGTTTAAGCCTTGATCTTTCTGGTGACTTATTTTGTTTAATAGTAGAAAGGAATTGCTCACATCAGTGAGCCCACCCTCAAACAGAATTTCAATCTACGAACAACAACACTATATTATTCATACACTCACATATTCACACAATATATATGTCATATAAACACATGTATACAGGGTGTCCCATCTATATGGGCCCATGAATCAAATTGCACTTCAATCGCTTCCAGTTGTAAATGGGACTTGTCTTCTTAAGAAAGTAAGAATGTTTGTATCCAAGTGACCTTGGCACTCACCACAGTTTGCAGAATGTGTGAGTTCTTTTGTCTCCATCTGTGTCTGCCAATGCAGCAACTTACTTCTAAATGCCTTTTCATGGCCTAATAAATTTATTACATCATATTTTCCAAGCAAATTTAGGTTCAAATGGGACAAGTGTTTATTAATGTCAACTAATTTGTGGATCCAAAAAAATGTTAGTTTTCTAAACTTTTTCTGTTGGTTTAGAATTTTATTAATTCTGCCTCCGAGTCTACTTGTAGGTGGCGGAAGCTTTGTTTTCACTTTTGGGAAATGAAAAATTGTTTGTCTCCTGAATCAACATTGCCACTCGCATTTTGCGTTTTAGACCATTCTGAACAACTTTCGTTTCGTGTTTTTCTGCCCGTAGATCCTTGTAGAAAACCTAATTTCCACCGATTTTGATTAAATCATCAGAGAATGAATGGGTTAGGCTGTTGATGGTCACTCTGGCACTGTCATCAAATTGGTCAAGCTCTTTCTGCGGGAATCGACTTAACACAGATACATTCTGCTATTTCATATGGGATTTGTATAGGAGGATAAGCAGAATGCAAGCTGGGCAGAGTAGCCAGAAGTGAATAGAGTGACACTGATTTGTGGAACATCTGTCAACATCTTAAGTCTTACATGGCTAAATCCTTGAACGCACTAAATTCAAAAATGAGAGAACAGCCACAACCAACTTTCGAACTGTATTTGATCTTTCAACATTTCCATCTTGCTTATTTCGAACAATATTGTGGATGACGATGTTATATAGTAAGTAACCATATAGTAGATGACGATGTTACACCATTATGTGTAAGTGTTAAGTTATGTACTCCTCATAAACATTCCTTACGATGTCCTTACGTCAATTTCAGCTATATTAGTAGATGCCGTCAAAGAGACTGGGGACAACGACAGCTACGTTTTACCTGCCGACAAATTGGACGAGTGGGTGAAACTCAACGGGGAGATCCCCGACAAGAGCGTCGTGCTGGTCAGATTCGGTTGGTCTTCCCGCTACCCGAACCGCCAGGCGTACTTGGGACCGTCCGACACGGATCTCAGATTCCCAGGATTGTCTGAGGGAGCTGCCAAGTGGATAGTGGATTCGAAAAAGGTACCCACTGTACATAGTGATTACATCAAATTACTTTCAGAGATAATTTTCCACCTCTTCGCCACGACCTTGAGCCTCCTCGTTAGCTTTCTGTGTTGTTAGAATCTTTTCATGCAAGAAGGGGCCATTCTTTGTTTTATTATTTTCAGCTATGAACCTTTGTAATGGTCCAAAAAAACATTTTTTTTAACCTCCTTTCAAAAATAATTTTTTGTACGTATCGAGTTAGCGAAATTTCAAAAAATCGAGTAATAGGTAATTACACAAAGGTTTATTATTTTATATTAGATCACTGGACTACCAGAAATGCACTGTACAACTATAGATAATGCTTCCTAAGTATACTCTGAAACAAACGAAATACACAAAAATCCAATTTAAATGTAGCAAGATAAAATAAAATTAGTATTAGCGGCGTTTCTATGAATTGTAATTCTAATTCAGACGGCATAAAAGAGCTCAATTTAAATTTCAGCGCGGTAGATTGATAAGGGGAGAAATTAGCCTCAACAGCATTCAGCTGATCAGTGTGTCTCACATTGTTATTGACTTCTAGAATGACGTCTTAAATGGAAGACTCCAATCAATCAATCAATACATTTATTTGTATAAAGTCATTATATGACTGTTGCAAAGAGTTCTGGTATAAAATGGAAGACTCCGTGAACAGCAAACTGTACAAGTTTTTTGAACTGAATAAAAGCTGATATCGGAATAACTACAATAGAAATCCATGTACAGAACAACTGAAATTTAACTAGATAAAATAATCACCTATGTACTCTTCACTTGTCCGCAAATATATAAATAAGTTTCGAAACACTCGATCGGAGACGGCGATGTGACTCATGAATTCGTATAGCAACCACCTTGCATAAGATCTGTTTCTAGTGACTTTAAGCATCCACTGAAGCTGCGATTAGTGAGCGGACGGACGATCGTACAGCAACCGGAGTGGTCTTATTGGATCCACGAAACTAATCGCTATCTGAATAAAGAAAAATTGAAAGTTTTTGGGATTTCGATTTGAAAAAATTACGCGCACACACACCACACACACACACACACACACAGTTAGAAAAAAAGAAAATCAGATTAGTTTGGCAAAATCAATTTGAATTTTTGGCATAGCTATTATCAAATTGAAAATTTTTGCAAAGTAATTTGAACCTTTGGCACAAATCAATTCTAACATTTTTGGCATCTCAATTTAAACTTTTGGCGACTCAATTTCAACTTTCGGCATACCAATTCGAGCTTTTGGCATATCAATTTATACTTTTCACAACCCCAACTAATCCAACATTCCACCCCACATAATGATCAATAAACGTTTTTCTCTCTCATTAAAAATGTACCAATATACTTATTTATTTAAATGAATGGCAAAAGCCAATATAATACAAAACGAGTTAATAAATTTCAACATGACAAGGGAACAAATCACTAATAGAAGACATTTCAGGAAATAGGAAGAGGTACTATATATGTCACAGTCACATGACTTCATGAAGGCAAACGACAAAACGGTCGGCTTAGAAGATAGTTGTGGGCTGCGAAAGGCACCTGGAACAAGAGAGTTTGGCGGGTTCTGCAGGGAGGCTTTAGAGAGAAGCGATGGGGATTGGAAAACACACTTCACAAGTATGTGAAAAAACGTAATAGTATCTGCCACCTCTCTACGGCTTTCAGGAGTGGGCAACCCTTACTTGGCCGCCAGGTGGCTGCAACCAACCTGTTCCATAGGTATTTTCAGTTTGAATGCAAGGTAACGCATCAATTTCGATTGAACCCTCATCAATCGATATCTGTATGCTGCATAAAAGGGCCAAATTGTAGTAGCATACTCCAAAATCAACCAAGACCACCAAAGATCTGTACAGCAGCACAGTTGCTTCTGTTGAAGAGAAGTTCTCTTCAAAACTACCGCATCCACATGATCAATAAATGTCTGCTTCGAGTCGAGAATGATTTCAAGGTCCCTGGTCAAGACAACACTAGTAAGACCGGCTCCTTCGATAAGAAAGCTGTGCTCCAGTTGTGTTAAAGATCTCGTGCAAGATGATACGTTAATTGGTCGTATTAAGCGCTAAATGATTAACTAAATACCACTCAAGGAGTGAATCAAGGCTAGTCTGAAGAAGGCAACAGTCTGCCAAGCTAGAGATTCGTCTGAAAACTATCAAGTCGTCGGCATACATGAGTGCCTTGACCTCATCTGAGGGAAGCTGGGAACAATAATTGTAATTATTACTGTTTATTAGCAGAAGGAACGAAAGCGGGCCAATGTGTGAACCCTAAGGGACACCCATTGATGCCGGATAGTACCCGAAAGTGTACCCTTAAGCCGAACCCCCTCTGAGAGCTGTTCGACCGAAAATTTTATAGCTAACAGCTTAATCCTCAAATGTGACCCCTTAGGGTTGGTTGATTAAGATGCCAAAATTAATAGCTAATCCCGGATCAATGTTGGATTATTGGGGCCAAATTTCGTAAACTTTGTTCCAGTAGTTTCAGACAAAAGATCACACCCCCGTTGTCACCCCTATACCATCATAAGCTCTAAATCATTCGCGACGAAATTGTGAATGTCCATGACAAGAAAAACAAGGAGACTGTTGACCACATCTTTGCGCTCAAACCACATCAATATTAGTGACCAGAGTAATCATATCAAAAGAAGCAAGTTTGGTGTTTGGAGTCGTCTGAATATCTTCTAACGTTTTGGTGCTCATTCGATGGTATTTTTTATAAAATTTATCAGGAAAGATTTTGCATAGGTAGGCTAAAAATTCACTTTAACTTTCCTTATCAATGTTACGGACCCGCTTTATTTTGTAGAGGTTCAATTATACATTTCTGCCCAATAATACGAAATAAAATAGTAAATTTGGAGACTAGATATCAAACGACGTTTGCTGTAGGAGAGCAGATTCAGTACTGGATCCTCAAGTATGGACTGGTTTGACAATCTGACTCATCCGCCGCCAAAGTTGGAGCGGCCTAATAGAGCAAAAAACATCCTTTGTGTAATAATTTACAACTTTTCTTCCTGTAAAACTGTGTAGTTTATGATATTTGAAGTCTTGCCCTTTTGGTTATTTGATTTTGCGTACATTGACGATTTATTTGGATTGGTTCACAGTTCGTTGGTCTCGGGGTGGATTCAGCTTCTTTCGATGACCCTCGGGACGAAAATTACCCTGTGCACCGCCTGGTTCTGGGGAACGACATGTACGGCCTGGAGAACGTGAATCTCTCGCCCGACCTTCCTCCAGTCTTCGACCTCATCGTGATGCCCATCAAACTCGTCAACGGGACGGGCGGTCCCGCCCGCGTCATCGCTCATTAATCTGAATGATCGATTGGTGATTGATCTTATTAGGCTCACCTCCGAGAAGATGAAGAGCAACCATCACCGAAACCCAAGTTCGGCATTCAAGAGAACTTCGCTTCGAAGCCACATAAGTTTCCACGTTTTCATTCCACGGTTTATTTTAAATTCATGCCACCCTATCTTAGCTCTCGACTTCAATCCACCAGGAGAAGACGCATTTAATCAAAACAACGATATTATCTTTCCATTGAATCGATTTCAAGTCGATCATTACCACTGATTTGATAGCAAAGGTTGTGGAGTAGAAATGCAGTTCTACATTTACTCCGAAAATTGTGAGTGCCCTTGTATGTTCCTACAAAACTTGTATTTTTTATCAGGCAAATATGTCAAATATTTTATTCGAAATATATTTATGTACAAGAACTGTTTATTTTATTTATACTACCTTATACCCATGTCGTATTTGTTGACGCGAATCTTATGAGAGGTGAAGAATGGATCGAATTTTGGGTCCATTTTCCACAAAAACGCTAACTTTAGTATGTACTGTAAAGTCCGGTTCATCGGGAGGAAAATACGACAAAATAAAAAGCTGGTTAACTTGAATGAAATGAAGGAATAAAATCGTTGCTCCACAGGTGCAGCCGAAAGTAGATTGATTTTCCCTTCCCAGAAGAATCTCTATGGTGGAAAACAGATGCTGAGGCTCACCAAGCCATTGACCTAAGAACTTCGAAAGACTCTTATGAAAACTTGATTGAGGACCAGATTGAAGAAAATGAAGAAACAACGGAAGAAAGTGGCGTTCGTAACACAAGCCCACTCATGGGCATCCTTTTTATTGTATTTTCAATTTTGAAGAAACAATATTTTTTTCTAGTACATTTTAAAAATGAATAATAGTTTACTGAAAAATTGCTTAACCTTCCAACCATGTATTTTCATTGTATTTCATAAAGCGAATCACTAAATTTTGATTTTCTTCGTTTCGACTTTCTGCGACTAATATGATTTTGGTTTATTATTCAATAATAAACCATTGTAATCGCTCTTGGAAAAAAAAAAATTCAACTCAAAGGGTGTAGAATCCAAATCTGCAATAAAAAATTTCCGTCCGTCCGCCGTACGCCGTACGACGATTTCTCCCAAACGGCTGGAGCAAAAAATCTGAAATTTTCAGGAAAAATCAATATTGGTCCGACAACGCCCCAATTCTTTAGCCAGCACTCTCACTTAATTTAAAGTGCCCTTTAAGGGTTGTCAAAGTTTTGAAAAAACCTCAAAAAAAGTCAAGGCGGCCTAAATTTGGACTTTTCTTTGAAGAACTTTCCATGAGGAATCGAATGAGCCCTTCCCCAGGTCCGTAGCTCAAAACATTCCGGATGTATGGCCCGATTTATGGTGCCAACATTCGCATCCACATTCACTACATCACTAGGTTACTGCAATCAAAACAAACAAGAGGTTTTTTTTTTTTTGATCGCAGTAACCTAGTGATGTAGTGAATGTGGATACTGGAGTGAACTCCTAAAAGGGTTTATAGCCGATACACGGGTTGAAGCATTCTGATATGCATGCTCCGTCTTACGAAATTTAAAATTTTTAAATAGGCACACAAATATGATCAACTGATCAATCCAAATAGGTATTTTGGTTGAGAACCGATTTAGGTGCTCTATGCATATCTCCTGAAATTCAATAATCGCTCTATCACCTGTGAAACAAGCACACTCTAAAGCTTAGTAGAAATTAAAATCATGAACGCAAGCCAATAGAATAATAAACCCCAGTGAAAGAATTTGCAGCGTTTTTTCCTGGACTCCTCATCTGATATTCTACATTTTCCAAGATTATCCAAATCCTTTACGTCCCTGTTATCTAGAGGAGGTACCCATGTGCCACATACAACTTTTTTTTTTTGCGCGTTGGGAAGTAATATTGTTAGGAATATCATGTGGAGAAAGTAGATCCTCCTAGAACAGCGAAAATTTTGCTTGGATGGTGACGAAGGATCTCACATCTCGTCAGCGCATGCTCCCAGGGAATCAACTCTAACCTTCTCGTCCAACTCGGCCTCCAGGCGGTTGCTGCTCAGTTGGAAGTCGGAAGCAATCAACCATGTCGAGTCCTCTGTCTTGGAGAATGACGGCCCTCGTTGCATCTGCTTCCATCCCTTTTGTTATAGCTTGCGCTCTTTTCCTTCTCCCTTGCAAGTTGGTTAATATGTCTCTTTATCAACCGTCCAGACATGAGGCTGCAGGAGTTGCAAGCTCGTCAAGTTTGGCTAACGAATCGAGCGTTCATGACTCGGAAGGAGGTTCTGTTCTTCCAAGCAAACGATTCCGCCGACAAGTGACGACTCCGCCTCCAACCACGACTCCTCGAGACGTGGATTATGAAAAGGACTATCCTCAGATCATTGAAACCATCAAAACCAGCACAGGGCGCGTTCCAGCGACATTTGATCGATTCCCTTTTCGTAAGTCGTTACTAATTACGCATATTGTAACAATAGATCGTAGTGGTCTTAGTGATCCATTATGTATAATCATATTATTCATTGTAGTGGTCTAATCCCTTTTCAGAAAAAAAGGTTATTGAATTTCTTGGGGTTTATTATTCAATTGGATTGCTTTATTGAATTTCAATAGATGCATAGATCACAATTCGTTCATAAAACTGATAAAAAAGTTTCTAATGAAAAAATAAAAAAATAAAAAATATTGTAACAATAGATTGTAGTGGTCTTAGTGATCCCTTATCAGAAAAAAAGGTGCAAATTCTTTCACTGGGGTTTATTATTCAATTGGCTTGCGTTCATGATCTGAATTATCATCGATTATTGAATTTCAGGAGATGCATAGAGCACGTAAATCAGTCCTCAACCAAAATACCTATTTGGATTGTTCAGTTGATCATATTTGTGTGCCTCCTGAAGTTCAATAATCACTCCATCACCTGTGAAACACGCACACTCCAAAGCTTAGCATAAATTCGAATCATGAACGCAAGCCAATTGAATAATAAACCCCAGTGAAAGAATTTGCAGCATTTTTTTTAATTGGTTACCAGAATGCTTCAAGCCGTGTATCGGCTACAAAGCCTTTCAGGAGTTCACTCCAGTATCCACATTACTAGGTTACTACGTCACTAGGTTAATATCAACACAAAAACAATAATAAACCAAAATAAGCGAATGTTGGCACCATAAATCGGGTCATAGATCGGGAATGGTTTGACCTACGGACCTGGGGAAGGGCTCATTCCTCATGGTATGTTCTTCAAAAAGAGTACAAATTTAGGCCGTCTTGACTTTTTTTGAGGTTTTTAGGGATTTTAAAAAACTTTGACAACCCTTAAAGGGCACTTTAAATTAAGTGAGAGAGCTGGCTCAAGAATTGAGGCGTCGTCGGACCAACATGGATTTTTCCTGAAAATTTCAGCTTTTTTGCTTCAGCCGTTTGGGAGAAATCGTGCGTACGGCGTACGGCGGACGGACGGAAAATTGTTTATTGCAGATTCGGATTCTACACCCTTTGAAACGTAAACCATGAAATTTTCAAGGGGGGTTAGAATTTTTTTCTTCAAGATTGATTACAATGGTTTATTATTGAATAATAAACCAAAAAGCTCACTTCACATATTTGGCGTTTAATAACATCAAAATTTGCATTTTGTAGACACCAACCTAAGCAACGATTTCCCCCTCCTCGACGATTTCCCCCTCCGATTGATAATGATTGTTTTATTTGTTCTGTAACTAAGAAAACTAACGAAATAAATTATGAATCATTTTCAGGAGGTTTCGTTGACGCCAAATGCGAAGCGATAGACGAAGGGAAAATGTTTGCAGACCCGACTTGGTGTCGGAGGTTCTTCTACTGCCACAATCATTCTCTCAACATTTATTTATGTCCCGAGATGACGGTGTTCAGCCCACAGACACAAAGTTGTGTTCTGCAAATGTAAGTCACATTGTGTAGCTTCTATTTGATAATCAAGTCGTGTTCCTTATAATCGAAATTTCATTGTGGTTCAAATGTTTTAAAAAGTGGTTATTTTTCTGAAATGTGAGAACTTTATTGAACTTAACGTGGAATAGAGTATTCTGCCTCCACAGCGTCCTTCCCAAATGCCTGGTACCTTTCCCCCACCACCAGCCCCTTTACAGCTGTTTACTAGTGTTATTTGTTCAACCCCAGCACCTTCTCGCCAGTGCTTTTTATTCTTTACCAGCACACACCACTCTTCACAGGCATCTTTCATTCCTTTCCAGCTCTCTTCTAGCTCTTCCCTAAATTCTACTGCGCAAATTTACCACTCTGTTTCACCGAAGCCTTTTATTCTTCTTCAAAACTTCGTACAACACTTTCTTTGATCTGTGGCTGTCTGCTTCTCCTACCCAAAATCTGTGCCTATCCTTCGTTATCGGTTCTCTTCGCTCTTCACCTCCTTCATCTGCTCCCTCTGCTTCAAATGTTTAAGAGTGCCTTCCTTTCCCTAGTTCCAGGCATTCTTTACTCTTTACTCCCCCCCATTCTCCTATCACAACTTTGCATAGCCTTCCATTTGGCGACCTGCCCTACTCCCTTCTCTCTACCCTCTCCTCCTTTCTCAGTGCTCTTCTTCCTCCACCAAATGCTGATGAAGGAATCAGCTGAAATTATTATATAAGGCCAAGATGAAGATAGTGATTAAAACTTGATTCTTCTTGAAGTTTTAGCTTGGTGTCTTTGCAATTCTTCGACGTTTGATTCAAAATAAACATTCAGTTTTATACAAAAAATGATTTTTTGTCATCTGAACCGACGCATTTCAACCTAGTGCCGAAAGGATCAATCAAGGAAAAAGGGTTAATTCTGTTGTAGCAAGTTAAAAGGGCACGTCCTCCACATTAAAAAAATGCCGTAAAATGAGGAAATTGCACTAAAACTCTCAAATATCTCTGCGAACAAATGAACTTACGACAAATGCGTAAAGCCAAATCAGGCAATTTACCAATATTTTTTGGAATTGAACAATTTTTTTTTTCGTTTTTCCAAAAGTGAGCTTTCTTGGACCACTGCTCCATTAGCACTCACCGATTCAAATATAAGTAGTCCTAGCTGCGAGGCTTGGTTCATTTTACAGGTCGCACGAATGCTCTGCGTCGACGTTGAATCTGAACATCGCCAACTGGAGGAGACTGATGACGAACTTCTACATGACGACAGATCGAGCCTGGGTAAGAGCCCAGATGATGAGAAACGTGACTCCCATGAAGAAAGTCACCTGGCCCACCGACCCGCCTTACAGGGTTAAACCGTCATCAATCAAGCAGTAAATTACTGATTTAACATGATTATTATGTGATCGTAGTTGCTATAGTAATTCCAATGCGTAATACTAATTTTGATATATGTATTCAATGAAAAATCATTCCTAAAAAATCATTAAAAATCGAATCATCATCATCATCATCAGCGTATCATTAAAAAATGAATCCAACAAAACCATACCGAAACTGTATGAGTAAGGTAGATGATGGCTAAACTAAACATGATGGATAACCGTCTGGGAGATCTGTATCAGGATGGTTGCTTAAGGTTAGTTTACAATTCGAAGTGCAAAACCAATAAAGGTAATTGAAACCCTGTCTTTTTCCATGGAATAAAGGGCCATAATTTAAGATCAATCTCGACTGTTGAGGTGCGCTGACTGTTCAGCTCTCCAAAGCGATTGTCCTCCAGAAACAATCTGTAACGAGCACGGGATATTGGCATGTAGACTCTTCGGATTTCCCTGTGATTCTAATGAGATCTGAGGAGAACTCTTTAATTGCAAAAGCTGCAGAAGCCATTGTTGGATACACAGCTCCTAGCCCGGAAAATTTTTAGAGATGATAGACAAGACTGATCAGGTCAAGATTATCAAGTCTTGTCCAATTTCAGGCAGGTACTCCAATACGACCAGAGTACATTTCAGGGACGGAACGTTCCGAGGTTTTTTTACCTATGACGAATACCAACAAGGGCTCTTTAATTGCGAAAGCCGCAGCAGCCATGATTGGATGCACCGCTCCTTAGCCAAGAGCATTTTAGAGATTAGAGGCCACGATGGTTGGTTTTAAAACATCTAGTCTAGTCCAATTTCTGATAGGTACTTCAAAATGACAATGAAAATTCAGAGATTTTCAAGTGAGCCAAATACCAGTAGATAATAGACACTTTGTGTTGCACAGTTTATACAGTGTATCAGACCTAAGTGACATGGGCCAGGTACCAATAATACAGCCCATTTTTGATGTTTTTTTTCATTTCACGTTTTTGACTTATCTAAGTTCAAGTTTTTGTTCGCTTTTTCGACTTCTACTTACTTAAATGGTCACAACTCCCTCAATTGAAAGGGTAACTCGGAATTTGATTACACCATCTGAAACAGCGTTAGATTTCTTGGTTCTCTGATGGCAAACTTTTTTCGAATAGCCAAAACGGTTGAAGAGACAATTTTCAAATCTTAATAACTCCACAATTTTTGATCCCTCAAAGGTCCCTATGATCCAGAAGTGAATTTTTCCTATAATTCTAAAAGTTATAAGTACAAGTAAAACATTTATTGGTTATACAGTTGAAAAGCAGACATTTTCGTACAAATTTTAGGATTTCAACTCAAAATCTAACAGTTTGTCATAGGGTTCTATGGACGATTGAAAAAGTGGAGATTTTCAGATTTCATCCGTTTTCCCAATTTGAAAACCATCGATTTTCCATCAGCGAGATAAGAACTTTAACGTTCATTCCGACGGTTTAATCCAATTTGAAGATACTCTTCTAATTGAGGGAGCTGTGATAATTTTAGTGAGGTAAAGTCTTGAACACGAAAAAATCTTATCACTCTCATACATTGAAAACTAAGTTAGATCTTAAAAAAATATTTCGGGTCAATGCCAACAAAAAAATTACTCATAGACTTTCTTTTTCAAAGGCTTTGTTTCTGAGTTGAGATTTTCTTCTCGTGTTTTCGACCTTACGCCTCTGAAATACCGTAAAATGCTCCCTTAAAATACTCTCTAAACTCTAGTTTGAGGACACCTGTGGAAAGAGCCTAAAATTGTCTATCTTTGTACGGCAAAATAGCAAAAATTCAACATGACATAAACGGTGCAAATTGGTCCTAAAATCCAATCGGTGAAATTGTAAGAAAAGCTACTTTTTCCAGGTTTTCTTTCGCTTATAATAAACAAGTTTTGTAACTCCCACTCTCCAGAAAACACTTCTCCGAAACCTCAGCTTTCCAACGGTATAAGGAATAAGAAAATGTTCACATGAAATGTTTTGAAGAAAATCAAGTTTGAATGCGGTAAACCTGGAAATCACTGTAAAATCGACGTTTATCACCCGAAATCGACTTCTTAAAAAAATGATTTTGACATCGGATTTAATGCATTTTTTTGTCTGAATCGAATGTTGACCCTCTCAGGCCTCCTCGCTCAATAAAAAAGGGATTTTCAGCCTCAAAATTTAAAGCTGATGGCGCTAATGGTAACGTGAATAGTAAGAATCCTATTTGCTATCTGTTGATTTGACCTGGATAAAGGCCTTGAAAATCCATCATTTTATGAGCGAAGGAGGCCTGAGGGTCAAAATTCGGTTCAGGGAAAAAAGGTACATTAAATTCGATATCGGACTAATTTTTTTTTTCACTGAAAATACATTTTGGGTGTCGATCTTACGGTGTGAACCCACGTTTTCCCTCATTAAAACGTAATTTTTTCTTTAAAAATTCCTCGTAAAAAATTTTTTGTTGCCTATACCGTTGGAAAGATGAGATAAAGCGGAAGTTTTTCCTGGGGAATCGGAGTTACAAAACATGTTTATTAAGAGCTAGAAAAAACCTGGAAAAGAAGTTTTTTCGTAAATTCCCAATATTTGATCTTCGGACTATTTTGTCACCTTCCAAGGGATGTTCAAATTTTCTAATTGTGCATGAAGGATGTAGGAAATGTAAGGGTTTTTTTTTTCAACGATGACGTCAAAATTGATTTTTGAGAGTAGTTTAATAGAGTTACGGCCATTTTAGAGACGAAAGGTCGGAAACACGAAATTAATCTTAAAAGTCTTATGAACTCAGAAATGAAGCCTTTAAAAATGAAGATCTAGGAGGAATTTTATGTTGGAACGACCTCTAAAATCGATCCCTGGCTTTTTGATCGTAAGGTTTGTTACACCCTGTAGGGTCAAGGATTGTCCAAGAGTAATATTCAGTACATTTTGACTACACCGAACCATTTAAGAAGAGCAAGGCCACTTGAAACATGTTCCAAATCACAAAATTTTAAGAAATAGCTTTTTTATGTTTCTGTCTTTGCAATGGAATCCAGTAACTTTCTGGTCTCTACTATTTATCAGTAATGTCGATTGGAATGCCGACTCAAATGTTGGCATGGCGAAAATCCCATCGGCTGTCTTTGATCTGTACCGACATCTTATCGATGAGCTGAGCTTTGCGAATCTGCAATACCTGCCTTCACAGCTCTATTAATTGATAGTCAACATTACGACATAATATGTTGACAAAACAATCATTTCATCTCGTGGAAGTTGACTACTGGACAACGTTTTAATTACTTCCTTTTTCTTTCAATGTCACAACTCCGTCACTGCCGATATAGTTTATAGAAGAAGAAGAAGAAGAAAACATGCATTATTACAACAATAATTTATAAAAACATATTTCCACAATATTAGATATATTAAACATGTGTTCATCATATTCTATATTGGAATAAATCCAAATTTAGAATAAAACAGCATGCGATACGACAATGGACCATAGATCTTTCTGTCGGACAGAGCCCGAGAAAAGGCCGTCAATTGATTTTTACAAGACAGAACATTAGGACCTATATCCATCAATTCAGAATGGAATCACCGATTGAATTGGTTAATCAATTCGGCTCGATAACGCGACGCCACCCTGCAAAAACTCGCAAACCGCCCCATACTACGGCTATTAGTAGCTGAACAACCCGATCCCTATAAGAACCCTTGCACCCAGACATTTGCCCCTGAACTCTCCCAACGTGGGACACACCCCAAGAAAATGATACACATCCTCGAGTGCATCCTCCGTTCTATTTGTAACCGGGGAAAATGGGCGGTGATTGAGACCCAAAAGCGAGCCTCGCTGCCTCACCATCAAAGCCTATAGTTTGTATTACAATCAAAATATCAAGCAAATACAGAATTTAAAAAAAAATTCACTCTTCTACAGTGTTGACATTTTACTACCTAACTCAGTTCTGAATTTAAATTCAGCCGAACTCAAATCTTATTCATTAATTGAATTTCAAACTAGAAAATTGAAGTTGTATGTTGAAATTTAACGGGAATGGTTGAGAATAAAGGCAGTTTTCACAAGTTTGATTACATCCAATTTTAATATTTTTGTTTTAATATGTTTTAATTTCCCATAATCATTATCGGAATGTATAATGCAATATTCAAAAGTCAAATATGGAATGAAAACTTAGTTTATTTATGGAAAAAAGAAAGAAAAACAGTTTTCATTAATGTTTGCGCTACTCAATTTGTTTATGTACATAATTTGTATGAATAAAGATGAAGATTACGGTACATTTTGACGTGTGTATGATCCTCGTCACCTCTCGATTACTCCCGAGTCCATCTCTACACCTATGGGTGAAACCTATTGATAGTACGGTTTTCGTGTGATCACACTTATAAAAACGTATGAATATTTTTTAAGACTAGACCGAATTCTTAATCGAATAAAAAAGGACAAAAATCGGCTGATAATTTCAATAGGTACAAGCAGCGCAAGAATGGATCGGCCCACTTCAAATTCAACTTTTCTCAAGGTTTATTTATTGCACAAGAGAGGTCGCGCCTCCCCCCCTAACCTGGATTAATTCTAACAGGTATCTCTATTGACGAAGTCTTGCTTCAGAGGGACTTGCCTAAATATGGGTTTTTAATATTTTTGGTTACCTGGGTTTGTCGTTTTCGACGGTATTTAAAATCGATTTAAGATGCGGAGGTGAACTGTGGAGGAATCGAAGACAACTAACTGCTCCTCAGACGGGGTCTCGGTGGTGCGAAGGAAGACAAGCGAACATGAAAAGGTGGAATCAACGAAGGATGTTACAAGGATCTTCGTTGTGACGGCAGAAACTCAGGCAATAAGACGGACACCAAACAGAATGCTTTAAAACGTGAAATGCAGTCTTGTTCGAGCATCCTTACGTACTCAGATGACGTACAAGCTACTAAAACAAACATCGAGCTTCAGTGCTGAAACTATAGCGGTTATAAAGGCTGTACACCACATAATATCGCTGCATTTCAGCAACAACACCACATGGACGATTCTCACGGATTCAATGAGCATTGTCAAGAAAATTGGCTCATAAAATTTAGAAAGAGCAGATAACCCTCTGATAACTATTAAGTATTCTAGCTCAAGCCCAAGCGGCCTGAATCAAATTCAACTTCGTGGATAAGAGGACATTCCGGAATACAGGGGACACTGCAGCAGGAAAAAGAGCAGCTCTACAGAGCCGATAGTATACCACCACCATCCCAAGCTTCTGGATCAGCAGCGATATACGAACAGAATGGCAACGAAAGTTCATAGCCTGCGAAAAAGGAAAGTTTTATAAGGAAATACAGCCGAATGTTCCAAGACGCCCGTGGTACCACCACCACCAAGTCCCCAAACCTTTCAGCAGGACCATCGCAAGAATGAGGTCAAATCACGGAGTCTGCTACGCCTATCTACATAATTTTAATCACCAGGATGGTGATGTAATGTAATCAGTGCGGAAACCCCAGTGGAACAATAGAACACATTGTTAAGGTGAACCCAAGGAAGGTGTAAACGGTTGTGTAGTTAACTGATGGAGGCTGTATTTCAAATCAATGCGTACATGCTCAATGAACGAGTATGGAAATACATAATTCAATTCGTATTCGTCGATACAGTGAACCAATCAAATAAATAAAGGTGTTGTTCAATAAAACCTTAGGGCGCTTCTGCCAACAATATCACAAAATATGCTGCCTTGCCACTACTTAGTTAGGAAAATGAAGTCACTTTGATAACTATGATATGAAGTCAGTCAAGTTTGATAAGTGATAACTATATAGGGATTCCAGCCAATATTAGGGAGGTCACACGAGAGCCAAGTTAACAAGAGTGATAAGAGCCGGCTAAAACGAAGGAGAGAACTGACTCCAGATTCTGTTAACCAAAAACGGGAAAATTTTGTTTGGAGGGGAAGAGAAGAAAATTTAGAGTGGGGAATCGCGGGGAGCAGAGAGAGGGGGATAGTAGAAAACAATCGGGGATGGGGTTACAACTACCCCAGGGAACCCTAGGGTGCTATAACGGAGACTACAGGTACTGACCGTTTGCCAGAAAAAGGGTGGCTTGGGAAAAAGCAACTGCGCAAAGCAGCTTGGGGAATTTGGAGTCCATTAAAGGCTTTACATATTTTCACATAGGAATGGGATTAACGGACAATGAGGTAACCAACAGCGGCGACTAGGCGATACGCTTAACGCCACGGTACGGTCCCGTTACCTGTGGGCCTCGAATACGAGTCAAGGGTGGTTTTCAAGAGGTAATGACCTAAATACTGAAAAATTCTTCAGGGTCTAAAACCACTTCAGATACATCTGAACACACATAGTGACACGGAGTGCCCTCTGTTTTACCTAGAAAGATAAATTTTATTTAAAAAAACTAGCTACTCTGATCGAACTTCCATTTAATTACTCCCACAAATTAGCACTACCCAAAATAGAAATTCGTAAAGAACTAGATGAATATATCAATAGGTAATTGTAACACGTATATTTAATTTTAACTAACATTTAATGACATGGTTGTATAGCTGATGTTAATGTCAAATAAAGAAAAAAAAAAAAAAAAAAAAAACGTGAAAAAGAAGATTTTGGAGCGAAACTTTTTTTTCTCGAAAATGAACAAACAAAGTCGAACTACAAATTGCGAACTACGGGTAGACTGCGAATCGAAATTGTTATTGCGAAAGTCTTGGATAAATACTGCCCGACAGAAATCAAATTGATCTAGTAATTAAATTATAACAATTTTATGTAGTTTGGAGAGTTCCAAATATGTTGATAGATTCCATAATTTCTCCATTATTACCACTGGTTTACACGGCAACAGAGAGCAAACTGAATATCTCGCTAACACGTTGTAATTTGCCCCTGATGAGCGCCGGGTTATTGTTGGCTTTTCACGTCCCGCCTCCCTCCTCTATTAGCGAATCATAGAAACCGGATTGTGATCTGTCACCGGATTCAGTGATTGGTCGTCCGGATCCCAACAAGTCAGGTCAATTTATTTCAGTACACCACCTGGACGATGAACAAAGTGAGTATGATCGTACAGTATCAGCTACTACAATTTACTGTATTAAATAACATAAATACTTGAGGAGCGGGTGCAAATATGGAGCCCCTAGTTGGGGTTTCAGCATTGTGGTACTGGATTATATCGAATTATCAACTTAACAGTCGGAACCTGTTCTGAAAGCTATTATCTAAACACCCCTCTAAGATATTTACAGCTAGACCAAATTTCTCAATATTGGATTTGAGTTGGTGAGGTATGAATTGACCATTTTTAAAAAAATTTTTATTTTAATTTTATTTTTCTTATCGAACAGGTTGTTGGAGCTCTTCAAAAAATCTTTATTGTCATGGATTTCGATAGTTGTACGTTTCACCCATGCAACGTGGGCCTCTTCAGCATGTATTTTCTTAGTTTTATCTCTTTAGTATTTGACATTCTTCGAATTCATTTGAATCGTCGTCAACATCATCAAGATCATCTTTTTCTGCTTGCTGATGGCTTTGCATATCTTATTTTTGTTAACTGCACTGTCCACCAGGTGCATCAGTTGATATGTTAATTGGTTGACTTTGTTTGTTTGATTGTCAATTTTGAAAAAATCAATGGGAGGTGAATACGTTTTTTTGGGAGAGGATCCAGATGATCCAGATTCTGGATCCTCTCCTAAAAAAAAAAAAAAAAAAACGTGAGATGAATCTTCCATCGCTTTGGAAACTCGAGTGAAGTCCCTATCATAAATTCATTTTGTGGGCGCTATGGAAGCAAAGAGTTCTTGTTGAAAAAGAGTCAATCAAGTCTTATATAATATGATTGTGGACAAGTGATGGGTAGGTAGGTGTTTTATTTTATCTCATTAAATTTCATCTGTTCTGCTTGTGAATTTCTACGTCGTGTCAATGTACAGTATACGAGTATTACACCCTCGTAGTTATTGACATCTGTTCTTACTTTCGCCTGCCCTTTCCCCCGAAAAATCGGTGCCAATTGAGCAGTTAATGACTGTTCACTCAAAAGGTCGTCCCTCTGAGGCGAAGTTTTGTCAAAATTCATTAAATTGAGCCAATTGTGGGACAACCGAAGCACGAAAAATGGCTTAAACAGAGATTTATTATTTCTGCTGTAAGAATGAAATGAAGACTTTATCCGCATAATCCCTCACATTGAAAAATGTGGAAATTACGGATTGCTAAAACTTTGTTATAACCAAAAACTATAATATCCGTAGAAATAAACAAGGAACCAAATTTCCAGAGAGTCAGGTTTAAGCCCCAGGCTCAAAGATGAGTTAACGTGGGATCCTAACTTTTGCCTTTCTACAAAACCTGAAATCCTTAATTATATACAGTCGGATTATTCGCTCCTACTATAAATTCAATTTGCTATTATAGTGAAGCTGCCTCCCTCTTCAAGGGACTCTAGCTCCTACAATTCAGCGCGAGTGATCCAAAGCGGCCTCCTTCTTCAAAGGGTGCTCGCTCTTGCATAATATGTAATGTAGTACATATTATGACTACATGGTCTTAAAACATAAACGTAGAACTTTAAGAAATGAGCCTTAACACAGCTGTTTCAAAACTTTCACGTCAGGGCGTATCGCTGATTATAGTGAGATGAAATTCCTTTGGAAACTCGAGAGGCCTTATCCGCATAGTCCCTCAAAACATAAATTCATTCAAAATTGTGGGCGCTATGGCTGTAACAAGGAAATGCGGACAGACAGACCGACAGGCACGGAACCAAATTTGTTCAGTAGGATTTGAAACGCAAAATGCGAGTGGAAAATTTAAATTCGGACAACAAACATTTTTTAGCTCCCGAAAGTGAACACAAGGCTTCTTGTTGCAATTTCGATTTTTTGATAGATTAATGCTCAAATATAATCCCTCAGGGCTGCCCGATCAAGATGCCGAGATTACCGGCACATTCCGGATCGATGTTGGACTTTTGAGCCAAATTTCGTAAACTTTGGTTTACGAAAAAAGCTTCTGACGGGGTATTGTTTCCAATTCGATTTTTGAAATCCAAGTATCTTGAAATGTAAACTATCACTTTTTGTGGAGAGGGAGGGGGGGATTATTATTGAAAGTAATACACCGAAAAAACGAGTAGACATCCGTTGCAGAACATTCATCGACCGAATGGTCAATTCTCGTGTGTTTCGTAGGTCACTATCAGTTTTGTTCTCAGATAAGGTTATCCAATACGATTCCCTGCACCCGTTTCTAGTGAGCCCCGGTTCTTTCTAGAGTTGTGTTAACCCCAAAATTGATCCTTCAATCATCGGAAACAGAAACTTATCGTCTTGTAGCTGATCGTCACTACAACTTAAAGGTCGGATAGTTTCACCTGGCATCAAAACGTCCCGCTGTGAGTACCTAGTTATTTTCAATATTAAATCTTTGTAATCGATCAACAAACAAAAAAGACAAGATTGACGAAATAGTATATTTCCAAAAAAAGAGTATAAAGCTGTTGTAGGTCGTTTTTTACACCATCGTCAGTAGAGTTTTTTAAAC
The DNA here is from genome assembly GCA_031894815.1 of Creontiades dilutus. Lineage (NCBI taxonomy): Eukaryota > Metazoa > Arthropoda > Insecta > Hemiptera > Miridae > Creontiades > Creontiades dilutus. The sequence continues at coordinate 549,662 of JAVIWC010008758.1, read as the reverse complement.
CCTCAAAATTAGTTGGTTTGCTTTTCTTGGTATGTAGAATTCAAAGATAAATACAATGGAAAAAATCCGTCCGTCATTCGTACTGAGGTTCAAAATGGCCGTTTCGTTTGGAAAAACCTCTACCCATCGCTTTATACCCAGGCTTTATACATTTTTCCTCGCCGAACAAGAATGTAAAGTCAAAATTAAAAACAAAATCTTTTCATACTAGAAAAATGTGAAAAAATGATACAGGTTCACGAAAAAAAGTGATGAGCCAGTATTGTTGAAAAAACCAATGTGTTTTACGATGTATTTCGATGTGCTGAATTTAAATATGACTGAATATCTGTATTCTAGATGTTCTAAAAGAGAATGAAAATGTCTGATAAATCAAAAGAAATGTCTATGTTTGGATTGCTGGCTGGGTTTGGATCGTCGAGTGGATTGCTATCTGGGAATGCTGGATTTAAGTTGCTCGTGTTACAGAGTTATTTCAATAGAACTAAAACGCCTTTCCAACTGCCGGTGAGATCCGGTCAAACTGCGGAACGATTTGCGGACGTCATGTATGAGGCTGAGGAAGGCTGTCATCAACGGCTCCCATTACGACCGTCCGTAGGTAATTCGTAGTGCGAGCTACACGCTATTCAGATGATTGCCATTCACTTACCTATTTCACCCATTGAAATAGAGCTGGAAGTTCGGTAAATTGAGGACGGTGACAAACTGCCGAGTCATTGGCGACTCACGCAACGCGAGGTTGTGGATGATGTCTTGTTATTATCCAATTTATTCATCTTGTAAGTGGACAATTGCCCGAGAAAATTTTTTGAATCTAACACAATTCGTTGTTTCTGACTAGTGTTTTTTAAAACGTCATGCTGCACGACTAGAAATAAGCAGCAAGTAATTGGACAAAGGATCTTTACTCGATAGCGTAGATCAAAGTTCTACGTTTATTAAGGAGAGCCTAACTATCTTAAGTACGCTACCGTATCATAAATGATTGGGAGCTTTCTGGAAGATCTGTGTGAAGGCACACTGATTAGCTGAATGGCCCTTGCTGCTTTGTTTCCTAATTGACCAATGGTATTAAAATTTGAAATTCTACTTTTGGGGGCTTTTAAACACGGTTAAAAGGTATGGACGATTACTGATCAGCTGAGGGTCCTTGTGCTAAGTTCGTTTCTAAAAGAGTTCCGTTTAATATGAAACAGAGTTTCTGTATGACATCTAGAAGTTCACTACAAGGTATAAGGCACGCTGTACAACTGGATAACCCTTGCGGCTGAACAGAAATGAATCAAACATCACACAGGGTTCATGATGCTCTGTGAAAATCTGACTTAGTACATAATTTTGCAGAATACAACGATGTTAAGGCATTGTTGCATAAGTATCATAAGATGTTTGCTACAGGAAGGAAAAACTTGATAGAAAGCAGGTTAATTGGACATTCATACTGGTAATGGCCCGCTAATGAAACAAGTTCCTCAAAGCATCCTATATGTACAAGCAAGTCATGCTCATCCAAGATATTCTGGATCAAGATGTCATTGAACATTCTTGTAGCACGTTAGTATCACCCCTTGTCCTTCTGTAAAATGAATGGGATTACAAGGAAAGATTCCTATGCTTTTACCAGTTCTTCAAAACCTCTTGATGGTTAGAGAATCTTTACATTTTTCAGAGATGACTTAACAATTATGTATAGGTCTATCAGTCCCAGCGATCTTTGAATCCTTAGAACTCAGCTTCTGTTTCTACGAAATAGTTTCATTGAAATGTTTCTGAAACTTTCAGATACGTTCCCACTCTTTATTGACGATTAAGTAGAGTTGAACCGTAGAAATTAGTTCCCTGAATCGAATGAGCCAGGTTTCTGTACGGTCATCCGTTCGCTCACCAATCGCAGGGTCTTTAAAGCGAGAAATGAAAGTGGATGAAGTGAGTTATAAAGTGATAGTGGATATTATAAAGTAGCTGGCGACAGCCCTAGAGTATGGTATATTCTACAAAAATACACTAGCCATAATGCTGTCTTCCAAGCTTCAATTCTGTTGAGTAACAGGTCAAGTAGAACTAGCTAATAGGCTAACTACGCTCTTTTTGCCTGTGATTTTACTTCATCTTGTTAAATTGGTTCCATTTGTTGGTTTCCTTTTTTGTGAGTACCCAGGAAGCATTGTCTCTGGCAGTGCAGTCCCATTCTGGTAATCCTGTGATTCATATAGGAAGGTTTTCTAATATAGAAATAATAAACCTAATCATTTGCAAGGTTTCTGGATTTTCTATTGGGTTTTGATTGATTTTGACGTCTGATTTCTAGATGAAACCAACGCTGTTTTTTGCGCTCTTGACTGGAGTTTGCAGTGCAGTCTTTGCTGCTTTATCTGGCCCAATTGACCTAGGATATGGATATGACTCAAACACTATCGAGTGGCCAGGAGGTGAACGGTTCAAGTAAGCTCTGTTACCTAGTACAGTTACAGATATGACTATTGTTATGTATAACAAGAAGATGATGGAATGGACTAGTTGCCCCCTTCGAGGGCTGAGGCAATAAGCCTGCAACACCCAGAGCTAACGAAGCTTCAGGTTTATACCCAGTCTGGACACGGGCACGAAAAACGTTCCACATACATCACACAGTACTATAAGCACGTTTTTTGTTGTTGTTGTTTGCATTATAGTTACTGTTTGCGAAATATCTTAGATTTTTCAGTCTGTACCTCATAATCACGTCAACCGTATCAGCTGTTTTCCTCCCCCCAGAATTTTCTGTAACTGTTTGGATTTGTGGATTTCAGTTACCGGAAAATGTTTGCTGGCAATAATCCATATGGAGTCTTCGTAGCTGTTAACGATTTTGCGACAGCCGAGCACAGCGGTACTCACATTGACGCTCCTTACCACTTCGACAGAAATGGGAGGAAAGTCGGAGACATCCCTCTGGACAGACTCATCACCAAAGGTTGTTTCAATAATTCATTGTCACCAGCTAGTTCTTGTTAGGATTTCATTGCGTTACTGTTGAGAGCGTTGTATTCGAAGAAGAATACCTGGTCATAATTTGGGAAATCCCCTGATGGGTAAATTCTGAAGCTACTGCCATATATTGATAGTACTCGAACCTGTGATGGATATTGGATAGCTACCCTTCCCGTTCTTGAAATGCTACTCCTGAACATGAATCTGAAGCTTTTAAACTAAAAATATCCTCTAGGTCTTGCATGCTTGTTTCCTCGCCTTTTGGAAGGGGAAACCCATCATCCTAGAACATTCCACCACCTCCCTTGTTGCCACTCAAGTTAGTTTTTTGAACTGTATCAACCCTCGTTCAAATCATTAAAATGTAGTCGAATTTCTAAGCAAAAAAGGTAGAGTATTTAAAGGGCAACCAGCTGTAGTTGAGCCTGATGAGAGTTAAAACCAAAGAAGACCGCACCAAAAGGTTCTGCGCAATTTTGAGGACATTCCACTGTTTTGCGTGAGGACGTCATACTTTGTTTGATCTTAGTGACTTGATAAGGCACTCAAACCCGAAGAAAAATAATCACATACAAATTCATTTCACAACACTATGTATCAGGATCCGTAAAAAAATGATAAATGTATGACGGCATGTGTGTGTCACTTTGTATATTCATGTTTAAAAAATCGTTGTGTGTGCACATCCTTTGACAAGGCATTCCAGTGCATTTCCCATCTGCTCAAGGCAGCAATGTATAAGTGACATCCCAGGAAAAATAGAATAAGGCCGTTAACCATCCGAAGGAGAGGTTCTTTTGCTAGTTGTAACCTCGTTCATTGCTTATAATTGCTTTTCCAGCCATCTTAGTGGACGCTGTCAAAGAGACTGGGAACAATGACAGTTACACTTTACCCGCCGAAAAACTGGACGAGTGGGTGAAACTCAACGGGCAGATCCCCGACAAGAGCGTGCTCCTGGTCAAATTCGGCTGGTCCTCTCGCTACCCCAACCGCCAGGCGTACTTGGGACCCTCTGACACTGATCTCCGATTCCCAGCGTTGTCTGAGGAAGCGGCCAAGTGGGTCGTGAAGTCGAAAAAGGTAAGATGAATGGAAATTTCTCTTCAAACTCTACAAGAACCCTCATGAAGGTAAATGTAGATTTTGAAGAGAAAATGTTCACAAATACCTGCTTATTCAAGGAGTTACCGCCCCTTGAATGATGTTCAAATGTTCATGTAGTATGTTTTTGTATATATTTTGCTTTTATCTAACGTATGAATCTCAAAGACGTATTTTATGATGTCATTCGCAATTTATTGTTCATTGCAGTTAAGGAAACTGTTGATTACATAGACTGTAACAGTTGCACTCAAATCCATCTCATTGTTACAGTCCGACTTCTTGATGTTTTTCTGCACATTAGGAATGGGCATTGATCCGAAAGTATCGATAAAACACAATCAAATAAGAAATTGAGATTAACCGTCGACAGGGCTTCAACTATCGATATAAATATAGATTAAGCTCAGCTCGGTACGTTGCAAGGGTTGAATCAACAAGAAAATCAAACGAAATTGATTGGGCGATCGATTCGACACTCCAGGCATGAAACAATAGATATTAAAAAAACATCAGTTGAAAGTTATCAGAGGTGAAAACATTGACGTCGGGAGCAAAAAATCGACGCTCATCCCTATTGCACATTCCTGCAATGCTTTTGCGGCTCTCATAAACAGCGGTGGGGGTAACAAAGAACTTTTTTTCAGCACGCATGTTAATGCTGCACACACGCACCTGTCGTTGTTCTCTTGGTTTTCTCGTCTTTTATTCCTATAGTTCTAAAGTTTTGTGCACGGACCCGTTGAGTACCACTTCGATGTTACGTCTACAGTAAAAGGAAAGTATCAACATGCATTTTTTTCATCTTCACTTCACTTTCGACTAACAATAACCATAATTTAACCGGTGCACTAAGCACATATGTCGTTAGCACAAAGTACTGACTTAAAACTGTAATGCATATTTTTTTCTTTTCAGTAGACACCTATCTCCTCGGTTTTGCTCGGTTAATCTTGTTGTTGATGCATGGTTAATATTTTTTAACATTTCATCATTATTTTTCTCTCAAATTGTTCTTAGATACATCCACACGAAAGGGATAAGTAATATTGATAATAGTGGTAAACCTGTGCTTCCCATGAAATATCAATGCACAGTTATTGAAAAAAAACCTTCAAATCTTCTCCAAATGTCTCGATTTTCCGCCGTTAATTCTTTGCGGTACAGAGGGGAGAAATGCGTTACGCAGAAGCTGGGCCGTCCGGAACCCAGCTTACTGTTGGACTCCCTACCTTTAGGAAACTACCAAACTATCAACTAAAAAACCGCTCTGTGAGTCCTCAACTCAGGGAAAAACTGCCCCGGAACTACTTTTTTGGTATTACTTCGGGGCAGTATCATGCTTAGCCCGAAGGCCCACCTGTCCTTGACGAAAAACTCCTGTCCCTCACAGAAAAACACTCCCGTCCTGATTCATCATTTTTAAGCGTCACATCCGCACTATTCATGCACTACTTCGCCCGAAGGGCCTCCTGTCTACGAAAGACGCACCAAAACACGCACTGACAGCAAAACCACTCCTGTCCTTACACCATAAATAGAGAAGAACTCCTGTCCTGGTTCACCTTTAGCGTCAATTTATCGACCATGCACATCATTGGCTCTATGCCACCCATACCGCACTCGAGCGTAAATGAGCTCTTGAAAGACCGCCGGCCTCATCCGAAGCTCTCAACGTTCGTTGCCGCAGCAGCTTCTCGATAGTTTCCCTGCTGTGTTAAGCATGCACAGCGATCTGTGAGCTGATGCAGTATTGGGGTCCCCTTTTCCTTTCCCGATGAGCACGAGCCTCGCTAAATTCCACTGTTCTGGGAATATTCCTTCCAAGAGACACGCATTGTACATGTCTAGGAGGATTTCTGGGAGGGTATCTGATATGATCTTCAATATCTCCTCAGGGATCCTGTCCGGGCCTGGAGCTTTCTTGTTGCGCATTGTTTTTGCCGCACGCACGAGCTCATCCGTGGTGAAGAGAGGTATCTCTCCCGTTGCTTCGACATGAGGCCAATGCCAATTTCACTCGCGTTGTCCAACAAACTCCAGGAAGTTTGAGTTTAACGACTGAAGATATCAGGTTGGAGTCGGTAATTTCGTAAAAATTGAGTTTTTACGATCAATTTCGTCGTCGCTACTGTCAACCTAACGTTCGATCCCAATTTTCACCTAGGTCTGCAACAAAGCTTGGAAATTCTGTTTTTGATTACAGGAGAGGGAATGGATGGGGTAAAAGCCAATCTCTCATTTCGCTGCTGAACCGAGAGTTCTCAACTGATTCATGCTATTCTTTTTTTGTCCAATTAGGATTTTAGTTTGGTACGTAAAAGTAAGTTAGTAAAGCCCCTTCCATAATGAACGCTGAATGGAGGCAGTAATAGTAATCAAATTTTATTGATTGAAAAACTTTTCTTGTTTTGTTTTACCCTAATTTTAGTACTGTTGTTGAAAACCTCGGAAATTTTGAATTTTGGGAGGTGGAATGGAGGGTGTAATAGGCATTCAACACAAGAATAGGCTCTTGTGCCTTAAAACTTATAAATATTAAATTTGATTTCGTGATTGATGGTTGATGGGCGAATAATTCCTGAGATCCTCGTATCTACTAAAGATATGTGGTAGTAGGGACTTCTCTGTAATGTTCTCGTCACTAACCAATATTTTTATAGTTCGTAGGGCTTGGAGTGGATACCGCCTCTTTCGACGACCCACGGAACGGATACTACCCAGTACACAAGCTGATTTTGAATAACGACATGTACGGCCTGGAGAACGTGAATCTCGGTTATGACCTGCCTCCCGTCTTCGACGTCATCGTGATGCCCATCAAACTCGTCAACGGGACGGGCGGCCCAGTCCGTATCATCGCTCAGGGGAGCCAATCTCAACGAAGACCACTCATGCGAGTAGAGCGATGCCACTAATCTCACTTTATGAAGAACTGCCACGGAACAACAATCTACCCAGAGATTAAGAAATTTGTTACTCTTCAGTGTTAAGAGCCATTTGACTCCGCCTTTGTGGCAGAACAGTAGTCGAACTATTTTATATACTTGTGATATTTGAATTTTATGCTGGTTTATTAAAAATAAGTTAACAATTAGATAACCCAGCAAAACAAAACTTTTTTTACGGCTTCACTTTACATTAATACGTAGTAACAGAACGCAGTCATAGAATTTGTGACTGCCTGGATACTTTGCTAAAATGTAGGAAAAACAGGATTTATGTAGATATTCGTCACGTTGCAACCTAGAAATTTATTTATTTATGTATTTTCTCATATTCAGCCCCCCTGAAACTTGATAGGACATTTTCAAAATTTGGAATTGAAATGTAACGTTCACGCCACACTACGCGATGCATCACCCATTACAAATAATTTGACAAGGTGCATTGCATTCAACTGTAAGTAATGAGGAAGCATAGCCCATTCTTCAGCTTTCAAGAATCTGCAAATGGTGTATCAAATCAAACCACGTTTGTTAGATCCAATTAGATTTTAATGCTCCCATTAGTAGTAGATGTCAGCTTAGAAATGCAACAGGTCTTCATGAAATCGACCGCGAAACTCGTTACCTCAAATTTCCATCGAAAATCTTTAATTGAAAATTCGTCGTGTCGCCTCATTTTGAACGTACACAATTGAGGATCTTGAAAGAACTTTGACGCTGAGTAAAATTGTCCTCAGCACATTCACTTCATAAATCTGCGAGACGGATTGAGTCGCACATACTTATTATTTTCTTAACTTACCCAAATTTTAAGAGATGATAATTATAAGTATTATAATATTTAGTGGTATAAAAAGCACCTCAGTATTTGAATATTTTTTCAAAATCATTTTTATTTTTAGCTCTGTTATAGTGCGTTGTAGGGCGTCACACCGAGCCACGTATTCTAAAAGGAGGATTATGATTAAAGCATTACTAGGTCATAAGTGAATTCACAGTATTATTAACTGTATGATTATTTTCAATAAAACATTATTCAGCATCAACTTTTGGTATTTTCTCATCTACTAGTGGTTTGGTTTATTGTGTTGTTTGCTCTGAACCCAAATGTGTTGTAATCGGTTCTTTGTTCCATCCACCTAACCACGGTTAACCAACAGTCATCACATGGTCCACAGCTTGTTGGTTGGACGACCGGATCCACGATCCAATCATGTATGGAACCCTGAATCGCTCCATCGAGTTCTCCATTTGCCGTAAAGATAAGTGTAGTGCAATCGCCCACTAGTATATAAAGAAGCGGCCTATCATAATATGGTTAACATGGCACTATCTATACAGGGTGTCCCAGGAATTATGCACAATCCGACTCCTACGTATTCTACAACTCATTTCCGACCAAAAATGCCTCCCAGCAATTTTTTTGCCAGAGGTCTCGTTTCCGAGTTATTCGCGATTTAAGATTTTTTTCGTGTTTTCGATCTTATGTCATTAAAACTGTCATAACTCCATCAACTTCGGAGATAGCTCAAATTTGCTGACATCGTTGGAAAGAGCGTTAAATTTTCTATCTATGTGATGTCAGAACACTTTTTTTTTTGTTGCATTGAAGATGTGCAATCGCTGCGCGAAACGGCAGTTTTGTCAAAATCTAGAAATCGCCTGTTTTTCATCTCACCCAGAAACACCATTAATGCTTGACGCAGAACTGTGCAGGCCTGGTAAAACGTGCGCCAAAATGACAGCTTTCCAACGATGTAGTCGTTTTGGTTTTTAAAAATATTCTTGTTTTAGGAAACGGTGTTTAACTGCAAAAAACGTGTATTTTTTGTTAAAATTTAGGTTTTTCCGAAAGTTTCGACGAAAAAAGGTTGGAGGACTGATATAAGTAACTTTTCTCGCTGAATCGAATGGTGAAAACGCCAGACCTCTCAAGTGACGATTTAAGTTAGTTTTGTCGGATGCATAAACCCGTTCGTTTGTGAACAGCGTCTACGGCATTTCTAAGCTGTCCGGCCAAAGTCAAGATAATCGAAGAGCCGAGAGATCTTTTTGCTGACACTATGGACCCTTATCAAACCGGGCTTCCGTATCATTACCAATTCTTCCCTTTCGTCTCTTTCCTCGCTGTATTTCCTTCAGCGTGGTTTCCGTATTGCATATTTATTTATTTATCATGGTGCGCTATATCTATTGAACATAGCTCGTAGGAATAACCAAAACCTTAGCGACAAAAAAGGATTGGTAGATAAAAAAAGATAGCTTACTAGATAAAAAAGGATCGGTGACATAATCAATATTATCTACCAACATTTTTTCCTCATACTATCCGACGTGCTCGCAATGGTGTAAGTTGTACACAGGAGGAGTGTGACTCCCTTGCTGCTTCAGAAGCATTACCATTGGCAAAACATGTACACAAAATCAGGCCAACATACTCACTTGTGGTGTAGCTACTCAATTGAAAGCAACTCATCGCAATCAATTGTAAATGAACACAACAATAGCAGCCTCTCGGCTAGATTATCCTTACATGGACAGCTTAGAAATGTAGACGCTGACACATAGTTTATATCTTAACAATCTTGTTTAAACTCTAACTCTTTATATGAACTCCATTTAAACCCCAATATATTACCATTGTCCTACATCTGGATATCATGTTCCAGTCAACAAACATTTTACTAAAACTGAATTGGTCAGAACAAATTATCAATTGTAACAGCTACGGCCAAATCAGAATATTATACACGGCGCACAAAACAACCCCTCCTTCAAGACCGGGGAGTCTTGCGGGTCATTGCATATCCTCGCCCCTGAACAAGACAATGCCTCCTCCGTAATTTTCCCAATTTTCTAACATTAGATCTACTTTAGTTATACAGGGTTTCCCAGGAGTTATGCACAATCCGACTTCTACATGTTCTACAACTCATTTCCGAACAAAAATGTATAACTCGCTGCTTCAGAAGCATTACCATTGGCAAAACTGTACTACATAAGAAGATCATGTCATCATATTCACGTGTTGTATAGCTACTCAACTGAAAGCAACTCATCGCAATCAATCGTAAATGAACACAAACAATAGCCATCTCTCGGCTCTTCGATTATCCTGACTTTGGCCAGACAGCCTAGGAGTGCCGTAGACGCTGTTCACAAACAAACGGGTTTATGCACCCGACAAACTAACTGAAATCGTCACTTGAGAGGTCTGGCGTTGTCACCCTTCGATTCTGCGGGAAAAGATAGACATATCCCGTCTCCAACCTTTTTTCGTCAAGACATTCGAAAAAACCTTAATTTTAACAAAAAACACACGTTTTTTGGCAGTTAAATACCGTTTCCTTATCTAAAAATATTGTTAAAAACCAAAACGACTATACTGTTGGAAAGCTGACATTTTGGCGCACGTTTTACCAGGCCTGCACAGTTCTGCGACAAACATTAATGGAGTTTGTAGGCGAGATGAAAAACAGGCGGTTTCAAGATTTTGACAAAACTGCCATTTCGCGCAGCGATCGCACATCTTCAATGCAATATAAAAAATGTTTTCTGGCATAAAAAAGATAGAAAATTTAACGCTCTTTCCAACGGTGTCATCAAATTTGAGCTATCTCCAAAATTGAGCTAGTTATGACCGTTTTAATGACATAAAATCGAAAACACGAAAAAAATCTTAAATCGCGAATAACTCAGAAAAAAAGGCCTCAGGCAAAAAATAGCTATGAGCTATTTTTGTTCGGAAATGAGTTCTACAACACGTTGGAATCGGATTGCGCACAACTCCTGGGACACCATGTATAACTGAAAAAGACCTGATGTATGAAAATAGGGAAAGCCACGGGGGAGGCTTGTCTTGGTCAGGAGCTAGGGTATGCAATGACCCGCACGACCGCTCGGTCTTGAAGGAGGGGTTGCTTTGTGCGCCGTGTATTACCAACCCCAATCCGATTTGGCCGTAGCACTAAGTGTTGCAATGTTGATTATTTGTTGTTTCTGAACAAATTCAGTTTTAGTAAAATGTTTTTTGACTCAAACATGTTGTCAACTTGTACGACAATGGTAAGATATTGGGGTTTAAATCGAGTTCATATAAAGAGTTAGAGTTTAAACAAGATTGTTAAGATACAAACCAAAAAATAAATGTTTAAAAATTAAAAATGAAAATGAATTTAATGAATGAAAACGTTCGTTTGTGAACAGAGTCTACTCCCTGTATAATAAACGAGCATAATTTATCAAAAGAAAAATGTAACATCAAAAGTGTAGCGGTGAGTTATGGCTACGGAGGAGAGCTCATTGAATACAGTTCTTAGAAAAAATAATAGGGAAAGGGTATACAATTGAACTGGGGAAGTAATGTTAGAGGAAAAACCCCTGGACGCCCGGACGCTTCATGCCTGCGGTTGAAATTCAAAAAACATGGAACACGCTTTAGCCATGCTATTTTTGCGGCTTTCCTTTGTGATGGATATGGTTAGTTGGCCGTAACCGATTTTAGAACAAGTCGCCTTGGATGATGAATCAGACGTTTTCAAGCGTCTGGGTCATCCTCTGAGCGTGGCGGAGCATTATAACCGCATTCAGCTCAATGGAAGGGGCAACTATTCCATTCCATCACCTCACACCTTTCGCTAATTCCTCATCATTCTGCTGGTTTATATTTGCTATTTTCGTGTCTGCTATTTCGGCTTTACCTATGTGACGGATGTGCCCTAATATCACTGGTCTCAGTCGTCTACTGACTAAAATATATCTATCGCAATAATGCTGTTAGACTGTTTATGTTAATACAGACTCGGAGCTCAGGTTCTCGCAGTAGTATTAAGGATTACAACGCTTATGATGACTCACCACTAACTTCCATAAATGGAAGTACATTATTCTTATCTCATATAATATCTCGGGTCACCCCTCCCGTGTTCCTGACATTTTTCGGCTTAATGGTCCAAGGCTGAAGCGTGCTAACAATGGGTCAGTATACCTCATTAAGGATACATTTCTGATAAATTCCGCAAAATTCTTCCATCTGAGGGTTTCAAAGTAGGTTTTAAAACTGAAAATGATCTTAAAGCTTCACTAGGTTCTGAAAAGACGAAGTTAACGCACAAAATAAGAGTGGGGGTTTTAAACTCAAAAGCTCTTGCTAACTCAATAATTTCCCATTTCCTACACTTTTTTTGGAACGACCAATTGTTGGAACTCATGATCCAACAATTCAACATCGACTCACTCGACCTCAACAGCCACTTGAGAGGTTTGAATTGTCAAGATTCCCTGGTTCACAGCAAGGGACGGAGCCCTGCGATGTCGTTTCCATCCTACAGAAGTTCAACCACAGGCTTCTTCGTGTTGTAACAACTGTTGATGAAGGCTGTTGGACAGCTTGCTTGTTTTAATAGCAGTTACCATTACCGCCCAGGCGTCAGTTGAAAACTGTCAACATTCTTTTAACGGTACCTCTTGTTGGACCGGACCTACAGTAAAAGTATTCCTCAATACAACAAACAATAATATTGAAGGTACAATTTATTTCCACTTGTGCATCGAATACCTATAATTTGGTATAACTTCACCTTCTTGCAGATCGTAGGCGTCGGCGTTGACACCCCTTCTGTCGACAGACCCAATGCAACTATCGTTCACACGACGCTAGCGGCGGCTGACATTTACAACCTGGAAAACGTCAACATGACTGCGACTCTTCCGCCTGCCTTCAACCTCATCGCTTTGCCCATCAAACTCGTCAACGGAACAGGAGGCCCTGTCAGGATAGTGGCCTACTAATCCTAAGAAAGGCGATGTCACACTTTTATCCATCTCCTCTTATCCATCAGCTCTTCCAGGTCACCATTTATCTTTAGAAAAAAAAAAAAACCCAGAAAGGGTGAATTTGAGATTCAACTTTACATAATAACGAGTCACAACTGATTTCTGAACGTTCGTCTAACCAACTTGATTCAAATCCCGAGAGATTGCCGGAAGAGCGAAAATCCCAAATGAATAATCAAGCCCGTTGCCAAAAGAGCCTATCCCTAATCCTTAGCCTTCAGTCGCGCATGTCAATAGAGCACAACTAAGATGTTATTCAAAAGAGAAATGACGAGAAAAGCTGTGGAGTTAACTTCCAAGGGTTCCCAAAACATGCTCATTTTGGGTGTTAACATTTAAATTTAAATTCCCATAACATCAGTGATATTTTAGGGATAATTGATAAGTGGAATTCTTTGAACAAATTTGATTGTAAACTCAACTTATTTTTAAAAATTGAAAAAGTTTACCAAGGAATTCCATTAGGCCCTGGGCAGCAGTTTCCCCCTATCTGGTGGACCCATATATTCTTATTAGACGTAGTCTGTTGTTCGTAAGCTGAATTTTTGTTTACATACCTTGGTATTTCTATTGTATTCTAGTTGCCATAAAAAGAGCCCCATTCATGTCTCACCTCGGCAGATCGATTAAAAGAAAAAAAAAAAAAAAAAAGCTGAATGTGTCCTCATACCATGTAGTTGTCTTCTGGAAATCGGGACCACTTTGCCATAAATGTAGCACCGTGAACGGCAACTACTATTCACTACTTTACTAGTCCCACAGTACGTAATAAAAGCTAATAACTACAATGGTGAAATATTTTGTATTTGCTTAGACGTTGTAATCCACGAATTGAATAATTGTGATAAAATAAAACCCTCAACGATGCTTCGCTCGTACACAACTATGTGACCACTGACATGGAACTAAGGCGACGACCGTATAAGAGCTATTTGGTTAAAGACAAAGTCTTATAAATTATTTTAAAAAATGGCAATAACACAAATTATTGTTATATTTATATTTTATAGCATAATAAAACTTGATAAAACATTATCAGCATCAATTCGAAGCGTACGAAAAATTTTGCTAATATATTTGGCCAAAATTTAATGAAATGTACTCGATAACCTACAAAACTGCTCAAACAGAATGTAGCTTCAAATGTTAAGACTTACCTACTAATTTGTATTAATAGAAAAACTGTTTTTATAATAAATTTTGTAATCAACAGTGTTTTGTTGCTGTACGACAATTTTTGAGCTTCTGCACATTTTAATCTGACAAGTAAGGCTGTCAGGCTTGTCGCGAAGTGTGCCTAACAATAATTCCATTTTATAACCGAAATTCGCCAAAACAAACCTAAAGCGGTTCCTCGTCTCGATGATCAAAAGAACCCCTATCTCCGCCAAACAGAAAATAATTACCTTCCCCACCTGGAGCTCGCTTTTAATTTTCGGGAGATGAATGAGTTTTGGCTATTCATTTATTATCTGCCGAAGAGGGTTAGAAAACGCATCCGCCCCCTTTCCATTCATTCTTTACGACGCGACATTACTTTTTTTGTGTGTAAACAAAGTTGCGGGTTTGTTTTAAATCGATTGGATTGTCCCTATTGACTCCTTATCACCGCAAGACACTCCGCCTCCCGAGCTTTACTTGAGTTGCGAACAATTTATAACCATCTGTTCCCTTCTGGATTTTCATTTTCCTTCTTTTCGTTCGGTATTCATCTCGGGAGGGGAACGCAGGCCCGTGAAACATTGATCTTCTAAAACCTAGAGTTGAAGCACGATGTTTCGTAAGGGGCAAAATCCGTGGAATGATTTTGTGTCACATTTTCGTAACGTGTTTGGGTTGTTTTATCTCGAATGAGATAAGGTTGCCTTTACTTTATTGACGAGATGTTCTAAGATAAGGCAATTGAATACCTTGAATCGTGTTTTGAATTAAGGTGTGGAACACGGAGGGAGAGAGAGAGAGAGAGAGAGAGAGAGAGAGAGAGAGAGAGAGAGAGAGAGAGAGAGAGAGAGAGAGAGAGAGAGAGAGAGAGAGAGAGAGAGAGAAGAGAGAGAGAGAGAGAGAGAGAGAGAGAGAGAGAGAGAGAGAGAGAGAGAGAGAGAGAGAGAGAGAGAGAGAGAGAGAGAGAGAGAGAGAGAGAGAGAGAGAGAGAGAGAGAGAGAGAGAGAGAGAGAGAGAGAGAGAGAGAGAGAGAGAGAGAGAGAGAGAGAGAATGACAAGAGATTTAATAATATCAAAAAGATATTACAATAAAAAGAAGAAATACCTACCTCATTACTGCGTACACCAATTTATTGCGCGGCAATAGGCAAAGCCTACGTTCAATTTGCAATTTAGTACAAGAGGTATGGAGCATTTCAGCTCCCAAACATTTGACATTTGAAATGAATTCTCTTGTATGATTTAAAGAAACAAGAGCAAATGAAACATACTCGCTTTTAAGTACAGCTTCAGCTTTCGATTAACCTGTTTTTACGAGCCAAGAAAAGATTCCTTCTTTTATAATTTGACCTTGTAAAACGTATGAAATTTTATTGATACAGGTAAAATGCGGTGAATTACAGTGTAAAGAGGGCTTTTTGTGATTAAAACCGAATACGGTTTGGAATGTGTCGTATTCCCCATAAATTTAAAACGAGTAGAATAGTTATGTGGATGATGATCACTAAACGAATGCTATAATAGCAAATTCTTAATATACAATTGTCTTATTGCGAGTACTTTAGCAAGACCAAGGAAACAACTCCTCCGACAGTATCTTGCGAGGCTTGAACAAACGTATTTTCAAAATGGACTTTTGTAACACATTTAGCTTGTTTATACTAGTAACATAGGCCCACACCCTACACGATGATGCCATGCTGCAAAGCCGATTGAAACATGGAGATATACATTGTTTTTGTGATATCCAAATGCATAACGAAAGTTGTAAGATACACACAATTTCTGAGGTTTCACAGATAGGGAATTCGTATGTTCCTTCCAACTTAATTTATGGTCAAATACAATTCCTAAAATTTGCGGTGAGTGACTCTCTCGATCGAAACACAGGAACATCTACGAAACGGGAGGGCACCGTGCTGATGTGTTAGAGGTTGTATTGAGTGGCATTTTCAGGTAGAGGTGTTGAACATTGAACGTGGAAGTTACTTGTGGCGTGTGTGAAGGCCAATGGGATGTGGATCAACAAGGATCGCCAGGCTGAATCCATAGTGAGGCTTGTGGGACGCATATCAACTTGCAAGAGATACAAATTCATTCAGAAGCGGAGAACTCAAAGTCAATTCAGGCACAGATAGGGATGGCAACGATATATCGATTCCATGAAATTTGGTTCAGTCAGTTTCGGAGAAAGAGCTTCGGACTGTGGACGGACGGATTTTTGGTTGATTATTTTTAATTGAATTTTTGAAATCTACGAATCATGAAATGTAAACCAAAAACTTTTGAGGTGTGTTACCACTCATTTTTCATGGTCGATTACAAAGGTTCATTATTGAAAATAATGAACCACAACGCTATCTGGAATAGTCAATAAGATCAGGTGGGAACAACAGTTGACCACATGGAGACTCCCATATGAGCTGTCTCTCAATTTCAAACAAAATCTACAGTCTAATAGCCACATACAACAACGAAAGGTAACCGCAAGCCCTTTGAAGGATGCAACTTCTGTTAGTAACTAAACAACCGTTAGTAGCAAACAGTTAGTAGGCACATCAAAGGTCAAAGTACTAAGCAATAATACACACACAAATAAAGGAGAAGACAATATTAAATACTGTGCAATTATACACACACAAATTTTGTCTCCCCCGACACCAAACTCCACTTCAGTGGAAGATATGGCCAATACCAACATCGATATGACCATGATATATGATGATGATATGTTTATTTGATATTGAGTCGCGGAGATACGAAATTGAGCCTTTCTGCAGAACGTGGAAATATAACGCAGGCAGCTTTATGAAATGGGGAAAAGTAGAGAGCGAGTATTTTTCCACAGTAAATTGGAAACAAGGAAAGAGAGAGATGAAGGATTGGCTCAAATTTTTGTCATAAGTACACCTGATATTTTAATGTGAATCTTCCACTATGGCTACTGAAAACCAATCGCGTATTGAATTAACTATAGGAGACGTTTTGAACAATGGAACATGGTACTGAGGTGGCTTGCAGCGGTGTGTGGTTGAGGTGAATTGTTTAGGATCTTAGAGCTGAGTCTATGGCCTTCAGCTAATGGAAGCAGACCTCATAGTTACTACAGATCTGTCATTCATTAAGTAACTAACTTATCACACCCTGAATATGCTGTAGTTGCATATGCTCACAACCAGATCGGCAGGATTGATGGAGTGGGTGATAAATGGAAGCAACATTGTCAAAGGATGTCATTATGTTGTACATTCGCCACACTGAAGTCAACCAACAACTCATATACCTCTTGTGATTTTCGTTGTGCGTCATTAACCAAACACGGTGCTAATTAGTTAATTTTATATGGGGTTAAGGAGCAAGGAAATGGAGTATTATCTGCAGAACGTAGAAATATAACGTACAAAGTTTCATGAAACGGGGGAAAATGGAGTATTTCTCCACAGCAAATTGGTAAAAAGGAGGCTATCCCTCGGGAAAGAGTGAGATGAGGGGTTGCCCCATACTTTTGTGATAGGTACACACGATGTTTTCAGATAAGCTCGCTCTCTCCATTCGAGGGAAAAAACGCCGGGAATGATTGATGCGCCCGCCGCCACCTTGGGCGGCGTATCGACCGGGCGAAGCCCCGCGTCTTCACGACCACAGCCGCAAAACGACGTCGTGATCACGAGAGCCGGAATACACGCGCCCACGCACACCAGCGCATACCTCACCTTCGGCTCTACCAATATTAAACCGATATATCTATAGCTGACAGAATAATAGACCTGTATACATTCATAGGTCCTGCTACCGTCTATCTGCGAGTGATTTATACGCTACCTCCAGGCATCCACAAAATGGGTTTACCTCTCCCCGACTCGCCTCTCGCTTCCATTTATCCCCACCTCAACCGAAGCGATTTTCTTTGGTTTCCTTCCTTCCAGAGTTACCTACTCCGTACCCACTCAACGGAATGAACGATTTCCATCTTTCTCTTCCCATATCATCTCAATCTGTCCGTTCGAATCCCACCGACCCCATTTGAGATCAATTTTCAAAACAATTTTCCCAAAATCTATGTTTTCTCTTTCATCTAAGTTTTGCCGTTTGAACTCCGTGTCAAAATCTGTGTGCTGGAGCAAAACAGTACCGAATGGTATGCATTTTAAACTGCATGTTTTGGCCAAAAATTGAAGGGGTCCCCTTGACCTACGGATTCACGAACTTCGGAAGGCATGATAATCTGCGGGATCGTGTGTTAATTTCTAAAAAGCTTCATTTGTACATAGTTCTCAAAATTTTTTTATATTTAAAGGTGAGATCAGATATTAGGGCTAGGCAATTATTGTCGAGAATTTTAGAGTTTTTTCAGTACAATCATCTCTAGTCATAATTACTGTGTGATAGATATGGTTAGTTTGCCGTCTGGGTCATCTCTGAGGGTGGCGGGCATTACCGCATTCAGCTCAATGGAAGGGGCAACTTTACCATTCCATCACCCCACCTCACTACGTTACATGGTAGCAGACCGTGGTTACGACCTTTATATATGTCCCCACAAGTGACAATTATAGCCCCCGCCCTGATTATTGCGAGCCATTCCTCCCATCAGAAACCCCCCCTCCCAGCTTTTCTCAGAGCCCTGGGAGGGTGACGGATATGGTCAATTGGCCCATCCGATTTTTGAATACGTTGTCTTGGGAGATGAATCAGACGCCTTCAAGCGTCTGGGTCATCCTCTGAGCGTGGCGGGGCATTACCGCATTCATCTCAATGGAAGGAGCAACTATACCATTCCACCATCCCTCCTCACCATTTTACAAGTATTGTATTACCCTTACCAGCTTTCCGTTGGAAGCTTTGTTTTGTAGTTTTAGAAAGGGTTACTCCTCCTTGTCGTAAAGGCCCGTTCACATGCTCATGCCATTTGCGCAAACCAAAAATTCTGGCTTGAGTAAAATCTGTCTCGGACAGAAAATCGGCATGAGGTTGGAGCAAAGTTTGAGCTTGTAAACGCGGTTCGAGCCAACCCACCAATCTCAAGCAGGCGCATCGCCCTCGCAGCTCCCCTCTTCTGGAGGGAATCTTTGTACACAACGTGATGTCATCTGATGTAGGTACTGTTTTGTCGTATGTTTTGTTCAGGAAAATGGGAATATTCTGCAGAAAGAAAAGGAATTCCTTTGTGAGTTTATAGGCAGTTGCGGAAATTGTTCGGTTCCCCCTTCAACTCGTCGATTACCTTCGTATGTGAAAGGTGGTCCCTGTTAAGTAACCAATCCTTGGTCCATTTCCGCCGTTTAGGCTTTTTAACTTCCAATGTCTTTCTCACTCAATAAGCTGCAGTCGCACATGGGATAAGCTCCTCCTCATTAATTTTTGATTAAAAAACATTAGAAACCACAATTAATCCACAATAGTAGTAAATTTGAGAACGATCCGACCAAACTGGCTTGCACAAACTAAACTAAACGTGTGGACGCTACCAAGTTGTTCAGTTCAGTTTGCGCAAACTGGTTTGTACTCCTTCTTCTTCTGACAAACCATTGTACTTCCTGCTTGTTTTGAATTATCTGCAGACCGTTGTTTGAGATTCGAAACAAGCTGGAAGTGAAACCCACCAAACGTATCGTGTAAGTTCTGATGCTGAAGATGAACTGGGAGCAGATTAAGCAAATAAAGTGAGTAAATTCCGGTCGGGCTACGTGGTGATGGCGAGCTCAAGGAGAAGAGAGCACTCTCCCAACATAAAAGTTTAATGCGCCGTTATCCACCGTCAACGCCGATCTTAGCTCTAACTCGAAAAAATAGAGAGAGAAATATTAAAAAAGAAATGGACGTTCGAGGAGGAGAATAGGATAGGGGCGGGCGTAAAATGAAAAGAAAAGAAAACTTTGGATTTTTTTTTCTTTTTATGGAGTGTGGAGAGTGAGATGCATAAGTAGGGAAGAGTGCTTGGCAATCACGGCCTCTCTAGGGGCGATTTGCCTGCCGGGGTGAGAAAGCCGATGCCTAAACGCCTTTCCCCAATAATATGACCTAAACCCCTAAAAACCTTCCCTCTCGCAATAAATTTTTTTTTCTTCGTTACTTTTCCGTGGTGGAGAGAGGGATGGGGAGGGGGAGAGAGAAGGTATATATACACTCACACACAAGAGAGTATAAAAAGGAAGTAGAAAACCGGCTACTCGGATAACTATGCTCCCACTTTCCTCCCACTCGATCACATGGAGATGCTTCCCCCAGTGTGAGTGGTTGGGGGTATTTTTTCTTGTAGTTACAAAGGAATTCACTTTGAGCGAGTGTTTCTGACCGACCTCTGCAGCGCTGCATCCATTTCACTGCTTCCCTTTCACCCCCGTTCGACCGTTGAAGGAAAATGAAAGATGAAGTGATAAATGAGTTATGCTGACAAATTTTAGGTAATGTCGCTGTTTCGAAACACATATCCTCGTCGGATTCAAAAGGCTAGTTGATGCATCTTATAAGTCAAACAACTGTGGTATCATGAACATGGACATTTCTTGGTTGAAAACCTTGACGGTTTGTCGATCTTGCCTTGAGCAAAATGGTTTGGCAAAAAAAGAGCACAGTTGCTGGAGGATCCCCTCGCCTTGGGAGTACCTAAAATCCTGGTCAGTTTGGTAAGAATGACGCCCGCAGATTCCAAGTGTGGCATCAAACTGAAGGGCGAACTATAAGGGGAGTTCCCCAGTTGTGAGGGTGATAGAATGGTATAGTTGCCCCTTCCGAGCAGGTGGATGCATAGATAATGCTCCGCCACGCTCAGAGGATGAATCAGACGCTTGCAGGCGTCCGGTTCATCTCCCAAGGCGACAGATTCTAAAATCGGGAAGGGGCCAACTAACCATATCCATACTTGGCTGTGTGTGATCCCGAATCACCGACATTGTTAAACCTTGCTATGGAGAAGCCAATTAGAGCTATACGAACCAACCCTGGAGGAACAATTTATAATCATCTGACGCAGCATTTGGCGTATGAAGATGACGTTGCATTGGCGCCACGTACGATACCGGCCTTATGTGGAGCGTTGGAAGAATTTGATCAAGCAGCTAAAGAACGGGGCTGTGCATAAGCGAGGAAAAGACTGTATACATCCATTCTACCCGACACTCTCAGCCCCAGAGAACATCACTGCTGATGGGGAATCATACTTTTCCGTCCTGCAGTGAGTTCAAGTACCTTGGAGCCCTTTTGACGAGGGGTAATGACGTTGGGGTTGAGATTAGAGCCAGCATTGCCTCAGCTGATCTCTGCTTCTATGCGCTCCAGCAGGCGATGAAGTTTCGAGGCCTCTCGAGGAATGCAAAGAAAGTAGTTTATAAGACTAATATCAGACCTATAGTGCTCTGTTGAGCTGAGACGTGGGATCTGACCGAAGAAAATAAAAGGCTACTTCCAATATGGGAGAGGAGATCCTCCGGAAGATATACGGACCAGTTTTTTGGGATGAGGGTGGCGAATACGGACAAAGCCGAGCTGCTCCAGTAGTTCCAAGAGCCTGAACTAGTTGCCGCCATCAAGAGCTGCAGGCTCCGTTGGCGAATGCCACTTACAAGATCCCCGAAAAGAATGACGTACGGGAAGCCAGGAGGAAGAAGACAAATCGGAAGACCTCGTTAGCGCTGGCTGGATGATGTCGAGAAGGACCTCAGGATGTTGGGTGTCAGGAAATGGAGAACCATCGCTGCAGATCGTGATATATGGAAAAGAAATGTTGAGGAGGCCAAGGTCCTTTAGGGAGTGTAACGCCAGATAAAGTAAAGTAAAATAAAACAACTGTCAAATCATGAACATGAACATTTCTTGGTTGAAAACCTTGATGGTTTATCTTGCCTTGAGCAGAATTATGAGTAGTAGCGACAATGTTCACAATTCAGCAAACCAAAATTGGCGAGATATTTCAAGTAAATGCTGAGTACAACTCCGCAACACTATGAGACATTTCATATTGCGAACTCCTCAATCGAAATGTCATTCAGGTGTGAAACGCGTTGCTTGTACTCCGGCAACACATTGAATCACATATATTTTAACGGCTAATTGGAAGTAGAAGTTATGTTTCAATGTCCTTAGTGATAGTATAAACAGAAGCACACTGTTTTTCATATACTGAAATACTTTTATACAGCACTCACTACCAATAAGAAACCTCGGTAGCAGTACGCAGTACTTAGTAACAAAGTCCCAGTTTACCATTTACGTTACGAATTCTCTTGTTGTTTCCTTGTGTCTATAAAGTTGGAAATGACAATAAACTTTGAGAATGAAAATAGAGATTTTCACACGGAAAAAAACGGAGCACATTTTCTTTATTCGTACAACTTTTACATTCGGTACAATACACATTGTTACAAAACACCTGATTGTTAGAATTGTAGGATCCACTATTAAACTACCTACCACAAAATATTTGATAGTCACAATATGTGTGACAATTTTCGAGTTATAGTGCTAAGGTAAAACATAAAAATGTCAGAAACACGAGTTGATAGTGAAGCTTTGTCAATCAAATCACACCCATTATTCAATCACTATAGCTGCTCGTTTGACTTACTGATTGGCCTCCTGAAAACGTCTAATGTACCACAGACTAAATCCAAAATGCATAGATGAGCGATTCAGATAGAAGGGCTATTCAATATAGAAATAATCAACATCTGCGTAATAATTTGCAGGGGTTTAAATTCAATTTCTGAAATCTAAATCTTGAAACGTATACCAACAACTTTTGAGGTGGGTTAAGTACTGTTTTTTCCCCTCCACCAATTGTTTTTTTCGTGTTCCATTACAAAGGTTCATAATAATATTGAAAATCCCCATTGTAATGATTAGTTTCTCTTGTTTCAGAAAAAAATGGTGTATAGAGTGACTAAATTGAAATTGGAGGCGTATGAATGAGTTACCTCAAATATAGGTTTCTTTATATTGTAATCCCACAAGATACACAGGAGGCTAATATTCCGAATGACACATGACGAACCAAAACTTCTTTTTCGCAATACTCAAATTCGATTCTGTTTTCAGGATGCAGTCAATTTTTGCGCTCTTTAAGGGGAAATTGGACACAGTGATATCTGTTCAACCGACAACAATTTTTCATTGGCTGATCCTGGGCATAGTGTATGTTATGGTCCCCCGTCCTGGTTCCCATTCCACAAGCCTCTTTTGGATGTTGTTTTCTCCGACTAATTATCTCTAAAATCGGCCAATGAGCAGATTTTCTCGCTTCTTGAATCATGCGATTGAGAAGTTACCGAACTTGGACGTTTTCTCAGAGCCACCTGAAGTAGTGCAAAAATGAGATGTTGAACGTAACGTTAAAAAAAAAAAAAAAAAAAAAACGCTGCAAATTCTTTCACTGGGGTTATTATTAACTTCATTCATTTGGCTTGCATTCATAATTTGAATTTCTACTAAGCTTTGGAGTGTGCGTGTTTCGCTGGTGATAGAGAAATTCTTGAATTTCAGGAGATATGCATAGAGCACGTAAATCGGTTCTCAACCGAAATACCTATTTGGATTGATCAGTTGATCATATTTGTGTGCCTCCTGGAATTCAATAATCGCTCTATCACCTGTGAAACACGCACACTCCAAAGTTTAGTAGAAATTCAAATCATGAATCATTGAATGATAAACCCCAGTGAAAGAATTTGCAGCGTTTTTTCAAGAGCGATTACAATGGAAAAATATTCTACTTGAAAATTTTAAATTTCGTAAGACGGAGCATGCATATCAGAAGCTTCGACACGTGTATCGTCTATAGACCCTTTTAGGAGTTCACTCCAGTATCGACTTTCACCCTGTTGTTTTTCGTTTGATCGCAGTAACCTAGTGATGTAGTGAATGTGGATGCAAATGTTGGCACCATAAATCGGGCCACCACCTCTATCACCTGTGAAACACGCACACTCCAAAGCTTAGTAGAAATTCAAATCATGAATCATTGAATAATAAACCCCAGTGAAAGAATTTGCAGGGTTTTTCACTATTTCTTCTCTATGAAGGTCCTTGTTGGCCTTGTGGAGTGGCGTCCCATGGTAACGGTTACAGGATGTTAATTCGAAGTTAACGGATGATGTGGAATTCCATTGTACTCCTAAGGCGGCAGGAGCTCGTAAAGAGAGTCCGAGGTGGATACCTAGCCGCCCCCATTAAATGTGTATCAATGTTATATCGTGCTTTGCCCTTATTACAAATAAATAAATCAGTTAAGTTTTTCCCTTAAGCATTCACAGCGTTTTAAAATTCGCGAAGCAACTTTCCGAGCATCTTCTTTTTTCTCAACTTGTTGGTGAGGTCTTGTGAACAATGTGGACGTCAGTAGGTTAAAGATGGTCTTGGGGCAGCGTCGCAACGTTGATCGATAGGCTAGACCTTCCCCGTACTAGGCTTTAAGAGGGAAGTGGAAATGATAATTGGATTAGGTAATCTCGAAAGGATGAAGACTGGGAGGCAGCACGGAGTAAATCTCGTTTAATAAAACAGTAACGTTCACTTCAGACCCCTCCGCCTCCTTCAACCGCTCCTTCCGCAGCTGTGTTACCAAAGGCCCTTTCCGAGACAAGAAAACCCCCAACCGTCCCCTCCCCCACCCAGTGAGCCAGCTATTGTATATTCATCAAGTGTATTAAAGGTGCAGAGACTGTGAAATTGGAGGTTACGGATGAACAGGTTAACTTTATGCGCCGGAGGATCTTACGTCTTATATCTATACCCCATAACCGTCCTCGCACACTCGCGCAGATCTGTACACACTACATACACAAACAAATCAGTTCACCTTAGGAGGAGGGTTAAAACCCTCAGTAAATATTTTAATTGTGCGCGAGTTGGGAAAGCAATTTCCTCTTATGTCGGATCTCGGTTTATAATACCACAAGGCAAAGTATTTCGAACTATACTCCTGGAAACGGAAATGGAAAACTCCCTTTCTAATACGCTGATAATGAACGTGAACAAGTGCAATAAAACTAGTTAAATATATTGAGAGATTAAGTACGTTGTACTATGAATGTTTTTAATCGACATTTATTCAATAAACCCCAGATTTCAGCAGTTGAACAACGATATTCGGTTTCACCAACTCCGGTTCAGATAAATCAACGATCAAACGAGCTGAATCGACGATCAAAACCAGCCAGCCAAGTCTGGGTGGTTAGTGTCCTAAACAACGATTAATACCAATTCTTTCCCCCATCTTTGTTTCCCTTCCGAAATTCTGTTTTGCTGCGCTACCTTCATTGTGCTATTTCTCCTATTTCTTGTTATGGTTTTTCATTAGTTTTCCTAACTACTGGGATTTGTTATTGCTTATTTTGGCTAATTTGTGATAAAACATGAGCCACAGAAGCACGATTGTAGCATTGGTAGGTACCTCACGACCAGGGTTACCATATGGAATATTCATTTTGAGGAAAATTTCGGATGAAATGGAGGACAATTAAGGAAAATGGAGGACCAAATGAAAAAATATTGAAAATCGAATTGGTGTCATAATTTATTGGAAATACTTTTCATGCGAGGATATTTCTTTCAAAATTTTCTCATCTTTTCTAATATGGTCGTAAAATTCTTTGCAAGACATTCCTTTAAAATTGAATTTCGTAAGAACAATGCCTGATTTTTTCGACGAATGTGAAAAAGGAAGACAATTGGGGATTTTTTGTTTTGGATGGAGGACGGAGGACAAAGCCTAGAGAAGGAGGACATGTCCTCCAAAAAGAGGACGTTTGGTAACCCTGCTCACGACTTGTTTGACACAAATTTGCTATTCTCCGCCGGATTTTGAGCTCGATAAAGATTTCGTGAATGGGTACATCTCTCATATAGAGTATATTTTTTCGCAATATTTCTGTAAACCTTTCCGCCAACTCAAAGCCCCCTCTTCTCCGTATACAGGGCGTCCAGCTTATGATCCGAAAAACTTCGCACACGTGTTCTACAACTAGTTTCCAACTAAAAGTGCCTCATAGAGATTTTTTTTGGAAACTGCGTTCTCGAGTTATTTCACTTTTAAGATTTTTTTTTCGTGTTTTCGACCTTACGTCACTAAAACGGCCGTGACTCCGGCGTTTCCCAAGTATTTGCAAATCTAAGGAAGCCGTTGGAAAGAACATTGAATTTCCCATCGTTTCCGTCTTTAACAGTAATTTTTCAAAGATAACTGAAGGGTGCAAAATGAGCCTGAAAAGTAAATTTTGTCAAACTTCGAAAAAATAATTTTTTTAATGACTCATTAGACCCCCTTAACTTTAACGATGCGTTTGAGCCTGTAAGCCTAAAAAAATGCGCAAATGCCTCAGCTTTCCAATGGTATAATTAGTTTTAATGTTTTGGAGGAAACTTTTTTGAGAAAATTGAGATTTTATGCGAAAAAACGTATGTTTTTCAGCACATTAGGTTTTTTTCTTTAATTCGCACGAATTGTTCAAAACATCCCCCGTTCTCGCAGATGCAGAGGGTTGCTCGTCTGCGAATGGAGTCGACCGCACGATGAAAGTCCCGGTGGTTCCGGCGGATCAGATCCCCGCATGGTGAGTATTAGTGGCTGTTTCAAGGTGTTTTTGATTGATGGACTTGTTACGGATTTGTTATTACAGCTCCTGGACAATAAAATACTTGATTATCTGCAAGATATGCCCCTGGAACAGAGCACTGGTCTATGGTTTGTGATGGATATGGTTAGTTGGCCCTCCCCGACTTTAGATTCCGGAGACGAATCAGACGTTTTCAAGCGTCTGAGTCATCCTCTGAGCGTGGCGGAGCATAATATCCGCATTCAGCTCATTGGAAGGGGCAACTATACCGGTCCATCACCTCACAGGTTCCAAATAGATGGGTGCCCACCTCACAAGGTCGTACCTCTCAGAAAAGATGAAATCCAACTTTGAGAATCAGTAACAAATGTGTTCGTTTCACCATTCCCATACTCCGGAATTCGGTCCACTAATTGATCCCTCAACTCAATTCTGACCTCGTATACGTTGGATTTCAAGTTTCCCCAGAGGTAGAAATCCAAGGGTGTGAGGTCAGGACTGCTTGGTGGCCCCCGGACTGGTCCATTTTGGCCGATCCACCTTTAAGTGAACCACAAGCCCGTCAGCTCAACAAAATTGAATGAATGAGAAAATAGGATGTTATTGTTTGAGGGCATGACCGTTGAATCAAGTATTTTTCGAAATATTCATCATCCTATTGGTACATCATTCCATAGCAACCCTCAACGGACATATTTCATTATAGGGGATTTTTCATTTTTGTATGGGGATGATGAAACTGATTCTCAAAGTTGGAGTGCATCCACTCTGTGACGGCACGACCTTGTGAGGTGGGCACCCATCAATTTGGAACACCCATCTGTTCCAGGGGCATATCTTGCAGATAATCAAGTATTTTATTGTCCAGGAGCTACAATAACAAATCCGTAACAATTCCATAAATCAAAAACACCTTAAAACCGGTGGAATTTAGAATTTGATGTCAGCCACTAATACTCATCATGCGCGGATCTTATCCGCTGGAACCACCGTGACTTTCATCGTGCGGTCGGCTTCATTCGCAGACGAGCGACCCTCTGCATCCGCGAGAACGGGGGATATTGAGAACAATTCGTGGGAATTACAAAAAAACCCAAGTGTTCTTGAAAACACACGTTTTTGTGCATAAAATCTCAATTCTTAAAAATCTTTAAAGGGAAATGACTCGAAAACGAAACTCTCGGAAGCACTTTTTGTTGGAAAGTAGTTGTAGAATACGTGTGCGAAGTTTTTCGGATCATACGCTGGACACCCTGCATAAGTTCATATC
The DNA here is from genome assembly GCA_031894815.1 of Creontiades dilutus. NCBI lineage: Eukaryota > Metazoa > Arthropoda > Insecta > Hemiptera > Miridae > Creontiades > Creontiades dilutus. Next base: position 521,823 of record JAVIWC010008758.1, on the reverse strand, counting down.
GATACAACAAAAATCTTCGTTCAATAAAAATATGAATAAATAAATGTTTTGAGTGCGAAAGTGCTCAAAAATGCAAAAAGAATGCTCACAAATCCGGTTAATTGCGGACACTTTCCTAAAATAACTTATTTTTCATAGATTTACAACTTTTATTCAAAAGAAAATGTATACTGGAATTTGAACACAAAACACCTTGCACCTACTGTACAGTAGGCCCAAGCTAGCTGCGCGCGCGGTCTTCAAAGCAGGCGGGAAGGCTGGGACTTTTCTAAAAACATCCGCCGCTCCTGAGTGACATGACTCACTCGAGCCATTTCCCTCCACCTGCTCCAGCTCCAGCGTAGGATGGCTAGTACACTGGTGGCCGTGCGCTCAGCTGGCTTGGGCCTACTGTACCGTGCACTATACCGTGTACTGTACCGTGCACTATACCGGTTAATGTACCGTGTATAATAATTTACCGTATAGTAACGTACCGTGTATAGTAATTTTACCGTGTATAGTAATTTTACCGTGTATAGTAATTTTACCGTGTATAGTAATTTTACCGTGTATAGTAATTTTACCGTGTATAGTAATTTTACCGTGTATAGTAATTTTACCGTGTATAGTAAGTTACCGTGTATAGTAATTTACCGTGTATAGTAATTTTAGGATGGATACTGATTTTAGACTGGATACTGATTTTAGACTGGATACTGATTTTAGACTGGATACTGATTTTAGACTGGATACTGATTTTAGAATGGATACTGATTTTAGAATGGATACTAATTTTAGAATGGATACTGATTTTAGAATGGATACTGATTTTAGAATGGATACTGATTTTAGAATGGATACTAATTTAGGATGCATGTACCGTGTAATCGTACTGCACCCTGTAATCGTACTGTACCCTGTAATCGTACTGTACCCTGTAATCGAAATGTACCATGTATCGTGTAGCATACTATGTAAATTTTTTTTTTTTTAACGGTATCGTGTAGCATACTGTGTACTGTACACACTATTCACTTGCTGCACCAAAGAATTGTTTGGACCACAGATGTAGTCACCGAGATATTTTTGCTGAAGCTGTGCTCCATTAGATCGTAGTAACTCCACGATTTTCGGGTGCTCGTGTCTATTGACCACTCGTAACTGAAACATGAGTGGAAAATGCTCGTGACTGAAACATGAATTTTCGATTTTTTTTGTTTAATTTATTCACACTTCTGTATACAAGGGTGATAATTTTTTTTTCAACGCTTATTTGCGTACATGGCTTTTACTGGGATGCAGTAACTAATTCCTCATCAAATCTAGTCGCATTGAACTCATATTTCTTAGCTGGTTTGAGTTTATTAGTAGTTCATGAATTCCAGGTGGAAGTTTGATGTCTACAACCGAATCTGCCCATTCTCACTCCAACAGCCTCCACTTCGGTTCCATTCTTTTTCTTTTTGTTTTTCGGAAACGAGTCTTACCTTTTAGCATTCGAAGAAGCCATACTTTTTAGCAATCAAATTTTCCGCACTAATTTTCAAGGTTTGGTTGACAAATTTAAAAATTGGAGATTGAAACCTTCTTCGGTGATGAACTGAAATATCATCTTAATCCGACAGTCGAAGGTCGGCATAAATTATGATTTTTCAAGCAAAATAAACAAATGTGCATGAAAACACACATTTTTTCGCATAAAATCTCAATTTTCTCAAAATAGTTCCCTCTAAAACATTAAAACTATACCATTGGAAAGCTGAAGCTTTTGCGTAATTTTTAGGCTTACAGGCTGAAACGTATCATTTAAATAAAGGGGGTCTAATGAGTCAATAAAAAAATAGTTTTTTCAAAGTTTGACAAAATTTACTTTTCAGGCTCATTTTTCAACCTTCAGTTATCTCTAAAAAATTACTGTTAAAGACGTAAACGATGAGAAATTCAATGTTCTTCCCAACGGCATCCTTAGATTTGCAAATACTTCGAAAACGCCGGAGTTACGGCCGTTTTAGTGACGTAAGGTCCAAAACACGAAAAAAATCTTAAAAGTGAAATAACTCGAAAACGAAGCCACTAAAAAAAATCTCTATGAGGCACTTTTTGTTGGAAACTAGTTGTAGAATACGTGTGCCGTTTTTCGGATCATACACTGGACACCCTGTATATCTCATACAACAAAATCATACCTATATAATCAAGCTTAGTCTATTTAGGAATGACGTTTGATTCTCAAATGAAATGGACCCACCACATTCAAAGTTTGTGTCAAAAGCTAAAAATTTGTGCCTATACCCAGTATAGAATCAAATTTCTATCAGAAAAACTGAAAATCAATATTTATCAAGCGCTGTTTGAGTCAATCTTACAATATGCGATTGTAATATGGGGGAGCACTTTCAAGTACCTAATTGATAAAATTTTCAAGATTCAAAAATGACATTAAGGGCATTGTTCAATAAGCCCAGGCGCCATCCCAGTGACGCATTATTTCAAGATTTGAATTTGTTAACTGTCTACCAATCGTACACATTAAATATGCTAAAACTAATCCGTAAATACGAAAGTAAGTATATATTTTGCTGATTTGAGACAGCGGTAATCAAAATCATACAGACTCAAGTTGCCGAGAGTAAAAATTGCTCAAATGACGACAAAATACAGAGGCATGCAAATAGTCAATAAAGATTTTGGAAAAATTAAAAATCTATGACGATAGCTGTTCGCTATTCCAAAAAGAAACTTGTAAACTAGTAAGAGAAAACCCGTATGAGTACTTTATGAACTAAAATTAATGATAATATAAAATTAGCAGCAATGGCGTATCTACTAAGTACATCATTTCATGGAAGTGGAATCTAAATTTTATTAATTAATGTGGTGTAAATATAATGTTATTGGTAGGTACTTTATAACAATTAGAAGTAAGAACCAACTCCGGGCTGGGCCACAGTGTTACACTATCCAATTCGGTCATCAGTTATTTTTCAATTGAAGAATGTAACAGGTAAAAAGATGTAAATAAACTATCTATCTATATATATCACAATATAACATGAAGATTACTATTTGGTGTTCCTAGTTACTAGTGGAGTCCTGCTGTCGAAAGCCAAACTGATGCTATGGGATCGGCTTACGCTCCTGAATGATATATTGGTTTCGAAATCTTCATCAAGATGAAGGATGTTTTGATATTATTGAAAGCAGTACAACACATCCATACATTTATGTTTCTAACAAATCTGAAGTTCCTCAGACTTTATCGTCGGCAAGCTCTCCAAGTTCGATTTAAATAAAATTTGACCCCTCATTTGATTTTTTTTGGCCACGCGCAATCCCTTCAGCTAACTCATCAAAATGGGGAAGAAGAATCCAAATCTCTCCTTCCGATGATTTCTGAATCGGGTCTAAGGAGTCCTGTAGCATGTGCCTTGTGGTCTCCTCTCAGGTTTGCACCCAGGAAGATCCTCCAAAGAGGAGACTGATAACCTAGTCAATATCCTTGTGTAGCCACAATTCCAGCAGAGCAGGCTGGTACCCGTGTTTTTGGGACAGCCACACTACTGCCAATTTCGGAGTGACCATAGCATAGCGCCCCAGCACAACTATGCCAGCCAACCACTCCTTCCCCCAAATTGCACGTTGAATGACAAAATGAAGTAGTTTAAACCACTGCCCCCGCAAATCCCACGTAATCAAAATTGGGATATCTTAAATTAGCAAACCCGAAGTTTTGCTGCTTACGTTTTTCATCACTAATTCAGGAGGAAAACAGTTAGAATTTAATCAAATTAAAAAACGGATGCCACATAAATTAGCGTAGAAAAACAATGAAAATTGATGTGTTGCACTTTGCTGACATTTACGTTTCCGCAACTTCGAAGAAGTGGCAACTTTGTGATCCCAGATAAACATCAAATGGAGGGTAAACTTTTCATGAAATCGAGCGTAGAATCCAAATCTGGAATATAACAAGGAGTAATCATTGACAAAAACATAGCGCTGCGGAGATTTGCGCATCGGTAGGGATCAAATTTTCGAAAAATTGAGCGCAGAATCTGAATCTATCATAAGAAATTTGCTTCTCATCTGATAAAACAACGTTCGTGTGCTTTGCGCAAATCAACAAATCAATGTGTTCAATGTTCGACGTGCACATATTTGGAATTCTTGGCAAAAACTTAGGGATTAAAAACACATTTTTAAAACGACTTAACCAGAAATTATGATTTTGGGAGGGGGAATTGTTACGTGACACACCCTTTATATATATTCACATTTCTGATATACATATTTAAACAGTACCTGAGACATTATCGACCAAATATGTAATCGCATAAGGAGCACATTTATCTCTAATATTGCTTTTCAAAAGGCCACCCAATGTTTTGTTGCAGTGTCGGAATCTATCAGTAAATTAGTAGAGCACGGTTTTGGGGGTATTCTTTTCTCGAGAGAAAAAATCGACATCAAAATCATTCGGGACGAGCTGTGAAAGGGCAGTGGAAATCTTGATTTTGAAGGAAAAATGTTCATCTCATGATAGTGAAAACGAAGCTTCCGATAGCTATCAATTGATTCAGAAGCAAAAAATGGGGTTGACCATTTCAATTTTTCCTAGTCTATTCACAAAAGAATTTTACTGCGGGAGGTTCCATTATGCGTGACACTATATGTAGGAAAGCTTTCCAAATAGTACCTGTATTTCGCACTTCGTGTTAATCTGAGGGGAGGTACCTACGTGTTTCAACTAGACACTAGCGCCTGAAACCATGACAAGGCTGCGATCAGGATAACTTTAACGTTATGAGGTGTAGTATACACTGTTTTGAAGGCGTCACAGGGTGTGAAGTCCAACGAATTCATTTCCCATTCTACCACTGAACGCATTATGTAATTTTCATTTAGTCTATCAGTGTATGCAGCACTAGAAAGCTTCACATTCCACATCTATTCAAATTTTGTTTATTTCAAAGTACAAATTACACTTGGATTGTACTTTTATACCTCTGAGATCAATTTTGGTTTATTATTCAATAATAAACCATTGTAATCGCTCTGGAAAAAAAAATTCTAACGCCCCCTGAAAATTTCATGGTTTACATTTCAAAGGGTGTAGAATCCGAATCTGCAATAAAACATTTTTCCATCCGTCCGCCGTACGCCGTACGCCGTAAGCACGATATCTCCGAAACGGCTGGAGCAAAAATCTGAAATTTTCAGGAAAAATCCATCTTGGCCCGACGACGCCCCAATTCTTGAGCCAGCTCTCTCACTCAATTTAAATTGCCCTTTAAGGGCTGTCAAGGTTTTGTAAAATCCCTAAAAACCTCAAAACAAGTCGAAGCGGCCTAAATGTATACTCTATTTGAAGAACATACCATTAGGAATCAAATGAGCCCTTCCCAACGTCCGTAGGTCAAACCATTCCCGATGTATGGCCCGATTTATGGTGTCAACATTTGCGTTTTTTGGTTTATTATTGTTTGTTAGTAACCTAGGGATGCCGATAGCGTCGAGTTGTAGTGAATGTGGTTACTGGAGTGATAGCCGATGTGGATACTTGTAGCTTATAGCTGATACACGGTTTGAAGCATTCTGATATGCATGAAACGCTGATAATATATAGGTAAATATTATTACTGGGGATTATTATTCAGATGATTTGAATCTTACTAAGCTTCGGAGTGTGCGAGTTTTACAGGTGATAGAGCGATTATTGAATATCAGGAGATATGTATAGAGCACGTAGGTAAATCGGATCTCAACCAAAACATCTATTTGGATTGATCAGTTGATGATATTTGTGTGCCTCCTCTACATCAGTCTACCTTTGGCTACATCGTTTGAATTTGGATTTGGCGAAGTTTTAACGCAATACGAGTGCTAAAGGACTTGATAAATTATAGATGTTTTTATTGTGGGAGGGTATTGAGGTTCACTAAAAAAACGCTGCAAATTCTTTCACTGGGGTTTATTATTCAATTGGCTTGCGTTCATGATTTGAATTTCTACTGAGCTTTGGAGTGTGCGTGTTTCACAAGATAGAGCGATTATTGAATTTCAGGAGGCACACAAATATGATCAACTGATCAATCCAAATAGGTATTTTGGATGAGAACAGATTTACGCGCTCTACGCATATCTACTGAAATTCAATAATCGCTCTATCCTGTGAAACACGCATACTCCAAAGCTTAGTAGAAATTCAAATCATGAACGCAATCCAATTGAATAATAAAACCCAGTGAAAGAATTTGCAGCGTTTTTATTATTCACGATAGGTAAAATTGTGTCTTTGAGTTTCTCCACCTTGCTGCACGCACGCGACCACAATGTCCATCCAGTTGCCATTTAGAGGTTTTGAGGTTGTCATTAGAAGTAAGGACCTATCAACGACTTTCCCCCCACGCATAATAGTCCTATCCCTATCCCCGAAGACAATGGGATGATCTTCAGTCCTTGAAGAAATACATTGATGAGACTGCGTGGCCGTTCTTCGGCAATTTACCTCATTTGGAAATGAGCGTCAGGAAGGAGAAATTAGTAAAAAAAGAAACTAAAAAGGCCAAATGAATGGGTACAACATCATGAATGTGAAAGTCTTATTACAGTTTTTTCCAAACTATTCCCGAAAAGACTAAAAAGTAACTACTTTAAAATATTTTGAATGTTCCATTTTAAGAAATTTTTGATATACACGTTACCTACTAGTGATTCTAAAATCTTCAAATTTATATTGATGTGTGTGTTCACAACACACTTAGTTTGTTAATAATTTTCATGTTCTACATTTACGTTCATGTTCTTGTGAGTCATATTTTTGGTCCATTTCAATTCCTGCCAAGATAATGTATCTGTGATAAAAAAATAAATGTGTTATATCCTGTTGAAAAAATCTTCTTGTTGACATCCTACCTACTGGCCTCGGTTTAAAATTTATTGAAGTAAGAATTATCATGTCGTAACTAAAGGAAAAATTATAATATCATGCCACAACTAAGCTATTTTCTCAAGAAACTCTGAGTCGGGAATGTTTCAGTCACTCTCTTACAAGGTTTGCATAACTGGGCACGAAACAAAAAATGAAGTCACGTAAACGTAATTTTTGGTTTATTATTCAATAATCAAGCAATGTAATCCCTCTTAGAAAAAAAATTCTAACCCCCTGAAAATTTCATGGTTTACGTTTCAAAGGGTGTAGAATCCGAATTTGCAACAAGAATTTTTCCGTCCGTCCGCCGTACACCGTAGGCACGATTTCTCCCAAACGGCTGAAGCCAAAAGATCTGAAATTTCCAGGAAAAATCCATGTTGGTCCGACGACGCTCCAATTCTTAAGCCAGCTCTCTCACTTAATTTAAAGTGCCCTTTAAGGGTTGTCAAGGTGGTGTAAAATCCTTAAAAGCCTCAAAAAAAGTCAAGGCAGCCTAAATGTGTACTCTTTTTGAAGAACACTCCACGAGGAATCGAATGAGCCCCTTGCGTAGGTCAAACCATTCCCGATCTATGGCCCGATTTATGCTGCCAACATTTGCGTTATTTGGTTTATTATTGTTTTTGTTTTGATATCAGTAACCTAGTGACATAGTGATGTAGTGATGTAGTAATGGGGATACTGGAGTGAACTCCTAAAAGGGTTTATAGCCGATACACGGGTTCTTTCACTGGGGTTTATTATTCAATTTTATTCATTGGCTTGCATTCATGATTTGAATTTCTACTAAGCTTTGGAGTTTGCGTGTTTCACAGGTGATAGAGCGATTATTGAATTTCAGGAGATATGCATAGAGCGCGTAAATCTGTTTTCATCCAAAATACCTATTTGGATTGATCAGTCGATCATATTTGTGTGCCTCCTGAAATTCAATAATCGCTCTATCAAGCTTAGTAGAAATCAAAGCAAACCAACCCCAGTGAAAGAATTTGCAGCGTTTTTAGAAACGATAATGTTTTTTCGCTCTCCTGGAAACTTGCAGGAATTCAGTTATGTCATGATGGTTATTCAACGACGATATGTTATGATATTGGGTCTATATCTTATATGGTACAGGTAGGTTATCAAGTCAGGAGTTGTTTTAAGCAAAATGCAGAATTTAAAAAACATGAATGAACATATTTAATTTAATTTAACTTCGGTGCTTAACTTTCATTGACCACGCAGGTGTTGGGAAAGTCTAAATTGCAGACAAAACCTCTGCAGAGAAGGAAGTAACTAACGATAAAGGAAAAGGATGGCGTGATGGATCGTCGAAGAGATTCCTTTACAATCGAGCCGAAAAACCCGCCCAAGCGAAGAAGAGCCGGAAAGCTGAAGATTGGCGAGGGGCTCCCTATCCCTGTAACAATGTGGGTAGTGCACGGGACTTATTTGCTCGGTGAAAAAAGGTAAGCAGGAGCATCGCTGACGGGAGCAAGTGAAGGGGGAGGTTCTCCCGGGAGGGGTGGGATTTGATGAATGAAAGGAGAGAACCGCTGCCTGCTCTGCTCCTTCCAGATAAAAGTGTCAGCATTACCATACGCTATACGCCTTTTGCAGTACATTCCGAGATAAAAATAATCCAGAACGTATTAGCCATTCAATAGAGCGTCTTTGGGGGTGAGGTTTTGGCGGAGCTCCTTGAAGGGAATATTTCCGTTCCAGCGCTCATCCGTCACGCCAGTATCGGGAGTTTGGGGGGTTGGGCGAATATGGGAACGCAGATTTACAAATGGTACACTACAGGGTAGGTACCCACGCTCTGGATGCCATAAAGTTTTACTGACCTCGGAATCATCTTCGATTCTCGTCTTACATTCTCGCTGCATATTGACGGAATTTGCTCACGAGCAATGAGAAGTCTCGGCTTTCTGAAACGCCATACTAGGAGATTCTAGGATGTGGATGCCCTGGATATACTCTTCACTGCATTGGGCCGTTCGATCCTAGAGTATGGGTCCATCGTGTGGTCGCCATACTATAAAAACACTTCTGATCGAATCAATTCCTTCGTTTTATCGCCAAGGGCAGGGAGTGAGCTGCCTGATTTTGATCTGGATGATATTTTGGCTTTCTGTAAATTGGCTTCTCTTAGTCACCGACGCCGAGTAGCAGGTTGCACCTTTGTTATCGGCCTTCTTAGGTCTGAGATCGATTGTCCTGAACTAGGTACTACTACAACGAATTGACATGCATCCACTTCAATATCGCATTCGCTCCTCAAACCCCTTTTACGTAAAGACAACCCCTAATAATTATTTATTCAATAATCCCCTTCCTCGCGCCCTTCGATCTTTAAATCTGGTGGCATCCTACACAGAAATTGATTTATTTTTTGATTCCTTAAGGCAGTTGAGACAACCCTAAAGAGCTACTTCCGTTAACCAACATTAATTTCTTCTACATTTCTTCCATTCTGATGACTTGATATATCATATTCTTTTTTTTTTTTTGTTATTCTTAATTTCATCATCTATTGCATTATTCTATTCTCATTGTATTATTATCTATTCTATGTATTTTTCTTGTAATTGGGCTACATGCCCGTTTAAACTTAAATAAATAAAAAACCAGAACTTTCAAAGGATGCTCAACAATTTTCAGCAGTTAAGTACGAAAGACCTTTCAGGTCTTTGGCACCTACCGGCGCGATTTTTTAACTGCGCTACTCCTAGGATTAAACAACAAATTGCAAGGTGTAGGTGAGTGGCAGTTGATTAATTTGGTTCCATATTTCACTCTTTTGGTCCTGATAGCCGAAAATTTTTTCCTCAACCGGACGCTACCGGATCAAAGTTAGTCAATGCTCAAGTACATGGATGAATATGGAAAAGCTCTCATTACGAGAAATGTGTTCCAATTTTTTTTTTTTTCGTTTTCGACAAATTCCTCTGGGGTCGGGCCGGATGGAGTTGATACGATCTTCTTTGGCTGCCCAGAAGCGGACATTGATCCAGTTTGATGAACGACATCGAGGACAATCCAAACTCCAGCTTCCATAATAATTTACGAAATTGGTTAGCTGTCTGCAATATTCTTGAGTTACACATATGTTCAGTGGTACATAGACCCGATACCAAAATTGTGCAGTCTACAACGTATGGGTGTAGAAATTTAGATTCTGGGGCACTTATTCCACGTTTCACTACTATTACACTATTCTGGTATATATGTAGATATGGAAGCAAGACGTGCATTCATAATATTGAGAGATACAGCTGCGTCAGAGGAGAGTTCTACTATTCTACCGAAAGAATTTCAGGAGACTGACTGCCTATCCAGATGTTAAACGGAAACTTCCTCCTCGGAATCGAAATCGCCTTAAAAATGTTTGATTGGCGACGAGAGCCCAAAAGCCCGTGGCGCGGAGACTGCTGGCACTGAGATGCCCGTGCAAATGACAGATTAATCACAAGGTTTCTTGTGACTCCTTCGGAAACCGAAACCCCCGCCGTCCTCCAGAGCAAACCATCACCGTCGCCCCCGCCCCTGCCGGCAACTCACTCAAACTAAGGCCAACCCACCCCCGAAGGGGGTGAAGGATGAAGAAAACGACGGCAACAAGCATCAATCATGCCACTGTCAACGTAACGAATTAATTAAACATCCCTTTCTCTCTCCTTGCTTCCCTTATTATTAGCATTATATTCACCGAGTATTAGAACCGAAACCCTTCTGATCAACTTTTGCCGTGTTCGCCCCCTCCCTTCCCCCCCTCGACTGATCATTTCCCTGAACTCCATTTCGACATTCATCTTACTCCTCATCTCTCCGATGAGCTAAAACTGAAATGAGAACATCTGCTCCTGACACGTTATTACGCGAAAAGCGGGGTGCCCTCGGCCACACAGAAATGAAATAGGCAGGAAAAGTGTCTAATACGGTTTACCTACACTGTAAGCAGCAGATTCGTTGATTAAAATATTTTCGCTTTCCAAATTTGACTTATGAGAAGCCAAATACCTGGCTTGAGAACGGTTCAAGAGAGAACATTTGAGCCCACATTTCATTGGGCATCCGAAATAGCCAAGGAACTGTATAATAATGATTCTCTCATTATTTTTGCTTCAAAGAATATGATGGTAGCCTATACATTATATTTGAGGGAATCGAATGAACATTTTTGTTCGCGAGTCGTACATTCCAGTAATGTTCTATTTCTCTTGTGAGTTCTTGGGATTCCTCAAAACGGCCCATAACTGTTTTTTTCTTTCTCTTTTTCTCATTTCTCTTTCCCTTTCTGTATTTTTTGGGCTTTCAAACACGGAGATCACAAACCTAATCGGAAGGAATTCCTTCTTCATACCCCTCTCCGTTCCCCACTTCTATGGCTCATATAAGAGTGGAGGCACTTTGGGGTATTGAGGGAGGGGGGGGGGGCTAAAAAAGAAAAAATCGAGGCCAATCTGAGATTAGGGTGGATGCGATAGACCCTTTTAGGGGGAGGCGAAAAAAAAACCGCCCTTACAGTTCCCACCCCCACTGGCGGAGTAATGTACGACCTCCTAGCGATCATTAAATAACACAAGAAACACTGGGCAGTGAGATTCCGCCCAGTCATCCGACCCTAATCTAAGATAAACACTCGGCTCCCTTCCCGACTCCCCACGTTCGAGGCCCCTTGCAGTTTTTTTCTCCTCTCTCCCGTCCAGGATTTGATTCATTTAACAAGTTTTCATTTCTGTGGACTCCCGAAAGATAAGTCAAATGTATAATATTCTAGTAGGAAATATTTGGAGTTGCATTCCACACCGACGTCCCTAGAATGGGATTTTTGATAGTTGGAAGAGTTGAGTTTCTTGAGAATACCGAAAACCAATAACCGAGCTGGACAGTGCAACACCTTGGCCTAGCCAGGAGTTGGTTCTTAGTTGTAATTCGTTTGAAGTACCTATAACACTATATTTAAACCAAATTAATTATTAAAATTAAAATTCCACTTCCATAGAATGATGTATATAGTCGATACGTAATTTATATTGCTATCTAATATATAAAATATCCATGTCACAATGTTAGTACTCCTCCGAAACGCCTCAACCGATTTTTACCAAATTTTCGTGCGTATTCGGTAGGTCTGAGGATCGGCTACTATCTATTTTTCACACCCCTATTAAGGTTGTTCATTGTATTAGGGTTGTTCACCCTTAACATTTTTTTAAAATTTTCAGACACAATTCTTGGTTTATACTTTTTTATATAGAATATCAGAGTGGAGCGTATATTAGTTTTATTTAACGGAAACGTTTCGCCCCACTACGGGGACTTCCTCAGTCCTGCCATTCAGTTATAAATATGTAAGTGCATCCAACCAACACCATCCAGGTCATCATATTTAAATTATTGTTGGAATAATCTAATCCTTATCATTGTCAAAAAGTATAGGTTTCTCATTTAAAAACCAAACAAAACTAAAGAAATGTTTTGTAAGAAAACTCATGAGAAAATATAGATGGAAACCTACCAGTCATTATCATGATTTATAATAAGTAAGTCTGTTTGTAAACTGTTCGTCTACACTAGAATTTATCTAGAAACTAGAAATAATTTATAAGGCAAAACAACGTTTGCCGGTTCAGCTAGTTAATATTATAAAATTATGATTTTTTGTTAATGAAGGGCTCAAACGGGTTACCTTTTATCAGTTCACGTTCCTTGTTGGAATAGCTGTTTACTATTTATCTGCATTAGATTTCTTATTTTTTCAAAATCTTTATGATTATTTGTGTGATTATTGTGTATTTTGTCGTCATTCGAACAAATGTTTTTTTGAACTCTCGGCGAATTCAGTCAATACAATTTAGGTTGCCGCAGTTAACAACTTCAAATCATGAAATATTGTATCGGTGGGAAGGTTCCTGGACTTAGGGTAAGTGTCCCAAATGACGCCTAGGCTCCTAACTTCGCCTACTCGCTTTCTGAAGGCCCTAACAGCAGTTTCTACAGGTTTGAGATGGTAACATCAAGTTCAAGGATTGCCTATTTAGGGGTGGTAGGATTCGTGGTGCTGGAAAGAAAGGGGGTGAAAGTGTTGTCATCAACAGCTCACCATACAAAAAAAGTTGGCTGATTTCTACGATGCTAAATCCCAAAAGGCTTCAACAAGTGGCCAGCAGAAACTTCCCTAAAAAGGGAGTTAAAACAAAAAAATAAATAATAATAATAATAAACAAAGAAGAACCCATGGAAACGACCGTTGTCCGCTTCCAACCGAAGATGTGCCATGGGACATCGATGACCCAGATTCCGAGGAAGATTAGAACAACGTAGAGTGTGCATTTTGTGGCAAAAAGTTTAGTGAAGACAAAGGAGGGGGACCCTGGCTGCAATGCATAAAATGCTATTCATGGAACCACATGCGACGCGGCTTCCAGAGAGTCAAAGAAGCTTGCTTAAATTAAGGTGTGCAGAAGCTAACTTTATTTGGAGGTATTATATTCACCAGTATTGTAATATAAGTTCATTTTAATTACATTCAGCTTTGTACCAAATGAGTTTTACTTCTTCACATCCTTAGTTTATTGCCTGTTGCTAATTCCGCCCACCAGGCGGTTTTAGGAACACCTGGTGGGCGAAATTGGGAACGCTTTTTTTTGGGAATCACGATTTTGAGTTTCCGCACTCTATCTAGAATAACTTCTAGCAGGATTTTTCAACAGCAGTTTGGGCTACAGGAATCAATAACAGGACTCCACCGGTAATATTAAGCATTTTTTTGATCGGTTTCACCTAAAACAAAGCTGCTATAAGGAAAAGCAGTTTTGGTAGGCGGAATTTGGGACACTTACCCTATTGAACAACATTATTAATGTCATTTTTTTAAAATTTGTACTTGAAAGTGCTCCTCCCTGTTTTTTACAATGGCAGACTGTAAAATTGACTTAAATATTGATGTTTGGTTCTTCCATTAGAATCGATTCTGTATAGGGTATAGCCACATTTTCTTAGCTTTTAACAGAGACTTTGAATTTGGTGGGTCCATTTCATTTGAGAATCATACGTCACTCCTAAATAAACTAAGCTATTCACTTTTTTGATTTTTGAGCAGTCACACGGTAAGACATTGCAGATATGTAATGTCGCGATATTGATAGTAGTCCTGTTTCTCTTGCCATAACCATGAAGACCGATTTCTTAGCATTGACGGTAAGCTTGCTGGTGTTCATCTTTTGTCCAACCGGCTTCAAATCCTTCTCGGTAATTCGATGGACCTCCTGCCACGTTTTCCCGGAGTTTACTAGGGCAACATGATCAGCAAACACGTAGATCTGCCCGGAATATTTTTGTGAAGCAAGTTCATTCACATACAGGGAAAAAATAATTGGCCCAATTGAAGTGCCTAGCGAACAGCCGTATTCGCGGATTTATGCATTTTCTCTTCTCGCTTCGCCAATGTGGAGTACTTGTTCTCTGTTATATGATTTGAATATTTCCAACGCTAGTCCTTGAATTCCTGATGGAAAGGGGCTTATAATAAATTTTTGCTATACGATTATAAAGGCTCATTATTGAAAATGACTAACAAAAAAGTAATAAAACGTTAAATTAGAATCGGCAGGGTTTCTATTTTAAGTATCCCGATGCACTATCCCGTATTTATAGTTCTAGGATGTGGTCGTAACTTATTCGACCCAGTGTTTCGGTAAAATTTTTCTTTCGTCAAATTCGATTCCGGGTGACGTTATAACAAGAAAAAAAGGGCGAGTAAAATGGAAATAATCGGGAGTCGAAACGATAAATCATGAGCCGTCGATGGATTGAGCGGAACAGAGTTGATTATTCGACCTCCCCTTCCACGACTCCCTTCTGACTCCGTGAAAGAAACTGATGAGTCCTCCGTTACATTGCTGAAAATGTTTTTTTCTTCTCCTTTCTCGTCTTCATTTCATCGAGAAGGGGAACGCGGAGGGGAAGTGAAAAGTGTAAGGAGAGGGGAGGGGGCTGCTTCGGTAAAAGGTGCCAAGTCACAATTGAGTTGTCCTCATCGTTTAAACGGGCTCTGGAGTTTTTACGTGTCACATTCTGTGAGAAGGGGGATTGGCGAAGTTAAGTAAAAATGAGCTACAGAGATTGATACATTGAAAAACAATTTTGGTCATCTCCGGAAGAACATTGAAAGCATGAACATTTAACAAGTTACCAACTTGTAGTGACTATGTCAGTTCCCGACATTATGTTGGAAAAAATGAACTTTAACCTACCCTTTAGGATGATCAACAATGATCGTGAAATCTGGAAGAGAAGTCTTCCTCATTTCGAGCCAGGTTCACTAGTTTGGTACACAGATGGGTCTGGGATTGGGGATCAGGGGCCCAAATTTTGCCCTTTCTCAACCTCTGGGCAATGTAGCCACCATTTATCAGGCAGAAACCCATGCAATTGAATTGTGTGCACAAGAGATTGCCAGGAAACGACTCAAAGGTGCAAGACTTTACATATCATCAGACAGCCACGAAGCATTAAAGGCAATTTCTGCCTTCCCAATAACATCAAAGCTGACCTGGAGTTGCCTCACCTCATTCAAGGCTGCAGCCCTCAAATTAACGTTGCTTTGGGTACCAGGTCATGAAGGAATAGATGGCAACGAAGAAGCTGATCGACTAGCTAAAAAGGGATCATAGTCAGCCCAATTGGACCTGAACCGCAACTAGGGGTTACCAAGAGTTATATAACCCAACAGGTCCAGAAATCGGAGGACAAGACTCGAACTACATATTTTCAAGATACTCCTAAGCAGAGACAAGCCAAGCGGTTTCTTACAATCTCAAAGAAACGCGCACACTCCCTATTGTCACTGAGGCGTACAGACCTACGCAAACTTGTGGGACTCCTCACTGGCCACTGTCCTCTAAGGTACCACCTTACCAAAATGGGTAAGGCCAGGACAATAGAATGCCGGCTCTGTTGCGGAGACAGCTGAACACGTACTCTGCGACTGTCCTGCTGTTGCATCGATAAGATTCCGGCATTTTAGAAAGGGTGTCTTAACACCCGCCGATATTGCGAAGGAAACACATGTAAACCTCCTCCACTTTGTGAATGAAGAGGCCAATAAAAAGATTCTGAAGTGAAACTGGGAAAGTGTCACAATAGATCACAGTGGTCACAGTGACCAGGGGTTCCTCCCATCCCATATCGGAAAAAAACTTGTAGTGGTAACATGATTGTACAGATCACTGAAATGTTTAAAATTATCTCGAAAGATGTTGAATATGAGTTGGTTACAACGATTCAAGCGGCGAAAATGCCGCGGGACGTGCCCCCGCCTTCCAAACTTGTATCGACGTGTATTGCTGATCTGTTGCTCTAATTGTGTAAAGAATAGGGTAATGATACGATCGAATTAAAATTTATGATATCATCCGGATTTCTCCAACTGCCCTCCGAATTTCAGCTAGATTGAACCTCTAGAACCTTCCAGACTTAATTGGCAGATTTCTCGTTTATGCACGTGAAGAGTGAAGTATTGATTTTTGAGCGATAAATTTAATACCATTTACCCACACTCTCAACGAAAATTTCAACAAAATCGGACGAAAATTGTAGAATTCAGGGTTGACACAACTCGGGCGGTGGGTAGACACAATTGACGTGTGTGCAATTGTTGTGTGTATTAAGGTATCACTCGAAGCTCACCAGTTTTCACCGAGCTGGTTTTATCACAGATTCCTACTGATTTGTAGATTAGAAGAAGGATTGATTTACTTTCTGGGACTCGCATAGGCGGCTTGGGAGCCGCCTCGACCCTATTTTTCATATCTACGAGCGTATTCTTGATGTTCGGATGACGAGAGCTATTGCTATTCGTTACTTATCATATTCACCAATATATCGCGCGGGTGTCACTCGCCTGGGCCAAGCGTCGCATCTCCATGATCAGTTGCAATTGGATAAGCTCGCCATCCAGTGAAGAGCAGCACGTGAGCCGCCAGCTCGTGTTGAAATGTACGGCCAAAAATATTCTGCACCTGAAGACATTCTTCGTGTAATCCGCGAATTAGGAGAGGAAGAAGCTGACGAAATTTGTGATAGTTTTCCGTTCTGTATTGTATCGAAAGTAAGAGTTAGAATCAGTTTTCAATAAAACCTTTTAAATGAAGATATGATTTGATTTATTTAATGCCCGAACTAACAAACTACAAAATCTTCTTTTTTTCTTATTTTTCAGTTGATATATCAGAGTAAAGGCACAACTGTAAACAACCTTAACAATATCTTAAGCTATTGTATTTATTTAAAAAAAACTTCATTTTCATGTGCGGCATGGGTGCCGCCGCGCGTTGTGAATTGATTTCCGAAAAGGCGCAGGTCCCAGAAGGTTTAGCGTATTTTGAGCTTAGGGAGCATCCAGACTCCAAGCTAAGGAGAACACTGTGTCTGTAAAATCAATGGCCTCCGTATAACACCTAGGTCGTGTGCCATTGCGCTTGCAGTAATTATGTGGACCCACCGTCGAGTGTTGTTACAAGGATTCCAATACAAGTTGGCAGATTACAAATGGTTGTAACTTACTTCAAGTACATGAATAGCAATCTTGAATTCTTCAAGAAGAGCAACAAAAGACGGTCTGATACATTTTATAATCATTCTATCTTGGATTCCCAAGATCGAAGTGGCACCTCATCAAATAAAAACGGAGTAAGATGGAACGTTTTCTATATTTCCACGAAAGTAAAGAGTTACACTGTTAAATCGATTTCGACGGTTAGGTCACCATCAGTAACAAACATGAACTGAAAGTACATCACAGAAAGCATATCTTATATAGGATCTAGTGAGAGGAGATTGAATCCTATTGGCTCAAGGAAGTAAAAGGGGCGGGGAGGACCAACCAATGCCACTCAAGGCTTACAAAGTGAAAGAGGCACAAATAGTATCATTATGGAAAGGCGGAGCCAAACTTATTGCAAGAAAGAACCCAATAATGGTGAAATATTTTGGGGAATGACATCATTTAAACATTTTCCTGACCTATCACTCTTAACAATTTCGAATTTTTCTAGCACATCCAACATACCTCCCTTAGGGCCAAAGTGAGGAAATTCTACATATTGGCTGTTTATCAGATCAAAACTAAAGCTATGATTGGATTCATTCAGATAACTTGCAAAGGCAAAATCACCTTTGTTGTACCTGAAATCGTTTTCATGCTCTTTTATTCGTTCCCTAAATTTCCTACCAGTTTGACCACAGTACTCAAGCCCACATGAACATTTTAGTTTATAATCCCCACTTTTATCCTGAACGTCAATTTTATCCTTAACAGAGCCCAAAGAAGCTTTGAGATTATTTTTATTCTTGAACTCAACGTTGAAACCTCTGGACGACAGAATTGTACCGAGTTTATGTATCCGAAATTATCCCATAATAAGGTACACTAATCCACTTTTTCTCTTCAAACTCAATTTCTATCATTAAATTACACACTCCTTCCCTACTCTTTTTCCTAAGAACCTTATTCCAAATAGAATCAACAAGTTCTCCCCCATATCCATTACTTACGGCTATACTTTTAATAACAGATTTTTCTTTCAATAAATTTTGATCATTCATTGGTATGGACAGTGCCCTATTGATCATACTATGGAAGGTGGCATGTTTATGAACTAAAGGATGATTTGAAGTGACCACACCACTCCTCAAGAAAAATAAAATCATTCCTCATCGACGGAGGATGTTACAACATGTCAGACTTTATTTTATGGAAATACCTACTTTTATAATAAAATGTTGATGTCGAGCGTTACTCTACTTCGTATCTTTTATGTTATCACTGTAGAACTGAACTCTCCGTCTGTAAATTGCATCGACACAGACAACAACTGATAAGGATCTGCAGTTCGCGTTTGAGTATTTTGATCCGGGAAATCCCTTCAACGGACTTACGTACCCCCGAGCAAGGAGCCTTCCCCGCCCGTAATATAATACTGTTTCGAAAACCCCGAAGTAGAAGGGATTGGTTGAAATGCGTTCGATAGCGCTCACCACTTGACTCCCGGATTAGCCCTTTTCATTCTTTATCGCTTCACGGAATATCCTTCACCGGAATCGCTTATCTAAATTCACTGACACTTTATTTTTTTTCCTTTGAAAACCCCTACGAAAGCAATATCCCCCTCCCGGCCCCGATAGGTCCCTTTATGGCTGACATATATTTTCCATGCCTTCTTCAGCGTGCGGCGAATATTATGGAATTTCAATATCAAGCAGCGTCGGATGTTAGATCCCACCGTTGAGTTTAGGAGTTTCCACGTGTAATAAGATTTCAACATCGACAATGTCATATATACATAAACACACATGCCGATCTCATACATGTAAGCGTGAGCAACTCCACATAGGTAAGCCGTATTTTTGATTCAGGACATCTTTTGGTTTCAGGACAGTCGATTTGTCCGCTGGACGAGGAAGTAGGAGCATTTTGGCTGCCAACAAATTTTCATCACATGCGATAGTAGAGAAACATGAAATGTTCAGTAGAAGAAAATGAATTTGGTGATGAGAGTTTTGAATTGTATGTTACTGTTACGAGTTTCTTGGGCTCGTAAACTAAATTACAGTTTTCCTAGTGCCTAGACTAGCAGGAACGAATTTAGGGAGTTTTTTTTTGTAACATTTGCTTTAGCGTCTAAACGAATCTGACCCCTCAACAGGGATTGAGTTTCCGGAAGTTTTTGTTTTTTGTTAACCATTATGTCTAGACGTATCTGACGTACTCGCTTTTGGTAAGGCTTGAAAAGTCTCTAGTCGAGATGGATCTGAGGTACAAGCTTTTCCTGAATAGAGTGGGTTTATCGTATAGACGAATCTTCGTATAGACTTGCACAAGGGGTAGTTAGAAGTAAAAGAGTTTTTGTATGCGTCTGAGCGAAACCAGTGCCCAGGCTACACCGAAGGGTGTCGGGAGAATGATGATCGCCCTTAGCTTAGTGCTCAAGGATTAAATTGGGTTCCCCTCCTCGTCCCCTGTCCGTGGGCGGATTTACAGGGGTGCCAGGGAATGCTTGGCACCCCCGGATTTGTAAAGATTTTTTAAAAATTCATACTGTATTTTTGTAATAATGTTTTTGTTGAAAACACGTTTGTTGAAAGACAGCTTGGAAACTTTAGGCTTTAGCTTGTATTTTTCAAAAACTTTATTCCATAACCCCCAGACTGGCACCTCCAAACATTTCGACCTAAATCCGTTCGTGCCCCTGTCTGACCAGGAAAGAGATCGGGCCTTCCCCGTTCAATGAACTTGAGCCCTGGATTTTCCTGGCTGTTAGTTGATTTTACAATTTGATACGCAACATTATTTAATAATTGGTGATGATGAAAATCGTTCCAGTTACTTTAAAATATCACCAAATTTACGGGTTGTGTTACATAAATAACGCACGAACTGATTGTGAGATAATTCCATCCTGAGCTGGAGTAGTGTAGATGCAAGGGGTTAAAAATCACAAGGAGAAGGGGCTGGGGATGAAGATAACTTTACAATTTATTTAGGTGTACTATAAGTGATCATATATCCCCAATATCCCCTTCTAATTTTCTAAACAATATAATTCAGCAACCAAATGTAAGTTGAATTTTGTTTATACATAGTTCATTACAAAGGTTCATTATTCAAAATGAGAAACCAAAAAGATGTCTTGAATCAAAAGTTACTTATTTACACGTTCTGGTTACTTATTCTCACAATTTAAGATATTACTTAACATGTACCTATTAAATGATAAAAAACATTATTAGAAGAACTTGAAGATCGTATTTATTAATAGTTCTGGAGTTGGATAGGAACTATTCAATTGAAGAATGTAACATGTAAAGGAAATTATGTATATAAAGTATCTATTTTGTATCAAAATCTACTACAAAATTATTTTTACGTTTTTTCCACGTCAATCATATTATTTTTTACCTGTTGCTTTCATTTATTTGGAATGTTTCTTCGTTAAATATGATACATTGATGGATAAAATTCAGTACTTGACACGAATTGCTAATCTTACCCTGAAAATGTAAGATCACGCGGTTGAATACACACATCTAATAATACATACAAGCACCTAACAGTTCATGCAATTTGCCATCATACTATAACAGCCTGGTGACCCCGATGTGACTTTGGATTTTATCAACTCTGCATCGCCTAGTGGTCGCGACACAAGAAATTCGAAACAAAGCGGTAGAAGAAATTCGAGAAAAGCTTTTCATTACAACTGAAGATATAAAAGAACACATCCTCAGAACTCACAATCTCCATTCGATTTCTAAATGTCAGAGTTAGCGGATCGATTTCTGTTCCGTTTGCCCTTCTGTCCATTCTTTCATCCGAGGCCAAAAGTGAGGCGGGTCAGCCCTTTTCAGGCGGAGGGACATCAGGTCCATAGCCGATCTCATGTTTTTTCTCCTCATCTAATTTTTCACGCCATCGCCTTGTGTGAGCCACTAAATAAGTAAATCTCTCCTAAATAAGTAATTCTAGGTAGTAGGTATATAATATTTTTGGAGCCCAACTCTTTGAAATATTATTTAATATTCTTTGTCTTCAATCGCGAGACAGAATGTATGTTCCCAAGAGACTGCCGAACCGATTTTGACGGGAGCGGTCTCGAAACGAGCAGCAAGTTCCGGGGCACAACGTAGGTTAGGTCAGAACCTCCAAAACGTCTTTCTTCTTCATAAACGGCGATATCCTTTGCAACCCTCATGTTTGGTTCCCGACCTTCTCTTATTATGGTTGCTAACAGCCAGTTTATTAGAGGCGGTAAATCGTGTCAACTGGAGAAGCCTCCACGGGGGTTTCAATAACTGTACAAGTGATATATCGTGGGAAGCAAGGACTTCCCGATAGTATTTAACAGAATAGAGCTGTTCTTGAAATCCCTGGTCATGGAAATAAGTTGTATGTTTTATCGTATTTTATGCACGTGTTTGATTGGAAATCAATCATCAATCATTAGTCAAGACACATTTGACCGAATTCTGTGTACATTTAAAAGTTGACCGGGGTGCGACTCAAGAAACTTGCACTTCCAATGGTAAGGACTTTTCGGTCAAAATAGTTGGACGAACTTCAACAGTTTGTTCACTCGTGGGAGCAGCGATCGAAAGCGATCAATCGTCGGCAATAAAAACGCCCGCGGCCCCAAGATGGATGGGCGACCCCATCAATCACGTCTGGCTCATCTGCCTCACAAACGGACAAATCAATCCCGCGTTACTTGTCGTCTGAGAAACCTTATCGAGCAAAACTTAAATTAACCCTCCGATGGCTCTCGGCAGTACTCAGTGCTATAAAACCGGAATTTTCGCAAAATGGTGGTGGCGAAGGGAGACAAGAAACGTCTTGACGCCTGATAGATTCGCATGGTTTTTAGCTGCAAAACAAATGTTCATCAGTTGCATCCAATGCATGTATGCGCAGCGTGCGCCTGGCAGTAGAACTCCGTTAACTGCAATACTTTGAGGAGATCTCGCCTTTTTCTAATCATGCTTCCTCCGTGTATTATGCAAAATTTGAACACTCAACAAGTTTGCGGTTTTTAATAAATTTAATTTATTTACAAAACGGGCTAATGCCCAATTAAAAAATGTATAAAGTGTTACAAGTGTTGCCTCTGTTGGAGGTGAAATTTTTTGACAATTTCGGTACGGAAGGAGAATATGGATTGGTTGGAGAAAAAGTCAAGAGCCGGGCTATTTTGAGATGAAAGGTAGGCGGGCTTCTGGAATAAAAAGTGGGAACTTCCAGCTGGATTTCAGATACAAGGTGAGGGCAGTCGATGTTGCCGTTAATCAGGTTGAAGAACATCATATCAGTGATTCTGCGACGTGTCTCGATGGTGACGACATTGCAACGGTCGGCCACAGCCCGGAGCTGTAGCCATCGCATGGTATCCGCATTTTCCAACCAATATATCTCAAAAACCTCCTCTGAACCCTCTCAAGCTGGTCCTTGTGTATTTGGTAGTGCGGGGACCAAACGGTAGAACCGTATTCCAGTATAGGTCTGACCAATGTTGAGAAGAGGGTTAGCAAAGCTGGTATACTGTCAAACTCAGTGGTATTCCTCTTGAGGTAACCCAATGCACGCATCCCACGGCAGACCACTGAATCGATATGGGCGAAGAACGAGAGGTCGTGGCTGAACAGAATTCTAAGGTCCTTAGCTATTGTCACACGGTTGAGCTGATGACCCTCAATGTGGTATGGGTGAGAGATGAACTGATGTGAACGGTGGAAGGATATGACATAACATTTATTTCTCCTGGTCCAAATTGTGACTTAGTTGAAGCATTCAAAAACTTGGAATTGTTTTGGAAATTATTAGTAGCTACGTAGGTACCTACCTGGCACATGGTTTTCTTTCTCAATTCAACAATTGTTTGATGTGATTTGCGTTTTTAATTTTCAGGGCGATATGAATTTGAAGAAGGTCCGATGCCAATTTTCGATTTATAAGTTTTATTAGTTTAGCAGATGCGTGCAGTGGTCCTATTTGTCCACCGACGTGGTAGTTTCCAACGATTTTGTTCTTTTCTGGCCAACGACTATTTGGCACTTCGGTAGCTACATTGGAAAGATAAAGTCGAAATGAAAAGTTCACACCACTTTTTTGGGTTTCTATATTCTGCCACTTATTATTATTCGTCTCTTACCTGGTTTTTTGTTTCGTGTTGATTACTGTAGATGTGCATTAATTATTTATATTGTTCAATGAAAATCTCCTCGTTATGTCTGATAATTTAACTTATTTGTGGGGAAACAAAACTTGGACACCATAGGTTCAGCAATATTACATTTTAATTTCTAATTTACAACTCCAAAACTATTTGAAACCACACCATCGCCTCATTATTTCAAATGATATGAAGGCGCCCTTCCAATTGGCTAGCGAACTAAACAGCAGTACCAACATCGTCTTAAATTTCCTCTATGGATAAATTTCGCATTTCCTTACTTCCGACCTAACTACACATTGGTACTTCCTGTTTGTCACACCTGAGCTTCTGCGGCTTACCATTTTTTGTGAAAATATACGCCGAGAGTATTTGACACCCTGGAATCAGGGAGAATGGGGAATTTTTTCCGTAGATTTTTCTTCATTACCATTAACGTTCTGCTTCTCAACGAGGTTCCTTCAATTTTAAAAAACCACCTGTCGACTACCATCAGCCTTCCCTTCATTCTTCTCTTCTCTTTTCTTTCGTTGTGCATCACACATCGCAACGAATAAGGCCTGAGTGTTGCCCGAAGCCGTTATTTCTTCATGAGCTGTGGATTTCCTGATCTTCCGATCTTTTCACTAGGGAAATAGGAGAGCCGCCCGCCGAACATCCGAAATCAAGCTGTGGAGTCGTCGTACCCCCGTGGAAATAGAAGAATTCTTGGGACGTCACATCATCCAATATCCAGGCCAGATCGACGAGGCTCTATATTTTTTTCCATGGCCATAGAATAGGATTAGGTAGGTAGGCAATCAATCTGAAGTTACCTACCTAATAAATGTATCTTTACTAGTTATTCAACACTTTGCGAGGTGACGGAATGGTGTAGTTGCCCCTTCCATTGAGGTGGATGCGGATATTAATGCTCCGCCACGCTCAGTCGATGGTCCAATCGCTCGAAGACGTCTAAATCACCTCCCTAGGCGACGGATTCTAAAATCGGGAAGGGGCCAACTAACCATATCCATCTCAACTTTTATTGTATTTTTTGCCCAAATTTTCTACCTACCAACAAATAAAACATCTACCAGTGTATATAATAATTTAATTTTCCAGTATTTCCCACTGGTGGTCCTTCGAAACTTAATTCGGTACTTTTCCTCCCCTTTAATATAGTTTTTTTCAGAGTAATTAGTTAGAGCACGTGGTGCAACTCCTCTCTCAATTTTTTCAAACACCACTAATCACACTGTGAATGAAGCTATTATATAAATAAAAGAAGTTATATTTTGAAAAGCAGCTCGATAAATACATTTTGTTGTTGAGGCCAAAACGTTCCATATATTTTCAAGTTATTGTTTTCTGTTCATATTTCAAGAATTGTTTTCCTTCGAAATGATTCCATTACCCGAAAAAAACAACGTATAAATGATAAATTCAATCCTTTTACAGGTATGCGGAGGGTTTAGTACGTATGTATTGTTTTCTCCAAAATTTATACGTTTGTGAACGTTTTTTTGGTATTTTTTCCACAAATTGACTTGTTTGTGATTGTTGAGTCAAAAGACAAAGAAACTGCAGGAGTGTTACTTTATTTTTTGGCAGCGAAAATTCGCAATTCTTCTAGCAAAGTTGATGGATGATATCCCCAGGAGGTAACAAAAACTCATTTGCAACCAGCAACTCTGGATAAAATAGATCAAAAATCCGAGTTTTAAGAGCTTTTTGGCGATACTGGACCACTGGGCGGCGGTGGGTTGGGGATGGACCCATAGTTATTGTTTCTTTAGAACTAAATTTTTAGTAGTTTTCCCAAAATCGATTTACTGATCGAGAAACAAGACTTGGCTTGAGATTGCAAAGAGGTGGGGTCCCCAGGGGTCCCTACACAACCGCTGATCAAGAACCGTACAGCATCCAGCCCTGATTCATAATTTTATCGTTTCTTGAACAAGGCCATCCACCTCCCTTCATCGCTTTGCGAAAAAGCATCTATTAAAGTTTTTTGTTGAAAATATAGTTGAGAAAGAGGTTTTAGAGGGCGTGAGTTGCTGTGACACTAATGGACGAAGTATCAAAAACAGACGAGAGACAACAGATAGGGGTTTTTTGGTGTTCGTTTGATTTATGATTTGAAAACGACATTCGGCAGTGAAACCGGGAGGGTAAGAGCGTCGAAAAGTTGGCCAGAATGAGAAGGTAGGGGAAGAGGAAGAAAGAGCAAAAAAAATCACTTACTTCTGGAATGATGGAAGGGAAGTTGGTCCAGATATCTAACCCTCTTATTTCCTCAAATGTGAAAAATGATTATATGGTAGTGGGGATAGAGAGAGACAGAATGATAAAAAAACATGTACTGAAAAAATGGAATAAAGAAAAAAAAACACGTATGAGTGCACCCTAGTGGATGCATCGGGCAACAATGGACTCGCCGCCCGCACGAGTCCCCCTGGGGTGTCATCGAGTTTTTGTTCCCAGTCGGAGCAGATAGTCGTGATCAACACCCTCAGTAACTGCGATGAGTTCGATAGTGTGTTTCCGCTAGAATTGACTTCCGCAGCTTATCTTGGTGAGGTTCGGGGTAATGACGCCTCGTTGAGGATTTTTCAGAGCTACCAGCTGCTCCGCTCCGGATTACGGTGCAAGCTCGTCTGCTATCTCGTTCCTCTTGCGACTCGCCCCGAATTTTTTTTTTTCGGGCCCGCAACGAAAAGCCAAAGTGCAGTGTCACTGCCCCCTCCCTTCTCCACCAACCTCTCCAGCACGTGAACCCAAACTGATAAAAACCTCGCGGTCGCTTTGGTGCGTTTTCCCCTCGAGATAAAGCTCCTCCGGCTTTTAGTTTGTTCGAGTGGAAATTTTTTGTGGTAATAGCCGGAATTATCCGTGGAAACGGTTAGTCACGCGCCGAGTTCCGAGAAAAATTGACAAAAGGGGAAAAGTCCCAGTTTCGGGTTTCCTACATTTAAAATTCATATTTCTTGAAAAGCAGAGCTGCTCGCTTCGCTGAGTGAGTAGGGGTGTGTCGATACCGGTCTTTTGTGGGATCGGTACTCAACGTTCCCGGTCCACGTCTGTCACTGTTCCATTTTAACGATACCGGTCCGTTACCGCTCCATCTCGGTCTCTGCGCTTCTGTTCCCTTGTCAATACCGATCTGAACCCGAGACCCGAGTAAGAAATATAATATTGTATCTATAAAAAGTGAACTATATAATGGAACTTTCAAATAAAAGTACATGCCATTAAATAAAATACCTCTAAAGTTAGCAACAAATTTCCCGTTGCATACAAATATGGAGTGAATAAACAGTTTTATAAAATTCGTAGAACACAATGCCATGTGAAAACCTGTTCATAAAAAACTGTTAAAATGTTCGTGTTACAACCAAAGAATGTGTAGGACTGTTGTTCTGGTCAACGTTGAGGGTTGAAAGATGTATGTACCCCTACCATGTATAGTATGTACCCTACCACCTGCGACACGGGTTGAATTGAGAAAAATATTCGGATCGGTCGTGGGTTGGAGCGGATAGGGACGGATCGGGAGCTGTCTCGGGAACGTTGTACTTCGCAGTTCCTCCTTATCGGTCCAGCTGTACCGGTAACGCGGCGTACAGTCACCGGTTCCGTTACCGGTACAGTGCGAGATTACGTTCCCCGTTCCCGGTCCACCTGTACTGACACATCCCTATGAGTGAGGTTGCCAGACCATCTATTCTACTGAAGGTTGAAATAGTGTTGGAATTACCCTTGACAATTAACACTTATTTCAACCCCAAAAACCTGATTGAATGTTTCAATTATACTAATTTAAACAGTATAAATTAATGGTAAATTGATTATTTTTATGAATAGTAAAAATCGGATTGAAGTTTATATAGATTTTTTTAATATGATATAGGTCCGATATGAAATCAAGAGAGAATTTGGGTTAAACAGGGTGTCCCGGGAGTTATGCACCTACGTGTTCTGCAACTCATTTCCGACCAAAAGTGCCTCATAGCAATATTTTTTAAGAGGCCTGGTTTCCGAGTTTTCCGCGATTTAAGATTTTTTTTCCGTCTCTTACGTCATTAAAACTGTCATAACTCCCTTGTTTGATAAGGGCCCAAATCATCACATGAGAAGTCTAGCGTTGTCACCATTCGATTCAGCGAGAAAAAGTTACATACATCCCACCTCCAACCTTTTTTCGATAAGACTTTTGAAAAAACCTCAATTTTAACAGAAAACACACGTTTTTCTGCAGTTAAACACCATTTCCTTAACTAAAAATATAAATAAAACCAAAACGATTACATCTTTGGAAAGCTGACATTTCCGCGAACATTTCACCAGGCCTGCAGAGTTCTGCGTCAAGCATTAATGGGATTGCAAGGCGAGATGAAAAACAGGCGATTCAGGATTTTGACAAAATTACCATTTCGCGCAGCAATTGCACATCTTCAATGCAATAAAAAAAAATGTTTTCTGACCTCAAATAGATGAAAATTTAACGCTCTTTTCAACGGTATAATTAAATTTGGGTTATCTCTAAAATTGAGGGAGTTATGACAGTTTTAATGACATAAGACCGAAAACATGAAAAAAAATCAGTAACGAGGCACTTTTGGTTGGAAACGAGTAGGCATTTTATATAATCATTGTATGTCATGACTGTGGGTTCTTACACGTCGACTAGGCATTCTATACAATGACTGTGGGTTCTTAGGCAGTATGTAAAATATCTTGTTACTTTCAATAAATCTTTATTATTCCGAAAAGTTTTGTATCTATAAATATAAGCATGAGTAATCTAAAGGGAAATTGCGGTTTTTACTCTGACGTAGATGCTAGTCACAAAAGGTCACCAGGCTTACTGGCTAAGGTGTAGATGTTTCAAAAATGAACTTGGAAATATTTGATTGGGAGTTTTACCTTCCAATATCAAAAGAGAAATTTGAGGGATGGTAGAATAATTAATTGATCTATTTCATGCTTTGCCCGAGGGGATAAGGGTGTTATCTAGACTTTAAAGCCATTGTAGGTACATAATGGATGGGCAATGTGTGAGAGAAATTCAAAAATTATAAAATTAACATGCACATTGACCAAAGGAACCGTCATTTTGGCGAATGCTCAGATATTATTATATGGGTCATTTCAAACTGTCGGTCACATTTATGTCACTGATCAGTATTGCCGTCAAATCTCAACTAAATACAGTTTTGTAAGTGTTTTAAATTTTCTCCTATGTGGTGCTCAGGTTCCATGGAAAAGTATGTAAAAGTTGTGCCTGCAGGACCCAGGAGAAAATACCAAAGTCTGCATTTCTCACTCCCTAAAGCTGTCACTAACCAGAGGTATACAACTTCCATCGTCACTACTCAGCGAAATATTTATTGGGGCTGTTATATCCACTTACACCATGAAAGAACATACCATCTACAATGGTTTATCCGCCTCAGGAAAAAAAATTGGATCAAATCAAGTAGCCTTATCAGCCCATTATTTCAGTGTCACGCGGTTTTACCTCACTCCCTACTATGTTTTGAAAAGTAGCCCCCAACAGGCAGAAAAGAGTGTTTATGAATGTGCTTCTGTTACAAGATCCCTTATTCAAGATGGTCCCAACGCTGGTGGTTGGATTTTGCCTAGACCTTTCCAGTCAGTTCTGCCGGGAAAACCATCCCTGGAGGCAGCAATGTAGGTTTTTTAACTCTCACTCCCTACTCCAGTAACATTCTGACTGTGGAAAGTGAAACTTGATCGCACTTGTTGACAATTACTGTAGTTGTCGGAAGTTCGTTGACAACATTTTGGTTCAACCAGCTTCAATTGATTTGTGGCCTGTAAAGGCGGTGAAAGGCTATAACCTCACTCCCTACAATATCCAGCGAATAGCCCTACAAATCGTATGGAGTGAGATCTGCTTGTAGCAAGAAAGATTGGTGAGATTTTGGAAGGAAACCTTAGTATTTACTGTAGCTAAAATTAAGCTAATTTGTGCTGTTCCACTCACCCAATTTGGGAGACTTAAGCGGCGATTCCCACGAAGGTTGGAGCCTCAAGAGGGGGAAAAATAGTAGTATATACCTCCCTCCCTACAAAAGTTTTTTTTTTTTTTTTCAAAATTGCGTATCAGCAGTACGGTTCAAGATTAAGTGTGCTCACTTGGGTAATATGTCGAGAGAACCGCAGTGATTGATTAGGAACATGAAAATTGATCAAGTTTCAACTTTTTTTTTTTTAAATTCAATACCCAAATGTGACAGAAATTTTGAAATTACCCATATAACATGTCTGTATTGTACCCATTAACAGTAACAGATACACATACAGTATGAGTAAGAGGAGGACAATTTTGACTGTATTATCCAGAATGACTTCGGTAATTGTGTGTTGGTGGGTATTGAAATATGCGCAGTTCTGGGCCCATTGGCTTGTGCGAGGCGATAACGAATCATAACAGGTTTTGTCCAGAGGATTTGATAGGATGCGAATTGCGGGTTAGGGGAATCGCTGATTTGCGTTAGATGCAGTTGTGGAAGTGGTGAAACTGCGACGGCGGGGGTAAATCACATTAACTCGAACAATGGTCCGGACGGTGGAGAACAATTAAAATCTGACAAACCTCATTTTGGTGGAGAAGCCCGGCCATTGGGGGCGATATCGGGGTACCGTGTACAATCAGGGTAACAATACCGACCATTGTCTCGGGAGGCTCAATGCATTTTGATAATTGAGAGGGGGGCACCCGCAGATGATCGGACCCCCGGCTTCATTATCGCTATATCGATGGGAAAACCAACCCTTTATAACCTCTCCACACAAGCGTCACACTAACGTCAATATAACGTCCACATAATGCCAATAACTTCTCGCCCCCGACGTCGCCCCCCTTTTCACGCCTTTTCTGCCGCCTTCGCTAATCAGCTTCGGTCTCTTTGAATTTATCACTTTACCAAGGAGGAAACAAATATTACATGGAATTTTATGTTGTGGTCGCTCAAATTCAACAAGCTGTCGCAAAGTGGTTCTAAATCCGGACAGTACGACCAAAATCGACTTTGTTTCATGATTGCAAACCGAAATTCTTTTGTGCATTGACATACATTTGTGAATCACGAAACAAGGGTGAAAACTACTGAACGAAGGACTACCCCAGTCAAAAATTGGTACAGGTGTAAACTATATTTTTATTTTTTTTATAGTAATTTGTTTCCAATAAACGAAATGGTCACTTGGTGCTATACATTCATAGAGTTAAATTCGGACGAAGAGGTAACCCAGACAAACGGTGGAAAATTATTCCCAACGGGCTACTTGCCCGTGGTAAAGGAAGAGGGTTTTCAGTGGATAACTCGTCAGCCTGCAGAAATAATATGTATGTAGAAAATAGTATAAGCGTTCTCAGATATTAAGTTCATAATATAGTCCCTTAATAATTTGAATTTGAAACTTATTGTTATTGGAATATTTTTACAGTTTAGCAGCTGGAATCATCGGATAAAGGCATTGATTATATTTATCAATTAAAAGCCCGCAATTGTATTATTTGGGAATGGGTTTTGAAACATTGCTGTCAACTTCCTCTTTGCCTATAATTGGTTATTACACACTGAACAGTGTTATTCTTTTTTTTACCCTTTACATAATTAATGTCAACATAAGTGAATACAACTAAGAGTTTGAAACTATAGGGTGATACCATGGGCGTCCCCGTCGGAGGTGATCGTGATTTTTTCATTTGACAAAATGTAATACCCCGTCCCCTTCATCTTCGTATGTACGAGCGTCCCCGTGATCACTTGAAGGGCATCAACGTGAAAACGGTCTGTTCATATAAAAAATTTATAATCGCCCAAAATCCGGAAATGACAGAATTAGTCGAAACATTAAAAATTGGCTGATGCTCTACACATGACGGTACTTTTTGGTAGCTATTTGTACAAATGTGATTAGGGTGATGTCCCCTCTTTCGTGTTTGTGAACACAGCCTAGTTTGTGTCGTTGACGCTTTCGCCTTCTCAAAGCCGAGGAAGTCAAATTTTCTCTGTCACCGGCCAAAAGTTTCAAACGCGTTGAAATGCCACCAACGGAATACGCGGTGCATGTTTCATTTGTACAAATAGCTGCCAAAAATACCATCCTGTTTAGTGCATTAACCACTTTTTAATGTTTTGACTAATTCTGTTATTTCTGGATTTTATATGTGAACACGAAATTTCACGCATCCCTTCAAATGGTCACGGGGAAGCCGTTCTTGAGCCATAATAATAGTCCTGGAGGGAACACTGAACGCTTGTACATGGAATGCCTTCCCGTTTAGACAGGGACAAAGCTCATGGGCATCAATTAATGAATCCAGCCAATGGGGAATCTAAATGCTTTTTGAAAGCATCTGTAACACCTCAATTTTTCATTCAGTATTGTACCTAGTAATGGCAACAAAAAATCGATTTTTTTGAAAAATCGATTTTTACAATTTAAAAAAAGATTTCGATTTTTTAAGACGATTTTTTAAAGGCGATTTTTATTTAAAATCGATTTTTTTAACCGAAAAAATCGATTTTTACCTGTTTAAAATGCGTTTTTGTTATATTACAATGAAAATAATACATTAAAATATTATCCAGTGTGGAGAATCCGAAATAACGATCCGTATTTAACATTTTGGTCAGTATTCAGTAACGATGTGAGTTCTGACTGATTCTACACAGTCACCATTTTACCACAGATCGAAATAGACGGCACTACCTTCACAACAACTCGATCTCGGTCGAATCGAATCGTCGAGGTCTTTCTCCCGACTCTCTACCTCCTTCCCTTCCTCCGGCTTCAGAGAATCGAGAAGAGAGATACAGACAAGTGGAAGTCATTAAAACGCACCTGCCTACACAGTATTCCTTTGTTAAACAACAACAACAACAAAATTAAAAAATTATAAACTACTATTTTAGACAAATTATACTGATCATACCACTCAGCAGAAGAACAAAAACAATCATCAGTTCAAATCAGCTGATTAACCATGTCAGTCAACACTAAAATAAAAAATTTGTTGCCATTTAACGTAGACAAAATTGTAACTCTACTCTACTCAGTACCAGTACTAGTACCCTTGCAGAATTGTAAAATTGTAGATGTAGATTGTAAATTACAATTTTACCGGATTAGTCCGTATTTGTAAACTTGAACTTTCGTAAGTTACAGGCCCCATATATTGTTTTATACCGTGTTATACTGGTATATCTCATAGATTTAAAAAAATCGATTTTTTAAAAAAATCGATTTTTTGTGACGATTTTTATTGAAATCGATTTTAATACATCTATTTTTTGAAAAATCGATTTTTTGATAAGTGTTGCCAGTACTAATCATGTATTTTTTCCATTCTCTCCAAAATCTATGCATGAAGTACCAGTATGTTTTTCTCTTGAATCTGGATCATTCCTCCCAAAACCAATGAGTTGGTTGTCGATTCAAATATTGTATTTCCGGCTGGTTGCTCAGACTGAGTCGCCGTGAAATATATCGAGGGGTTTTCGACCGACTGATCGCGATGCTTTTTCCACGGGGGTTCACTATTGAAAAACGTCAAATTGGAAAAAATCGTAGAATGAAAAAAAAAAAAAAAAAAAAAAATTGTGACCGAGGGAAAGAATTTCCAACAAAAATAACACCTCGGGTAGAGAGGGGGGTGTGGGGGTTTTGGTATAAATGAAAGGAACGTCAACCATTTCACAACTTCGGGTAGTCGAAGAGGGAGAGAAAAATGTTAAAAAGGGAGAATATTGGGTTACATTAAAGCGTAAAGCTATAAAATGAGTGACGGGTCGGCTATTGAAGGTTTTTGAGAGGGTGGGCCGCGTATGTGAGCGTGTGGGTGAGTGGTATTGTGACTGTGACAAAAAATATGCTCGTCGGGGAAATGTATAGATGGAGGGGGGGGGGCAATGCCCCTCCCGCAACCCACCCCTACCGAACCATATCCTAAACAGATCATCCGGGGGCATGGAATCAATCTGGCTATTGAAAGGGTCTGCCCGTTGGGTTAAAGGGAGAAAAAAAAAGAGAAATATTCAAAGCGATCGATGTTATTGTGACGAAGGATTTAGAGTTTTGAATTCGTTTCTGTGGGAGTTGAGTTGAAAAGGAGTGAGGCTTACGAGTTTCGAAGGGGATTCATAGACCGATGTGCGTACACGATCCCTCAGAGCCTCTAATTTTAAGAAAAATTCAATCTACTTTAATGATCCATGCCTGAGTGTACTATTTTTAGTACAACATTTTAATTATGCAGACTCTAAGAACTTGTGGTCGCAAATGGATTTGTCAACTATAAAAGCAAACGCCTGAAACCTTTATGAACGTTGGGGGAACCATTGGCTTTCTGTAGACATAGAGCGTTGTCTCAATTCAAGGTATAATGGATACTTGTCCTGGATCTGCACTTTTGGTCCTCCCGCCACCTTCATCGGTAACACGAAAAATTCCATATTCGAAAGACTGTTTGCACAGCTGAGGCTGGGTTACAAGGAAAAGCTGAGCCTATATGTTGACCGAAAGCAGCATATATTGGATTGCTCAGAGCTCTGCATGGTCTGCAACCGTTTGAAACCTGAGACTTTGCCACATTTTTTGTTCCTGTGTCCTGTATGTAGCCCATACAGATCTCACTATCTACAGAAGTACTTCACGAACGTTAAGACACTTCATAAAGACAATGTTGAATCTGCGACCATCGATTTGCTTGACTTCTCAAATGACATTGAAAAGATCGCTGCAATCTGCAGATACGTCAGGAGTTCATTAACACTTCGAGCGTTCTCTCTGAACGAATGATTCTGGAGTGTGAGTTTTGGTGAATGTGTTCCATGAAATAGCAAATCGGGAATAATCACCAAGTGCATTATTATTTATTATTTATCAGTTCTACGCTTATGTTTCGCTAAAACTTTTTAGCAGACGGAAATTTATTTTCTATGAGTATTCATCAGTAATTGTCTTTTTTTTTTTGTATTTTTGACTAAGGAGTTTTATTATTTTTTCTATATTGATGCACCAGCAACTCATTACAGTAATATACATATTTTTTGCAAATAAACGAATTGAACTTAAACTTGTACCACTTTTAGTTCATCATTTTAATTATGCAGATTCTAAAAAAACATCCGTAACTTTGATGATTGAAACTTTTACGGACCCAAAGGATTGCACAGCTCAACAGAACGAACGTGAAATGAATTTATAAACAACTATGTTTTGAGGGCCCCATCCGCAATGCGGTAAAATACGTGTTTTTTAGTGTTAGGAGCTTGAAAAATTCAGCGAAATAGAGCAAACAGTTTACAAAGAAGGAATAAAAGATGTAATTGGAGAAATTTAAAAAAAATTTGTTTCGTTCCACCAAGTTATAAACTTATAAGCAACATTTTTCTAATATATAGTTGGCGTCTAAGAAATCCAAGATACATCACTTAGTCCTTATTGTCCTGATATTTGCACTTTATGATGCTCACACTAAGTGAATAAATCACGTGGCTTGGTTCTCTCCAGTCTCCTAAGCAGATCCTCTGTGCTAAGAAGCTGGACGACATCCTCATTTACAAGATCTTGTAGCCTCAAGAGGTGATGCATGGCTTGGCTTCGAATGACCTAATTGACAGATTCAATCTGCAGCTCGTAGTGAAGTCTGTCATTTCTAAAATATGTGTATGCATCTACGCAACTTTTCAGGACATTATTCTGAAAATGCTGAATAATGTCACAGTTGCTCTGGGCCGTGCACCACCCTCAAAGTTGCGCACCATAAGTCCAGACAGGCTTTAGGACTTGCTAATTGGAGAAAATGACTTTAAACATTATTCCCCTAGTAGACGTTACTCCCAGCTTCATTCTTAATAGTCATGCAAAGAAAAATGCAACTCTACAGGTGAACTTGGTGTTAGTTGACAGTGTCATTGAAACTCGGCAGGTCTATATTAGAGTACCTGTAAGGAACAATGAAACTTTCCGTGTGAAGTTTGTACTACTCGACAGTGTCTGAAACTCGGGAAGTCTAAATTGTACTACCTGCAAAGATCAATGAAACTTTGCAGTTCAATTTTGTATTACTAGCAACTGTCATTGTAACTAGGCAAGTCTATATTTTACTACCTGTAAACAACAATGACACTTACTACCTGAGCAAGAAGGAACCATCAATATTTGATTCCTACGAGCTCCTCGCATCTATTGATATCCACTCCATGAACTCATTTTCAGTGAGGTTGGGTGGTACGGATGTCATCATCCAAATCACACTCACCACTTGCAAATCCTCTTTTCTAAGAACAGTTGGCAATTGCTGTCGAATAAACTGTGTCCCACAAATTGGCTAGTATTTGTAGTGCATCAAGAAAAGTAGTTTATTCTGACAGAGCCGCTGAACAGTATTCTGCTGTTCTTGCTTGCTTCCTTTCAGCGGACAAAAACCTTTGTATTTCCCTGTCTCGGTTCGTAACAGTTCATTTTGATGCTGATGTGCAGCTATTCATAATTAGTGGACTCCACTGTAATTGGTAGCATGAGATATGGCTTCTAAGAAAGTGGGAGTTACGCTTTTTTGTCTATCAGCTTGGTATTTACTATCGACAGAGAGCGAGGGAAAACCAACTTTCATGCTACAACTACGAAAGCTACATTTCCCAACATATCCAACTTGATTGAATAAATGATACACGTCGTACTCTAACCTACACGGGGATGTACGCTTGATCTTCCAATTATTAGACTCTACCATCAATGTAGCGACCATGTACGCCAAGGGCGGATGGAGTCTCTAGGTACCCTTGTTGCACGCGGATTATTACCTGAGCAAGATGGAGCTCATCAATTTTTGATGCGTCCAAAACTGATATAATCAGAGCTCTGACGTCAGGTAATAGAAGCTTACGTTATTAAAGGACGTGCACTAGCTATTGGTCCAGGGTGGTAGATTAGCGGCCGTCCCCAATTACTCGACCTGGAGAATGGAAATGGGTTAATTAATTTCACAATGGGATAGAAGGATTGAACATGGTTTGCGGTTAGTATTAACTATGCCTCGGCACACAGCCGAGTCCACTCCGATCCCCAAATGGCTCCACAATTAGACTATTGCAATTTCAGGGAGGGGAGCTTAGTTGGGGTTGCTTAGAGTTAATTCATCTCCAAATCGATCCAATCAGAGGCCGAATTGACCATAAATGCCTTAATTGCGTCGACCTCAGTGATAGTTTAGACGCGGTTTGTTTCATATCAACATGCACGGATTGATTAGGTCAGCTTCCCTTGAATCTGTAACATGGTTCCTTCTTTCCAAATTTGGATAAATTTTTATTCAAGAGTAGATTGTGATACTTTAGGCAGAGATGGGCGTATTCATATTCAAAAAGAACAATACGAATTCATAAATTGGTAAATATGAATAAAAATACGAATGTGAATAACATTGCGAATTTAACAAAAATTCAAATTTTTTGTGTGAAAAAATTGATTGGTCTGAGACACTCCAAAACCTACTTTATTTTGGGTAAATTTCTAGATTTTACAATAAATGTGAGAGAAATTCAAATTTTTAAACCTGAGTTATAGGGTTTTTATACTTGAAGTAATTTGGACTGTGCCTTGGAAGGCCACCCGCTGGGTTTTCTGGTGTGGGACTCAATTCAAATTGTGTGAAGAGGATGCGTGTGCCTGGGAGCTCACATTCAAGCGCAGTGGAGTGCTAAAGAATTGCACCGGTAGCCTGCAGAAGAAGATCAGGGATACCTGGATGGTGGGCATCAGGGCCACAGCTCTAGCCTCCTAGAACAGGATATACCGTCGTCAGGGTGACGAAGTGAGGAGCATTGGCTTGACTGCCAAAACTCAGAAGGCATCATTGTTTCTGCTTAGATGGGTATGTCCGAGATGACTTTTTGAAGCTATTTGCCGGCCACATTCACCAGCTGTGAACCAAACATGTACACTCTTGTATAATGGGATGATGTTATATTCTTAAAGAGCTTGTTTTCCAAGTTCAACCGCTCGAAGGCATCTGACGTCCACCAAAAGGGTCTCCTCCCTTGTGGAATGTGGAGGTGCAAGAGGACATTTTACAGTCCGGTTCAACTCAGAGCAGTAGGACTCAACATGCTTGGACTTGTGGGATTTTTGCATAATTCCACAAAAACCTCAAAAGTCTAATCTGTTTTAACAGGTCGTTATTATGTAGAAGGAAAAAGTTGATTTTATATGCTTGTTTATTTAAAAAAAAAAAAAAAAAAATTGAGCAATGGAAAATATAAGAAAAATTAGCCAACATGTGAAAGAATAATGTTAATCTTCACATCAATAAGGCTGCATCAACGGTTCATGGGACCCATCTCGCGGAGGCTAAAAGAAACACCATTGACTAGTAGGGTTCTTGCTCAAAACCTTCCTTACTTGTAGGGTTTTTGTCGAATCGTTATATTTTCCGTGCATTGTACATAGTGGGGTTTTTAATAGAATTGATTATGTAACAATGTGAGGAATGCCGTTCACAACGCAATGGTGATGTTTTCCCCACATTTCCGCCTTTATTGACTAGTAGGGTTCTTGCTCAAAACCTTCCTGACTTGTTGGGTCGACATCGTTATATTTTCCGTGCATTGTGCATAGTGGGGTTTTTAATAGAATTGATTATGTAACTGGTGGTGTTTTTGCTATCAACCCATCATTTGTTTTCTGACGAATCGAGCTCGTAGTTCAAGCTATCCTCAGCATCGCGCGCAAACAAATCTTCGCTGAGCACATCATAAAGTTACTGCCAACCTCGAGCAGAAGTCTGGGGATCTGAATCATGATTTTCCCTGGCACCGCAGACTAATCAGAGCGTCGAATGATAAACTGGCTAATTACCAGCCAGAGGGAATGACACATTGCCAGGTCTGGAGAATGGGGATTCCGACCGCTCACGCCGTTCATCTCAAGAAATACCGATCGACCTTCCAATAAATCTCAAAATCGCGGAACATATAACAGAATCACCCTCGGTTCATAATAATTCAATAAGATTATTACAGTAATAATCCCGATATCTTCGTACGTGTGGGTGAACAATGCGATATTAAGTGAGTATTACACTAGCTTACAAATTATTTATCCTAATTAATAAATACTAATTTATTCTACATTCCATTTTCAACATCGTCGTCACGAGTCATGAGTCGTCATGAGTACTGTCAATGACAACTCTCTGAAATGCATGGAATAGATCACTCACTGGTTGTGGGTACTTCTGGTAGGATGATCGTAGATAGAATTATCCACTTCAATAACTAAACTGTTTGGCTCCACTACTACTAGCGGGTGAAGGCAATCAAAGACAGGTACGTTAATTTGCAATCTCTTTGGGCTAAAACCAGCTTACAATTTTTCGTAAAAGCGGTCCTTTGCCACGAACGTGACTTCGGGTCGCGTGGACCACCGATTCGGCAGTGTTGCCGAATTTGCCAGGTCAACGGATTTCTGATTGGGGTTGGTCATGGTTGACTACACCGGTTTCGCGGGGCAGGGACCCCCGCGTTGATAAGTAAGGTCCACTCAACCCCTTTGTGCGTACGAGTGGATGCGCCCAAGACTTGTTCTAGCCTTCCGATCCATTGATGCAAGCAGCTCGCGAAGTATCGCAGTTCCTACGTACAGATTGTGAGGTTCAATGAAGCGTAGGGCTAAACCAACAATTTTGTTAACTTGTTCAGGTTTCTTCACTGCTTGGAAAGAGCTTTCGCACAATCAACGTTAGCTAAAATGTTCTTCTAAGTATCATTCAGGTACAGGGAAAGAACAAGAAATGTAGAGAACTCAATTTCTAATGGGCTAACTGAATTTTTCTCGGCAACTATCACGTTACTATTACAATCGTAAGTTGAACCGACTTTTGTTTCAACCTATCTATTCAAGTTACCATGATCAATATAGATTTTAAAATTAAAATTGCCATAAAAAACTTGAAATGTTTTGTTCTAAAACGTTTAAATACCTATTTTTGGGTTAGTACGAATGATGGTAACCATGGTACATTTTTTTTCGTGGTTTTATTTGTAGCAACTGATTGTAAGATACATCATCTAGCAATATTTCATCTCATAAGTGGACACGGTATACTGGGTGGGACTTTAGCTAACCTACCCCTCAGAATAGGACTGTAGAAGTGAGACACTGCAACTAGCTCGCACTATAACTTGCACACCACTATCAGGTCCAGTGGCTTGTTTCGCTTGTGCTGGTGGAGGCGTTTTTCGTGCTTCTTGAGCATATTTTATGATGATTTCGTTGAGTATTTCCATCCTCAGGTCTCGATGAATAGTGGGATACAATTTTTTATTTTATTTCTATTCCCCCTAAAGTGGAAACAATTCTTTCTCTGTCATGTTGATTCTGCATGAGTGGGACTGTTTTCTTATTCAACCGAGCATAGGCAGAGAGAAACATGTTCGCAAAATAGTCGAACAGTATCCTTTTAAAATCGTGGGAATCTTGATGCAGACTGATAGGAAGACAGACCTGTAGGTTGAGTCGGAATTGATGCGACAAAGAGCTCATAAGGCGATGCTGATCGACTCGGACTTTTTTCTTGTTGGACATAGGGCAGCTAAGTTTTGTAAAATGCATCGAACAATAGAAACGCATCGATTCCTAGTCGTGGGAATTCAGATCCTGGCTGATAACCGCGAAGTTGTCCTCTCGCGAGAGCGGTCGTTTTTTCGAAAAACCCACCGACACGGTCACGTGTCCGCTCGCCCGATCCGGACGGTGGTCAGCCGATTGACTCGAGCGGACGCTCCATGTCCAGCCGAAGACTCGAATAAAGACGAATCTGATTGGCGGCTCTGCCGAACAAGAGTACAATTGGCCAATCCCCCCTCACCGTCAGTATTCTGCAACGTTCTGCAGATATGCAAATGCCCTTAGGGTCATCCCCGCCGGACCTGCAGACAATACTCGGTTGGCCTGCCGGAGCGAACAATGCCGACCGAAGGGCTAATTAGGGCTTTGTTGCCTTCAGCAACGGACCGGTGTGCTGGTCACTGCGCTTCCCACTATTGTGCATTCCCACCCTTTTGCGAAACCGCGGATTTCGCGAAATAACATATTGTAGCCAAAGGCTTCCCCAGTGACATTAATACTGATTGCTACGCCAACAATTGATCCACTCTGACCAACAAGGATCCAGCCATTCCATGTAACATTCAATCCATTTAACAAATGGACTGCATTCTGCGGCAAAGTAATCTACTCTTTAGTGGGTCCTGGATTTAATGTTTAGTCTGAAGAGAGCAAATAATAAATTTTAATTTAAAAATATTGATGGAACCTAATGATTTTCTGGTTTATTATTTTCAATAATGAGTCGTAGTAATTGTACAGCAAAGATGGTTCATAGATCCGCTTCAAACGTTGCAATTTTGCGATCAAGGTTCGTAGATTCAAAATCAAAGCCCTTCTGCCCTACGCTCCGTAAAAACCTTAGAATTGATATAAAAGATCCGCTCTTTCGCACATGAACTCCACTTGGGGTCTAGTGGGTCCTAACTTCTGTTCAACGAGATAACCTTGCACGCTTAGATGACGTCGCACAGTGGTTCACAATCCAAATCTAGCTGGACGAAAATCATGTTACCGACTCGGAAGGAACCAACGAATCAGGTTACTGCATGCATTCTCAAAGGTCTGAACAAGCGCAGACGACCACTTTTATCGCGGCTAGTCATAATATTGGCCCCATCACTATTAGCAAGTCTTCGTAACTTTCGATGACGTCCACATTCATCGTCCATCCATTGAAGACGGGTACCGTTTTGAAGCCGCCTGGGCCTTTTTTCGTGATGGTCCGTTTAATCAGAGGTAAGTAGTGTCTGATGTCATTTTCGGAATCTCAGAAAGCGCATTTCTAAAGTGCTCATAACCTATCGAGATTTTAACACTTTTTTATGTCTTTTAACGTATATATCTTTAGTGGCACCTCTTAGCACCTCTTATTGAGGCGATGATGTTGCTGTGGATATGAACCCCAAGACTCCTGTAGAACTAGAAATGTTTGCACGAATTTGCACGTTATCGAGTTATGGCCTATTTTTGCAGATTGTCCAGAAATCGCATTTCCGCGGAAAACTCTTTTTTTCATCCTGAAAGCGCTCGGGGACTTTCCATCCAATGATGTTGCTGTGGAAGCTTGGATGGACCACCTACGTTACCGAATGGAGCCCGGAACTGATTTTTTTCCGGAGGAAAGCAGCATTCTAAGGTCAACACTGATTACTCTTCAATAACTATTGAAGAAGAGATGGATTGAAGCGAGACGGGTAGAGCAAAATTTTTTGGCTTGAAGAGAACTTAATTGAATTTGGTCCCCCAACTCCGGGTACAAGCCTCTCTCGAGGAAGACCTTTAGCCGACTTCAGACCAAGCAGAGAAGAGTTGCTAAGACAGCTAGAACCTTCACTCATGAGGAATTGGGAACAGCTTTAGAAATGAAACTTAGAAAAGCGGGTCGAAGAGATTCAGCTGGTATGGCGAAATGAAGGTACATGAAATGAAAGTGAAATCCACGATATTGATTGTCTATATGTTTTTTTTGTTTTTCTCTTAAAACTCAAAAACTGAAGAAGGGCTTAATTTTATCGCTAAATGGACCCGAAAGTTGGAATCTACGACCCAAAAAAACTTGTGGATACGCAATTGGTTCGAAAACTAACAGTTTCAGATTTTTGTCCAGCTAGATTTGAATTTTGGACCACTGTGCGTCGGCCAAAACTAGTCGTAAACATGCCAAAAGCGCTGCACAGCCAAAGGCAAATCTGGTGCCACTTTCTAGTAATTTTGGACCCAAAATTGACTAGTATAGGTTTTTGTTCTTCAGAAATACTTAGAAATAGCATATAATTCTCGTTTCAGAACCCAACAGTGACCCCACAAACCGCATCATTGTGAGGTTGTGTCATTACACGAGCAATCACGCGTTATTAAAAAATAATTTTGTGTTGGAATCGGTAGCGTCTTTAGTTTTCAACAGAAAGGAATCAATGTTTTTTGGCTGAATTAGAAAAAGCCAACAATATTTCAGCAGAAAAGAACAAACGTTTATAGAGTTCC
This sequence comes from Creontiades dilutus, assembly GCA_031894815.1. Classification (NCBI taxonomy): domain Eukaryota; kingdom Metazoa; phylum Arthropoda; class Insecta; order Hemiptera; family Miridae; genus Creontiades; species Creontiades dilutus. The sequence goes on along the minus strand of JAVIWC010008758.1, from coordinate 479,079 downwards.
TTTCAGTATTCTTTCTCATTCTCAGAATATAACCACAAAATAAAAGTTCATTCAGATGGAGAATGAGGGGCCTAAACCATTACAGGAAAAGAAACCAGTGTAACCGGGAACGGGCCCGCCCTAGCAAAATTATTATTATTTTTTTTAATTTTAAAGAATAAAGTGGAATTAATGATACACAGAAAAATTCCATTATGTAACATCAAGTTTATAAACATCAACGGTAATGTAGGTTCATTGATCAATCATCTTTTGGTTTTATTTATAACCAGGTGAGGAAGGGTGTAAAGTAGCTAAGGTGTCACAGTCAGAACTTTTGAGATTTTGAGGTTAGTGCGGATTGCGGGAGTTTACTGTTTTTCATCATGTTGAAAAATCGGATTCGAATCGTTATAATATAAATTGTATACCATATTTGTACTTAAAAATTTTATTTTTTAATATTCTTTTATTTTATCTATTTATATATAATTACACGGTCAAGCAAATTTACATTCAGTATAGTAATTTACAATATGAATTATACCCAAAGACTTGATATATATGTTGATAAGTCGGGGTGGGGGTGAAATACAATTAAATAGGTTAAGAGAAAGATATAGGGGAAGACGAAATGAGGGACTTCAGAGAATAGGTATTACGACAGCTGAAGTTGATTTTCTTGAAAGCATAGGTATTACGACATACATTTTAAGCTAAGCTTGTCCAGTGCATTCATCGTAACATACTTCAGTTGCTCTTTAAGTTTTAATCATGTTCGCTGATTGAAATATTTATAACGAATTATCTGAGGTCATGCTACGAAAAAACTACTCAAAAGGCCCATTATCAAAGTATTATATTGAAATGAAATCATTATGGATAGGTACATCTAAGGGAACGATGAAACCCCTCTCTTCCCCTCCTGATAAAACGTGACAAAATCCCGATTTGTGATTGGCTCGTTGGACATGTTTGCATGTTTGGTCATGTTCCTGAACTGTTTGCTTTTGTTCAGACCTCAAATTTGCAACCGACGTTCAATAAGTATAGGAAATATTGTTATTTGACCACATTTTTCGGTTTCCCCAGACGCCTCTGGCCACCTACTACTTTGATACATCCGTATCAAATAGGAAATTTCCGGAAAATGACTTTGTTTGCTTTTGACTGGACGCTCCTAATTTTATTTTGTTCAATTATAATGTTGGTTGAGCCTTTTCAACTCATATATTTGTCGTACCTGTGGTTCAAGTTCCTTGCCAACCCCACGAAGATTCTTCAATATTACCCATTATTCTGCATCTTTTTTCCCCAAGAATGATTTTTTATTAATGATAATAGAAGGGTTATTTCTAATTTAGAGATAATGAGACATCTTTGTATTACTTTGAAACCGTTTTATTCTGCAATAATAACAATATACAAGTTGCTACAACAGATTCGAAGTCACTCCCTCCATAAGAGTTCTTTGCGGAAGGAGGAGGGGTGGAAAAATTTCGCATGACCGGGAAAACCGGTCTCTCACTAACCTACCCCAACAGACTATTTCGTCTTTGTCTCTCTGTCAGGCAGGATGTCCGAACACCTCCAAGGAGCCCATGTGAGTATTTAAACCAACCAATATCCGACAGTTCATCTGATATGAATCGTTTGATTAATTACATTTTCATTATTACCGATTTGTCGAATAGTATTCAAAACTTAAACTAGTCAAGTGCGCCTTTGGAATTTATATTTTTGTTGAAGCAGAGCCATTAGGGATGTCGATGACCGATACAGTTGTCTACCCACGATTCAAAATTCATCATTTACATTATCGACAGAGCGCTACAGATTCATATTAAACTACAAAAACAATTTTAGACCTGGCTTGTAGAAAAAGGTTTTGCGGGATGTGAAACTATGTTAAGCAGTATTTATGTACAGTAATTGTTTACTAATTATCTTTTTTTTTAATTGTAAATTATGTAAGTAAACATTTTAAATGCCAAAATTCAATGAAGTTTAATCCATGAGTGAATCACCATGACCTTCCCCAACAACACGGGCCAAGCCTATCGTTGGGAAAGTAACCTAAAGCGAGCAGCTCATATTTCAATTATATAGTATCAATTTGTATGAATAAATTATCTATCCATCTATTCAGTTTTTCGAATTTTGAAAAAGCATTATGATCGCTTTTGGGAGGAGAAAAACCTGTGGCTTCCCAAAACGTCAAGCTAACAAGAAAGTAAATCTAGCACTAAAAAAAGCAAGCTGGTCAGAATTTATAGAACGCTTCAATGTGCAAAATTTTCGAAAAATCACTAAAAAATTGCAAATAAAAGCCTTAAAATCGAGAAATATGTCTTGATGTATTACTATTTGTAATGGGTAGGTACGCTCATTTCTTATTCCTTTTAAGCAGAAAATTTAATTGGCACTTTTTACGTAAGTACAATTTTTCCATGTTTCTGTCTCCACTTCGATTGTGTCCCTCGAAGGCAGAAAGATTCACGGTGGCTTGCTCTCGAGTATTTCATAAAATTTATGAATATAAGTAATGCATGACACAACCTTTGTTTGGCTTTGTTATGTACTAGATTCCGTCAGATTTCCGCCTTTACGACAATATATATAAATTTCCCCATGCAGTTAGATATTACTCTAGTGAGATCTGACAAATTCAGTCTTTAAGGAGATATATCTAGTAATGTTTTCTTAACCTTTAAATAACACAGCCCCACAAAAAAGTCAAGATCCGTAAAGTAGACTAGGGTAGCGCTATGTATTTTTCGATGCTGAATTCGAATCCAAGGTCCAAAAAATCCGCTGACCCCCAAAATTTTGAGCTATAGCCAAAAACTACCCTTAAATGTTAGAACCTTCTGACAAGGAGAGTACTTGAAGAAACTACCTCTCCCTCAATCACCTCCCGCCACCCCCTCCTAGGGGTTGAAATTTGAGTTCTCACGCCAAGTCGAGTGGGGTATGGATTTCTATGTTTTTGGGGTCCCTGAGATCGAATTTGAACTCCCAAGAGCATGTAGGCACCCCTTAACCCCTCAATCACCCCTTCCCCTCCTAGGGGTTGAAATTTGAGCTCTCACGCCAAGTCGAGTAGGGTATGGATTTCTATGTTTTTGGGGTTCCTGAGATCGAATTTGAACTTCCAAGAGTTCGTAGACACCTCTTCTTCCCTTAATAACCCCCTCCTAGGGGTTGAAATTTGATTTTTCCCCCCAAGTCGAATAAGGTTAGGATTTTTGTGTTCCCAGGTTCGCTGAAATTGAATATGATTTTTGAAAAGGCATTCAAACTTTGTTGGGGTCTCCTCCAATGACTTTCAATTCTTTCCTGTATCATAGAGATATCACAAGAAAAGAGAATAAAATCCTAACAGGGTTATACAATTTTACTTCCTAAACACAGTGTTCGAATTTAACAGTTATTTTCTGCACCCCAATCGCTTAAATCAACTTTTAACAGTTATTGGGATCGCTCGAAAAGTTATGTTATCTCCGAGAGAAAGGTCAATTGCTGAAAACATGACAACTATCCAACAACTGTTAAAAGTTGATTTGGCTGAAGAAAATAACTGTTGAATTCAAAAACTGTTTATAAACATTTTTAGTCACCTCAGCCTCAATGACAATTCGATTTTCGCAGCTTTAGACAACGCTACTTACTGACTCACGTTGGTCATCAAACAAAAACTGCCGCAGGGCTACGTTATGCAGGACTCCGTGACTCGAGGTGAGTCAATTCAGTTCTATTTGCGATTCAATTCACCAAGTTACCTGCGATTCTCCAAAATCACCGTGACTCACCCTGCGTCACTTCTCTGCCTGCGTACTATTTGAGCGGGGCGGGGTGAGTTCTTCACTCTCGGCACCCTCTGCATCAGAGTCAACCGGTTGAATGGGCTCCACATTATCGACGCCGGAGCAACCGCTTGAGCCCCGTCATTCACAGATGGCGCTACGAGTCCCAATCTCCAACTCACCGTTTCAGGTTTCTTTCACGGGTCACCCGGAAGCCCGTTCGGCAGTTCTTGGCAGTTCGGCGTACAGTGGCGTACTACTCCGATATATCTATATATCGACATTAAATGGACACTATCGGATCCGACATTTTTCAGCCGTGAATCGTCATGTATACCATATCCTACATCTAATTGCTCAAAACTAATTTTATAATTTCCATTGAAGAACAGGGGAATTATAACAGATGAGGTAGGAAAATCGTAGTTAAAAAAAATGAAAGGCTTTCTAGGAGACTTGGGTATAGCCAGTTCGAGGCTTACTGGAGAACACATCAATCAGACGGTTTTCCTCTCCTCTATCCCCAACAAATATTGGTTTGATTGATTTTTTTTTCAGTTTTCCTTCTTACTTAATTTACATTGATTTTACAACCCTTCATAATATTGATAAGACAGGTAGACAACCAAAAAACTGCCTCCACTTTGGCCACTGATTCTTATGGATTTTTATGTGCTGAAGCCGAGAAAAATACTCAAAAACCTCTAACGTCACGTTTTTTGGCAAAATTAGATTTCGTGATGGTTATGAGGGTTAAATACATTTTTGATAGCCGATAGCTGTTTTGGCTATCCTTACACTTAAGTATTGGTAAAGAAATAATGTAAACAGCTGGGAATACTACTGTATACATTTATATAGTAGTCATGGTTCACCAGGCACAACATTTTTTTGGTACAGGAAGCCCAGTTTTTACCATATTTCAAAGAAGAGGGGGACTCAGTTTTCTGCAGTGATGTACACGGAGTGATGAGAAACCAGTGGAAGGTGTGTGGGGATTTTAAAATTTTAATAATGTTGTTGGGGCAAAATATCCCTGCTTCCTCTGCCTAAGGGATAGTCGGGCCAGAAATTTGCACTGGGAAAAAAGAGACTGGCCAGTTCGGGAAAATTTACTACCAGGTAAGAAAAATGTCCTGCGAAATAACTTAATACCTTGAGAAAAAGTGTTACTACCCCCACTGCACATCAAGTTGGGTTCCTTCAAACAGTTCATCAAGTCCCTTCCGAAAGATGGTTCTACTTTTCAGTACCTTCACACAAAATCTCCAGGTCTATCTGAAGCCAAAATAAAGAAAGGTGTGTTCGTAGGCCCCGATATTAGGAAACTTATAGCCGATACATCTTTTACAGAGTCAATGTCCGAAAATGAAAAAGAAGCCTGGGAATCATTCAAAGATGTTGTGCTCAAATTCTTGGGGAAGAAGAAGTATACAAACTACAACTTTGGCAAATTGTAATCGAATGTTGAATGCTAATTAAACTTGTCGAGAAAAGTTGCTGTTGTTTCCACAACGTAAACAAAGGTTGTTCCAGACATGAATAAAAGTGCATTTCCTATAAAGAAAGGTTCACCCTTGATATTAGGAAACTTATAGCCGATACATCTTTTACAGAGTCAATGTCCGAAAATGAAAAAGAAGCCTGGGAATCATTCAAAGATGTTGTGCTCAAATTCTTGGGGAACAAGAAGTATACAAACTACAAACAAATAGTAGATCGAATGTTGAATGCTTTTAAACTGCAAGGTTGCAATATGACATTGGAACACCACCATGATGGCAGATTTCTGCTAGTTGTTGCTGCGGGAAACCTCCGAAGCAACAAACACAAAGAAGCGCACCAAAAGAAGTATTCAGGGAAAGAAGAAACGGTCACACAAAAAAATAAATTGATACTAATCCTTTTTAAATTCAAAATACGTTCATTATATCATGTTTCTGGTTCATAAATAAATTTTTGAGTAAAAACTGGGGCCTTTTTTCTTCAGTAATATAAGACTTTCTTTTCTTTCTCTGTAAGAATGGCAAGTCCCAACTGACAAAAAATCTGTACATGATAGAGCAAAACTGTTGACATATTTGGATTCAGTGCATCAAAAAACATAAGAATCAGTTGAAAAATCTGAGGCAGTGGTCAAAAAAGTTTTTTTTGTGTACCTGCGTAATTTACTTCCCTGGATCCTGTATGTAATTATTATCATGAATAAAGTTTCATTGAATTTTTGAGCGGTTGAATTCTTTACCTGTACTTAGTAGAATAAAATTCAATAATGCATTATTATTCACTGTACTCATACGTAATTCGGATTGAAGTTTGGGAAAAATATCTGTCGCCGATGTATCGAAATGTTCCTTAGATACATCGAATTACTAAAACGATACTTTTTAAAAATATCGATATTCGATACATTGATATTCTTTGCCGGTATTGACATCCCTAGTGCGAATCAATAGACGATCTAACTGTTCGATTTTAAAGGCAGATGTAGTTTCATGGTTGGTACGAAATACAATGCAGTTCGACGAAAATTTAACTGCAGCCGAGCGTCTGAATATGCGAGTAGTTCCGAGAAGGAGCCGATAATAATTCATTTCCGATTAAATTTCGCTAATAAACGTTCCACAAAGAAAATTTTTTTGTGTTGTTTGTTGGTACACTTAGTTTCCATTCCTGACTTGTACATCTTACCTACACATTTTTTCAAACATTTCATTTATGCACAGCAAAATTGAACTATGGAAGGTAAGTATCTATCACATTTATAACAGAATGAATTCAAATTTTTCGTTAAGGCGAAAGAGATGGGGTTTTCGGGAAGGGAGCTGTTTTCTATTTGAACTACAATAAGAAAGTAAGTAGATACTAGTGGCTCGAGTGACTGTCATTTTTCATTGTGTGCATCAACAAAAATTATTGCCAATTCAAAAATTCAAGAATGAGATAATTACGTAGGGACCATTATTTTTTTATTGACAATTTATACTTTTAATTTGGCACATGGGCTCGTATAAGCATTGCGTTATGAAAAAGCGTTAAAGTTCATTTGCTGTTTGAGTATTAATTCCCTCTTGTTTACTCTTGTTGGATTTCCAAGATGTTAATTGACTTTAATTTATTAATTTTTAAAATTAACTTTTTTCTAGATGTTTTCATACTTTATGAAGCTGAAGAACGAGATCAACCGAAGCATGGCGGTATGATGTAAGTATGTTTGTCATATTGTTCTCTACGTATCCTTTCACGAAATGTTGGATTTTAATACTTTCGTCAACACTCACGTATACAAAAATGATTTATGATTCCAGTAGAACACCAGCCTTGCTGTTTTAGTTCCTGATTCAGACGTTTCTTAGGTTCGTCTACTCAATGGGTAGCAGTGGGGTATATATGTAAAAGTGTACCGGGGGTCTGGGGGGTATGGAACATTTTTCAAATCAGATGTCTAAAATCACATGTTTAACTATTCTAGCACTAAACAAAAAAATTATAGAAAAGTGGTTCTTTTCCCAGGGCAAAGCATATTTTACGCCTAAATAATATTCAGTTAATAACTTGGAAAGGTGTAAAAAAAAAAATCATTATTTTTAATAAATTGCAATATTCTGAATGCAAGTGAATAGCATATATGTTGAATAAACAAATTTGGTTCAAACACTTGAAAAGAAAAAAAATAGTAAAAGAAAGAATGTCAAACATAACTAACATAGCCTATTTAAAAACGCTGCAAATTCGTTCACTTGGGTTTATATTATTTGGGTATGTATATATTATTCCATTATTTGGGTTTAATAAAACCCAGTGAAAGAATTTGCAGCGTTTTTTTCAAGAGCGATTACAATGGGAAAATATTCTATTTGAAAATTTTTAATTTCGTAAGACGGAGCATGCATATCAGAATGCTTCAACCCGTGTATCGGCTATAAACCCTTTTAGGACTTCACTCTAGTATCCACATTCACTACATCACTAGGTTACTGCGATTTAAAAAAAAAAAAAAAAACTCTTGTGTTCGTTTTGATTGCAGTAACCTGGTGATGTAGTGAATGTGGATGCAAATGTTGGCACCATAAATCGGGCCATACATCGGGAATGATTTGAGCTACAGATTTTTTTTTATAATGTGGCATTAAAAAATACATACTACCCTAAATTTTGACTTTTTATCACCAACCCCTATTTTTATAGCCATTTTAGTAATTTAATCATTATTATACCGTATCGATAACTGATCACCTACAGTGTTTTTAACTGTACTTTGATTAAAATTTCCCTTAGCTGTACCATCCAGTTTGTTTGTGGTCGCTAAAGATGGGCTAACAAAAAATATTGTTCACGCTATAGCATTAAATTATTGATGTTTTCTGTTATTGTTACAGTCGTAATTAATATGTGATATGTAACTTGAAGATAATATTTTTGGCGTTTGTTATGTTTATATTCCCTTATCGTTCATAGCGCTCCATGCCTATTTCACACACATACCACATACTAACGTACTTATAATAAGTTTACTTTTTGTCTACACTAGAATTTATTTAGAAACTAGAAATAATTTATAAGGCATAACAACGTTTGCCGGGTCAGCTAGTATTGTTATATTTATAACACGTGTTATCGCAATAAAATTGATTCTAGCAATATCTTTTGTATAGCTTTTCCCAGTCAAATTAATACTTTTCCCAACCAAATTAATACTTTTCCCAACCAAATTAATACTTTTCCCAACCAAATTAATACTTTTCCCAACCAAATTAATACTTTTCCCAACCAAATTAATACTTTCCCTACCAAATTGATCTTAAGAAATTAAGGAAATAGAACGCCGCAAAGCTTGCAATCCAACGAATAATGAATGTAGGTATATATTATTTTATAATACAAATTATTGGCAGAAAAAATATTGGTAGTTTATCATCCGGCTGAGTACGCTTTTGCCAAGATTAAGACGGCAGTTAGAGGATATCTCTCTCAGGCTACCCGAGATCAAGCCCTCGGAGAAACAGTTTCAAGAGCCGTAGGTACATTGTCCCCACAGATTGTTCAAATTTCGTGTTAGAATTTTTGCTCATACTTCCCGCAGCAGTCGCTGGGCAACCCCTTTGCTGGATATATGTTTATACAATTAATATAACTACACTAAAAATAAACTTCGATTTTTTTTCTGCCAATAATTTGTATTATAAAATAATATATACCTACATTCATTATTCGTTGGATTGCAAGCTTTGCGGCTTTCTATTTCCTTAATTTTGGTTTATTATTCAATAATAAACCATTGTAATCGCTCTGGAAAAAAAAAAAATTCTAACCCCCCTGAAAATTTCATGGTTTACGTTTCAAAGGGTGATATACATAGACCACGTAAATCGGTTCTCAACCAAAACACCTATTTGGATTGATCAGTTGATGATATTTGTGTGCCTCCTCTACATCAGTCCACCTTTGGCTGCATCGTTTAAATTTGGATTTGGGGAAGTTTTAACGCAATACGAGTGCTAAAGGACTTGATAAATTATAGATGTGTTTATTGTGGGGGGGGGGGGGGGTATAGAGGTTCAATAAAAAAACGCTGCTAATTCTTTCACTGGGGTTTATTATTCAATTGGCTTGCGTTCATGATTTGAATTTCTACTAAGCTTTGGAGTGTGCGTGTTTCACAGGTGATAGAGCGATTATTGAATTTCAGGAGATATGCGTAGAGCACGTAAGTCTGTTCTCAACCAAAATACCTATTTGGATTGTTCAGTTGATCATGTTCGTGTGCTTCCTGAAATTCAATGATCGCTCTATCCTCTGAAACACGCACACTCCAAAGCTTGGTAGAAATTCAAATCATGAACGCAAGCCAATTGAATAATAAAAACCAGTGAAAGAATTAGCAGCGTTTTTAATGTTTTTTTTTTCGTTAGCACTCAGTTTGTTGTAGAAAATAAAATGGAGTTAAGTAGAATGAAATGGGGACAATTAATGTACAAGTTGTGCATGTGGTATCTCAGTTACCGCGGTCGTTAGTGCACACGAAAAAAATACGAAAGCATTTTAGCTGTCCGTTTGTTTTCTTCTCGTTCGATCCTTAATCGTAATGCGAATTACGAAACAACAAATGTAAATTATCAATAAAAAGCCAGATAAATAGAAAGATCAGGGTTTTCCATTCATTTTTGAGGTAATAGAAAAAATTGAAGCTACCGCAATTATTATTAGTTATCTCAATATTCAAAAGTTGCAAGTATATAAATCATTCGGTTGGGAAAAGTATTAATTTGACTGGGAAAAGGTATACACGGTGCTCATTTGTTTTTAACCGAATTGTGGTACAATAATTCGGAACATTCAATCATACGGCAAGAATAGTTATTAGTCTCATTGTTGGAGAATTCGATTTGTCGATACGTCGATATATCAGTTTGGCGTGTTAAGTGAATATCATCAGAAATAAAGTGGTGATTGACATTCGTAGTCGGTGATTTGAAAACCAAAACAGGCGGGATAAATCTCAGCTTCAACGGCCGTCACGAATAACGTTGGTTTGTGTTTCAGGTAAAAGTGGAGAAGGAAATTCAGTTTCGCTGTAACAACTTTTGACCGAGATAATGTTTCTTTACGTTTGGCCGATAAAGAATTCGTTACAGCAGTTCTAGGATTTATATAGCGAAAAAAGAGAGTGAGAAAAAGAGTGAGAGGGGAGGGGGTAATTATGTTAACATTTATAGTTATACCCGAGAGAAGGTTATTATGTAAATACAGTCTATTATGGTTGAGATATGAAAGGGTGGGGCTGTATGATAAATCTGAGAGAAAAATGCGTAGTCACACAAAAGTGGTGGGGGATAATGATATTTCTACTGCTTTTATTCTGGATCTGTGGTATTGGGGGTGGGCGTGGACGCGGCGGTCCGAGGTGGGGGGCAGGGAGGGGGGCGTGGCCGACCAATCGTCGAAGCGCGGCGCGCGCAGGCGCCCCCTCCACAGCGCCGCTCGGCGCCCGCTCGTATTTACTACAACTCTGTAGGTTGCCGAGGACGGAGGTGTTGTGTTCGTGCGCGTTCATATTGTTAGCTAAGGGAAGTTGATATTGAACAGTTGGTGATAATTTTTGTTGGTTTCGTGATAAAATTTCGGTGTCGGTGGTTATGAAGTAATGGAGAACCTGGAAAGCGGTTCTCAGAGCGACCGGAGCTCTCAAATGTCAGCTTCGCCCGTGCCGAAGGGGTCGCCGCCCGCGGGGGCGGTCATCAAGCAGGAGTCGTCGCCGGTGGTTCACCACAGTCCGCCGCCCGTCTCGACGCCGACGTCTATAGCCGCGTCGTTGGGGCCGCGCCAATTCCAAATGCACCACGGGCTCGGGCTCCTCGGGATGGTGCCGCACTCGCCGCTCGACCTCATGGCCGTGGCGCACCACCACGTGCCGCCGCGCTCGTACTCATCACCGCCGCCCATCTCGACGTCGGACCCCTCGGCCAACGAGTGCAAGCTCGTCGACTACCGCGGCCAGAAGGTGGCCGCCTTCATCATCGCCGGCGACACGATGCTCTGCCTCCCTCAGGCCTTCGAGCTCTTCCTCAAGCACCTCGTCGGCGGACTTCACACCGTCTACACTAAACTCAAGCGGCTCGACATCGTCCCGCTCGTCTGCAACGTCGAGCAGGTGCGGATCCTCCGCGGCCTCGGGGCCATCCAGCCCGGCGTCAACCGCTGCAAGCTCCTCTCCTGCAAAGACTTTGACATCCTCTTCAGGGACTGCACCACAGCAAGGTAACCTTCCACATCATATCTACACCCCCCTACACCCTAACTGTATAGGGTACATCCCACATCAATACATACCCTAAGGACACCATACTCCAACACACACCGCAACACTATCCTCTACTTACACATACAAAATTTCCCAGATGCATCCAGATTTTTCTATATGACTCTCAACCCCAAACAATAAACTTTTCTTTGATTACCAATCAACATTGTATCATTTTTTAAAAATCGAGACAATTTCGTGAGTATCAGCGTCAATTTTATCCATCAAATTAGACAACGGAAGCAGTTCAATATTTTCAAGTTTAAATTTCTGGGATAATCAGGAGTTTTCACAGTAAAGTTAGCTGCCCTTAGCTTAGAGTTTAAGGTTTTTGCAATGAGTAGTGTACATCACATTCCAACACATACCCTAAGGACACCATACTCCAACACACACCGCAACACTATCCTCTACTCAAACATACAGAATTTCCCAGATGCATCCAGATTTTTCTATATGACTCTCAACCCCAAACAATAAACTTTTCTTTGATTACCAATCAACATTGTATCATTTTTAAAAAATCGAGACAATTTCGTGAGTATCAGCGTCAATTTTATCCATCAAATTAGACAACGGAAGCAGTTCAATATTTTCAAATTTGAATTTCTGGGATAATCAGCAGTTTCCACAGTAAAGTTAGCTGTCCTTAGCTTAGAGTTTAAGGTTTTGCAATGAGTAGTGTACATCACACTCCAACACATACCCTAAGGACACCATACTCCAACACATACCGCAACACTACCTTCTACTTAAACATACAGAATTTGCCAGATGCATACAGATTTTTCCACTTGAAACAATTTTTTTTTTATTACCAAACCAAATCAACATGGTTTTGCCAAAATGGAGACAAATTTGTTATTATCAGTAACAATATCAATTTTATCCATCAAATCAAAGCAAGTCATAACTTTCCGAATGTTAGTTAACTTATCAGGATTTTCCATTGTAAATTTAGCTGTCCGTAGTTGGGCAGTTAGAGTTTACAGTTTTGCAATGTGTAGTGTGCATCGCACTCCAACGCATACCCTGAGGACATCATATTACAACACTATTCTCAACAGAGACATGAACACTACATACAGAATTTCCCAGTTGCACACCGAAAAATCTGTGTGCAACTGAATTGGACTCCCATCACCAAACAGTTAATTTCTCTTTGATGACCCGTACCAATCAAAATCGTTTCTGCAATAAAGGAGACAAATTCGTGAATATTAGTATCAACTTTATCCATCAAATCGGGCAACATGAAGCAGTTCATTATCGTCCAAATCAGGATTTACCATAGTAAATTTAGCTGTCCGTAGTTGTGCAGTTAAAGTTTACAGTTTTGCAATGTTTAGTGTCCATCACTCTCCAATACATACCCTAAGGACACGTCCGACTCCTCCGTATTCCTCAAGGCTACTCTCTACTTACATACCTACACTCCTACCTAACACTACATACAGAATTTCCCAGTTGCACACCGAAAAATCAGTATGCAACTGAATTGGACTCTCATCACCGAACAATCAATTTCCCATTGATGACCAAAACCAATCGACATTGTTTTTGTTCAAAATCGATACGAATTCGTTAATTTCACAAATCAGTTTCGTCCATAAAATAGCGAGAAGCAATTCACTACTTTACAACTTTCAGTTTCTGGGTTCATCAAGAGATTCCTAAGTAAAGTTAAGTATCCATAGTTTGTCAGTTGGAGCTTACGGTTATCCATTTTTGAAATAACGGCACCTCAGCACGGTAAATGCATCTCTTGTCAAAACAACCAAAGTGTACAGGGTACATCAATCTTCAACTCATACCCTAATACTATTTTCTGCTTGTATACACATTCCGTACAGAATTTTTCAATTGCATACCGAAAAATCAGTTCCTTTTGTTAACAATCAATTTCCCTTGATCACCAAAACGAATCATTGTTTTTATAAAAAATTGAGACGAATTCGTTAATTTCTGTAATTTTATCCATCATATCGATATCAAAGCTTACAGTTTCTGACTTTATCAAAGTGAATTTAGATGCGCATAGTTCTGCAGGTACAGTTTAATGTGTCCATTCGGATGCCACATCATGTCAACACCTTGCTACCCTGCTTGGTGTACAGGGTACATCCCAGTTCAGTACAAACCCTCAGACTATTCTCTGATTTCCACACTAATGAAAATATTTCGTCTCCAATAAGTTTCTCTTCGATGACCATAAACAAACAACATTTTTACAACATCCAATCCTTAAAAATCCATAAAAAAATCCATCCATCCAATCGAATAACGCAAGGCGATTCACTACTTTACAACTTTCGTTTTCTGAGTTCATCAAGAACTTGCAGAATACAGTTAGCTGTCCACAGTTTTGCAGGTACAGTGAACAGTTTTGCCATATGTAGGGTACTCGTAGAGCGACACCCAAAAAATTCTCTAATTTGCACACTAACGACAAAATTTTACAGTTGCTTATCTCAAAATCACTCATCCTCGCCACGAAACAATCAATTTCTTTTTGATGACCAAATCGAATCAACATTTTTTTGTTAAGTATTGAAAAATCGAGACTAATTCGGTAACTTCACTACCGGGTTTAAAACAATTTCAACAAATCAATTAATGCGTAGCAATTCACAAAATCGCAATTTTAGTTTTTTGGGTTCATCAGGATGTCAATTCTGAAGCTACCCGTATTTAGGTACATAGTTTTGCCAGTAGTTGAAACATTTTTGTAATCCTTGTAGAATCTGCATCTCAGCAAGAACACCTTGCAACAACACCAGTAACAAAACAATCAATTCTCCATTGATGACCAAAATTTATAAGTACTACATGCAGTGTAATTGCTCCATTGCAATTTGGACTATAATTTCCGTCGCAGATTCAATTAATTAGTTTGCAAATCAAAATCGTTGATATAGAAAATTTCCAACTTTTGGTCGTCATGTGCAATATCAATCTTTGATTTAGCCAGTAGAATCATCGTTTTGCTACCTGATCAAAGGCTGCTGCAGAATCCCGTAATATACCGACATCCAACTGCCCTCAGAGAACTGGGTAGTTTACAGTACATCAAATATCCTCAGGACGTTAAGCATTCCTCGCATACCGACCTCACTCCTAGGCTGTGCCCAGAGAATTCATTCAATATTGCCTTCAACATATTAATCTCTTCTTGATAACTAACTAATAATCATTAACAATCATTAGTTATTAATAATGATAACTAACTAATAATTAGTTAAACTAACTAAATAATTGTTAAACCAACAATTAGTGTCCTTGTCTTGATTTTCACTTGCCATTGGAGCGTTCGTGGTTTACACAATTTCTGTAATCTGTCTCTTTTGTAAATTTATCAATCATGACAATCGATGCCAAGAAACATTTACCCGATTTACATATAACCTTATTATTTAAGATTATTAATCAATAATTATATATCATTTTTTTCAAGATTCTAAGGGCAAGTGGAATGAACAGTCTTCCACTCGTTGGTTTTAAATCTTCTCCTGTGAATGCATAACAGCATTTTAGGAGTTGTTAGCAATACGAACTTAGAAGCACTTTTCTTTGAAATCAACTTACAGAGCCGCGGAATAGTCTCTCTTTCACTAAACAACCAATCTTTTCTTGATAACCAAAACGAATCGAATGCTGTAGTAGACTTCAGTAGAAAATGCAGCTATTTCGATTAATCCAATACTCCAAATAATGAATTCATTCTGTCTTGTCTTCGAAACACAATTCTCCCATAGCTGAAGAAACTAATTGTTCTTACTGTTGGTATCACCTATCGTTGAAGGGATTGCGGTTTGGTATATTTTAGTAAGTGGTTTCTTTTGCCAATTTATCAATCGTGACATTGTTGCAAGAAATTTCCGAATTATGTGTAATTTTTTATTTTGAAATATTTGAAATAGTTTTCAAGAACCTACGGTCTTGTACAATGAACAGTTTTCCATGTGTAGGCTTTGAATTTTCTTGTGTGAATGTTCTACAAGAACCTATTGCAGGGTACTCCAATAGTACTTTTCTTTGTGCTCTATTGATAGAATACTATAATCATCAAGGCGTAAAACAGTCTCCCTGTCGCGAAACTGTCAATTTTTTTCTGACCAAAAAATGAAATTCGGTTGTGTTAGACTTCCTTCAGATAATCAATCTCTTCCTATAACCTAAATAACAGGCTTCTGACGAGGTTGTGCATCAAAACGATTTGCTTCAACATTTTCCAGAGTGTGGACCTCAAATAATAACTTTTATTAGTTAATTATTCACTTACAAATAATCAAAAGTAGAGTTAACAGTTACGGGCTGCTTCTCAGTTACATAAACAGCATAAAATCTCATCAACATCCTACCATGGGACATTTCACACCCCAATACAAAATAATTAAACCTCTAACAGTGTCCATGCTGTTTTTGCTGCAATTCCTTTCTGTAAAAATCCAACCGTATAGTCATCTCCCTTGCCAACAAGCAACAATCCCATTCTCACTAATTAAGACTTATCTATAGATTATATCTGGTTGTAAGTTTAAAATAGAACTGGCATTTTATATAGAAAATAAAATACTATTGCAATGATTTCCTTATCCCATGGCTTAGTAATGAGTTTAATTTCTTACTAGATTATTAAATTATTTTTTAAACTTCAATACACGGAGTATACGAGTTTCTTGACGGTATTGCAAGAGGGGGGGGCGGTAACGTTTTTGGTGTCGGGGAATAGCCCTACACACAAACTTTGATTGTTGATAAGAGAACTTCGCCCTGATAGTGTTCTACTTTCCACTTTACTTGAATTATTCCTGAATTTAATAGCAAATCCAGTTTTCCTTGTTACTGAATACCCGTTACTCCCTGATTACTTGATATTTAAGTTAATTCAATTCGATTAATTCAATATTTTTTAGCAGGATGCTAGTTTTTTGACAAGCTAATTCCTGAAATAGATTAACAGAAAATGTTTGTTTCTATACAAACAACCTTTTCAGGTTTTTCAAACAATTACTGCTAACATTTCTCAATTTGCAATTTTGATTCCTTTCCGTAGTCTGCTCTACAGTGAGCCAATCAATCAAATTCGTTCAAATTTCGTTTGAAGACAGCTGTTTCCTCAGAATCATCGCACTTCCACAAACTTTATCTTTACTTTAATACACTTTACATCCCTATTCATATTCAAGAATACTCCAATCAGAGTTCTCATAAAATAGAAAAATAAATGAAAAACCAAAACATTTTTCTAGTGCAATCCGTAAAAAATTAAGATGCTATACCTAACGAATGAAATAATTCCGGTAGCATATTTAGTGTTAGGTTTATCAATAAAATTGATTAATGTTAGACATTCCCGATCTTTTATCTTAATTTATAGCTCCACTAACACCCGTTAGTTGAAAACCTTTCAACTCATAGTTGGTTTCGGCAGTAGATTATAACAATGTGAGAGTATTTTAATCATAATTAGATAATATTAACAAAATTCGTTCATAAGGTGACACTGCTTGACCAAATCAGACTGTCCAATCGTTAGTCCAAGAGCCATATCAGAAGTTACATATCATCTTGCAACTTTTACAAAACACGTAAAATAAAAGTTGATTATCAAAGAATTCGTCACATTTCCCGAAACCCCTCCCAAAACCTGACTTGGTTATATCTTCCTCTCATAACGACTTTTTTTTACCTTGCTCACGTAGAATTTGAAGCTCTCCATACACCATAATAATACTCATTAATCTGTATTTCATGCTAATTCGCTTCAACACATTTTATGTCAAAACTCCCTGCAATAATCACCTCTTGCAACCCCGCCGTCTTTATTAATTTTTAATAACAATTTTTTTTTCCTCTTTACTTCAAAACGGGATTTTTCCAAAGTACGACATTCCCCATCCCTCCTCTTCGACATTTTCGCCATTTTTAAACGACCGGCTCCCTTCCCCTATAATTTACATTATAAATATCTTCAAAAAATCTCGATTCGGTTGTCAAACCAGAACCCGAATTAATGAGCGGCGTTTTTCTTCGACTGTGGCGTCGTTTTCGGATTTCGGGACCCTCCGACATTTTTTTGAAATGATAGAGGGCGGGGTCGTTAATGTAAGTTTCACGATAGCCGTTTCTCACTACAACCTGTTTTTATAAAAATATTTGTTCCTGTTTGGTTTAAAAAAAAAAAAAAAAAAGTCTCGTTTCAACTTCCGAGCGCGCATCTGCATTTTCTCAATCCGAGATTGGGTTAAACGATTGTGATCCAGATCAATTAAGTCCCGTAGTAAACGATTTGGGCTACCTCAGAGGCGAGTGACAGGGGTTTCAAGTTTTAGTTTTTGAAGGAAGCGATTTAGGAAATTCTAGACGGGTCGTTATCTTTAATAGATTATGTTGTCTGCTGTCATCAGAGGGCACAGCTATTTGTGCGGAGGATTTTCATGTTATTTTGGTGACAATTTAATGGATATTTTAATGCGGAAATTCATTCAAACTGCACAAATGCGCTTGAATTGAAAGTTGAACTTAAGGCGAGCGTCGAAATATGTAGGGTTGAAGTTATCGCCTGAATATTGGAACATTGTCCAGCAGGTAGCATCACCTACAATACCAACTTTATCGTATGTTCCAAATTATTCATTTATTTATTACACGGCAATCGCCAATTACAAAAAGAAAGTGTACTACTACATAATAATTCAGATCGAAATTAATATAGTTCTAGAGATAGATATTAAAGAAAAACAAATTCAGGGTGTGACAAAAAAATTGTTACTAAAGAAAGTTTATTTTGTCACTTTTGCTGCTGCAGGAATGATGCGAGACACCTTGCCTCAATTGCGTAGAAATTGTCAATAAAATTTGTCACGTGATAATTTTCAAAGCGAAATTCTAATTGTTTTCTCCGATTGAATTACTCACCACTATTCAACTTTATCGGTGTCGGTACAACTGAGCCGACAGAACTCTGTTCAGGGAGCGAGAATCGTGTGAATGAAAAGTGCGAAGTCTGGTAAAATTGCTATTGGACAATTTGGATGATAAAGGTCTTGTAGTTGCTTACACGGGTACCAAATGCTTAGATAAAACAGAACAAATTTGAATATTGATCGTTGTATCTAGGCACAAAACTATTGTGGTTATCTAGGAAGAATACAAGGTATACGAGACGAACCTGTAGAATTATAGAAAGCTCAATGCAATGTGATGATTTAAATCCAAGAGATGAAGAGTTTTTCGGGAGCTCGGAAAGTTTGGGATGAATTCCGTACGATATTCGACAAGAGTGTGCATCTTTTGGTGATGTGTGCGTATGTTTGGTGCTTGAATGTGTGTACCAAACGAACTAATTTGGTTTGATAATGTATCATTCCAGAAGTACATAGGAACATTGCTGTTTTACATTTGTGCACGTGGGTCAAGAACCTTCACAATTCAAATATCATCTTAGGCTCGACATTTTTGAACAACTTTCTCAAATAATCAACATTGGTGTAATCTCAGTTTTCCAAAAGCTAATTGAGACGGGTGTTTCTTTTCTACCAACAAATCAGTCGTATCGATCCTGCAGTCGTAATCAGGTCTCCGCCACCATTATTTCCCACTTTCTTATGTGAACGAACCTTGACAGTTTTTGAAAGGGTTTTACCTTGTTTAGGGAGCGAAAACACCTCGCATAACAAAATTCTGCTACATGTAGAAGAACACGACGTTCAGATAGATCTCATATTAGAGGTGTGAAAACCCAGGTTACCTGAGGGAATAGACTCCCTGCAGGTCATTCAGTCCAAAGACAAGGTCAGTGGGAGAAGTTCACCAGTTCACTTCGTGGATGAATGCGACCTCCAGTTTGCTCAGCAATTCACTTTGTCAATGAATGGGACATCTATTATCTTCGTGTACAGTCACGGTTCGGTAGATGACAGACGTCTACTGTACTCCTAAGTAAAACAATGATAGGTACCAAAACGAGGTCATTTTCCGAGTCCTCATGAATAAATTTTATTTGAATAGTAGAATCTGCTGTAAAGGAACGGCGACTTGCCCAGGTTGTTAGGTGGGGAGAGTGAACGGTTGTCTTGAGCCAAGATTCCTCAGCAAGAGACGTTTGCGACCTGCAGGTCTCGAACTTCAATTGCCACGAAAAGTTCGCGACTGTCTTGAGTAGTACGAACGTCGGCCACAGGGAGCCATGCTGTCGCAAACGTCTTGTGACGAACTGCAGGTCTTCCTTCCGCAGGTCATTTGGGACAAGTTCACTTGAAACAGAAGTTCTTTGAGACAAGGTCACTCACTCACTACCCACCTCTTTCTCATATGTATCAAATTGTATCATAATTTTATAAATATAAATCACATTGCGGATGGATCTGCCGAGCCACGACCAGAGAGCTGTGTACAGCTCAGTAGAGGTGCCTGTAGAAGTGGCAAGTCTTCATCAATAAATACGCGCCATCTGCCCACCTTTATCGCTTTTCCTGCTAACAGCAGGAAGCAAGCATGGAAAGTATTTACTCAGCAATTTCTTATTGACAACACAATGAATGACATACGTAGGGATGAATATTTCAAATAAAATTGATGTTTTCATGTCGGGTTTTAATAGTTACAGTTCTACTGAGTTGAATGAGACCACCACCGTTCTCATTCAACAGAGGCTTGAGGGTTGAAACTGTATCAACAGTCGCCAACGCGATTGTGAATCATATCAATTCATTTAGCTTCAGTCAAGTTAGCACATCCGGCAAACGGAAATGTAATATAATTTTCTCTGTTACCATCGTCGGATACCAATCATATTCCGCCTTTTTGGAAAGTTTTGGTAAGCATCTCAAAATTTGTCATTTATACAAGCACCTATTGTTTTTTCCACAGATTCGATCTTAGAATGTTCTGAAACGTGAAACGATGTGAAACCTAAAATTTGTACGCAGTTCCATTTTTTTCTCAGATTTGTGGAGCAATTTCAATAGGCGAATAGAACCAGTGATTCTATTTTGTATCAGTATGCATTGGAATTTCCATCGGAAGGCGAACTACCAGCTCTAAAATGAAAATTTCCCCTCGTATTGTGCCGATCTAAATAATCTACGAATCAAGTTTGTCTCACCGACTATTTGTCCGGTAATTCTTGTAGAAATCGTAAAAACCGGTCATAACTGTAAATAATATACTGACAAGGATGAAATGTTAGTGTTACGAAGAACTGTGCTAAATTATTTTTATTTAAACTTTTTTTTGCGCGTTTTTGCGTTTTGGGTAAAATACCGTTTTGGTATAGGGTATACTGACGGTATTTAGTTAGTATGAGTACAGCAGTGCTGTTGCTAGAATGTATTTATCAGATAATAAAAGTAGAAATTATCTACCAGGCAGGTAACGAATAGGTAATCGTGTTTTGAATCCTTTGTGTAACTGTTTTTCCCACGGGATTAACAACATGAGATAATCGCAATCATGTTGCTCCTACATTATGGGGAAATAACTGTGTTTGGGAAATAATTTATTTTCTGCGCATTCCAACTCTTCGCGTCCCATACGGTCGCGCCCGTCGGATTCGATTTCGCCGCCCAATCAAGAAAATGATGAACGTCAATTTTCGAGGCGGCGCCGGGTGGGAAAAAATCACTTTGAATGCCGTCCAAGGTGATTTCGAGCTTGTACGTGGTGTTTTTCTCTGTCCCGATAGTTTCATCTGCCCCGACCTTTTCATAGCTAGTAATAATATCCCCTTTAACGTCGCCGTGGTCTTCAGAAATGAAATGACGATTTCGAATTAAAAAAAAAAAGAAAAAAAATACTTGTAGAAGCCACAATGAGCGACTGTATAATTTCCGAGATGTTTTGTGTAGTCGAGTTGCGCAATTTTCATTCGAAATGACTGTTATGGTCAAATTACTCAACAATGAGAAGTTGTGCGCGCTTCTATCCGCGGATGGCATTGAAAGAGAGGGGAATTATAGCTACTTGGTTTACACATAATGGATGATTACTAGTTCGGTTTATTCCCAGACTATGTTGTGACTTGTACCACAACAATTGTGGCGTCACCAGGCTTCATCCTGAGGAAGAACACTCATCCGGGGAGAACCTTCGGATGGTTATCAGTTCTCCAACGGTTAACCCGTCAAAACCGTTCGAAATCTCTGAACATTGTCACATTTTCGTGTGGCCACGTTTAACCCAAGAAAAGTCGTTTGAGAGGAAAATCTTCAAACTAACAAGATTGATAAAATTTCCAAGAGTAATAAGTGAAAGAGAGCAAAATGTGCTTTGATGATTTTCAAGAACAATCAAGATGACTCTTGAAATAGCGAGTTATTGTAGAGCCAAAATTTGAGGACATTCGTCAACCCATACGAATGTGATTTCTGGACAATTTTTCAAAATGAATTTCCACATCTTGGAGGTACGAGCCACAGCACAGCCACGTGATCGATTACAGTCAACGAGTCTATTGCTAGAGAGTTGAACTGTTTAGTTCCAAAACTTGCTACTAGAGTGCATTGGTATCGATCATTAATTGCTCATTCCCGTACCAGATATGTGACACGTTAGGGTTATTGGAGGAGGGGTAAAATGACAAAGCTGTTTCCCTAATTTCAACAGTAGCTTTATTAAAAGCCTCCTCGTACTAAACGAATCACTAACGGATGTTTTTAAAATTCGATTTTAAAAATCTAGGAATTTTGAATTGTAAAGAAGTCAATTTTGAGGGGAGCCGAAACAATGTTGTTCTTATTTGATTGACAGTGTTCTAGCTTTATTAGATGATTCGCGATGATATTTATTTTTTAATCAAGAAAGTAATGATTGGGTCTTTTTGGGTTGTTCCACTGGATTTATCGCTGCGGAAGACAATTCCATCCACTAAGGTCTTTTGGGACTTGAACGGCAGAGCTCGATCGTGCACGAAAACATCTGGGGTCGGATATTATTGAATTGAAGGTCCTGTAATACGCAATATTGATGAGAGGGAATCTCTGGTGGAGGAGCTGCCAGGAGAGGGGGGGAGTGTATGGATGATAAGTGGTGGAAAGGGGTTGATAAGGTAGTCCGTAGAGCGGGGGTGGAAAGAGGGGAGGGCCGATAAGGTGGTTGTTATGGAGAGGGAGGGGGTAAAGAAAATGAGATGGGGCGGAGGGGAGGGGGGGGGGGATCGATTACGTTGTGTCGGACGTCTGGTCAGCGCGCTACACGCGATCTCAATTCGGCTGATTAGTTTCCTTCGAGAAACCCAACGGACAAATCGTTTCATTTCCTCACTTCAATAAGAAATCCGTCCGATATGATTATTGGTTTATAACAACATCAGTTAAAAATAATTTTAATCAACATTCACATTGAGAACAAAAATGATTTGAGCGAGTTACGAAAGCTTCGACGCACCTGTTCTACGAATCTATAGTTAATTTAATTGTATCACTAAAAATGGAAGATATAAAATGTTCACTTTTGTATATATTTTACAGGAGTTTAACTTGGAGAAAATTCAAAAAGAACAAAACTATTGTTGCTCAGAATATCCTCTGTAAGTGTTTTACCTAGTAATCCCAGAACAATTAATTTTAAATCAGATAAACATTTTTACGATTCTTGGTTATATAGTTCAGCGAGAAGGGAGGTTTTCAGGCTGTATCCTTCAAAATGACGTTATCTACTATTTAAAGTTACCTTTAACGAGACCTCAGTGAGTTGTTGTCATTATCTATTGGTCTGTGAATCCGAACAAAGCGATTAACAGTTATTATGAAATTATTATTGTGTCGGGGGTTCGTTATTATTTAAAACTAATTCCTATTCAATTTACTGGTCATCAGCCTGTATAACTATTCGATTCCACCCTAGTTTCAGCTTAATAATTTAATAAAAAAATTGTTATTTGGTTCAACTATTAACAGTACTGTAGTATCACCATAATTCGTACTGTTAGTGCATAGGACAAAAGTTAATATGTTATCAATTGCAACGCAAAATGGGCAACGAATTTTGAGAACAACATCTTGATATCTTAGCCATCACGATATTAATGTCATTGTTCCGTTCCAGGTCGAAATCTTATTATTATTATTTTTTTCAACAATTTAATAAAGGATACTTTTGTTACTTGGTGAAGATTGAGATTTTTAACTGTGAAAGCATTTTTAAAATCTTTTGAGTAGCTTCTCAGTTAAGTAGTAACCAACAAACCAAAAATCTTAGCTTTCCTGTTTATAACATTGTTGTAGATTACACCGCGAGTGTGTGGAACTCCAATAGTTAGTGAGGTACGTTAGTTAAGAAAAAACTCAGCGAATGGTATAATCAGAGTTCATGGTGAAGATTGAAATGGAGGCTCCATTTCATTTATTAATTAATTAATTAACACATTAATTTGGACTCGTATTTAGAAGCATAATTATGATTAGATTTCTGGATAAAATTAATTAATTCAGAATTAAATGAACTAAAATATTGAGCTGTTGGAGGGTTTTTAAGTTAATGAAATAATTCGGTTTTTTCTTTTGTGTCTTTAATTCTCTTACCTGTAGAATGGCATAAAAAAGTTTGTGTTTTAGATTTAGCCCAACAATACAACAAAAACTCTTGCGGTATCCAAACGAAAACATTAATTATAAAAGAAAGCAAAGAATAGGGAGGGAAAATGTGAAAAATACAGATGATGTGGTTTGTTGAGAGGTTTTTAGCGACCCCTCCCCAAGTTCTCCAACAACGTATGAATATTTAACGAAGGACTGGGATTTCAACGGTGGTCAAGGAGAAGGGGGTGTTAATGAGTGCGGGCGGCCCTTCAAATATTTAGACGGCGGTTCCTCCGTGTTAGTCCATCCGCAGACCGATGTCCAGCGCACACATCCGCCTTATCGTGTGCCTGCATAACACACACGCCCACTCCGGAGATCATCCGAGTCCTCATCTTCCCCTACGAGTAGAACGCTCTCGCCTTCACTAACCGCAGCCCTCCCACTGGAGTAATCCGTGAATTTATTATTCTCGTTTGATGCTGCCCAGCAGTTGTTCGAAGGGGTGGAAAGAAATCTGCTTAAATCATTACGAAAATTCGTTGTCGGAATAATGGACCTCAAAAACAGCAAGAAAGGATAATAATTTCAGAGTGGAATACACGAAATAGTGGAGATTCTAAACAGACAAGTTAAGTACATTCCAATGGTAAATGCTTTGAAAGTATCGGCTTTTAAGGTACAGCTGTGACTCCAATGAGTACAACACGGATGCCCACAATTTTGGAAGTTGAATTCAATCATAAAATCGTTGCATGTCGTTAGCAAGTTTTCCCATGTTGTCTCCGTATCTCAGTACTCATTGTCAGAAAGCCGCGGCACTGAATGAGGAAATAAGCAAGTATATCAGAATCCGTCAATTCCTCCTATAGTAGCAAGAGTAGATCCTGAGAAACCTGTATAGTTCATAAACACTGCAGATTTTCCCCCTAGTTTAAAGATCCCCAGGACACCCATGTCCTGTCAAAAGATATATCTTTTCTTATAGATTTCTGAAGAGGTTAAATACCTTGCAGACCTCCAAATATCAGAGAAGCCACGTCAGAAAGGTGCAACACCATAACTTGTTATAGGGTTTGATGAGATCCATTTTTCATGTTATCGTTTCAGTTATTGGCTCTGAGACTCAACGTTAGAGATTGACTGCAAGCGCTTCTTTCGTCTACCGTTCTACGTGTCCTAGAACTGGAGAGGTATTACAACTTCTACTTGTGGATCCTTCATGTCTTCTCCATAATAACAACGATCTGTAGCAAGATCTGATACAGTTGTAATGTAGATATGGCTGGGCCATTTTAGTGGCTTTGGCGCACTCACGCTTTACTCGTCATGACAACTACCCCAGAAGGTGCGTTATTTCTACGAGTCCTAGAACGGAGAGGTTCTAACCACAACTTTTGCTTGTGAATCCTTCAGATCTTCTCCATAATCACAACGATCTGTAGCAAGATCTAATACAGTTGTAATGTAGATATGGCAAGGCATCTTAGTGGCACCCACGCAACTACAGGAGATGCGTTATTTTTAATGCTGACTGTGTACCTTGAATGATTGTCTTGCAGGATATTTCTCTCTTGATATTGCTTAGAAGTAATTCGTCGCTTTGATGCTAGTAGATCAAAAACCGTTGTACTCGAGCAACATCTTTAAATGCATGCAATAATTACTTCAAATTCTCTGATATCGATCTACGTGTGGTTGCTGCAGTAGTGACAATCGGGGGTGAATGAAAATAAATTGAATGGGGTGTTTTGACTGAGAAGATAAGGGAAAGAGAAAATCTCTGAAAGTAGTCTCATCCGACGTGAAAGGGACATTGACTCGGTTGTTGGAGGGATCGCGGAAATGAACTCTCAAACGGAATTGGAACTGGGGTGCGGCAAGGGCTCTCGGGATGAATGGGGAAACCCCTACAACTCGGTGACATCTGTGAATGGGAGTTGAAAACAGTTCTGAATGGGGATGGTGCCAGATCTACAGGTGGCAGTTCGGCCCACCCTCGCTACGACTTGTCTGCCGCTCCACTGCCACTACAACCCCGGGGAGATGCGCAGTTACATTTCCAATGCTGACTCGGTGACTGTTGGGGGTCTTCTGCCTTTCTCTCCCCCTTCGCCCTGGAGGATTTCATTCCGCCGCTGACTGGCTGCGAGTGCGTTCGCCTCTCTCAGAGCTCTCCGCTCGGCTAGGGTCAGCGATCTTTACGCCTTACAGAGACGGAATGAACTTATTTTTCGATAAAAAAAATAATAAAAATACACTACCAAGAAGATGGCTTAGCACCTTCCTCGTTACATCCTGTATCACATGAGCTAAATTGAATAGAAATTGTGAAAGTCTCTGTTCCAAGAATTTCACGTTAGCGCATGCGCTGAGCGTTCCGCTGATTATATTGAGATGAAATTCGTATGGGACCTTAAGAGGCCATATCCGCATGGTCCCTCAAAATATGAGCTTAATTCATTCAAAATTGTGGAAGTTATGGCTGTAACAAGGAAATACCGACAGACAAACACGGAACCAAATTTGTCCAGTAGGATATGAAACGCAAAATGCGAGTGGAAATTGTGAATTCGGACAACAAAAATTGTTTGGCTTTCGAAAGTGAACACAAGGCTTCCGCTGCTTCGCAGACTCGGAAGCAAAAGGTGAATTGCGGCACATGATAAACTCTCATATTACATGAAATGAAGCATCTAATTGACTTTTCATCTGATACGTCATCTCATTCTTCCAAACCGGAGAATAGGTAAGGGGATATAATGTATCTTAAATAGCTTATATCATAATCGATTCAACAATTTTTTTCATTGCAAACTACAGTCCCGTATTATCCGTCAGGAACCCAAATGAAATTCAGCGATTTGATGTCTTTCAGTGGCGACCCAGTAAAGGGATTTCTCAAGTCCACCTTACGAATAGCCCGTAGATTACAATAACGAACGTTTCAAGTTACTGTTTTGTTGCTTTAATTTACCTGGACTCTAGGACAGTAATCGATCACATCTCTAACAGAGAGATGTTATTCTTGTTTATTCCCTTGAAGCTTCAGAATGGTAGCAGTTTACAGTAATTGAAACGAATTTTTGCTTATTCGTGAAACTGCCTCCCGGATGAGCTTGAAAAATAATTTGGGGAGTGAGTATTACGTTATCAGTGCTAGACGAACTCATGATCCTCGGACGTGACAAGCGTAAATGGAATTCCTCCAAGAAGAAGTTTGAAGTGTGGAGGAGGGGAAATAGTGACATGAAGCTTATTGCTATGACCTACCTGGAGGTGCAGATATGGAAGCTGCTGTTTTTGTATCTTCATACGTGCATCTCAAATTTAGTGGCCACGACGTTCCGATATAGTGACATCCGTCACCTTCAGGGCGATCTGAGGACATAGATATGTACAGGGATATATACCTATACACCTTAATTCTGGGTATGTACTCTGTTATAGTCAGTGAACCCTTCCACAACAAAATCAGTTAAGTAGTTACATGTGAGCCAACTCGTCTAAAGTCATCCAAAATCATTTGAAAAAAGGTTGGTCATCAGCTGAAGAAGCTAATTTGTCCAAAGGCGGTTTCCTCATTAAGTCAGAATAACAAAACTAATGGAATGAACGCAGCTATAACTACTTCCTGACCAGTATCTATGAACAATGTAAACAGTTCTACGCTAACTGCCCCTAAAAACTGAACTGACAACAATTCTCATCCAATGTTGGTACAAGCTGGCAAATCGGGAATGGATGAACAGGGTCCTTTGCCAAATGCACCCAACGAATCCCAGATGATCGGTATTTGACAAATATGTGGTTGCGGTATTAGGTCAAAATTTGGTGCCCAAACCTCGAAAAGGAATCGAAACCGTCGAAATCGGAATGTAAGTCTGTATGAATTCAGGAATAGAATTTTGTTCTAGGAAGACATAAGTGTACAAAAATTAAAAATTTTGAGAAATTTTCAACCCATCAAAAGATATTAGGTATGATACTTCCACAACCTTCATAGACTCGGAAGCCATAAGATATATTAATAAAACAATAATTTATTTATAGGTCATAAATCTCGATAATGCTCACTGACTACACTTGGAGCTGATTCTTCACAATATCCAATTACACGTTCCGCGATCCTTTTACAAAATCGGAACAGATTTTGAATTCAGCCAGGCAGTGAGAAGTGCAAATAATTTCGCGAGGTTTTCTAAAACTCGTTACATCTCCTCATCCGGAACGTGTTCACGGATGTTGACGTTTGAAAATGGATCGAGTTGACGCTATTATTATTTTTTTCAACCCTCCTTTTTTTCTGTCGTGACAATGAATTGAAAAAAAAATCAAAATCAAAAACGGAATCGAAATGAGATGTCTGTTCTTTGTTATCGTTCCCACTCGTCGGACTTGAGTGGAAAGAGTGCGTGAAAAGATATAATATCAGCACCCTCGCGTAAATGATTCCCCCAATTTTTTTCTTTTCAAACGAACAAAATCGCAACTGACAGCTCGTCATGTCCCCCTCCCCCTGGAAGTAGAGCTGGTTGATTTGCATAAGTCCGATCGTTCACCTCTGCAGCGAAATAAAAAATTGCGCAAATTTTCAAATCGTATTGTTCATGTTCGTGTCGTATTGTGTAATTTTACTCCAATGCAAACAAAATTGACACGCTTGAATTTTTTGTTAATATCAACCTCTTTCAAGAATTCAGTACCTAATACTTGTACTATATACAGGGGCCAGACTGCGTCATTGAAATTCTTGGGGGGTTCCAAAACAATTTTGGGGGGGGGGTTAAGTTGATTGAAACAGTCTTTAACGTGCCGGCATTCAAAAATTAATTACATCACTAGATAAAACGTAAATAATAATAAACTGCTCTCCTTAGCGATTAATAGTTGTTCCGTGGAAAGATAAGCAACAAGCCGAGTTGACATTAACAGAATCAAATCTGCTATGGGAGACTAATGATTGTCCAATCTAACGGTTCTAGCCGCAAAAAAAGTTGTACTTGAATCTATTTCTAATGAAGAAATAATCGGAAGATTTTAGATTCTTCATCCCAAACACAAAAATCGCTATGAAGGGTTTAAAGTGATATATTTAACAAGCTTAGAAGGTGCCTAGCTAACTTGTAGATGGTCTCAGACTACAAATTTAAAATGTTTGAACCAACTTGGGGGTCCGTCATGAAGCTTAGAGGGGTGGGCACCCCTATTATATACATAGGTTTACCTAATTAAAGCTATTTCAGGTGTCAAAGTAATTTTCAGAAATTATAGCTATCAAGTCCTGAATCATTCCGCATTTCTGTATGGGATTACATTGTGATTGTAACCAGTAAGCAATCGCAAACGTCAATTCCCATTGACTGAGATGTTACATTACGTTAAATGTATTATAGGCGGGACATAAATTTGGAATTACCACATTTCAAAAACCTTTTTTTTCTTTTTTTTTTTTAAATACAGGCTTAAAATGTCCAGTAATTTCGGAACAATAACGGCGACACAGAGTCCTGCGTTGGGTGTTTTACATCTATGACAAGGTTTTATGAAATAAATCTTTACTAACTTTTCTTCACTTGTAACATATAGGTTTACCTAATTAAAGCAATTTCAGGTGGCAAAGTGATTTTCAGAAATTATCGCTATCAAGTTCTAAATCATTCCGCATTTCTGTATGGGATTACATTGTGATTCCAACCAGTAAGCAAGCGTCAATTTTCGTTGACTGAGTCGTTTTATTACATTAAATGTGTTACAGGCGGGACGCAAATTTGGGATTATCACATTTCAAAAACCTTTTTTCCTTGTTTTCCTTTAAATATAAGCTTAAAATGTCCAGTTATTTCGGAAGAACGGTGACACGGAATCCTGCGTTGGGTGTTTTACATCTATGACAAGGTTTTATGAAATACGTTTTAACAAACTTTTCTTCATAAGATATCTGGAATATCAATTCAATAGCTCAATAGCTCTCACTATTATAAAATAAAATATTTTACGAATCTTGGAATCATAGTAGTAGTTATTGACCATCCGCACACCTCCATGGAACTTACCAACTGTGGTTTAACGTGGATTATACTATTGCATTTGACAATAGTGTAATCTGGGCATTTGCAAATGACAGAATCTATGCATCCGAACTACTTACCTTGTTATAGATTCCTACAATCCATGAGATGTGAGAAATGCCAGGCAGATGATACGTGCTGTACCTTCCCAAGGGACGGATTTTTATCTTCTCTTCATTTCGCATCTCATCATTCAACGAAACCGGCGGGTAAAAAAAAAAAAGTCGTTTCCGTCAGTTCTTCGAGTGGGACGAACGGAGACGCATTATGCGCGGAGGCGACCCCCAGAGCTCTTCATTAAAATATGAAAATCTCCTCTGCGGTTCTCCCGAGTGGATGAGCGACCTCCCGCGGATTAGTTTTGCGGGGATGATCCCCGACATTGACATTGTGTCCATTCTCCGAGCAGAAGACGTTCGTTCGAAGGGGGGGAGGGTTAAGGGACAGATGCCGGTAGCTCGGGCCGTTCGGACAGCTGTTACCTACCTTCCCGTCACCGATTGATTGATATTTGATTACCTTTGCCCTCCGACAGAGGCAAAACTTATTCTTTTTCGAGAGCTCATTCTTCTTTCCCCTCTATCGTTATCCTTAAAAGAGATCCTGTAATGTTTGTTGCTCAATTCCCCCTTTTCTTCGGAATTCGTTTTTTTTTTCTTCTGTCATTTCGTAGCGAACACCCCTTGAAAAACTACAGTTGATGTCTGTTGTTTTGCGGAATTCGATCATCGTGTCTTCTCAGACTTTTTCAATAAACTTGACAGCTGAGGGTACCTCCATTTCCATCAGTTTGTTTCCCTCATAAATTTCCTGTGCCATCATAAAAACGACTCCACACTGGCGAAGGTACACCCAATATCAATACAAATTTAATGTATGAACAGGGTGAATATATTAGGCTATTTACCTACTCGCCTAATCTCGTATTTTTCGTATGATCACTTTTTCCACTTCGATGGAGACAACTTCGAGTATCAGCTCCATATTCTGTTTCAAAACACAACCCATCAAGAATATATTGTGTTAATATCACATATATTCCTCCAGGTTCTTATGATAAATAGCTAACCTTTCTACGTAACCTCATGTTTGTGAATGGGCAAGTTAAACTTTGCATATTTGTTACCAGTGTGATTTGTTTTTCAACATTGGATAAAACTAACAATTCCGCGGTCGGGGTCTTTAATGGTCAAGATGTAGCCAGTGGATTACCACCAGATTATATCGTGGGGTTCCGAGTGAAAGTGACCAAGTAACATTTGCAAAATTTTACAGGGGAGCGATCTGAAGTTTCACCTATTTTCTTCTTACGAACACTGGTTGTGTGATGTCTCATCCGACAATGTTTCGATTTTTCTTTATCCTGTTAGTTAACTAGTTGCCCGCCTATGATATCGTGCTTCAAAATTCACTTCAGATTAAATAAGAGCTGTTTTCCGGAAAACTGTATTTGCTCATTTTTACCTGCCTGGAGTTTCAAGCTTTACTCATTTGGTCAATTCAATTCTTCGAAAATCTGTCGCATAGTTACATGAAATTGAGGGATTGAATAGTTTTTTCGTTAGTTTATCGTGTTGCCAAGCATCTAATAACAATGATATACCTATATCTGTTAGAAAAGGTTATCCATTAACTATCGTTTGTAATTGGTCATTTTCACCTGCCCACTATGAAATCTTACAAATCTTACCCAGTAAAAGTGATCAAACGGCAATTGATAACATTTACATGCACCAGCGAGGACATTTATAATCCATCTCGTGTTTTGTGGTTGAGTTCAAATGCCATTTGGTCACATAAAACTCTTTGGGTCAGGCAGGTAAAATTTATTTTCAAGTACTTATTTCTTGCACATCAGTTTGAAGATAACGTTCTTAGCAACAACACACAGTAGACAACTTTCCTTAGTACCGGAATGACAAAAAAAAGCTCATTTTGAAAAAAATGTTACTTGGTCACTTTTACCCGGAACCCGACGATATGTGATGTTACTGGTGGAAAACAAGTCATTTGGCAAACACCATACCAGGTAGGTTCATTAGAAATATTCCTCATACGTGTCGGATCCAAGACACGTCTGTAAGATTTTATAGTTTTGTTTTTCAATAATTGGCTTCAGAACTTCTCATAATTGATTAGAAACGCTTTGAATAATTCATCCTTCAAATGAGAAAATATTCCTGGATTCTCCACGTAAAAGCAAAACTTCATAAGAAGAGGAAAAATTATTGAGAAATAACAGGGGTGCAGATAGATTCAAAATCAATTGAAAATATGGTAAATATTCATATGGCATTTAGATTGATTATTCAAGCGAGAAATGATTACAATTTATTCAAACAGTGTAGGACTTGATTGATTGTATAATTGTGGTACTAATTGAGTATCCTTGGGAGAACTTGTTCACTTTATATTATTACAATGAAATGGACGAATGCATTATTTATATTTTGAACAGTCTCCTTATTAGGACGTTTAATTTGAACACCTTGGATATTTAACTGTAAATCCAAGATAATGCTGTACTATCAAAAAGTGAGGTAAAGGTTGTTTGGAAGGTCACTGATTCGATTAGGTTTTCCACAATTTGTCGATATTATCTTGGTCTATATGAAATCTTTCAGAAGGACGCATAAAAATAATACCAAGTTTAACGACAAGACTCAAAGGACGAGAAATAAAATCATCAAAAAAGGATGTCGCCCAAGACAAGGAGCAACTTCTGGGGTTTTAGAGGGCCCGGAGTCGCACCGACAAATAAAACTCAGACCGAGAAACGAGAAATCAAACCCAGCGGGGCGGATTTCGATTAATTTTTATACGACTAAAGGAGTCAAGGGACAGAATAATGCTACGGGTACAAAATATGCGTTTCTTCGTTTCCATTATACATAAAACTTCTGAGTTATTGGTAGGGAATCGTAAAAGTTTTTTGAAGAGAAAAAAAAAAGTAAGAGGGCAGGACTGGATTTTTTTTTCCGGTCGAAACTCGAGTAAAAACGGGTTATAAACAACCAAAGATGATAGAAGCTGTCATCTGGTGGAGCACCTCCTCCCTTCGGCCCCCGTCCGACGAGAGAGTGGCACAGCAAAAATTTCCTAATCATAACATATTAAAAAAGGTGGCTTTTACGGGCTACAGAAAGACGCGGGGGTTTTCCTCTTTTTTTTTGTGTGGTCTTATTCGGTCGATACTCCAGAAGTTTTATTTCCCTTTACCACTTCACAGGTGGAGAAGAAAAGGGAACGCAGTGGGGAATTTACGGACGATCCATGAATCAAATGGGATTTAAATGAAGGATTACCCGGCCCGGGGTTTATATAGTGGTCACTATCAACATCTAGAGGTTTTATGGGGAGAATATAATAATTCAATGACGAGGGGGCAATAAAAGACGCGTATCAACTTTGATTTTTCCTTTTGCGTTCTTCCTTTCTAGTGACAGAACTCGAAATATGACTTCACTAATTTCTGTATGGAAATAATTCCGGTGCGGGAAATACCGGTTCTGAAGAGAAGCGAAGCGATTCGTCGTAGTCATAGTTGTGTGGATCATCTCCAATAACAGAATGTTGAGATTCCTGAATAAATATTACCAACCTAAATTTTCACTAACGACAAACACAATTGACGATGGACCTGATGTAAATCTAGCATATTTACTAGAAGTTTGATTATTAAGTACAAGGTAACGGTTGTAAATGTTGTCACACTTATGTATTGAACTCGTACTTATTCTATAATTTGGAATTGAGTAATTGTTTTGAAAGGGTAACACGAGTAAATCTGAGTTAGTGACTTACATTGCTGAAGCTGGACTGATTGTTGACTTTTTGGTTGATTTGTTTGCTCCCAACTTGGGGTGGCCCAGATATATTTTGATTTGATCATTTCGTTATATATTATAGGGATATTATAGGGAGTGAGAGAGTAGGGAGTGAGGTTATAGCCTTTCATTACCTTTACAAGGCACAAATCAATTGAAACTGGTTGATCCAAATCGTTGTCAACTAACTTCCAACAACTACACTAATTGTCAACAAGTGCGGTCAAGTTTCGCTTGCCACAGTCAGAATGTTATTGGAGTAGGGAGTGAGAGTTAAAAAAAAACCCCCACACTGCTGCCTCCAGGGATGGTTTTCCCGGTAGAACTGACTG
Source organism: Creontiades dilutus (assembly GCA_031894815.1). Taxonomy (NCBI): domain Eukaryota; kingdom Metazoa; phylum Arthropoda; class Insecta; order Hemiptera; family Miridae; genus Creontiades; species Creontiades dilutus. Next base: position 444,742 of record JAVIWC010008758.1, on the reverse strand, counting down.
GGAAGGTCTAGGCAAAATCCAAACACCAGCGTTGGGACCATCTTGAATAAGGGATGCCCACAAAACATAAGCAACTTCATAAACACCCTTTCCTATCAGTTGGGGGCTACTTTTCAAAACATTATAAGGAGTTAGGAAAAACCGTGTGACACTGAAATAATGGGCTGATAAGGCTACTTGATTTAATCCATTTTTTTTCCTTAGGCAGATATTCATTGTAGATGGTGTGTTCTTTCACAGTGTAAGTGGATATAACAGCCCCAATAAATATTTCGCCGAGTAGTGATGATGGAAGTTGTATACCGCTCGTTAGTGACAGCTGTAGGGAGTGAGAAATACTGACTTAGGTATTTTCTCCTGGGTCCTGTAGGCACAACTTTTACATACTTTTCCATGGAACCTGAGCATCCACAAAGGAGACAATTTTAAAACACTTACAAAACTGTATTTAGTTGAGATTTGACGGCAATACTGATCAGTGACATAAATATGGACCGAAATTTTAAAATGACCCTGATATATGGCGGAACTGCTTGTGATCCATAAGTTCTGAATGCCTTTTCTTCAGATGGAAGAAATAATGTTCTGAGATGAGTGATTCCATTCACAGTTGCAAGGCTGATCAACGTAATATACCGATTACTCAAGGCCAAATGTTCGAGTGAGTGGGACGCAGCGGTTGTTAATATGAAAAGGCCGGTTGGGTCTCGGCGAGGTTCTGATAGGGGTCCAGATAGGATCGATGAGAGAGGTGGGCGAGGAAAGAAGAGAGGGGGTTATTATTATGAGCGGAAGTGTAGTTTAGTGGAGCAAGGGAGAATGTTTGGGAGATCGATAGGGTTTACACAGTATCTCCTACACTAGAAAACTTATTCTCCCTCCGGATTTTTTTTCCCTGCCCCTCGACCAACCCCTTCTGAGGGTACGAAACCACCCTTCGTTTTACGGTTCAACCCCCCCCCCCCTTCCTCATCGTCATTTCTCTTCTGTTCCCGCCTCACCTCACAACCCCGGACCAGCCGCTTCCCTCTGAATCGCGGGGTATATCCCGTGCGATATAGGGCAGCCACTTGAAATCAATAGCTTTTTCCCCGTCCAAGGAGCGGTGGCACCACGGTTGGCCGGCTAGACGAGCACCCCATGATGAAAGGGTTGGGACCTATTTACCGAAAAGGGTGAATTGAATGTATCAGTAACCTCTACATGTTGATGAGACCCATTGAGTTTATCCGAGCGTAGCAGAAGATCCAATACAATCCGACCGTGACTTATAAATAGATCATCATATCCCTAAATGTTTCAATGAAACACACCATTCTCTTTTGAAATCTCAAATTCTTCCATCCCAGATGATTTAATAAAAAATACTTGAAGAGTCTTGAAATGCTTGATTGAATCCTTGATGAATATTTGAAGTCTTGGATTAAGGCTTTGTGGCGCCTTCTTACAATTACAAGGAGTTTTAAATTGATGAGATAAGTACATATGGGTTACCTTACAGTGAACGTCGTTTGATGTTTACTATAGGTACCTCCAAATAGATCATCATAGCTCTGTAGTTAGGAAAAAAAGAAAATCAGATTAGTTTGGCAAAATCAATTTGAATTGTTGGCATACTTATTATCAAATATAAAATTTTGGCAAATTAATTTGAACCTTTGGCACAAATCAATTTTATTATTTTTGGCATCTCAATTTAAGCTTTTGCCGACTCAATTTCAAATTTTGGCATACCAGTTCGAGCTTTTGTCATATCAATTTATACTGTTCACAAATCCAACTAATCCAACATTCCACCCCATATAATGATAAATAAATGTTTTTCTCTCTCTCTCTCTCTCTCTCTCTCTCTCTCTCTCTCTCTCTCTCTCTCTCTCTCTCTCTCTCTCTCTCTCTCTCTCTCTCTCTCTCTCTCTCTCTCTCTCTCTCTCTCTCTCTCTCTCTCTCTCTCTCTCTCTCTCTCATAGCTCTAAAGGTGTCAATAGAATAGGGCATCATTCTCCTTTGAAACCTGAATCTTATCCCTGATGTTTCAAACAAATAAAGATGAATCTTTGGAGTCTTTGATTAAGGCGTTGTAGCACCTTTTTACGTTTATAAGTATATTTAAAACTAGTAGGTATCTATGGATTTACTTAATGTTAACATCGAGTTATTAAACTGGAAATGTAAAACTTGAAGACAATCTGCTGCTATGTTGAAAACCTCCATGCTGGTTCCGTCCATTGGATATTACATAATTGAATGATTATATACTTGAAAGCACCGTGCTACAGATATTACCTCAGTAAAAAGTACAATGTTTGTTCATCTGCCGAGTAATGTATCTTTATTAAATCTACTGAAAAAAAAGAATCACATAGGTACCAAATAAAAAAGAAACATCAATAAAGAGTAATGACCAAATACTAATATCTCGTATTCAAGCAACCAAATACAGTTTATAAGTTTAAAAACCTGGAACGCGATCTGCGGACTACCTGAGTACTTAATTGAAATGGGATGGAAATTTTAGAGTTTTGCTTTGATTAATTAGATCGAGATGAAATTCATAGGGAACAGTCTAGTTTGCCGGTTAAAACCAAATGTGAACAGCAGAAGTTGCGATCATTGGGAATCCCAAGTTCGCACAAGCTTGGAGCTGACGGTTAATCCATGCTAAGAATAGAATATAAATCAAATGGAAATCCGGAAGTTGTTTGTGACAAAATTATGCATTTGCGCTTTTCGATTAGCCATTTTTCGCAACCTCCACAAATGCACAGTCCCTGACAATTTAATCAGAATTTGCATTGCAGTGTGGTTTTGCTCGGTGCAAGAATAAACAGCCGTAGAGAAAGACTAGAACGAAACCAATTGTTTAAGACAGTCTATAACGTAAATTCAAGTATAGGTCTTGGAATATTTTTTGTATTTCCGCAGAATTGCTCGAACTGTTTCTGCTATGCGGCAGACCTGATGGCAAAGTAAAAAAATGGAAGGGCGTTTTGATTTAGTTTGCAGTATTATCTATCTGCTATCACAATCTACAAGCTTATTTGAAACTAAAACGGCGTCAGTTCCAGCGAACAAACCCAGTCTTGGGCGACCACTGATAGCCCTAGCAGCTTCGGGACCACGGTTGGTTTGATCAGACGAAGCCATGATGAAAGGGTACTTCGCTTCCCGGCAAAGGGCTCAGAAATCCGCCCAAAGGGCCTTCCGAAACCTAAATGATATAAGGACTCAAACCCTAATGTATTCCAAGATGTTCCAAGAGGGGAACAGTTGCGGTTCCTTAACTCTAAATCTTCGCTTTGTTGGACTTGGCCTCTCCCGGGAATTATTAATAGTTGCCTTCATCAAACCGCAGGAATCACTAACTTGGAAATAAATACCCCCTTCCCCCGTGTCTTGTTTTACTTCCTGCCTTCCTTCATATTGGATTCCGTTGCTAAACCATTCAACTCTACTAATTCGTTGCAGAGTTGAAATCCTTCGTCGAATCTTGAATTAATAATTGAAACCCCCCTTTTCTCCCTATGCAAAAGATCGCTCGGAAGTTCAGCGTCTTCCCGTAAAGGCATTGAAACGTGCAAAGCATCTACAGGAACGTCATCTTTGGCTCCACCATTATGATTATATTATAGTCATCAGAAATGTATGATTAAAGTTCATTTGATTTCAATTTTCTAGAGCGAAATTTCATATTTATAGCTGTGCGCATTGAAAAACGTGGAACTATTGATTTGACTAGTTTAAGAAAATTAAGTTGGCAACGTCACTTCGGGAATAAACAAGACAAGTTTGTTGAGGACTGAGAATATGGCTTTGGAACTGACAAAGAAAATACAAAAATTTTCCACTAGTGCAAGATCAATGATTAACAAGGAATGATGTATGAACGTGGCGAAATCGCCTGGTAGTTAAGGCAAAAGCAGCTGATGTATTAAAAGCGAAATTCATTTTCAACAAACTGAGTCAATTTCAATTTTAATGTATTTAATCAAATTATTTCCGGTATGTGCCAAAATATATAATATTGTCTTAAATTGTCTATTCAGAACTCGCAATAATGTTTGTATCTCATTATCTCTTTGTTATTGCTCCCTCCTGTTTCCTGTCTACAGTTAAGCACGAGTTGATAAATTTCGAAATTAGCTGATTTTACTTCATGCCCTGAAGGAAGGTAATTCGTCGCTGTTCCATCAGATATATCCAATACTGAGATATTGAAAAGTTGCACAATTATTTTGCAGTTTATCCTCCTCACAAATTGGTAACCAGCTAAAAAATGTATAAATATTGAAGGGTTTTTGATATATGATACAAATAGACGTTATCATCCATATGATAGAAGGAATACGACCACACTTCCGTATAAATAGCAATCAAGTTCTCCTCATTTCATACTGTATGTTGAAAAATATAGTATTGGTTAATTTGAAGATGTCCATGATAGCGTTCCACAACTCGTTAACTTTGTACAAAGTAAGTCACCTAGCCAGTTTGGTGCACAATTGTAGAGTTGCACTATCATGAGAAATTCCAAAATACAGCGTTTCTGTATGATGAATCAGATTTCCACGATCTTAATGGCGTAATCGAGAATCAAGGTATAGACGTCACTAAAGCGTCCAGTTAGTTGATGCTAATTTCCGGGTAATCATAGATTCAAGTTTTTAGGAGTCTGAAAAGAAAGGACACTCATGACACATGGTAGCGCTGAGTGAATAGTACCTCTGAAAGTAGGCTGAAAGCAGAGTTTCATTCCTACGAATCATAGTGTGCCAATTAAGGTTAAATGATGAGGCTTGTATTGCATCAGAGCCTCATTCCAGAATCGCATTATTGATTGTTAAAGAAATGCAGCTCAAGAGTTGTAGCACTTGATTCATCCAATACAAAAGGTAAACAGACCTCGTGTGCGATGCTATAGACGTTGGTTATAGGGGAATCCAACTTCACACACCAATACCTCTTTCAAGACTAAACATTGGGATACATCCTGGAGGTGGGAATACTCACAAAGGGAGAGAAACACCAACATTAAACCCGGCTTTGTCTTCAGAAAATCGACAACCGAGCCTGCCCACATCGTTGGGGCGTGATGTAAGTAATTCCCCCTCTTCACGGGGAACCCCTTCCTCGAGGAAACAAATGGGACAAACACCCAGAAGGGCATAAATGGGCCCCTTGGAAATGATGGAAGTCCCTCCCGGCAAAAGGGATAAAGGGAGATCACGTTGCCCTTTCTATTAATTACTACGAGATTCCCAGTGTAAGGTTGAGGGCGTTTAATCACGATCCCTTTCGCCTCACACCCTAAGATTATCGTTAATGCATTTGGATCGGGTACCTTGTTTATGGCGATTCCACACATAGGCCACCTCATAGGTAATGTTCGGAACGGCATCGCATTCCAGGTTGTTCTGAATTTGTCCTAATAATTCTAGGAATTATAACAGGGAAACAATGGGCAACGGGGATGGGATTCTGCTCCTTTGGGAACACCGGACTGCAAATCTTCGTCTCCAAAGTCCTTTTGGTTTGGATGTAGTGTTTTTCTCCAGACAGAGGAAGAGGTTAAATAGTTCACTATCACGCGTTTTACAGTTCCTTCACACAGATATTGTGATCCACTTTCAATCTTTACTTTGTCCCACCACTTTTTTGCGATGCCTTTGCAAATATCAGTCAGCTGATGGGGTAAATCAAATATAATAGTTTTGGGGCCCATTAAATTCGAAGGTAAGTCATTGTAAGTACAGCTTGGAACTTTGTTGACCGCAAATGTATGATATGATTCCGAAAACAACCGAATTTTGAGAGTTGTAGGGATCTGTAGTGGTATTTGCATTCGAAGATCTGTCTGGGAACTGGGAAACTGAGGTCTAGGAAGACACCGAAGGAACAAGCGAAGGAAAAACGTTCGCAGGAGACCAGAAAACTTCTGCTGCTTTGTGCTTCTACGAGTATATAAGAATTTGGAAACATTAATCAAATATAGGGAGTCCAAAATAAACAAGGTGGGGACTTGACCATTTCAATGTAGCGACGATAATCTATTCAAAACGTTTAATCTCATGATGTGTCTACTGGATTCGCAAGTTTCTGTTAAGTATTCCGAGTGTCTTATAGCTGAGAGGATGAGGAAAACGATGGAATCAAGCATAGGGGCGAATTCGCTGGAAATCATATAGCTGATGTACGAGCCGACTTGCGTCCTTCCCGCTTAAATAGAACAAAAAAACGGGAGCTCGGCGTCAAGGTTCAAGGAAGGCCAAGGGGTCGGGGGAGGTTTGGCGAAATCAATAACGCAATAGCCAGGGGAGGAGGGCTGTGTAGTGTAGGCCGAGACATCACCTCTCTCTTCCGCTCCTGCCAATGTTTCAATACCGCACGAAGGACTCCTCCTCTTTCCCTCTCATTGTTTGATATGTGGTTTGACAATTGAACGCAGATATTCTTAACGTGTTTCACTGGGCCGAAACTTAAGTTTGAATCATAAAACTTTTGTAGCAATTCCATTAGCTTAATTTTCTCACTGGCTGAGGGTTTGAGGAAGACCGCGGCATTAGTCGTGGTTGTGATTGCTGTTCACTGATCAACATCAGAGACGGACGCGAAAAAAATCGATTCCCGGCGTATCCAGTACCTATATATCCCGGGGCAACGGACGGGAGCTGTGAATAGGGAAGAACTTGTATCAAAACGCTCCCTCTCCGGGAAACTCGGTAAAAAGTTAAGTTTTAACGCGAGCTTCGTGCGCGACCCGCGGATCCGCCCGTTTCGAATCGAACCCCCCCCCCCCCCACACTCTTCCGTCCTGCCGGCACTTCCCCTCCACGCCCCCTCCCTCTCCTCCATCCTACCCCTATTTGTTTTGCGACCGAGAAAAACCGGCTTTCGGACGAGGGTTTTTGGTTTTGTTGAGCATTTCCCTGTTTTGTTTAACTGCCCATTGTCGGGCACGTCCGAGGTTTTCCCAACGCTCCGCTGGGTTGTTCACCCTGAGGCCTCGACCGCCCTGACCAATCAGCAACTTGGATTTATCTTCATAGATGAGCACTCCAATTGAAACAGCAGTTTTCCAACGACCAGCAGCTTGCCGCTAATATTCCGACCATCAACAAGTGTATTTACCACATTCAGTGACCGGAAAAACAATATTACTCACTTTTTTTCTTACAAAGCGAGTGAATCCATTCATATATGTTCAATCGAAGGTTAAAAAGTGAAAAGCAATCATGCATTCTAATGTTTGACATAATTTAGTTCATACCAATGATGATTTTAGCAGCCAAATTGATATTATGTATTTATGATCAAGTATTTAATGATCTGGCAACCAGGAATCCGAAACCTGGATGCCTTAGCAGTGATCTTAAACACCGTGTTCAAGTTCTTGACTGCTATTATCGTGTCTTTTGTAAATGGAGCTCTTGAGAGTCAGTCAGAGATTGATAGAAAGCTACAATTTGATCGCCAACTTTTCATTCTAGTTGTAGAAGGTCTTCAGGGCTAGGAGAACTATACACAAAATAGATGATATTGAAAGAATAACAGAGAGGAATAGTTTGTATATGTGTGACTTGAGAGAAAAGAAAAACTAACAGATTCACTACTAATGTAATGGCTAGGAGAGGGAGAGAGAAAACATAATGTTAAATAGTTGTACAACATACCTTGGAGGTGACGCTTATACGTAAAAACGTATAACACGTCAGAATAACGATGTCAGGATGACAGAAGGACAGGTTTCCTTGGATACCTAAAAACTACTTAGTGCACCATGGATGCTTTACTAGACAATGGAACTTAACTCAACATTAAAGAGTTGCTGTGTACAAGGAAATATGATGTGAGAATGTAAGTCCATATTTCTTACTTTAACTAATAATGTTGGAATCAATTTTACTTATTCTGTCAATATCAGTTTTCTTATTGCAACGATTTGGTGTTGTAGAAATGCAAATAAGTTCTTTAATTTTGCGCTTTGTGTCTGCATTTTCCGAATCCAGTATTTTGGCATTTCCGAAATCAAACGGGTGTCGTTCATTAACAAAAAAGAACATGTGGATCAACTCAGCAACCAAATAATGAACAATACCGGTTTGATTTTGAAAATTCCAAAACTTTATGTTTTCTGTATTCTAACGATAACATTAGTAAAAAATATGTTACTTATTCTTTTCTACCAAGTCACACACATGCAAACCCTCTGTGTTATTCTTTCAATATCAGATATTTTGAGTATGGTTCTTCTAGCCCTGAAGAAGTTCTGCAAATAGAACGAAACGTTGGCGATGAAATTGTGGTTTTTTATCAACCTCTGACTGACTTCAAGATCTCCACATAATTAACAGTGATCCCTTAATTTCGATTGAGCAGTGTACAATACCATTTTAGAATGCAAAAAGTTTGTACTAATTTTAAATTATTTCGTTGTACTTCCTCACTTCAGACTTCCTAGAGGCTTTTCGTTTCGTTCTTGGTTTTCGCCTTCAGCCAATCTCGCTGAACGAACCTCTCTGATCGATGGAACTTCTGACTTACCATACATAGTGAGATGATGTGGATAATAAGGGAATAGGAGTATGATCGATGTGGAGTGGAAGAGTCCGTATCGTGATTCGGAAGGGCATGGCGTGATCTGTCACAGCCTTCTCCCACCAAAGCTCAAAGCTCATGTAGTCTGATTCGCACACGAGACTGTCATGTTGGCGCCAATTACCTACATGAATTTTCTCTTCTGATTTACCCCCTCCCCCCTATCTTTCCATTTCACATCCTTCACTCTCCCGGTAATTATTCGGAAGGCATTTGTTTTTTTAATTTCCCCCCACTCCCGAAGGGTCTTCGTTCCATTTTCGGCTCCTGTGAATCACGCACAAGTTCATCATCGTAGTTGCGAGCATTGCAGCCTCGAACGGAAGGCCTCCCTCCCCGCCCTCTCTTCACCACACTAGACCCGTGAGATGGGAAACAACCCTGTCGCATGCCGAGCATTCAGTTTTCGCACGAATGTTTTTTAATAGAACAACTCAACACAAATTCACTTACACCAACTGGCTCTCTCTCACAAATCAAGAGAATCCATACTGATAATAATAACAACAATAATAATGTTTTATTCCCAATACAAATTCAATATTCGTACATGCTACAATATTTCGCTATGCTTACAATTCAGGTAGGTAATTGACCGTGAGTTTCTATCATGTTGACGCAATTACAACACGTGGGACGAATACGATAGATTAGGTACTGCTTTCCTAACTGACTAACTTCAGCTTTTCAGTTAGTGCTGTTAGTACTTAAGAATCAAATCCCTAAGTTTACCAGTTCCTATATACAGGGTGCCCCATCTATATGGGCCCATTAAGGAATTACAGCCATAAGGTGCGAGCTATCAAAAAATAAAACAGGACCATCTCTAAAGTATTTTTACTCTGCTTGAAAATGGTGGAACCCGTTTTTCATTTTTTTGATGTTTTAGTGTCTCAAATCTTCGATTGAAACTTGAGGTAACCTCTTGACCCCCGTTTTTCATTTTAGTTTTCGATTCTACGTTGAATTTGGAAGAGAAAATGCATCGTTAAAGAATTTTTTCAGAGACCTCGTTTCTGAGTTATTTCACTTTTTGCAAACAACAATAATCGACGAATTCTTAAAAAAAAAAAAAAAAAAAAAAGCTTTTCTCCAATTATCTTCAATATTTTTTAGATTTTGATCACATTTTTCAAATCAGCATCAAATTTCCCATCAACAGAAGCCAGTTTTCTCTAATTATTTGCTTGCTCCTGTAATTTGTGGACATTTGGGCAGAAATATGCTTTATTTTTGGTAGTGTAATTCTACAGGCTTTGCTCCTTCTCATCCTTATGTCATCAAGGAACTCTTTTTGGTTAGTTTTAATGAATCTGAACATATTAATGGCATATATTTGGTGAACTGTCATTAAATTTGTCTCCCTTAACACTTCAGTGGAAACGAACCTTCTGGGGTATTTGAATAACATTTTGAAAGTTCTTTTTTGCATAATATAGATGCGGTCTATGAGGTATTTATACGTTTCCCCCCAAATTACGAGTATTATTCCGTATTCCATCACTGGCTTAAATATAGCGTCATAAGATGGCGACCAAAGTGTACTGCAATAGTCGAGAATGGGTAAAACAAGCGCCTTGAAAAGGAGGACTATTGCTGAAGGGTTGGTGAAATCGCGAGAAAATCGCTTTAAAAAGCCCAACATCCTCGCTGCTCGCCCACTAATGGTACTTATGTGATCGGTGAAAGACAGCTGAGAGTCCATCAGCACGCCAAGGTCCCGAACCATCATCCTTCGAGCCAAAGGAACCGATCCAAAAAGGTACTGGTGCGAGTAGACTTGCTGAGTCCTGGCAAAGGTTGTGATAGAGCATTTTGAAGGGTTGAGGGCGAGGCTATTTGCATTGCACCATTCTAGAAGACCATCCAAGCAGGCCTGGAGTCTCACATAATAAACATCAAAGATATTCGTTCCCCTTATAGCTTCAAATTTCCTTCGAGCTATTGGCATACAGACAGATTTTGTGGCGTTGATGGTGAGCGTGTTTTCTGACATCCATTTCGAAACTTTTCTTAGGTCTTCCTCCGTCGTTTTCCTCGCTTCCGCCCGTGTGGCTCCATAATATGAAATAGTATGGTATCATTCATCATATATTATCATTAATGGTATCATAATATTATGATACCGTTCCAATATGATCCCAAACAAGCTGATCCTTCCTCCATACTCTTGGAGACCAACCTCATTAATGTAAAGTGGAAAAATCGTAGGACCCAACGCTGAATTAGTGTGCACCCATTTTCATTAACATTAGCTTCATCACTTTCAAAATTTTTAATTTTTTACAGTTTGTATTCGATTGCTTAGATATGATTCAAACCAGCTCAGTACGACTCCCCTGATTACGACTCGTTCAAGCTTCTCCCAGAGTGATAAAGCTTCATAAACCACGTTTCCTTGCAAATTGCAAGGATAAATAAATGTCCACCTTTTTTTCCATGCAGGGTACAACGTATTTTAAAATGCTCGATTTTTAATTTTTGAGATCGCCTTTCAAGTGGAATGTCCAAATATAACATGGCGTTGCACTACACGGTTATGAGGTTTTTAACTGTCTTTCTTGGTACCACGAAACATATAAAAAGCGTTCTCCTCATTCTCCCTTCGAAATGCAGTAAATGCAAGATCGTTAGAACTTTTTTTAACAAACGAAAATTGGCTCTTTTCACTCGCTTTTGATGGATGAGCCTCCCGAACGTGGGTTTCTGTGAAAGACGCCGGATCATCGGGTTCCGAACATGAAAATGGAACTAATCAGATGAGTCGCCTTTCGCCAAGTGTATTTGCTCCGATCGATCACGTCGGAAGTAAAAACCGCATCTGCGTTCGGGGGTTCTCGTCCGAGATCGAGTCTCCCGGACGGTTTTTCCGGAGTCCATTTTGCGGATTGACCATCTTTCATCCTGTTCGACAATGATTGATGCCGTCGGCAAATACGGGGAGATTCGGTTTCTGGTCCTGGGAAACTAAATAAACATCGGAGTTCCCTCTTTCAACTGCTCCAAGAGAGACAATATCTTTATAGTTCCATCCATAGACATTTTAGTGAGAGTTTTTAGTTGCCAGACAATCATATACAAAAGCGAAAAACGTATGTTATATGGAATTACTAAGCAGGTAATTGTTGGCAGGTTTTTTGTTTGGTTAGAATTACGTTGAAAAAGAGTTCCTAAAATATATGACAGCTCCTATTTGGAGATATGCGCTTACTAATAGTTTTTGTTTTATTTTCAAGCTTCATTCTGCATTTGTATAGCAGAAACACTGGGCTATTGAGCAAACGGACAGATCTGCCAATATTAACAATCGATGCAGGAAATGAATTTTGTAGAAGTTGACAGTCATCAACAGAATGGCTACAATAGGGCTTTTCAAAGTCACCTCCTCAAACGGAGTCTTTATTTTCAATTTTGGAGTAATTTGAAGAAGTTATGGCTGTCTTTAAGTCAGATGACCCAAAAAGGTTTCAAACCGTAATCAATGTTTTCGAGAATCGCTTGAAACATTTATTTCTGAAGGATGGAACAAAGCTACCTTATTGATAACAAGGAGTTATCAAGGCGCAATTGAATATGCAATCCATAAGGGCCCTCATTCAATATGTTTTTTTGAGAAACCTAAAACTGTAGTTACTACATATTAGTATCACGTACCCACTAGCCTTTTTGGTTGTTTCTCCTCTAACAGATCTCTGGTACCTAACATACCTTTTCATTACCAGGGCAACCTGCAGTGGTCGAAACTTCATAAACCAGCTCTAACGATTTCAAGCATTGTTGATCTTTCGTTACCATGACAACCTGCCAAGGTCTGAACTGATTGTAAGCCATCTCGTGAACTGTGACTATCAACCTAGCCTATTCAATTACAAGTACAAGTATTGAATTCTCAAAAAAACTGATGTACCAGCGTTGTTGGCTGTTCTTCTCTACCCTACGTAATATACATTTTTTGTTGCCATGATACCCAAGATCAAAATTGTTCATAACTATAACGATCAATCCAGCTCGTTCCATTGGAATAAATTTTCCACAACTCGGGTTTTCTACAACTCTTGTGAACCACTGTGGAGTGTCAAGTTAAGTCTGAACTATGAAGGCGAAATCGTCCAATATCTCTCGATTGTGTCGTAGGTATTATAGGAATGTAACATCTCTCATAGACATTCACTGAGACTGAACTGTGACGAGAAACTGTATCAAGTTGTGGCACAAATGAACGTCATCGATTCCTTTACTAGCGGGTTATTCAGAAACACAAACTCAATTTCAAGTTATCCGGGTCCTAGATATGCACCGTACATTGTAATAAAGTTAAATCAGTCATTCCCTGAACAAATCTCCAGATCCTGGAGAGAAACGTTGGAGAAGAGAGTAAAATCAACGTTTAATGCTATGAATTAAACGTAGAAAGTCATGTTTTTTCGATAAGCCATGAATCCTCGTAAGTGTTGTTGACAGTGTCGTTAGTATCTAACTTTTAAGGGCCTTCTGAATCAGACCCATTTGACAGGACTGTAGCAACGAGAAGTACGTGGCTTAAAACTACAGTTGATGTTTGACACTTCGAAAGTTTTCACTTTATTGTTAACTTTTAGATCGGTGAAATTTCGTGAAAACGCTCGCGAAGAAAAGAGAAAAAAAAAGCGGATCGCAAAGAATATGTTTAGAGGGGTTGACGCGTATAACGAAAAACCTTCCCGATACGAGAAGAACATCCTTGTATCTTTTTACATCGGAATACGTGAGCTGGGGCGGTTCAATCGAGCCCTTATATCCCCCGTCGACTTTGTTTGCTCAGGTATCAAACTATTGTTTGTATAAAGAATTGATTTCGTTGGGAGTCGGATGCGTGACACCTATAGAAGGGGTTAAAGAAGGAGGCGGCGAGATGGATGAGGAGAATTTTTTTTTTCTTTTTTCTATTGGAAGAGCCAACCCGAGTGTAAACAGTGGTCCAGGACGTGTTAGAATGTTTCGGGACGACTCGGAGCTGCCTCCGTGCGTCGATTCGCCTCGCCCGAAGATCGTTTTAAAATGTACACAGACAATAGTCGGCTGACCCCCTCCCCCCTCTCCTTCTCTCGCCACTACTTCCCCACCCTTCCCCTCGCATTCTATCAACGCTCTACGAATATCCTCTAGTCGAAAACGCATTTTCCCATTGTCGGAGCGAGGCTTCAATACAAGTCGGAAGGTTCCTGGAAGAAGAAGAATAACTCGTATAAAAAAAAACATAAACCTATAGGGGTAAAAAAAACGAAAGAAATTGGAGTCAGATCGAGGATGGACATGTATCCTGGCGGTAGATAAAAGCGGACGCCATCACTCGTGGCTTTCTCAGTCCGTTCACTACAATACCTGCACGTATTTTGACATTGAAGGAACGTGTGGTGAAAGACGCGGTACATTTACGAGTGTCATGATGATTTTTATGTTTGGTATGAACTATGATAGGCTTGATGAACAATTGTCACTCTTCATAGGAAACGAATCTCTGGGGCTAGAAATTAAAATTCAGTTTTAGTTCCTCCTTCTGAAGTTTCGTCCAAAAGAGGGTCTGTAGGAATGTATTGTGAAGAGGGTGGTGGGGGTGGGAAGGGGGAAGCCTGACAGACAAACTGTCTAAGAGTAATTACATTTTAATTTTTTTAATTTATATAAATAACTTTATTATTCTAAAAGAATATTACAGCTGTGCCATCAAGGTAACGGAGTATAGTAAGGCACAGTCTTAATTAATATGGGGCATGAGACTAGGTACAATCCAGTGACTGTCCTAACAACAAGACCTCAGGAAACAGCGAACTACCTCCCGAAAATCAGTGTTTTGTACATTTATAAGTACAGTTTTTCGAAAAAACAACAATAGGACGACTCTGATTCCAAAATCGGATTCAGCTAGAAAAATCCTGAAAGAATTGTACTCATAGCATTGCAATCAAGGAGTACGTAGAAACGTTAATTTGCATCTCAACTTTTCGTTCGGAATAATATTACGAATTTATTTCTCAATTAGACAATTTTATTTTGATTCAATACCTATAAGTAGACCATTCGGTACCCCTTACTAGTCAGATCCAAAAAATGCGTCAATGATATTGATCTATGTTGTGCTGAACACACATTTTTAATATCTTCTAATTAATTTAATCATCAAAATTTCGAACCAATAACCAACATTCGTGTTTCTCACCCAAATGATATTAAATACAAATGTATCACAACAATGTATACTCTTTAGATATTTGACAAATGAAAGAGATCAATTCTTACAGGATTTTTAATGCTGGATTGGATTTTTTGGATGCAAAAACTGCATTTAAAAATGTACAGTGTGATGGAATTGCTATTAATCGGATTTCTAATTCGTATTCTTCACCTCATACAACACGTACGGTTGGCAATGAAAAATTTACTGGAATTTTTGAAGTAATGTTTTCAACACTGAAACGTTGCTAGAAAATAGATATAGAGCTTGATCTCAAAAACTAATAAAAAATTGAACTCTTGATGATTTTGGAATCCATGTAACAAAACTTACTGAAGGTCTTGGGTGTTTCGAATGATACAACGTTAAAAAGCTTTCCATTAAGGTGCTTCATACACTTTCTGACTTAGTTTCTCATTAATCTCTCGTTTAAACAATCAGGTCTTAACGTTTGATAGTTTACGTAAGGTCGGAGCTGGGAAACAATGGTGAGTAAAAGTGGAGTTTTCAAGGTTCTCCGCCCTTTCCGGATATTATAGCGAAACAGCGAAGAGATTTCCAATAGATTCCATCTGACCGCTCAGTTTCCTAACAGATAAGACGAATTCCTCGGACCCGCTGGTAGGGAAAAACCGCGGATTCTGAAATAATCTTGAGGAACAGTAAGCCAGCGAAACAGGGATTCGAGATTCACGTTCCCAGAATTTTTATCTATCTGAAAGTGGTCGGGGATTGGCTCTATTTGTATATTTTGTTTCGTTTGCGAAGCAGTTGTAGGCTGAACGCACCTACTCGTCTTCCAAGAAGTGAGTCTTCAGGTTTTTGGAATCTGAATGTACAGATCAGGGATGGAAGCCTAGATTGTAGTGAACACAAAACAGAATGTTCGAAAGGTATAAAACCAGTCAGCCTATGATTTCTTTCTAAATTTTTGAAAATTAAATGAAAATTGAGCGCCTGTTACAACATTTCGGTATTTGCTTACAACGCATATATATAATACATTATTTCTGTGATACAAGACAAAATAGATGTGACACATGTGATTTAATAGATAAAATAATACGTTTTTTTTTTTCAAAAATGACCGCAAAGTCTTCTTCTATCGTGTTTGATTATAGTCATGGGATTGATTTATTGTAAAACAGTAAACCATCACCACAATAGAGCTAATCTGCTCAGAGAGACTTGGAAACAGATACTTCGATTTCGGAAAGTGCTTATATACATAAAAGTCAAGGAGAATTTGAGAAATCATAGACTGCCTGGTTACTTAGCATTCTAACAATTTAATTATATTTGCTACATCAGGATTCTATCCCTGATCAACAGTGCAATCACATTATCAATACAGCTACGTTAAAATTTTACTGTTATTGTTGAAGCATGTAACAAGGAGGGGATTGAAAGAGTAGTTGCCCCTGCCAAGGGCTGTGGCGATTATGCCTGCAACAACCAGTGGATATCCGTAAAACTAAAAGGTTTAGGGAGCAGAAGTAGCATTTTCAAGAATCTAGGTGGGGGGGCCTATCCATATCCATCACAAACAGAAAGCAATTCGAACAACCCACTTTGAATCCTAATTGATGGAGACTCCACCATTAACCACCCTCCCAGACCTAGATAACGATTCCCTCCCAGACTTTTTGTCTCTCCGAATTTCGTTATAAAAAAAAGGCCTCCTCGGAGTTGGGGGGAGCAAACGCAGAAACGCCGGAGTTTCGCAACATAATGAAAAATGAATAACAAGAATCAGATAGGATAGGGGGCTACCTGGCTTTCGCACAAAAGGCAAACGTTACAGACCTACGTCAGCGAACAATGAGAGGAGCTCGGAAAAAGATTTCGGGGCTAACATGAAGCGAAGAGCCATCCGAGCAGCAAAACTGGAGTCAGGTTACAATGGCGGGAAATATTCCGACGGTAGGAAATGAAATACGCGAAACAAACATTAGGTGCATCTGGTTTTCCGAAACTTGTATAAAAAGCCGGATTTTCTCCTGAGCAAATGTAGGTTTATCGTTTCCAATATCCAATGAACCCTCTAGGAAACTTTTGAACGGTCCTCCGAATTGGAATTGAATATTGACTTCAACCGCTTATCAACCCAGCTTCTGATATAGGTAATGAATCTGCACAGTACTTTCAATCAGATCGCGCTCATTTTAGACTTCAGGGTGGAGAGAAAAAAGTAGTCAGTATGACTGCGAGTAGCAAGAAAGTGAGACGCCACCCAAAATTCTACCAATGGTAGACCAAATTTCAATCATATTTTGTGATAATGAAAAAAAGGCGGAAAGTTAAGGAGGTGGAGATCCAATTTTGAATGAAAGGTATGGTATTGGACGATTAAAAATGGCAATAAAATTGGAATATTGCAGCATCAATCGAGAATAAATAAAATGACAAATCTTCTTGACGTAGTAGTGAATGATTTGTAATTTTTGGTTTGAGAGTGAAAATGCGAGGTGTCCCTCTAGATTTATACGTTTGACTTGGCAAGTTATTATATAAATCAAAGGGCGTCTGCTTCTCTATGTTGTATTTTTTCTATGTTGTTATAAAAGAAACCTCCTTCCGAACAGATGGGCTCCGTACAACAATTGAAAATGACATGCCTATAGGGCGAGCAGATAGTCAGGAAAAAAAGAAGGACATTATTCGAAAATAGGAGATATTTAACCGCAATTTGGGAGGGAGATGAATGGGGAAGCGACGCTCGCGCCCCGGTTTCCCCTAGCGGCAATAAATCTAGTGAACCTCGATGGGGTCACACCTTCCTGCACCCCAGCTTCAAGCCCCCTTTACAAGGCTCAAAGGAGTTTTTTCCCTTCTTCCGAATGTTTGAGGATCCACAACCATTAGAAAAAAGTCGGATTTATAGGCGTTAAATGGTCCGTAGGGTCGATCGACTGTTTCGTCTTGTTTATTGAGAGTCTGATCGTTTCTGTTTTCTATTCTCGTAAAAAGACACTGCACGATCGGATTGTTAGTTTAGTTCAACATATCAATCGTTCGATGGATTAAACGGTATTGGAAAAACCCTGAAAGGACCTCTAGAATCTACCTTCCTTCTTAGGTGTTTTGAAAATAAAGCGAATACGGGTGTAGAGAAAGAGCAACTTTCCCATTGTGAAGTTTGTACAGTACTGTTCTTCTGTCCCCGCAAGCAACCCCATTGCAACCTCCCACACATATCGATATAGGTCCACGCTTTCGATGTGTGTTCGAATGTGTTCTATCTCGTTTGCTGGTCTAGATGCGCTTCGCTCACATCTCAAGAACAACAAAAAATCCTAAATCAATCCTTCCATAAAGTATAGATTAGTTGGACAAATAGATCAGAATGAATCATGAATCATGAACATATCGATTGCTTACTTATTTCTGAGTCTCCATCCTACCCTTCTCATTGGTTCATTTATAACACTATCGTTATATTTCTCGGTATGTGTGGGAGGTTGCAATGGGGTTCATGCGGGGACAGACTAAAACAGTACCATTTGTACATTTTGGACTTCAAGCCTTCCGTGAAGAAACTTCTTAATACTACGTTACCATTCCGAGTAAATTATTAACTGATAATTTCCAAAATTTCTAATAAAACGAACTTACGATTCTAAGCTTAGCGTGATGGCATCCGTTTCAAATCAGGTTACGCACGAATTATAATTTGCTCCCAGCTCTCTAAATGATTTACAGTCGAAACCCCCCAAAAGCTTAAATTACGAAAAAAAGAAAAATTCGAGAAGTCATCCGAAATCACGATTAGCGTGAACCCAAGATGAGCGTTTGTTCGCGTGAACTCAACGCACGTTACGCGCATCCCCCCGCCCCGATCGAGGTGGCACTGGGCGGACTCACGGCCTCTTATCTCCTACCAACATTCGTGACTTGTGCCTACGAATCCGAGACGGACTTTTATTTTATTTTCTCGTGGGGGTAATTGCAGTTCTTAGAGGAAGAAAGAAATTTTTTCAAAGTTCCTTCCTGACGTTCGGGCGCGTTATTTTCCTTAAAATCCTCATTCCTTCTCCCTCTCTCCCCTATTTCTCACCAATCTCGTTTCTCGAACTCCGTTGGTAACCAACAATTATGAAATTCATTACCCACCTCCACATTTGAATCCTCTCGTTTCATTCTTTGAGAAGATAGAAATGCTCGTTATCTGGTCGCCGCACGATTCGCTCGGAGAAACCTGTTTTCATTCAATGTTGAGTCCTCTTGCGTTTAAAATGGAGAAGTTCGATTGAGAACTCACCTAAATCGGCTGATTATCGTTTAGGAACCGAAGCGAAACGGGAGATTCGGCCTCTGAATCTCTTTTTAGCCGATTTATCATTGATTTCGGTCATTCCGAGATCTTGGATCTATAGATAGAGATCTCTAACTATAGATGGTTTCATCCTGCCCAAACGATTTTTGACAATAGGTGATTGTATCACAAGTGATGTTGATTTTTAATAGGTTCTAGATATTGTTGTTTTCCATATTGCGTAACTTCCCTTTGAAATCCACTCAACATATTCTTATTTAAAGTGCTCATGGACGTCAGATTTGCCTGAGTCAGTAGCAGTCTGAACAATACGTGAGATAGTTTAACAAAAGCAGTCTACGTTTAATATACATGTCCTTTTTTTCTTAAGTGACTTTTGGAGTTTAAAAAAACATTACACAACGGATTATTTGTAGGTAATTAGTTACATTAACACGCCCATTACGAAACTGAGTTACGGATTCGCTTGAAGAACGTCAGCAGTGTCTAGGTTGAAGAACTTATCTGGTTCCAGCTACGTTGCTGAGCTAACCAAATGCTTAGACGTGCTAGACTCTTGCGAACGTACCAACTTGCTAAACTCACCAAACTCTGGATCGGGAGCCTAATATCTGATCGTCTCGGGCAGTACTACCCAACAAATGCGTATACGTGACTAGACGTTAATACCTCTGTTAATTCATTTCTTCCCATAATTACGTTCCTAATCGAAGCCATATTTACCTTTGAGGGTACCCACCTCATCAAAGGAAGGAGGAGAGCCCATCGTTCATCCCCTAGTTACCGAGTTTTTTTCCTATCGCCGTTTCGTTCTTTTCAATCATCTAAATAGTTTCCATTTCCTCTTTGTTCTTCCTATATGGAGATAAGAAACCGTTGGTTAAAGGCCTCTTTTTTTCTCTCCCCGAAGATATAAATACAATATAATAACAGTTCCTGCTGAATGAGCTAGTCAAGGGGAACTTGTGATTGATCGGGTACAAATGAGTTCTCGAAACGTTATTCTTCCCTCCGAGTCACACAGATATTCAGTCATTAGAAGACGTGAAGGGATTTTTCCTTCTACAAACGATGAGGTGCCAGAGGAAGATGGATAGTTGTTTTTCGAAGTTGAGACACACAACCAAAACAAAAAACTTCTGCGGCCAAGTAACGAGTGTTTAAAAATACGGATTACTGTTCCCAGACATCAACCTCGTGGTTATGTTCAACTTGAACAAATCACTTGAAGGCTGAGGTCAGTCTAATGGACAACTTTTCCATTCATAGAGGTGAAAATAACAACTCTTTTACATTATCATAATTTTTCTGGACATTATGGAGTTCAACGACGCTATATGCTTCTTTAGGAGTAACGTGAGTTGATGAAAATGCATAAACCAATACGAAACTGAACTAGAATCAGCATATATAATTTTCTCGTCCATCGATATACCTCAAGAAAACTGATACATCATTATTTTTTTAGTTCTAGTAAACATTTCAAGGATATTTGAGGAAATCTGGATCATTTTTGCTAGACCAACGAAAACAGTATCCACCGTCTTTGGTGCACTGCTTAAAACAAGAACTGCTTAATCATAAAAAATACCGTCCGCCACTGACAAAAATGTGTTAAAGAATTCCTGTTTCAATCAGCATTGGGCCATTGGCTACTTTTTTCTTTATGATTCCCAATATTGCTGGGATTTTGAGATCATTGCAGCTTTTAAGCTTGGATAACTCATACTTGTGATTGTGACCTCACAAGCCCCCCAAGACTTGAAATGCATAGGAATATAACTGTGCAAATATCATCAGCAGATCGTAGTTTGTATGTTCTGTGATTCATGAGTGTGTGATGGATATGGCTAGTTGGTCCTTCCCGATTTTAGAATCCGTCGCCTTGGGAGATGAATCAGACGTTTTCAAGCGTCTGGGTCATCCTCTGAGCGTGGCAGAGCATTATTACCGCATCCACCTCAATGGAAGGGGCAACTATACCATTCCATCACCTCACAAGTGCTATCATCGTCTTTGCACGTTTGTGCATTATCCACGATTTTCTGTGATTGTCATCGGCTATGACATCGGAATCACACCTACGAGAAATCCTTAAATGATTGATTATTTATTGGTAGGAAGACTTAAAACGGTACTAGAGGAGGCGCCAAGCAATAAATTCCATTCCTTTCGAACCTGAAGCCCGTCGAAAGAGCAAGAGAGAGATGGACAGATAGAGAGAGAGAGAGAGACAGAAAAAAAACTGTTTGTTCACAACAGGCAGGACGGATGATGTGTTGCTTCTACGTGTATACAAATGGTTTTGTCGAACGGGTGAATGCCACGACGTTTCGTCCCGGTCCTATTGACTTCTACAGCTTTCCGATTTGTTCCTTCAGCCCAGCGACAACTGCTCCCGCCATTGTGTCGTATAATTGTGTTTGGACTAACGCTACGTTCATCCCTCTCGCCTGCTACCTGAACACGATTTATCACTTGTCTTCATTCCCATCTGATTTTTTTTCCTCTCCCATTTTTTTTCTGTTTCTCTTAATTTGAGGTTCGGGGTGCCGATACGCTGACTGTTGGTTTAAGGTAAAACCGTGACGGATCCAAGATCATCAATGGCTCCCTCTCGCGTCCGACTACGCTTTTTGTTGTTTCCACTACGTGTTTCTGATACGACTCGATACCCGAGTCCGATCGAGGAAAATGATTGGGGACCTGAACCGATTAGGAAATGTAAGAAATGTTTGTTCAAGGCGGCCCGAAGGACAATGGGATATATCCCTTTCCCTTGGAGGATCCAGTCGGTGGGAAAGGCGGCCTTCCATAGCCCTTCACACGTACAGAATTGGTTCCAGATCTTCTACTGTGCGTGTTGATTGACGTCAAAAATACGATCTCGGTGAATAAAAGATAAGGTGCTGATAGATACCATCCTCATGCTTCCAAAACTAGTTTCAGTCTCTAAGTTCAATTCTAATACGTTCTTAAGGCAGGTGTAATATCTCAGGTTGCGATTCTCTAAAATTGTGCATATTTACATAATGACGGCGTAATTTTAATGGATAGGTTATACATAACTTTAATTTTATACAAAGTAATAGCCAAACTAAACCGATTTAATTTTTCAAGGAATAAACTTGAAAGGGAAAAGTTGGATCCGATTCGAAATGGCGTTTGAGATCAATGTATTCTATACAAGGTGCCTCGAGGTGAGTTTCGTCATAACTTATCTTCTCAACTCCTACGCTCCCATCAAATAAAACAACAGAGAGCGGTTCCGTTGGGGAATAACAGCTATAGAACGCCGGCTGTGGTCCTATCTGCGAGTCAGGATCTTCTGTGGAACAACTGCTAAGGACTCCTCATGACAGTGATCATGTCGCGTTTCGTTTCGTGGGGCGCTTTTCGAAACCCACTTTATCGACGTATCGTTAGCTTATCTCGACACCTTTATCGACGAACGATTCACACGGCGACCCAGCGTCAACTATACGATCGCTAATGGCGTTCGCCGAGGCGTTCATTTGAAATATACGTCATCCAAGGATCGGTAAGGGGCTATTGCATTTTCGGGCGATACCAAGATGCAAGTTAAATTATTCCGTGTACCTAACTACCAACCCATCATGATACCTTTTTGTTTTTGATATGTGGACAGTAAAGGTGATTACCTTGAAAAAATGCACTAAGAATCTCTTGGCCACTCTACTTTCCTTGACCTTGCAGAAATATACAATATCAGAAATTGTTTTGATGAAGTATAGGCATAACAAAAACGTATCAGAATAGTGGAGTTTTGTTGCAGTTTTCGCCGTTCAATCGTTTTGTGACCAATGAAAGAGTAAATTTGTTTATTCAGTTGAAAAATTTGTTTTTCTTCAGCACTGCACAGCTGAATCATAAGTTTACCTCGCCAACCTGCTGAATTCAGCGAGCCCTATTAAGCTTCTCCTTTAGGTTTCTTTTAGCCTCAAAAGGTATCCTAGCACTTGATGGATGATTAAGGAAGTTACGACTTGTACACCCTCGTATTTAGTTAATTAAGTCATCTAAATTCAATCGATCTTGAACGCTCCTTTCATTTTTGTTGGTAATTGAAGGCTCGAAGAATTTCCTGTTAACTGACTAAGCACAGGAACCTAGTACAATCTTTATATTGTAATTTAAGCCAGAAAGATTCCAGCTGAAAGATTCTAGCTGTATCTCCAGCGACAGCTCTCCCTACTTTTATGGAATCTAATTTGAAGAATTCCTCTTATAGACGATGTACGGCAGATTAGTCTTCCGTTGGTAACGAATTACCTAAAATGGGGAATTTTGTAACTGGAATTTTCAGAAGAGTCACTACAAAATTTGTGGTAGTCTTAACATCAGTTGAAACTTTGGGATTTTTTTCACTTTGGCTTTGTTGAAATCTTGTTTTACCCACTTGGTATAGTTTTGGAAAACTTTCTCCATTCTTAACGTTACTGCACAGCATTTTTGGGATTCGTAGATTAGTTCTTCATAAAACCGCAATCTAATGGATTTTTCAAATTCAACATCACATCGTTCACAAACCTCATTGATTTCTACCTAGCCTTCACTTTTTCGAGTTAATAATAATCTAAAGTGTCGGAGCGTTGCATTTTGTGTGGAGAAAAAAAAAGTGTCGCGAAAAATTCCTTGACCCCCAGGCAAAAAACATATCCATGTCAAAATCTCTACAAGGCAAATTACCTGTAGAATCGCCTCCTTAAGTTTGGCCCGTAGTTAGTGTGGACACATTGTATAATATAGATCAAATAGATGAAAATGTTATAATAATTCAGTAAATTTTGTTATTTGACTTGGGTTTGCCTACACACACTAAATTTAATATATGGCCCTTTGCAAAATTGAGTTTGACACCCCTGATTCAGGTCAAACTTGCGGCAAGTTGTCGAAATTTCGTTTCAACATGTCGACTATCGGTGCATTTACTTTAAAACTCCACATAGATCGATCTTGTACTTAGTGATGATGATTTTTACCTGTGTTCAATTTCATAGCAGCTCACGATGCTGTTTCCTTCAAGGAAAACTCATCTTCGAAAAGGTTTACGAAGCTCGTACAGCGTATCGGCTTCTTCTTGAAATGTTCCGAGTACGTAAAGTAATAGTTGAATCACCTTCGCTAAAAAGGCATCTACCGTGGGTACGATTAGTTTTTCTGTTACGGAAATGATCAGACAGAACTTATGGCCAGTCACGGTGACTAATTTCATTGTTCTACAACACAAAATGAACTATAATATTAAATATTTATATTCAAAACGAAAAACTTTCCACCGGGGAACATAAATACCGACAACGGAGACGGGAGGCACTGAGATAATGAACTCGGCCTGAGAGAAGGAATGTTTTCCTTCGTCTTTATCAGGTTCTGGGAAAACGACACGGAGAAGGGATACTTTTAAACCATTCAAAGAAAAGGTTGTATGATCCACAAACCTTCTCGTTCCATAGTCCATAAACCTTCTCTGTGTCGTTTTCCCCGAACCTGATCGGAACGGAGGGATATGTATTCCTTCTCTCAGGCTGAGCTCATTATCTCACTGCCTCCATCTCCGTCGTCGGTAAAGCGTCCGATTTTTGTTCATCGGTAGATCGTTCTTTTTTGAATTCAAATATTGAATGTTAGAGTGTAGTTTATGTTGTAGAATAATGAAATTGGTCACCGCGATAGACCATAACGTCTTTCTGATCATTTTCGTAACAGGAGAACTAATCGTAGACACGGTAGTTGCCTTATTAGCGAAGGTGATACATCCATTACATTAGGTACTCGGAACATTCTAAGAAGAAGGCGCAGTACGATCTTCGTGAACCCTCTCGGAGAAGAATTTCCCTTGAAGGAAACAGCATCGGAGGTGAGAGCATTAGTACTAAGTACTTCCAGGATCAATGCAGTGGTGGCTCCAGCGCGTAGGCCAGGTAGGCCGGGCCTACCCTAAATTTTCAAAAATATACTAGCTGACCCAGCAAAATAACGTAATATAAATTACTTCTAGTTTCTAGATAAATTCTAGTGTAGACAAAAAGTAACTTACTTATAAGTGTGTAAGTATGTGGTGTATGCGTGAAATAGGCATGGAGCGCTATCAACGATAAGGGAATATAAACATAAAATCTCGTTTTTCAGTTCTGTAATGTAAATTTCATTTCAAATAGGGAAATGGGAGAGGCCAGTTAGTATTAGTATTACACACATATTCAAATCGCCTTCTATCGGTTTAACATTAATGTACTCGTCTGCACCAGGTGGGTGAATAGAACGCGGATTAACTTCCCGGGCTCTAATTTTAGTTGTTGAATACTCCATTAAGATATTATTACAAATAACAACTGTTATGCCAGTTGGGTGCCATGACAAAGTTCAAAATGAAAGCGGAGTGTAACTGGGTAGTAATTTCGATCAATGTTTCATCCGTATTCCAAAACGGCGTAGGTTGTTTTGAAATAAACAACGGCGCGAATACAACAGCCGTACGGCGTATAGAAAATAATTGTCACGGATAACAGTTGTTAGGTTGGAAAAGGGCTAGAAGACAACTCGGCAACGAAGGGAGTCCCCCCCTCTTTGCGTCTAATTGCGGTGCACGGCCATAGTTACAACGAGTCATAACTCATATTACCCCTAACCTAACCTGACACTGTGCCAGACTCAGGTGAACCCAACTCGACTCGTAACCTTCCACGCCGACCTCCCCCTTTCTCGTCGAGTGTTATTCGACATCTTCACCAGACTGTGAAATTAATTCCACAATATCTGAGCCTACTTAATTTAATCGTATAAGAGCTCCGTCTTCTACCACTTGAACCCCAAGGGCTCAATTTCCTTATTTTCATTTTCTGGCTGTAAATTATTACTTGTAACTCACAAGACCCTAAGGGTGTACGAGATACCAACGAAGAATAATCCCTTTTACACTAGACTATGTGACAGTGACGCACAAGACGTACTGGGAAAATGAGGTAGTATCACTTTTGTGTTCCGATATTTATGTCACTACTCGAGCTAGCATATCTGAACAATTGAAAACAATGCTTCTTATTAAATCTTGAAACTAAAACTTATT
Source organism: Creontiades dilutus (assembly GCA_031894815.1). Taxonomy (NCBI): domain Eukaryota; kingdom Metazoa; phylum Arthropoda; class Insecta; order Hemiptera; family Miridae; genus Creontiades; species Creontiades dilutus. Next base: position 418,573 of record JAVIWC010008758.1, on the reverse strand, counting down.
TTATATCTTTCCATTTAGATGCAACATTGAGCTTAATTACCTTCAAAGATGCCCTCACTCATCCGTCTCCATACGGGGGGATTGAGTTGGTTGAATTAGATCGACTGGTGGTACTCATAACTTTCCCATTGCAAATGTTTACTGTACAAGCTGTTGTATTTTATTAATTATTCAATTTAGGGAAAAGGGGAGCACACACATTACACGAGAGTTCAAGATGAGTAGTGTTCTTTAATGACCTTCATCTAGGTAGGTAGGTGGGTAGTTACATTGGTAGGCAGGTAATTAATCCCTTTATCAAATACAAAAATATATTCGGTAGGTTTATTCAATTATATTGGCAGGCTGCTAATTAATCATGGATGCTACGTTTACGTTTGTCTTTTCCGGTTTGAAGATGAACAACGTTATATTTGGAAAAAGGTTGTCAGGTCTGTAATTTCTTCTCTAAAAAGGTACAATCAAAAACCGTGCTTTAGGTTGCAATCTATGGAATCCAATTTACTAGTTTTTCTATATCCCAGGTTTTAGTTTTAGACAGTTTTTTTTTGGAAATACTGCTGATTGTTTTGTACTGTCGTCAAAAGATGGTCTGCGATTGGCTCCATACCTCAATGTGAAGCTGTATAACGGGTGATTCATTCGGTTAGACGAAGAAACTGACTATTAGGTAACCTAGTCTCCTGCATTTCCAACCATTTAGACCCACCTCATGTTTCATTGAATGTCCAGCATCAAAGCTCACGGAGCAGCCATCCGAGGCATAAGATCTGTTGTCGGAGAGAAGGTGCTAAACAGAAACTTGACCGACATCACTTTCATTATCGTTCTACCCGCAAAGGTGATGAAATGTGGCATCCGTTGCGGGCAAGCCCCCAATAATAACGCGCTTATCCGAAGAATATTGTGGTTCGTTGGCCCTAACTATTGAAAAATGCCCTAACGGAGGCTTCAAGGATACGTTAATTTCGTTTTATAAAAAGGCGGTGGTTAGCGCGCGGTAATTATACACCAAAGCGGGGCTGGCGATCAGCTGTTCTTCCGTTTTTCTTCCCTTGGGCAATAAATCCAACATTCCGGACAACCTTGTATAGCCCAGGAGATCTCCTCCGCAAACTAGGCGGTTTTTATTCAAATTCCATTTGCTCAAAATTTTTACTTTAAAAAGATTATATTATTTCATTTTACTGTATAAAAGGACTCATTATATTTCTTCTTACATGCCTTCAAGCTCGGGTACAAGTGCGTTTGGTGTAGGGCTAGTGATGGAATAATTTTCGTGGACTTTTGTAGTAATGTAGAGCGTTTAAAATCAACAAGATTTTATAGATGGTGTGATTGTATAGTAACAACGATACAACACTTGGATATCGCCGGCAGTACTCGCCCGCAACTGGAACATTTCTGTGGGTATGACCAATCCAGCTACCTGGGAGACATTCAATGTGGTGCCAAGAACGTTGTTCCGCCGATCGAAATATCAACTGCTCATTTCGGCAACACCCCTCGAGGCGGACGCATTGTTATTCCAAAATCGGCAGAAGTTAAAAGAAAAAAGGGGCCCTCCTCGGAAAACAGGTCGGCTCGCCTCGCTGGTTTTCGACAATGGATTGATTTCTGCTCCTCAAACCCGATCGCTTCTGTATCCTTAGGAAAAATGAATGAATACAAAGGAGCCAATCCGAACTGTTTTTCGGTGATTTCTCAATTTTTAAAATTCGTGTTGATACCGAATGCTTGAATCTTGGATCAGTAGGTTGGAGAGAGCTGTTCTGACATCTGTCGTTATCATTCCATGGTAGCAGAGCGTAGTTACGAATACGGCTAAGTCAGGAAGGGATATTAATTCCAAACATTATAGCCTGAACATAGAACTAGACAATCGATCTTTAATTTTCCATATCACTCTAACTAAAATTTATTGACCATAGTTTGCTAAAACTACCGCTATATGGCTCAAAATCTCAACAGTAGTTGTGACTAGGCACCACACAATCCAATGTGACCACCAAAAATCCGTTGAAAATTGAAGGGAAGTTGAAAAATGGTCACGGTAGATTCATGCATGAACTGCATCGGAATTGGTTCATCTGCAACCAATGCGCATGCGCAAAGTTTTAATTATTCGTCATCGTCAAAGCTCTGTAACTATCTGGTTAATTTAAATCGAAATTGAAGCTAATTGAGCGGGTTTGATTTAGTGGGCACTCGGCAGGTGTCGGCATAGTTTGTACGCTATTCTTCAATTGACTGACTTAAAAAAAAAAAAAATAAAAAAAAAAAAAAAAAAAAACCACTGATTTGATGTAGGCGTTAGTTGAATAAACGATTGAAGCAACCTTTGTATTTTAAGGCAGAAATAGTTCAGAATCGTGGCGCCTGTAGTAACGCCTTAAAATTTACTCCTTGACATTTATCATAAAACAGTTGATTGGTTTATTTTTTGAACCTCAAAACCCATATACGTCTCGAACATGCGTTTCATTAGTTTAGTTCAATATTGAATCTCACGATAAAGAAAGAAAAGGTCCAATTCGTGCAATGAAACTACTTCGTAATATGCCTATAACATTTAACTCTAATAAAAAAAAATATTTAATTAATATCTCGATTTCCCCATGTATATCTCGTTAATGTATTTTGCAGCTCTCAGATCAACCCGGGGGGTAGCTTCTGACGCCTTTAATGCAATCGATACAATTAGCGGCTAAATTGCATCGGATTCCTCGAACCTACAAAGAAAAAAAATTATAATTGCGATATTTTACGAGAGAAGTTCAGATTATTGCGTCGCGGGGAAAAATAAAAACGGATTCGTAAGTAAAATTTATGGATCGATTCCATTTTTTTCGGTCTGAGCCAGTTTCGCCGTAATGACAAGCGGGTCTTAACTGGTCATCTTTACTTGCCAAAGCAATGAAATAAGACGTAAACAGTTGGCGGGTCGTTGGACGCGTATTGGATAATAAATAATGGGCTTAAGCAACCAAGAGGCATGGCCGTCGATAAATTAAGTCCATCTTTCATGCGAGCCGTCGAAGAGGGATGTAGGAACAAGGATTAAATATTTTATATGGTGGTTGTACAGTGAGATCTTCATTAGCGAACAGTTCTTGTTGGCGAAATCCAAGAGGTAAAGGTCTTGTTCTCAAGGTCCTGGTCAAAACACACCAAAATCTACCTTAACCACATTCTTGACAGCCATTGTTAAATATAATTAAACCGACACATGTTTTCTCTTCCATAGAATTTACTCATGAAACTTCGTTACAACGTGAGTCTTTAGTTTCAATGAATGATTTCTGTTTAATAAAGAAGGTAGTTCCTTAAGGTAGTTCATTCTTCTCTCTTATTTCAATTTGACATTTTCTGTCTTTACTTTATCATATGGACTCAAAAAGCGTTGCATTATGTAAAAGCGTTATAGTTGATTTCTAATGATTTCACGTACAACCAATACGTTTCCGGCGAAATGAAACTTCTCAAGTTTTCTACGAATAGAATGGACAACAACTATCAGAAATGGCTGACTCTGAAAGCAATCTGAGCATATATAACGAGAAGGTAGCTCATAAATTCCGGCTAAAGATTCGTACTAAAGGAGTAGAGAGGCTCTCATGTACTATTCATGGTGCTAAAATCAGCGTAAAGTACCGTCAAACATTTTGGGACATCAAAATACTGATGTTACTCTAACAGTAATTTCTAATCACAGTTTGAATGTAATTGAAGGTGGAGACCTACAACGTCAATATCTTGTCGATCGATTTAAATTCGGTGATTCCAAAGCTGACCTCTGAACATATTGAACATCTAACGTTAAACCAGCTTCACCATTTTTAAATCTTGCAGATGATTGTTGAACTATCGCTATAAAATCTCGCCAGTATTCTAATAGTGACTCCAAATTCATAGAAGCCGAAATAAGTTAATTATTAAAAGACCAGCAAGCAGATATTTTGAGTTACAGCAAACGATCTGTGAACTTGTTGCTAGGGGCGTTGGGTTTCATGTATTACTAGGAGGAAACTAGCAGATAAGCAAAAAAATATTGTTTTCCTGGATCAAATCTTGAATATTTTTTAATCTAAATTTTCTGGTGGACTTTTTGTGAAGGGGCGGGCCTGTATCGTCAAGAATGGACACAATGAGAGACGACCGCTCTCCATTTTTCATTATAAGTTGAATAATGTTGAACTTACCTATTCACCAAGTTAAATTTAAGGATCGTCTGCACGTAGTTTTGATCATGGCTGTTTAACTATTAATAAAAACCTTTTGCTCGATAATCAATCTCGTAATCAATGTTGGCGATTGGGAGGGCTTTGGCCAATGGTAATCGTTGTTTTCTCGCACCATTGAAGACTACGATCTTGAGGTTTGTTGAATTTGAATGGAAGGGGTTTCTACCTGTTGGTTTGACAAATTGTGACTTGGGAGTAAACTATTCGTAGAAAAATGATAATGTAGTTGATTTTTCGGGGTGGGCCTCGGGAAAAGGTGTTTTGTATGTAAATGTAAGGCGCCCGAAGGCGTGTACACTCGCATTTACGTACGTTCGAACACAATAGTACAATATCGGCCGTGGAAACTGACCCTTTGGAACAGATGAAGTTGATATTACCATCAGAAAAGAGGCTCGAGGAATCGTTAATAAGCCCTGAAAATTCGAAGAATGACCGCGGGCGTGGTTCTTTTCCCCTGTATTTACGGGCGGAGGTGACCCAACGGAACGCCCTAGAAGTGAAATATGGACCTATAAACTTGATGGGGAGAACCAGTTGTGTCACTGGACCGCGACCCCGGGTTTATCTCGTATTGGTGGCTCCTTTGTGCGGGAAAACCATCCGTTAATATCGTTTTGACTGGCGGAGATATAGGACGAGGTGCGAGGGGCGTGGCGAGTCAACAATGGTTGTCAACGCGTTCACATTAAAAGATGCAGTTGCCCGCGGGGCCCCGAGGGTGTCCCGTTCAAATAAACTGTCGCAGTTCAGGTCGGCGATTTGAAGGTTAACAAACACCAAGGACGAAAAGAAATACCTCCCTCGTAAAAACCCACCAAATCGGTGGAGTCTGCACTATAAAATTTCCGTAATTATATTGAAATACTCGAGTATTGTAATATTTCAGTAGAAATTAGATCTATAAAAACTTGAAAGAAACATATTGTAAGTAGGTTATGCATCACACAGACGTCGCTAAGTAGATACATATAGTTGAGGAAAGCAAACGGCCGAACGTAAGGCAAGGCATTCGTTGAAAGAACGTATATCAATAGCGATCATAAAAACGTTCGTGTTAAATAGAAAACATTTAATATTATGTTTTTTTAAATAAGTCAGCCCATTGATCACACCCTTTATAATTGACCAAGAACTCCCCCCCAAAAGTCCCCTCAAAAGTGGTTTTTGACCCAAGTTTCATCCATTTTGGTCCTATAGTTTTTTAGTTTCGGAAAAAAGCTCTGAACGGTGACGGGCGGGTTTTTTCAAATTCGATTTTCGGAGTCTACCCATTTTGATATATAAAACAACTCATTTTGATGAGCCGGGATCAATGTTTCATAATTGAATATAATAAACCAGAATGCGTCAACGAATGATACATTATAATCTAGGTATAAATACAGAAATGTAGGCGCATACTTGCCGAATGTCAGTTAATGAAATAAAATAAAACACCCAACTACGCTTCCATAGTCCATTTGATTAGACTCTTTTTGCATAGAAAAGCCTATTGAAAATGGGCAATTGGTGGATGACAATAATTGTTTTGACTTCTTGGATTGACAGTTTTATTTGAGTAATAAAATTGTCATCCCGTCACCCTAAGGATTATGCTGCTGAATCTATACAGAAGCATTTCAGCACGAATTCCGGATCCGACCCCTTGAATCGGCCTGCCCATGTGAAGATGGATGCAGGATGGTGCCACTTCTGGCTATGCCATCGGAAAATCCTGAACACCTACCACATGAACGCTCCTCCTGCTAAGACCATGATGATAATCCTGTCCTTGAAAGGAATCCAGCTTGTGTCAGCTCAGATATTGGCCTCTCGTTCCTCACATCTCCCCAGGTATTGGTTGTCGCAGTACACCTTTATCTGGCCGGGTTGTAAATCTTCCACCTGAGCTATTGCTTGGAGTAGAGCAACAACTTGATATTCCACACATTTTGGCAGAGATGATATTCTCATAGATCTCCTTTCTGAACAGGTATTGATCAATGAAACATCAACAACATATGCCCTTAGCGGTGTCAATACCATCAGTTCAGGTCAGTATACACGATCTTCTAGGTAAAAGTGTATAGGAACAACAAAGTTGTCTAACTTCTGTAGTGGAGCAAAACATATCATGCATTCTCTACTAGAATTCTATTCCCAGTACATTTGCACAACTGTCTTTTGTTCTTTTGGGCGTAGAAAAAAAATAATAGAAAAATGGGTTCAAATATAATTTTTACTGATCAACTACCCATCACTGTCTGGCACAGTTACCCTAACCTGGTTTTCTTAGACAGGACTTTTTTGTTGCAGGCTTCAAACAAGGTCTCTCTTTCTTTCGGGATTTCTTGGAAGCTTTGCCTACATCTAAAAACGCCTTCGCGTAGAAATCTTTCGAAGGGGAAAATCTTGGCCGGGGTTGACACGGAATGGCGTCTGGAGTTACCGTAGAAGGAACAAATGGATCATGTACCTTTCCTGTCCGCTCTTTATATGAAAAATCTAGCGGACCATCTCGCCACGCACGTTTCTCCCGTAATGCCCGAATCTGAGCAAAAACACTGCTCCAACTTTTTTTCTTTGTCTTTTTCGAACGAACTAAAACCGATGCACGTAGCCCGGAGAAGAGAGATTTGGACGGATCATTCCCCCATACAATACCCTTTATATCTGCGTGGAAACTTTTTTTTCTTGTATAATGTTATGTTCGATTTCTTCACGTTGCCCCACCGAAGGAGAGTTTGAAAAAAACTATCCGCTGAACGATGGCCAATCAAAGGTTTTGCTTCAGGTCGACGTATTATCTTGTTTCACGGAAAATGTTTCATTTTTCGGCGCCTTAACATTTTTGATCCTTCGTCACCCAAAATTTCAACAACCGTCAAAACAAAACAAAAAAAGTTAGGTAAGTTCTTCAAGTTCCAGTGTAGCATCCTCGCTTATTTTAGTATGGATGTATGAAATTTGTTGAAGAAAAACAATACAGGCTTAAATGGCTGAACGTAAAACAGATCCGTAATATGTGTAATAGATGTGGACTGTGCCTCTCTTCCTTTTCTTGAAACTATTGCACCTGTTCATACAACTACTTGGAGTTTTTTAGCTCCAGCGGTGTTGTCTTTTCTGACACCTCAGAAAACCTTGTCACCTCAGCTGGAAGGGGCTAGTCCTTCTCTTACCTCCTTGATACATGGTAGCAGAACAGGGTTACGAATCACTCAATCTCTAATATTGACTGTGTGGAATGTACGAATACGCACATGGTAATACGCGTAATGGAGTTGTCACTTGTGCAGCTTACTTGTGGGACAAGTTTTTGTTTTTTAAGTCCAAAACAGTATTTTCATCTTTAACTAGCTTCTGCCTGTACTATTCTTCGATATATTTTCATTAATAGTAGAAAAGTGCGGAATTAGCTGGGAGCACGGTAGGCACCTATAGCAGTTTTCTAGAGGACGATGAAGTACTACTAGGGAACTGGTGGCATTTGGTATACGTAACGTTTAGATATTGAACTAATGACGTCCTCATTCTACAAAATTTTTATTTAATTCTACAAAATTCATATTTAAAATGAAAATGGGTCATCTCTCGAAAACCCAACCTTCCATTTCATACAGCTCACACACTTCACATTATCATCAATAATCAATTATCGTCTTATTTCATTATGTATGTCCATGTTTAACCAACTTGAATCATCAGAATGGAAACTGTATGGGGTTTTGGATACCTAATTTATATCTTCGCTGCATTCTGACATAGCCACATTTATTCCAATTAAAACTGCATGGCCATTATATTATTTATTAATCGAGAACAAGTCCAAGAATTATAGTTTAACTATAATACCTACTACTAAATAAAAACATTATTTCAACGTACTTTTGATAAAATCGTTTTCTTTTTCCTTTAAAATGTCATTTGATTTAAAATGTGATTCTTGCTCGTTCTTGTAATTATAAAAATTTTCAAATTGTTTATAGCTGCTGTTTTTTTCTGTGAGAATTTCGGTAGCTCTTGCCATTTTGTCCAAGGGCTGTTGATAGTTAGACTATTTTCTTGTTCTTGTTTTCAGGTGTCTCATAACCAACAAGGCCAATGAAAGGTAGGGGCTGTTGTTGGGATTCCCTCTCTCCTTCAACCTTCACCCGCTCTTTATTATTCCTTAAATATATTTATATATATACTATATAAATACTTCTTTGTACATGTATTTTCATTTTGTCACTTATTTTTTCAATTCAATACGGAAAGGGCCGGTTCATCAGTCGTATTCGTTAGGTAGTTTAATCGCCCGTTTTAATTCAGCGATTAAACCTGTATTAAACAGTGCTGTCACATGTAACCATCAACAATCACGTCAGTGCACAGTCATTTTGTGTTTGTCAGTTCTCGCCTCGTCAAAGCATGAATCAAATGGTTGCTTTTTTTCTGTTATAGGCGAAGTCCCACTTTAAAACGAAAATAAAGTGAGGATGTTTTCATTTTGGACAAAGTTCTGGTTCATACGATGAGTAACCAGCCTAACATTGCCTGCATATTTCTATTAGGCACTCTATACATCTATGACTGTAAATACCCATCAAATATACGTTTAAAGTTCACAGCAAATATTGATTTCAATTTGATAATTCATACGCTTAAGAGAATTCCTGTACGTGGACAGTGTGATGCATTTTTCTCAAATACGAAAGACGGAATATCTTTTCTTTGAAATCTACTTGTGGTATGTTGTTAGCTAACATGGGATATCACGGATTATAGCTATTTTTGGATATTATGCTTTGCTAGTTAATTTTGTTCAACGACAACCCAAAACAAGGCAAAATGATAAAACTGTTTGTCATTTGCCGATTGGCTCATCCACGTATTATTAGTGCATAAGGGATCATAGTACCTTTTTGGTTTTCTTCCACAAGCGAAGGGCTGCTACTAAGTATTGCCTACCTACGAGTGAGATGCGAGAATTCATCTTTGTTGCGGTGGTAACTCTATTTTGCCTCTTCTAAACCACCATTAGCTCCTTTAGGTTAAATACTACTATTACCAGCTAATTAGGTTGAATACTCTGATTCGAGAATTAGTTACTGAGAGATTTAGAGGGAGATTCGATAAACCGGCCCTAAGTATAATTTTCTATGGTATCTAAGTGTTTTACTCATCCACGTATTTTTTTATTCATTTATTTATTTTTCGAACTTTTTCACCCAGCATGACCTTCGCTTTTTCATCTCAGCCTAACCCAATGTTAGCGATTGAATGGACTTTAGTAACTTGATACGAGTTTAACACACCGTAGAAAGATTTTAATATACCTATTACTGTATTCGATGTTTTCATTAGCAGGAAAATGTTAAAATCAATAAGAGATCAATATTTCCCTCCTGTATATAATCACTACTACGTTCGGTGAAATTTATCCATTCATTTTGAGTTGCTCATAATATTTCATTTAAAATTTGATCGTATGCCGGTTACTTATTGCACTGCATGATAATATTATCCTAGCACGTGTGGATGGAAATAACTTTGTCCAAATATATAGTTTGTACATAGTAATTAAACTAAGAACTAGCCGGTTTTTCCGATCTTTATACAAGATGAAACGGATCTCAGTTCGGAATTAAACGAGAAAATGTGGTTACCTTTTTGGGTAGACCAGTATTGAATTGTACGATTTCAACATTCTTTAAACACTCTTTCTTTATGCGAACACTCCCATTTATGCGAATTACGAAAAGATCTGACATTTAATTAGCCACTTGATGAAAAACGGGAAATATTTTATAATTGCTAACCACACCAAGAAAGATGTGTCCTACCATTTTAACGTGTGTCGTGTTTTACCGCTGGGATGTGTGGTCGAAAATCAAGTGACTTAATCGAATTTCATACAGAACACCTTGGTACAGATCATTCCGTCGTTACATTCAATGCTTACATAGGAATGTTCGTTAAGATGTCGTGTTTGGTTTCAACAGGAAATTTTTGGACGTAACGATAAGAAGCTAGGTTTACACTATCGACTCAAGAATATCATTTAATTTCTTTCATTATAGCATTTGCACGTCAAATTGGAGATTTTCCATTTCAAATTGGAGGTTTTACACATCCATTTGGAGGTTTTCCATTTCAAATTGGAGGTTGACGGAAATGGTTCGTTTCACATTAGTTTTAATCGCCGCTAGCCCGCGTAGAAGGCGGAAACACCCCGTGATTCTGAAAATACCTACTCCGTGCAACACAACATGAAGACATTCAATCCGTCCCTTCCAAATGTCATTCTTTTGAAGGTGCCTGTTGATTAGCGTTATCTAAACTCTCTAATTGCCGCCGTTAGTTACGACTTGCTTTATTTTCGTGACTTGAGTTCGGACGACGAAGAAATACGACCGCGTTTCGTTCGCCGATCGAACCATGCGGTAAGAAGTATTGCGAGTGACCAAGATGCTGAAAACGAGGGAATTCCTTCCACTACCCGACGATGTCGAGGACAATACGGTAGGTACACTACAGCCTATAGTGTAGAGACATTTTTCTTTGTTCAATAGTATATAATAAAGAGAAATGTTTCTTAGAATGTACGAAGAAGGACATGCTACTAAAAATACGGCTTCTATAATTGGCATCAACATTTTTTCATTCTTTTCCGTTCATTATATTCATTCTTACTTGTTGAATGTTACGTTTCATTCGCTAATGTTGTTATTGCTTTCCCAGAATCAAATCATGTATTTCTGTCATCCATCAAATTGAAATGTAAAATCTCCAATTTGAAATGTAAAACCTCCAATTTGAAATGTGAAACCTCCAAATTTGAAATGGAAAACCTTGAAATTGATGTGTAAAACCTACAATTTGACGTAGAAATGCTATATAATCGATCGTGATTTACTGTTCCTTCAATATTGGTATTTAGAGGTTGCAACACACGGTTATTTCACTTCCACAATGCAAAAACAGAAAGTTCTTCCTGCCTCAACAGTCCCGCCTGTGTTCGCAAAAGCAGTTGCAACGACCTCGTTGGTTCGAATGGGTATTTCATTCGTGAGAAATGACTGTGGACCAAGGACAATCGTATGGAAATTCAACTATAATTGAGCTTATTATATTATACCTTCTCATTGAGTTGGGTTGAGTGTGAGCCGTTCAAATTAGTTGTTAGCTAGTATATTCGTTGCACAAACAAGCTCTGGGAATTCTCTTTCATTCGCATTGACAACACTTCGGCTTAGACGGTCCTCATATTGGTCTCATGCCGGGAATGAATGGCGGGATCTAGATTCAATACAGAAACTTCGAAGCGTGTTTATACAAAATTTTAGTCTAGCTGAACAATCAATTACGTTATAATTGAGACATCGTGATGAGCATGCGTAGAATTCGAATGTTTTAGTTACCAGCTAAATTGAGAATGGTATTTTCCTTTCCAAGTCTATTTTTCTGTTGAGGAAGCTTCAAAGAAGCGTTTTGAAAACGGAAGAATTCGATTTTTGCCAAAATGTGTAGGCGTGTGGTCCCTGCGTTGTCGGTGAAACTAAGTGTCTAGTGTTCGTCTGATTTTGATGGAATTTTCAGGGAATGTGATAGTTAAGCTGCTCCCTAATTTCATTGATCTCTTATCAAATTTCGCGATACGCATCAGCAAACATAAAATCTATAACTTGGGTGATTGTTTGAAGTTCAAACAATCTCCCAAGTAATAGATTTTATATGTTCAACCTCTGAACCAACGAAATCATTCGCGATGAAGTTAAGAAAACCCATTTCAATGTAGAAAACTGATAATAATGAAGAAAAGTTTCCATTTCCAAGGAACATGGGCGGATTAGGTCGAAATTTTTGGGGGTGCCAGTGCTCCCCCTCCCCCCCTCCCCGGGAAATGTTTGAAAAATACAAGCTAAAAAACCGTGTTTTCAAATGATGCTAAAATTATTATTCCAAAAAAATTTTCAAGGAATGTTTTCAAGCTATCTGATGCGCATTAAACTTTTACTAGTTAATTATTATTTCATAAAAAATTTTCAAAAATCGGAATACCTTTTTTTTTTTTTTTCAATCGTAAAGTAAGGCAATTTAATTAGAATGAAAATGCAGGTTTGTCAGAAAGGTAACTATTTCGCCCAATAACTAATAGCATTTTATCATGTTATAATGATTGGATATTCCGATCATTAGTTCTTATTCCTGATTGCGATGTAATGAGCAAATTTTTCCCAATGAAACGCAATAATTATTATTTAATTTGTTGGTACGCCCCAAATCGAACCTACCATTTTCGACGGCTTAATAAAACTTTCTGCTGCGAACAAAATTAAGACGGGTAAAATGGTATATTCTGATTTTCAACGTGTCCTCTTCAACAGCTTTCAGTTTGAAACGTTTTGTAATTTCCCGAGATTCCTACTCAATCATGAGTGACAGTTTAACCCTGACACTCGGAGAATCATAGTCGTGGGACAATGCGGTTATTGCTTCGAGTGGACTCCGAAAAAAATTCGATCCATCTTCAATTGTGGAAGTCGAGTGTCTGCGATGCGCGCGGTTTTTTTCGCCCTTCTCTCTGTGCTCTCGAAATTGATGGGGAACCATAAAGAAAGAACTGCCCGTGAAAAAAAAGCGCTCCTGGCGGTAGCATAGTGCAATGTCACTGTTACGGCATTGTAACTCAAAAACGAAACGGGAGGGAATCGCCCCTCAGTGTTAAAGAAGTCACCAACCCACCGCACAATAAACAGATATGGCACAGCCGACGTGTGACTCGACGGTTTCTATTTACAATTGACACACAATCGGACCCGAAAAAGAGCTGGAAGGGAACAGTGGTTCCCCTCTCGCGTTGAAAAAACAACCGGGAGCCGATCGGAGGTGGCGGCGCGGTGCGGGGGGTTCGCGCGTTACTCTCAGCCATCTGCAGGGGTGCGTCACCCGCGCGGGGAACAGTTGTTTTTTCGAGGGTGTCACGTTATATGTCTACAACGAAGGAAAAAAAACTGTGGTGTTTACTTTCGGCAAATATTGGTTTTGACGTCTCTATCGCTAAATGGACGTTGTCTCAGTATGACACCTTTCGCCCCCAATTGGAGTTGGATGTTGAAGTTGGTTTCGTCAAATGATTCATTAAATGCCAAGTTGTATCCAGCCACTTTGCAACCCTAAAAACTTGGCCTACATCTTAAGACGTGATAGCTTGTATATTACTAGCAGTTTCCTCTTTTTTGGATACGTTATAGACAATGTGCGAAATCCGCCATTATAAATAATGGCTACTAATTCTATAGAATGACTATAACGGGCAGACAATCTATGAAACGTTAGCTCTTTCACACATTGTCGTATAGTTGCTGTGGGCTACTGGGTAATGTGTAAAATATCTCATTTTAACCAGTTCAAGTTAATTTTTGTTACCTACTTTAAACAAATCTCTATTCCTCCGAAAAGCTTTCTATCTTTAAATCTACACATGGTACTTAATCTAAAGGTAATGGCAGTTTTTATTCTAATGTGGATGATTACAACGGAAGGTCACCACCGACATTGGCAATTCAAACAAATAAACAACCTTGAAATGTTTGATTTATAGGTTTAACTTTTATCAATATCAAAAGATACATTTAAAGAATGGCAAAATCGTTGATTAATCTATTTCATATGTCACTCATGGCGCTACGGGCATTTGTATCCTTCCTAGCCATTCATAATGCCTGGTCATAACAATGTTTTGGTCATAACAAAACCTTGAGCTATTCCACAGGAGATTCCTTCAATTAAAATCGTATGATAATTTGGAAGATATGCTTATTGCAAGGATTATGATGAGATGTAAAGGATACAATTATTATTATCGTGTTAAAATCACGTCTTAATCAAATCGTCATTTCCCAACCCCGAACTCCCTCCGTATTTTAGCAAGATCGGACGAATAAGAAATGTTGACGCCAACACAATGAAATTATTAATAATTGTTGAGCGATGAAATTGATCGATGTTCATCCATTTTCAGCAAATATCAAATCAACATCGAATGAAAACTGTCTAAAAGTGCTATAATTGAGCAAAATATGTCGAATAGGCCCTGAGAAAATTAAGCTCAATAGGTTTCACCATTGTAAATTGTGAATAGTGAATTACTACATTTTGAACAAAGGGACACATTCCCTCAAAATTCCATCAAAATCGCTTGCAGTGTATAAAATAGTCCTCTAATGAGGGTTTGCGGAAATACAGGCGGACATGCACAAAAAAACTAATGTTCAAATTGGTCAAGTAGTTAAATAGCTAGTGCAAAATTTGATTTTGGTGATCGTTTTTAATTTTCTTTTGCATATGAAAACAATGTCAGACCCGGGTCGACTCGGATATAATGATTCGCTATTTTCGTACTAAAACAAATTAAATCCTTTCTGACTTGCTGCGACGTACCTCTTCCTGTTTAGATATGTACACGGATAATTTCTTTGAACCCTTTGAGATGATCCTAACTTGTATTTCGCTTATAAACATCACATAAGTTATGTCTAGTTGTAACCTCATGTAGAACCTTAAATTATGTTAGGTGTTGGTATAAAACCACTTTTCTGAGGAAATCTTTGTTCAAAATAAAGGGTGTTCTGAAAGTCGCTCTGCGCTGTATTGTGTAGTGAATAGTAATATAGGAACATAATCGTAAACTTTTTCCTCTTTTCCGTAAAAAATGGAAAGAATGGAGGACTTCTCATCTTAAAAACATTTTCGTGGTCCATTTTCGACTTACCACTATTTTGCAAAATCAAACATTACGGGAATTCAAAACACCTGACCGTTCTTCAAAGATCCACCAAATTGCTGCAATCAATATCATCGCTGTTCATTTCTGATTGCATGTCCAACACTTATCTGCATAGACGACGCTTTAATTAATCGTTCTCTTTCCATCATCATAACCATCTCACGAGTTTGATTCCACCGTACTGCCAGTGCTAACCGCAATCTTTCCATCAACTGCATTTTTACCTCGAACGTGCCTGGGAAGTCCATATTAATTTCTCCTAATTAAAAACTAGATAAACTACTTAACAAAGAATAAACTATACCTCCGACGATCAGGCATTCGTTTTTCCGCCGCAGTCCGTTTTTAGCGCTGTAGTCAGTTAGTTAGCGAGAGATTTACCCTTTTCAAGGTGTATGCGAACCATTCACTCCGCGCCGTCTACCCCCAAAGTTTATTACCATAATTAGTGCCGACGGATAACTCCGCAACCTGATACTTCCTCGATTGTTATACGAATCCTTGTTTTTTCACACCGGTTCGAGTTTCTGTGAGAATTAACATGATTTTGTAAAACTTCTTGATGAGAGCGTTTATGGTGGTTAAACGTTTCCACAGAAATTCTGAACATGATACCGTACATCCTGACGATTGTCGTTTAGTACTGTCTGTTTTGTCGTTTATGTACTGTTTATTTTCACCTTTGTTGTGGTATTATGTTCATACGCTTGAAACGTTCAGGTTTCATGTGGGAAACAAATGATAGTGAGGAGGAATTTGCTGAAGTCGTATTTATAATTAAGCAGGTCGGATTTATACTCATAGTTTGATGCTTTACTTGAAACATTCGCGCTCAAATATTGATGTTGAATTCTTTCTATATAGATGTCGAGAAGACAGAATTATCAGGTCAGAACCGTTGAGTGGAAAATATGAATAGGTTCACTTTGGTTTATTTCATCCTGACGGTGCTGATTTTAGTTAACCTATACTGCTGATGTCCAGATTGAAACATATTTATGCAGGCATTGATAAATTTACTGTGAGGCTTCACTCTATAATGGTACTGTATAATATGTACACCATTTTCACCAATGTGTCATCGAAATATTATATCTAATCATTGGGGACAGCAAGTAGAAGCAAACAACTAAAAACTGTTAACTCATGGAGTGAAATTATTTGTAAGGAATTATGGAGCAAAAATTATTATTAAAAAATAATTCTTCATGAAACCTTGAAGGGCTGTAGGGGTTTTATAATTCAATCTTGGATGCATATAAGGTTGGGTATTAATGTTACTACGTAGTTGATGGATGTTACACGCATGAGCTTGAACAATATTTTTGGCAAACTCTTGGAAAGAACTTACACAGAACCTTACAATCATACGGTGTTCCTGTATCTATTTCAATCTCCATTTCTACTGAACAATAGATCTCAACAGCTATTTCCATCACAATGCTGTCAATGAGAATCAAGCTCTGTATAAATCATGACATGATTGTATCGTGTCATGGATGTATTATGACGACACATCGTATCGTTTCACATCATACTGGATATTTTGTGATCAACAGACTCTGAATTCATGCATTATGAACTCGCTTAGAGGAAATTATTACTTAGGCACCAACTTTGAGATATTGTGTAGCGAGTGGCTGTGAAGTACTTGAAAAAGTTGTAAATGTTATTTTAAGATTAATGCCTTAATAAAAGTTTTTTTTTCGTTGGATTATCGGACAACAAATGAGATCAGAAACGACAATGATAAAACTCTTACTGACGATGTATACGATCAACGTTATGGCTGGATTAAAAATATCGTTAACACTCTTGTTCAAACAGTTCCTTGTTTAATGACCGTCGATGAGGTTTTCTCTTTTACCTATAATATGGCATTGTCGGAAATTCCTGAAGAAGTTGGTTTGTTACGACCGGATATGTTGAATTAGAAAAAAACAGTGATCCAACATTGAATAATTTCACAATCAAGTTGTGCCCCTACTGAGGATGATTTAGTAGTGCAACGGTGAAGTTTATCATGATTTCATTTTGGATTTAAATGGTATGGAGTGTTTGATGATGAACGAATCCGGTGTTGTATTGATGCACGTGAAAACTGGCCATTTGTCCATCATCACGCTCTGAAGCGAAAACGGATTGCGCCTCGCATCTGCCCTCAGATCTGTTACAAGCCCTCCGAGTTAAAGAGGGCGCGCATTACAATATGAAACATCTCCGCAAAGGGCTTTTTAAAAGCTCTTCAGGTAGTCACCCATCTGTTTGGAGATTCATTTCCAGCCGTGGGGATGACAAAGGCGCGGCGGGGCATCCCGACAGCTCTGCGGCCCGAGCTTTGGAAGATCGTGCCCCGCGTTCCCTCCCTTCCCGCCCGTTCGCTCACCATCTCAGCTGACTTATCCGGCTGGGGATCGAGAAACAATTTACACGTGCTCTGACAAACAGTCGATGGGCTGTGTCGAGGAGGTGGCGATCGGTCCATTAGAGCCGACACGCCGTTTCGGGGTGTTGCTCATTCCGAACGTACCAGCCCTTTCACGAACTTTCGCAGGAAGAGCGGCTGTCTGAAGAAAGGGGATTTCCGAGGCAACCTCGAGGGAATGTACCTTTATAACATTCTCGAAAAACTAATGATACAAATAATCATGAATAAAACAGAACTTGGCATGGACAACACATCAGAACGTTTCAATGTTTTCCAAAATCCTTACCAAGTGGCGGTTGGACATATCTGGATAATGGAAGAACTAAATATAATTTTCAATAAAACCAACATTTCCAAACTAATTTCAAAAATGTAAATTAAATCATTAGAGGAATGCATTACCTCTACTGTATATTTTAAAAGTCCACGAAAATGTCATCAAATTTGAAAGACAACTGTAGAAGTCGTGCGTGTTACACAAATTAGCAGCTTCTAATTTATATGATTGTGATGCATTTGATATAGGATAGTTACCTTTTTCCTACTATTCTCCGAATTTGAGCGAGAAAAAAATGGTGCTTTTTGCATAAAATTGTTTTCGGAGCCGAACAGCGTACCTACTAATTTGTAACCAATGAAAGGTATATAGGACCTTGAATCAGTCAAAATCCGTAATTTCCTGAGAAAGTATTCTATATGAAATTGTTGAATTTCAGATTGTTACAAGATTTTGCAGACAAACAGCAGGAAATTAAGTTGTTCAGGATTGTCAACAACTAAAATGCTTTCGTAGACTTGGAAGCACTAATTCCATTGGTACTGCATAATATCTGACTATGCAATTAGAAATGTGTACAGGCGCCCATTTTGCTGATTGAATTTCAGTTTCCCCGTTCAAGTCATCCTTTATGATTCAGTTAAAAAATTTAAGCTTAGTGTGAATGTATCATAATTTTTGGCGAATTACCGAACAAATATTTGAATACAAACGCATTGAGCGAGAGATAATGATGCCCTATGCTGAAGGTTTATCTAACTAGAAAAGTACTAGGTAGATGATAATTTGTAGCATTTTTATTCTTGGAATGAAGTAATACAGTTCAAATACGATAGCTATCTGAAGCATCCATCAATATAACAGTGTGCGGACATAGTTCTCTAGCACTCTTACCACGGCGGGTGTCCAGGAGCTGTTTTCTACAGAACAGCGCAGTGGCAATTTGAAAGTGAAGTTTTTTCAACGTCGGAATTTGAAATACCTGGAAATAGTATCCTCAATAAGTTACAGCGCGGGCTGCTATTGGAGTTGTACGATATATTAATATCCTAATGATTGGCTTTGGGATTGTCACCCGTGGACGCCATCGTCTTTCAGGGTGCTCAAGTTCTCTAATCATCTATAAATATGTATGTGCGGGTACGCCCCTCTGCCCCACAAGGTGTAGATACCTCTCTCCGCCAGCTCTTTTCATATTCAAATACCGAAACGATCGAATATGGCCGGTGTTGTCCCTCCGTTGCAACTATCGGCCATCACTATTCAAATCCACCGTCGGAGTACAAACACTCTTATAATTTATAAATCACTTTCGAGCGCTTCGCAGGATCGTGTTTTGTAGGGCACTCATCAGATTCTGTTCACAATTATGGGTTGATTTCATATATTTGCCATTTTAGAAAAATTAGAGACGCAAAAACTTCCTTTTTACTAAGATACCTGTTCTCCCATAATCAACAACTCTGTGGCATATAAGCGATTTTTATAAATTGTAAGCTAATTTCAAATAAAGACTATTGCTGATATAATATCTTGGAAAAAGTTCCGTTCTATCCGACAGGGGCTTAACGAAACTTAGAGATTTGAATTGACGCCTGCGGCCCGTGACGTCTAAAGCCGCAGTGGCAACCCTGTATATGGATGTCAAAATCCGTAGGCTACCCTACGAATAATCAGTAGATTACCATAACTAACGTCTAAACTTACTGCTTTGTTGTCTCGACTGTTGGGATGGCTGTCAACAGTCAAGACAATTAAAATCGCGCTCGTAAGATATCTGTCATTTTTACGAAATGGTTAGGAGAAGTAAACAAAATGGCCATAAGGACGCCGGAAATCCTAGAGACTAACAAACATGGTGGCTATCTACTACTACTTAAAGTTCATGTTCAAGCACCGAATATTCAAAAGTTGATTATCCTCAAACCTCTCCTGTTTTCTGTAGAGAATCAAAACCTGTTTAACATTTTTAAATTCTAGTGCTTTATGATTGAAGAGATTCCACACGAAAAACTTGAATTTTCTACCACTATTTTCTATACCTCATTATAATTGATGTTATCAGAGCTAACACGTCATTAGATGAACTAGGGTTTTGATTCCATAGAAACTGTTTTAGTGTAATAAAACCGAGTTCATTTTGAAACTAATTGATGACGATATCAAAATCATTCAGAGGCAGTCGGCAGTACACATTAAGTCTAGTGCCTGACCAACTTGGCTCAGGTTTCGATCTAATAATTCTAATCTAGCTCTAGCTTTCTTGCCTCCATTGATTGTTCAGTGGTAACTTCAAAACCCCCGAACTTACTAAAAATCTGCTGTCCCATGGTGTTTTCACCCGTTTCTGAGGTGATCGAGTTGCGCCGGAATCAGGACGTACGTGTTAGGCGTTGGAATGAACCGCTTCTCATGCGACTAGCGAAGTTGTGCAAGGCCGAGTGCAGTGAGTATTTGGATGCAAGCTACCAATGTAGTATTTATGCTTCTGTTGGGTTCAGCACTCTCCACTCAAGGGAGAGAGGCAATAGGGAGCTTTACGGGGAATCAACAGACCGGATTCTGCTTCTTGTTTAGAAGGACAGATGATGATGTCCGCCACGCCAATGGCAGTCGGACGAAAAAGCCCCAACCTGAAGCTTCAACTTTTTGTCGATTTCTGGAGGTTTCGCTCTCCAATCCGCGAGGGAGGTTGTTGGCAAATCCGCGTCGATTTCATCCGAAACGTGCGAAGTGAGCGGGAGAGCCGGGATTTGCCGGGAGGCGGCGAAATGTAATTACGAGGCCCTTTTCGCCCCTTCCGACCGTTTCATCTGCAAAGTGCGCGAAATGGTTTACACCCCAGGACGAGGGGGTGGAGCGAACGCGTGGAGGGGAAGTGACGTGTGGGGGTGGAACGTCACCCCTCCGTCGGAATGGACGAGAAAATTGTTCACTGCTCGACTCAATCAAAGCGATCGGATCAGAGATGCGACGGGGCGAGTGGAGGGGGCTGATGCCGCCAATCCCCATCACCAACAGTCATATCCGAACTCGGTAAAACGCTCGTTGGATTTTCGATTATATATTTTCAAATATTAATACCGCTACCGAAATTGGCGAACAACGTCCCCATGAAATGTTTTGTTATTAGGTACCCAGTCCAACGCCAATGAAAACATCCGATCAAAGAAGAAAATAGTCCTATTATAAGAAAAAGTAGTAGAACAGAAGTATTCCACACAAACAATTGAAGTTGGGTCATAAATTTCAATTTAAAAAAGTCCACCAATTCTGGTCGACAGTACAGCTCCCTCACTTATAATATAGGCATATAGAATTACAAAATAAAGTACTGCTGAAAATTTTTGAATGTAATACAGAACAATAACATGTGTTTCAATACTTATAGGTATGGGAAAAGGGCTGGTATGGGGTCATGATTGCCCTGTAATTTGCCTTCTTTCAACATTTAAGGAATGCAAGAGGTAGACTTTCGAATAGAACTAACTGGCACAATTACACGTTGGCTGAGATGCTCCGTTTTTTGACATATTTTCTTCTACTTTTTGAATGTAAACTGTATCCATACTCATAAAAATCGCATTTACCGCTCAATAAAATACATACTACCAATATAACTAATGAAACTTTGAAATCACACCGTGGTGCTGTTATCAATTCGAATATGTCAAATGAACATTATTTACCTATATATCGAAAGTTTTTGACATTTTCATTTTAGCATGAATATACTATAGCCGAGACCTAAGTGAGAAAAATGTTATATGAGATTGGGAGGAAAGTAGAACGTCACCGATTAACATCTATTGCTAGTGACGTCTGCTAGCGACCTGGTACAATACACACTCATGATAATAAGACAAGAAAAATCAATGATGAAAATATTGTTTTGCGTTCAAAGAATGGTGCGTGAACAGAATTTTCATAACGATTCCTCATCATTAGTTCAGCGTTTGATAAAATAAATAACGTTTCTGAATCAATTCGTAACGTTCTAAGCTAAAAAATTTCTTAGCATAGTTTCTTGAATTTTGACCGTAGACCCTAAGCAAAGCCATCTCCCCAGTTCAGGGGGGCTTAAATGTTAGCTCTATTCGGAATAAAAGACAACTTTGAACTCCAAAATCAAAATGTTCAGTCGCCTTTTTCGTTTCTGACCTCTTTGATCAATTTTTGTCCTATGTTTATCTGTTCATCGTAATTCTAAAAAATATACCAAGTTACATCCGGGCAGTACGGTATTATGGATAATCAGTCTATTGGTTGGAGCTGTACAGCCCCACAACTGTGCTCCATACATCAAAACTGGCTTAAGAACTTGATTATACAGAAGCAGCTTGTTACCATTGGTCATAGAGGATTGCCTGCCAATAAGCCAGTACATTTTACTAAGTTTTATCACCAGCCCCTTCTGCCTTCTTCTTTTTCACATATTCTTTCTACCTGAGCATGGCGTCAAGCGTCATGCCCAGGTATTTGGCTTCATTCGCGTAGGGAATTGCCACGTAGTTCAGGTATAGTGAGATGTAGTTGATTTTCTGGTTGGTGAAATCAGCATGCACCGACTTTGCCTCATTTAACCTTATCCTCCATTTGGACGTCCAATGACTGATTTTGGAGAAAGATCTGTTGAGTTAGCTAATTGGTTCGTCATTGCTGTCTACAACTGCCGGGATTGCAGTGTCGGCAGCGAACGTTGCTGTGATGTTTCCTGTGAACTCTCGTAAATCGCATGTGTACAGAAGGTATAAAAGTGGGCCTAACACACTTCCTTGTCGTACACCTGCATTTATTTTCTTGAGCTTAGAGTACGGAAGTGCCTCTCTGAAAGATAAGATTCGAGCAGCTCGACGTGCTGATATGGTAACATCTTCTTCAGTTTACTCGGTCAGTAATGGTCTGATTTGACGACATTTTCCAGGAAAAGAAGAAATGAAATTCTTGGAAAACTGTCTGGATACTACCCAATCCCTGAAAATTCGACTTTTCAATTTGTAAATGCGATTTCGATGAGGAAGTTAGCAGTTTCCATTCAAAAAGGACAAGAAAAGATGTCAAAAAACGGAGGAAAATAAACCGAATGAAAATGAGGCCGTTTGAGTAAATAAGGGCAGTTTTCGACCGTTCGTGATACTTAGGGGGATCGGTGAAGGGGATTCAACACCCTACCAAACCGCAGGGAAGAGAGCAGGGATACAGCAGTGGAAATGGACCCGAAAACCTGTTGAATGCTCTGACACATTAATCACGGGCTCCCGGCGGGCTTTTCCCTTCCTCGATCCCCTTTTCACACTCAGTTCCCAGCCTCAGACATCCGCCACTGATTTGTCTCTCCCTTTTTTCTGTCAGGAGGGGTCGTATTCCCCGGGACAGCAGAGAATAAAGTGCGCACTCTGTAAAACTGATGTTATTATCCGTGTCATTTTACGCGCGATCTCTTGTTATTTACCGGCCTCATGATTCATTCCACCCCCACAATTCCAATCCCACTCGTAAAACAACATCGGTAAATTCTACGATTAAATTAGGATTATAATTATGCGATATATGACATATTTCAGTTTGAAAATTTTCTATAGTTTTCCCACTATTCACATGTATTGAGGTCTTCAATGGTGATAATATTGAGATGAAATTCGCATGGGATCTCAAAGGCCTTATCCGCGTAGTCCCTCAAAATATGAGCTGAATTCATTCAAAATAGTGGAAGTTATGGCTGTAACAAGGAAATGCGGACAGGCAGGCCGACAGACACGGAACCAAATTTTTATAGTAGGCTATGAAACGCAAAATACAAGTGGAAATTTGAATTCAGACAACCAAAATTTTTTGGCTCCCAAAAGTGAACACAAGGTAACTAGTCTTTTCTCTTTGCAGTAAGATCATTTCCTTTTCAAAGCAATTTTTGGGCATTTTCTTTTTAAATAAAAACCAATCAATTAAACCTCCGATTATCCGAGATCTACGATTAAGTACTTGCTTCAGTATTTCCTTATTCATTGATCAAGAAAAGTGCAAGTAGCCACTTACTTCTCAGAGCGTCACATAACCATTTCCCTTCGTCTAAGTAAGAACTATGAATTCCTCCCTTAACTGCAGGTTTCAGTAGTGCATCTTGCACAATCTTCTATAATTTCATTTAAATCAGTCTGTTGGTTTGTAACCACCGGTTTTAAGTTTGCATAAGTGTGATAGTCGCTACAGCCAATCGAAATAAAAATTGAGGATACCTTCCAATGTTGGATCGTCTGAAGTAGATGTTTCGAAAAAATCAGGTTTATGGGTATTCGTTGGGTATTGATCCGACGACAATGCAGTTTACAGAGGCTCATTAGGAGCTAATGATCGCAGTTACTGGACATTTCACGAAAGTCGGACAAAGCACGGTTTTGGACCTGTCAATGAATCACCAAAGACAGGAGGAATTGGAATCAAAATTGATGACCAACAAAAACACAAACCGCAAATTACCGATTCGATATGTACAGGAACAGTGTTTTTACATCATGCAACAACAAAAATTCTTCCTATGTTTGGTAGTGAGGAAGCAAAACGAATTTGGACGAATAATTTGCTAAGCAATTACCCATTAGCTCAACAGAACAATATAATCCCGTTCGTTAGAATAATGAGAGAACGATTTCCATGAAAATGGGAATAAGTCGACTGACCGCAGATTCT
This sequence comes from Creontiades dilutus, assembly GCA_031894815.1. Taxonomy (NCBI): domain Eukaryota; kingdom Metazoa; phylum Arthropoda; class Insecta; order Hemiptera; family Miridae; genus Creontiades; species Creontiades dilutus. The sequence continues at coordinate 394,184 of JAVIWC010008758.1, read as the reverse complement.
TTTTTAATATTAGGAGCGAATCGATTAGGAAGAAATCACCTGAACCAGTTGTAAAGGTTCAGTTAACTTGAGCAGGAAGTTTAATTGGGAATCCGTCCCAAGCTATTTTATAATACAGTGATTCCTCTAATGGAGAGAAATAATTGCAACGGTGGGGGAATGCAATTTCATAGAAAACTACCGGTCCGAACGAATATTGAGAAAGCGGGGTTCATTAATTAGTCTGCATGATTTCATCTTTGAAGTAAAACGATCCCCTTGTTAACAGTAAGTGCTCGTTTTGCTTGCTCGATTCTGTTCGTTTGTAAAAATAATGTCGAACGGTGTTTTCGAGGACAGGATGTAATTTTCAGGGATTGAGAGGTATTAGGCAATCTTGGAGGGCTGCGTTTGGGGAAAATTTGACAAATGCAATGCGTGCGGGTTTTCAAATGTGAAGGCATCTCAAACCAATCGATGTTTGGAGAAAGTGCGAATTTCGAAAAATCAAAACTTTCAGAATAACTCATACTTCATAATGTAAAGTATTTTGAATTCTTCCTCTAATTTGAGACCATCGAGTTGTGCAATCATTAATTTCAGCACATTGAAAGTTGTTACACACATTTTAAGGTTGCTCAAAAAGCAACGCAAACAATTTCGTCCGCAGCCCAAAACAGTTTTTTTAAAATTCACCTTGTTCACCTTCATCAATTTGTGTCCGTACGAATTCGTCTTCACCAGGTGAAACATACATCATTGTATGTACGCCGGGTCAATGCTTGTTTAATTGATACTTGGGATCCTCTTTCGAAATCTACTCGAACATGATACCGTTTTTCCAAACAAAACGTTTCTCTTCTATCCAGTCGCATTACCTCCGCGGGCCTTCATTCCCTCAATGAAATATGTTCTTCAATCATAGTGAAGCAGCGTTCAGTTTGGATATTCGTGGCTCCCAGATGGTTCAAGAGGGTTGACAACTAATATTTGAACTCTGCCAAATCATGGGTTTGCCCCAAACTGACGCTAACGAAGCGTTTTCATTCTTATGACAGACTGTTTATTTCCAATTTCCTCAACCGAAGATTTAGGGTTCCGAGGTGGCTATTTATAAGCAAGCGGAAAGCCAGAAATCATAATAAGTGAAAAAACGTTGTTTATTATTACGATTTGTCTTTAATTTGAAACGAATCCGAATCCTGCGATGAAATTAACCTCCAAAACAAAATTTATAACCAACGTTCCGTGCGGCTTTTGGAAATAATAAAGCATCATCGGAAGCAGAAAGTTTCAACATACCTATGAAAATAAAAACCTTAGTGTTACCAAAAACTATAAATAATGAACAATGATGCATTTTGACTACATTTGAAGAGTAGACATTGCATGAAATCGTTTGACTCCAGTAATAGGAAGCAAGATATGAACAAGTTGTCAGGCCCGAAAGAAAAGTATAGAAACTAACGGTTTTTCAATTTCTAGTGTTAGGGCATAACTAATTGTTAATTGCTTTCATCTAGTTGGTCAAGTTACACTTTCAAATATTTTTAACACTTCAGCTTGTATCAGCGAGTGTATTGGGACAAAGTATGGACATCAATCTCACGCTCTCATAATGCAGCCAGGAAGGCCAAATCATGTCACAACATTCACGTTCATCTTAAATACAGGAAGGGATTGTGGTATTCAGTAGACAATACTACTGTGGTTGTATGCTTCACAATAATACGTGTAGTATTGGAGCGTTTCACCATTTTGATACAATTTCCCAACCTCTGAAGTTTTGGAAAGTTTAGGAATAGTAGTGGCTGGCAATGTACATCGTTAAGTCCCAACTGTGGACAGCTGGAGCGGTGGTTTACTACTTGTATTTCCTCCTAGTGAGTTCATAAACATTAATAGCAATGGAAGCAGTTATCCGTATTACAGTCATTATCCAGCCCAGGTCATCAAAAGCTGCACGTTTGAAAAAGATCAAGAGCTTCTGCTCATTTGCGGTGCTTTGAGGGGCACGTGGTCGCTGTATTGTGATTGTCCTTTTCGAAATGTATTTCGCTCTGTGACTCATCCGAAATATTCCGCGCAGCCTGTTTGTAGGGGCACCGCGGTACTTAATAACTCGGTAACGAATTCCCATTGAATGGACAGATGATGCGCTTCACCGGGACACCATTGTTGCGGGAGCAGAACGGAAAAAACGATGGAATTGGAGAGGTATTAAAAACTGTTTCAGAGGGTTGGAAATGAGGCGTGTGTTTTCTGGGACACATTGTGATTTAGAGGAGCGTGAAGGGATGAAGTGTTCAGGGTAATGGAGGGTGGTTTTTGTGTCCAAAACTGCCTCCGCTGGGAAGCTCTTCTCTTCTGTGTGGATTAAAAGGACAAATTGCCGAGGGGTGGAGCCACGGTCGGACCAATGGTAACCCGTTTTTCCTCGGGACCCCCAGTGACAGATGTTCGAAAGGTTCCCGCACAATGCGCTAATGGCGACCGTCCTTTGCCTGTCTCCGAGCTTTCATTAGGCATGTCAACCGGCAAATCCGTCTCGGGACCAATTATGAGGCAAGTTCACAAAAGGACAAAACTATTGCTCCGTGCTTCCCTCCCTTGTTGGGCCCCAGCTATGGCCGTCGTTCGACCACTCCACCGTGTAGTAATGGGTGGTTTCCACTTCGAATGTCTACTGTATGCAAGGGTGAATAGGGGGAACCTGAACCCTACCTTCCCATACATTCGGTAAACGACACCTTTTAAATTATTTGGTCAAAAATTACTCATTACTCTTCAAAGTTCCACATCCGGCTTTCAAACTAATCTATTTGATTAACCATTTTTTCTAGTTCTTACTTTATCAACTTAGCATGTTTATACGACAACATCTAGTAGAAAATGATATTTGCAGCTCGTTATGGTGAGTTACACCTTCACAGATACACAAACGAGTAACGAAAAACCCTATCTAACTTCTTCTAAAACTGTTATTGCATTAACTCGCAAAGCAGTTCATTACTAGGTTATTCAACTGCATTGTAGCATAACTATTCCCTTCCACATTACGTGTTTATATTTCAAGTCTACGATTAGAAATTATCACGACAATCAAAGTTAACCTAGTTTTGGTCTTCCAACTTGTCTGAGGGTTTGAACAATTAAACAAGTGACAGCCAAATCATTTTGAATAGGATGTCAATATCGTCAAAGAACATCGATATTTAAAAAAGTATCGGTTTTAGTAATTCGATATATCCAAGGAAAATATCAATATTTCGATTTATCGTCATCGATATTTTTTGCAAACTTTAATTCGAATTACGCATGAGTCCAGTGAATAATGATGCATTATTGAATTTCATTCTACCTTTTACAGGTAAAGAATTCAGCCACTCAAAAAGTCAGTGAAACTTTATTCATGATAATAATTATGTAAAGGATCCAGGGAAGTAAATTATCAGTATTATGAAGGGTTGTAAAATCAATTAGAATTAAGTTAGAAGGAAAACTGAAAGAAATTCAATCAAACCAATATTGGTTGGGAATAGAGGTGAGGATAACCCTCAGATTGATGTGCTCTCCAGTAAGCCTCGAACTGGTAAAAACCCAAGTCTCCATTATGTCTCTACCTTTTTTACCTAAGATTTGCCTACCTTATCCTACATGCAGGATGTGGTTGATATGATGTTTACGGCTGAAAAATATCGGATCCGATAGTGTGCATTTAATGTCGATATATCGATATATCGGAATAGAAAATATCGCCCAAAAATATCCATATATCGACGGAAGAATAAGGATATTTTGATATTTCGATATTTTCTTGACATCCCTATTTTGAATAGAGTCGTAATATATCCATGGGTCTGTACACGTATTTATTCATAATTACTTGAAAAATGTCGTGTATTTCTGCCCATCTATCTGCCACTAGGTTAAGGGTTGCAAATTCATACAGGGATTGCGTTTTTTAGCTTCTCCTTTACATGAGTTTCAATTCAGATGATTTTGCCACTGCTCTCAAGTTTCTCCATGGAGGCCAATCGGTGCACATCTTCAGGACCAGGGCACTGATTGGGTTTAGAAGGGTTTTGAACCTGAGGAAACTGAACTTGTGATTTAAACTGAGTTTCCACCTGTGTCTGCAGTGCCACATGTGAATATGGTTTCATGGCAGGAATTCCTCAAATTTCTTGTGTAAAGAGCAGTTTCAGGAGGCAACATGTGGAAAGAGTTACATAGATTCTCCCCTAGGAAGTTTTGATCTTGCAGTGAACTATCCCGTTCATTAACGTCGTATTTAACTGGAACATGACGCTAGAAAATAAACCTTCAAGCTGGAGCCTTGACAATTGAATCGTACAAACGATCGAAACGCATCCTCTACCACATACCGCTCGCATGTACCATTAGACCAACCAAAAGGGGGCGTAACGACTCGCATCCCATTTCGACAACCGACTAAACCAGTTTCGCTTTCCGACGAGGGGTTGAGAGGAAAAACGCCCATTCGAACGACGTAAAAACAACGTGGCGACAACGCCGAGCAAATTCAATCGGCTCCCGTCGTCATTTGTTCTCTTCCTCGCTCTTTTACCCTAATCAAATCCGTTTTTCCCCGTTTTTTTCTCTTCCGTTCTCCCCCTCCCACCTCGCATCAGAAACAAAATATCTCACTCTCACGGGAGGGATCTCGCCCCCAACCCCTATTACTGCTAAATTCCCCTAAACTGATTCCAAGACGAGAAAAAACTTCCACATCCATCCGACTCCGAGGAAAAACTTCTTTTTCAAACCATTTAAATGGAAATGCTTGTTTCTGAAACTTTCTTTTTTTTCCTCTCCTCACGCCTCGCTTTCCGGTTTTAATAAACGTTCTGAATCTTCATTACTTTTTTTTCCGTCTTCGTTCTGACGCTTTTCTCCGTTCTGTAGCAACAAAATGAACGCAGTTTATGAAGTGATATACTCCGTCTCGGCGCGCCTTCCATGAAATTGTAATCTGTTACGCTTTAGGGGATGCGCAGAATGGCGATATCTCGTCGGTCGCATAAATTTCGTAATTGTGGGAAACGCGACGTCCGCAGTATCTATTTAAACAATATTATACAACAATAGTTCTCAAAGTTCGGGATTCCTACCAATATCACGACAATACCGCGACGTGGACATCCACTTAGATGTGGTAGGACTAGCCTACCAATATCACGAGGCTCAACCTTCTCACACTTAATAACTAAAAACAATAGGCCTATACCACGACGCCGGCGTTTCCTTATCACTGTTATCAGAAGTATCCGTGATGGTATAAATTAACGTAATATTTTCATAGGTTGTTATACAAATAAAACTCTATATAAACAAAGTCTTCATAGCAAGAACATAGAAGATACTGTTCTACTATTTAGTTTACTGAACACTATAAACCAGGTTTATAAGCAGGTCCTGCTGCTTGGTAACTTGTAAAATCACAATAATCTGAGTCATGATACAATTTTTTTTTCTCAAATTTCGATTCCAGGCGTGGATTAGTGAAATATAGTATGTGGGAGGGATTAGCATCATGATTTATGATAAGTTTCGAAGGAACAGTTTTGAAAAAAGAAGCCAAGTGTTAGGGTATCCCAGTCTGCCTTTCGGAAAATTTCGACTTCCTAAAGAGATCATTTTAATGATAGTATAGGTCCCTGTTTCGGTATCGTTTATTTAAGGCCAAATCAGTATAGTAACAGAACGAATGATCAACCTTATAAAATACATTTCTGAGGCGAAGCATGGTACAACTTACATAAACCATGAAAGTTGAAATACCGTTGAGAAAGCTGTGTAGCTTCTCACTTGACGTTTTTCAAATCTCACGGAGGTCATGGGCTGAGTTTGGCCGTAACTATTTCGCATTGTTTTAGATGTGCATAACTAACTCGGGTTCACAATGTGCTAACGATCTGTTAAAAGAGTTTGAGAACCGTAAACCTCTCATAGACTTGAACCGCATATTTGAAAGTGCAGAAAAAAAAACTTCTTCTAATTAAGGGAGGTATCGACTTGCGCAAAAGGGTTTTTTCTCATGATAGAGAGCACCGTCAATAATTTGAGTCAAATGAGCGGCATGCATAACTATTGGAGTGAAAAGATTTTCAGCAGGTAATGGGGTTGGAGCGTGTGAATTGAGGAAGTTTGGTCGGAAAACGAGGGGAAAGGTTTTCCTATTCCGCTGGGTCGATTTGTGGCAAGGTTGTTAGATATTTATCCTTCATTAGCCCCCGCTGCGAGCTCCGGAAGAAACGAAATTTTACGCGATCATTCACGGAATAGAATAGGCGGGTAGGCGCTGGATTTATTTGAATAGCAAGCAGCAAATACTGTTGATGATATCAAAGCTGATTAGTGGTATTGCTCAAAATAAATTTAAAATGCCAGAATTGAAATGCCATCAAGGTCTTATTCTTTGAAAGATCCTTTTGCTCTAGGCCTGGTCTAGGCCTTATTTCGCAATCCCTTCATTCTAGTGATAGTCAGTCTTTAGTTTTTTGCCGTAAAGCAGATATTCGTGCTTTTCTTGTCTTTGACGTTGAGGTCTTCAGCTAAAGAAAGCCAATCTGTCGAGGCAGGATATGAGCGGATAGAGGGCATCACCATTATTATTCCTAAAGCCGCACTTCATTAGTTGATGACGCATCTGCCAAAAGTGACATAAAAGTAAAAAATCGGAAATAATATTCAGAAGGCTTTAGTTACAATTCCTTCTAAAATGTTTCTATTGGCACTGCAAGTTCGATCGTTGATGAAAGACTATACAAAATTGAATAATAGTTAGAAATGTTGATGATAAATGAGTGATACAGGTTTAGTAAGTAATATTCCTACATTTGATTTTGTAAATTAATTCTTTTTCTTCGTTTTTACAGGTACACTGATGAGTTTTCTAAGCAACTGCATGTAAGACTTCTCTATTCTACGTTGGCTTGCTGTAAGTAGCTTTTTGTTTCGATGGTGCCTCCCAACCTATGGTACGTTGTAAAAGCAATGAAATTAAATACAATTTTAAGGTGATTAGATGAAAATTGTTGAAGGGTTCTTAAGGTTTCTGAGATACTAAGATACGAATATCAACTGAATATTCGATAAGATGGACTCCTCGAGGAAACCTTAAGGAATACTGAAGTTAGATCCCACAAGAGGGTACCGTTACAGATACATTGAACTCCAAGGATTAATTCGAAATGTTATTTATTTTTCTCAACTGCAATGAAACGTCTGTAATCCGTGCCTTAAAAATGTTTGGATAAAGTTCCAAACAGAACATACGTGAATGATAAAATCAGAAAAACATCCGTGTACTAAATTAACGTCATCATCTAAACTCATTCATTCCGAAAGTATCGAAAACGGACAAAGAATGACATTGTTAGTTTAGCCAGACAACAATTAAAGGACTCTTGTGCTCTCCAGTGTTCGTGTTTATGCTTGAACAATGAATACTTCTTTAGTTTATCAAGGTGGTTATGCCATAATATGGCATACTATATTATATTATAGTATGAAGTCATCATACTATACCATATGCTTCAGTCTCAAATTCGACTTTTTTATGGTGCCTTTTATGAATACAATTAATTCATTATTATCGCAATTCCGCTCATAGTTCTCATTGAACGGAGAGTGGGGGTAACGTGAGGATGTTACTATTGGATTTGTCGCGAGCCTTTGATCGCGTTTATGGGCGTTTGAATGTAATTGGGACGAAAAGGGGAAGGAAAAGCAAAACTCTGGCTCTGTAAGACCCCTTTCATCAGAATAGATTAGTTCCGGGCCTCGGGTGGGAGGCTAGGACGGGAAGAAGGGTGGAGGAAGGTTCCATTTCAAAATCTTCACATTCACAAAGGGAACGCGTTGCAATTTAAATACATCTCTTCCTTTTGCCCTAATATGCATTTTAATATGCTGTTTATACGGATAAAGGACCGTTTCCATTTGGGATTCATCTCCCTCCTTCTGGGAAGCGTAAAAGTCGTTTCCCGTACAAAAATTACTGCTTTGAGCCCTGCAAACCAATAGAAGTATGTTAATTCGAAGTCAACGCCGTAAAATATGCAATTTATGCAACCCGAATCAAAAACATAAAGCGCATGAAATCTTGTTCGTTTATTTAGTGAACAAATCATATTGATAAAAGTTGAAAAATCATCAAAAATTTAACTTTGTGTTTGCTAACACGCTTATATACAAGCAAAAACTTTTCATTTTATAACAAGAAAAGTTTTTTATACGATGTCAAACGCATAAACCACTCGTTATCTTCGTCGACGTACGTCGACAAAGCAATACCTCAGTAGGAGGGGTGATATATGTTTATTTTGATATCTACATTATTTGTCGGTGAATGAACATATGATGGGCCGAATGAAACTAGGAAGTAGACTTTCATGTTTATAAAATTAGAAGATATGAGCCTGGTGGCTGGTCCATTATAGCGCCCCTGAAATCTACTAGAAAACTTCACCGATTTTTGTGATTTTTTTGTTCGATAAAGATTAAAATTTTTTCTGGTTTAAAGAAGTATTCAAAGTTCTTAATGAATATGATTATAAATGTGATGATTTTAAAAACCGGACGTACTTGTCAAGCATACATTTCTTAACAATATGTTTCAAGCTGGGATTGACACTGCGAGACTTGGAAACCTGGAATGCCCACCAGGATAATGAGAAGTTCTATTTACTTAGTACAATAACTGTTTCCGCCAATATAGTGACAACACTATCATGTCATTTCTCCCAGGCCAAACACCTCTCCAGTTAATAGATATAGCAGCTATGTTATTGTTGTCCGTTCCTTTACGATGAAATAACGACTGCTGTAAAACTTGTCTATCACACACATAAATATCCATCAAGTGGCCCACGATTTGTTGAGTCCTCGATTGCAGCGAGCATCCAATAAGAAAACATATTGGAATTTAATGTTTTTTTCTGGAAGCCTCTTGGGCAATTTCCCTGCGAAAAATACTGCAATTGGTTAACCCGTTTTTTCACAATAATCCATTTTAATGGGCTTTTAGATTAACTTGATAAGCATGTTATACATTCAATCCTACCATATTGATTTTCTCTCTACCAGGTGTGTCTCCAAGATTTACCCTTTAGCTTTTCTCCGCGCATCACCTTATGCAGGTCATGTTACACGCCACAACTCTGAATTGGGAATAAACATGGATAGTTGCAAATCATTCCTTTCATAAAATGTTGTGCAAGCAATTTCAGACTCCATCAAGCTTTTCAAAAACTTGCAAAAAAACAGCTGCGGTGATTATGAAGAAAGACGATTATGGAGAAAGATAGCTAATCACAGTGATTGCACCGACTTCCAATTAGGGTGTAATTTCTTCGGTTTGTGGGGCTCGTTGCGGTGGATCGTTCTTCGAAGGCGGCGTGAGCAATTGATTTGATCGGCTCGAAGATCGACCCCGTTCGTTAAGGATTTGTTAAGCATTCCTAGCGTCGGGTTTAAGAGAGAATGCAAGCGGGCCCAGCCATTGTTGCAGAGTTTAGAGGAAGCGACTTGAGGCGTTTTCATGGAGCGAACTTGGCGAACTCTCTCATCTCACATTTACGTTACGAAGGGGGATATATTTGAGGGGTGTCTTGTGACTAGCGTAGCCCGTGACCTTTTTCCCAGATGAAAAGCTTGGGAAGGCGACCTCCGGCCCCGCCGTCAAACATTGGGCAACTTGGCGGCGCTGTTCGGAATCCACTGAACCTTTCAGCGTAGGGTGGCGTAACGGATAACTGCCAATTGTGTGGTTGATGTAGGTTCCATTGAAACAAATTTCCAACACACATAGATGTACCAGGCCAGCTGTGCATTTTATTGATACTGTTATATTGCCATTCTCAGCACAATTGCAAACGAGAAGTAGAAGCTCATCTTTTTCCTCAATCGTAGATTTATTAATCACAGTATCTGAGTTCCAAAACACTCTAGCTGCAGACATTGGAGTTGAACTTCAGTTGGTATAGTAGTAGATCGTGCAAACAACCCACTGTAATTCGAGTCTTTACATTCTGGTAAAGTTAGAAAGTTTGAGGAACCCATGGTGGTAACTTATAACAGTTCAGTTATCATTTGTAGATACCCATCTTACGAAGGAATACCAATCTCTGGGACCCATAATCGGTGTCTGAAGGTTTTTCTTATCTGTTTTCCATCATCACAAATAAACAAAAGCCTTTACGATAGCTTACAGCGTTTCACCACCATGGATAGTCCTGTTTTTTTGGCTCATCGTACGAATACCATTCTTTGCCGGCTTTCAAAGACCAGTTAAAGGACTTCTAAACTGTAAGAACCTGGCTTTTTGGAGAAAAAAAATTACTCATCAATTTTTGCTATCTGATCACTGTAATAAAGATCTGATATCTCCCTGGGAGTTAGTAACGACGACACCTATCGGGACCGAAAAGGGCAGTTGGTAGAGTTGACCACTGGTTTTCCGTGGATAGATTGAGTAGATTGTGGATCTTTCAATAAGCAGAACCATTGCGAGGTTGCATTCCTCGAATATAACGATAAACCAGTCTCAAAAAATTTCACATTTAATCTGACAAACTCACATCTAAAATTGAATAAAATGTCCACCTACCTCCAATACTGAATTCTTTACTGTTTCTTCGGCTCTTAGTCGAAGAGTTGACAAAGAAATACGTCTACATACTTATTTCAAATGGATACTAAGTAAGGATAAGGGGGTAAATAATTCCACCCTAATTCAAGCGCAGTGTAATAATTAAAAGAAAAAAACTTACACGAATCTGAAACTAATTTCGCGTGTTTTCCGCTCACAAAGTAGCTTAGGTGTTTTTTTCGGTCTCCGGCTCTCCTTGCTCCAATTAGTTTTTCCCTCTGGCGGTATTTTCATTTTATCCTAATTATTCAAACGAATCAAATGGAAGGAAATTACACTAAATTATATATTTTTTTCGGATATAACGAACGCCCCGGGCGTTGTCCCGGGAACACGACAAATTTTCTGTTTTTCTCCGTAGTTCTAGGAGAGGGCTGAGCAAATTACTGTTGCCTACTGAGGGCGGATAGTTGGCGGTGGTTATTATTTCACAAGTAATGATTAGACTGAGCCGAACAACTCGAAACAAATTGTCATAAGACGTTGTAACGGAAATTAATGATTATTATTTATTTAAAAGCTCGGTCAATAATTTAAGTGATTAGATAGTTGAAAGTAGAGAGGAAACGTATATTTTGATGACTTTGAATCAACCCGCTACTAGCCGGGTAGTTTACTGTAACTGTTCTACTGAAGACAGTATGTATATTCGCCAATTTTTATTCCCAGGAACGGAAGCTTCTGTGGGGAGCGAAACACACTTGATAACAATTAGCGTTGAAATCATAACATTTTCTAGCGATATTTAACGCCCTGGTTGAATACATCTTTCTGTATGCACATTTTTGAAATGAAATCAACTATTGCAAATGCTTCAGAGATGTCAAAACTCAAAATATTTAAAAATGTCTCCTACAAACAATATGATACGATTCATTTAGAAATATGATGCTCATCATTGTTGACTCACAAAAGAACGTAATAATATGTTGAAATTTTAATTTGTATTCTTGGAAAAATTATATGCATATGTGTAGAGCGTATTTGGACTATGAAATGTTTTAAGCAGCGAAATTCGAATTGCTGAGATGTGTTGTTCCTGGAGGATATACAGATAAATTTGATACGAGACGGCTACAGATATATAGAATTCTTTTTGCCATTATTGTCAATTATTCTTTGAAATGTTAAGATGAGCTGAACTTGTTTTGACCTGTTCAATCATATAGTGGACAAAAAAGAGGCGTGGCCATTGTTTCCAATCAAAACGGTTGTTCAGTTAATACGCGCAACGGAGAGCTGCTTTCGACTTTCTCAGAGCCGGAGAAACTCTATTTATATAAGGATCATTTCCATTCTGGGTCGCCCCTGGTCAGCGGCCATTGACAAATTAATTGTTTTCAAACGAATTATACAACAATTATTTGTTGTACGGCCAGGATAGCTGGAGCGGTCAGTGACGGCTTCGTAGCGCCTGATGCGCTCCTAGCTGGCGAATTGCCGGCAATTATCTCTCGGAGTAATTCTAGCTGATAGTAATTGAACTATTTCGCACCTTCCTTCCGTCGGCCGGCTCACCAATTACCGAAGGGAACCCTGGACTGTTAGGACGGTATATGTTTCCTTTCACGCTGCATTCTAACGAGCCTTTTTCAACTAAATAAGACGTGATTCTGACTACATTTGCACGATCCACGCCACCGATTTTCAAGTAACACTTATTGTGGGAATCCAAGTAGCAGTATTGTTGAAAGCAAGGTTAGATTATCTGGACGTACGTGGAAATTCTGAATTCTACTAGTACAAACAGTGATCCATAGATGAGCTTATTTTGTCGCCATACACACGAAGTTAACATCTCAGTAATGTATGTACATTGTAATTCAGGTTTAACGTGTGCAGTGGCTCTGCTTATTTCTGCTATTCCGCTACCAAAACGATTGTTTTAGCCCATTGTATTAGAATCTGAGGACACTTACAGCACAGGTCATCCATATGTGTGGCTAACTCGTCATAATGTACGTGGTACACATTTGTATCGAATTTTCTTAGAAAATAGAGCAATTAAAATTGTTCCAAAAGTTGAAAAAAAAAAAAAACTTCATCAAAATCCGTTTTGGGCATTTTAAAATTAATATTGGATTTTAACCCTTTTTATTTGTATATAAATACATATAGTTCCGTAATTCCAGACAATTAGTCTTGATAGAACTAAGGTAAAAACTACTTCCTTTCCCCATCAAATCAAGCGCTTCAAAATAGGTCGTTAAACACCAACTTTTGAGAACATCAAAATGGTGCAATTTAAAAATGTTTAGGAAAACTGTCTGATACGTTCATACTGCGTGAGTTCAGCTTTTTGAGATATTATCAACCAAAGAATTCACAACCCGAGTTATGTAGGATCTTTTCGGATCACTCTAATTGTCGTTGGTAAGAATCTATCTAGTTATCGAAATTTCTTGGAACTTTGGGAAATTTAAATATTATTCATTGTTATCTGAAAATGCAATGGAGAATATCAAAAATAGAAGTGTCTATTGATCGCTAGTGTTAAAAAAAATCAAAATTTACCTTTTTTGGTAATTGATGGTATAAAGGAACGGGAAAACAGTTTGGAGTGCAGTTTGACTTTCATGCACTTTGGCAGTTGTCTTGATGCGCAAAATTACTAATACATTAGGTACCTACGATAGTCTTCAATCCACCCCGTATCCGTTATTGGAAATCAAGCCCCATCTTTAAAAACGAAATAATTATCAGATTGGTACACGGTGAGCGTGGAATGATACGACGGCTTTTCATCGCAATAAATTATTCATAGTGGCAGAATCACGTCGGACTTCTGAATTCATCGAGTTAGAAGGCGCTTCCTAAGGGATCGCGTGCACCTAATCGCCGAGGAGCTCGAGTCATTTCTTCGAGCCTCAGCTGGGAGAATCAAATTGCAGGAACTGGCCTATTGTTTCGCCGTTCCTATCTGAGTGTATAAAGGCGCCGAAGAAAATGTTTCCTACCGTCAATAAGTAACGAATTTTCTTTTGCATATTCTCGCTTGGTTACTGCAATGTGGTTTACTGGGTTGGTCTGGGAAATGCATTTCTTTACAGTGGATCGATTAGGAGCGAAAGCAAGTCACAAGGGCCCTTCACCTGATCATTGAGTCTCCATATGTTGTAAATGACTTCTAGATGTCCAAAGGCAGTTGAATGACTTTTTCTTAAAAAATGACTCCTTGAACGCAAACCATTACTAATCGCATCGTTCAAAACAATGGTACAATAGATGCGACGTAGAAATCCACGAATAGAACAACAGGAATTTAACAAACAGAAAGAAAAATAGAAATAAACGAATAACAAATGATTTAAGATTCATTTTTCCACGATAAAATAATACGTCTTGAAAAAGTTCGATTTCGAAACGACAATACTCCATCGCGATTATATCAACTGATATCCTTTCAAGATAATTGTAGATTTTTACGATGACCAATCAGGTTCACATTCATGTTGGCTTTCTTGCCTGTCAACGGTCTAGTTCTTAGGCAGAGTGAACAAATGAACGTAAAGCGGTCCAGGTGGGCTCATTCGATTCATTGAAGGAACGTCTAACAATAACAAAGATGAAAACATCAGTGTTATTCCGAAAGTTTTCGATGTGTCGATTTTTGAATATTTCGGCCTTTTGTTAATCACTTAGAGCGTTTTTTTAATTAAATAATTCGGGCAAGCCCAATATACCAAGAATAACAAAGTATATGAAAATGAAGCACAAAATAATAAAGTGGATTGTAACGTAGGTGATAATTGTGAGGTGATGGAATGGTATAGTTGCCCCTTCCATTGAGGTGGATGCGGTAATAATGCTCCGCCACGCTCAGAGGATGACCCAGACACTTGAAAACGTCTGATTCATCTCCCAAGGCGACGAAGAAAATGCAATTGTAACTGTTAACATGGCTCGGGGAGAAAATATTGTGACAAGATGCTACTTTTACAAACTGCTAAGAAGGCAAGAGTGAATTGAACTTGATTGTTTGTTTTTTAAAAAAGGTCCATTCGTGAGAATTGATTGATTAGGAGGTTAGCTTCTGTGGGTAATCTGCAAAGCGGGGGATGTACAAATAATTTGTGGATGAATAACGAGCGGTGATGACGGTTTGTGTACGTGAGCTTGCTCAAGGAACAGCAAGATTCACCTTGCTCACCTCTTCATGCATGAGTTTCCAGAAGAAAGACATATCTGAGAGGCGTCAACGATCACCAGGGTCCAGCATCAAACAGCCACGACCATGTGCATCATAATTCACTGAGTCCACGGAATATGAAGCGACAGGCCCCATATCTCAGAAATCTCTTTCAATCTGATCAGTGTGGTGACTGCATTAGGGACTCCAAACAACACATGGATATTATATCACTGGAAGGACGAGGGCTTTATACAGGGTGAATTCAGGTGCGTTGCCGAAAATTCAGTCCCAACTAGCCTAGTGAGTTTTGACCAAAGTATCTTTTACTTGGGTTCGGTAGTTTCGAAGATTAGTTCCGGAAGGCGTACCTACGGCAGGATTGGTTTAAAAAAATCGATTTTCGAATTCTACATGACTCGTAACGCTAAGATGTATTCTTTCTTGGTCGATTACAAAGTTCATTATCGAAAATAAAAGAACCGGGTTGACTCACTGAGATATTGACCCAAAGAAAAACAAACTCCGTTAGATGTTTGGATGAAACGGTTTTAATTTCCGTTTCCTGAAAGAAGTCCGTGATTAAAAGCGAGAAGAAAAGGGAGTGGAAAAAGAGTGAAAATTCGATCCAACTTTGTAGATGGCGCGATGGAGAGCGGGCGGGTGTTTTTGAGGGTAGAGACAGAAAAAGCCGAGGTTTCGTAAGATTAGCCTAAGTATTTGCGTCATTAATTAAACTTGGGGGTGGAAGGGGGTGACTTTCAAATTAAAGGCATAGTCGCCCATCATTAGGAAGCTCGGGAGAGGAGACCGTACTAGAAAAAAAAGGGGGATGAAGAAACAAGAAAACATCTTTTTTTCCCTTTTTTTTACAAGTTAATTTCGAGCCGTCGTGTCTGATTTTATTAGGGAGGAATCACTTCCTTCCTGAGTCCGCGCCCTCCAATCAAAGCTAGTTCCCGTTCGACCGCTAGGGGCGCTTCGAGCAATACGGTTTTATGGAGTGGCCGTTAAAACCAATTAAAAACGGGATGGGGAGGGGTTGAAGGAAAACATTGCAACTGATGAACGCAGTTCGGGGAGAGGAGCGTAAAGCGATTTAGTGACGCAATAAACCGTAAGTCCAGGGTGGACATGCGGATTTGGGGATTTTACGGCGGTTTATTCGGAGCTGAGGGGACCGTCGGATGACCAATGTGGGTTTTACGATGGGGCGTCTAGATCGTTTCGCGTCACCGGAGACGCGTTTGGACAAAACGTTATTGTTGTCACGACGCGTTACGCCGATGT
Organism: Creontiades dilutus; assembly: GCA_031894815.1. Taxonomy (NCBI): domain Eukaryota; kingdom Metazoa; phylum Arthropoda; class Insecta; order Hemiptera; family Miridae; genus Creontiades; species Creontiades dilutus. Next base: position 378,108 of record JAVIWC010008758.1, on the reverse strand, counting down.
AATGACCAATCCTGACAACGCAAATGTTTACATCCCGATGGATGGGAAACAACCTGTAACAGAGTTAGTTCTACAGAATGGGCTGTTTCGTTCAACAGAGCCATCCACGAGTATGTCACTGCTTTCCAAGAAAGTGGAATTTGACGTTGCTGCGTTAAGCCGGTGTGATGAGCAATCCTTACGCCTACATCCCGGTGTATGGGAAACTACCTGTAATACGCCATGTCGATTACTTACAGAGTTAGTTTTACAGAATTGGGGTTCAGCAATACGATCAACAAGTAGGTCACTACTTTTCAAATAGGTGTACGATGGGTATGATGGGCAGCGGGTGAAAAGTAAAGATTTTGCATATACTTAAAGGCTAATATTCTTTCCTTTTGGTTATTTCTTTCTTTCTTGCTCAGATTACCGCTAACAAAACACTGATTTTGTGAACTCAAATGATTTCGAGAGCATTCCAAACTAAGCTGCTCTTTCTGCCTTGGCTCAACTGATCTGAGCTTTATATGATATGTGAAGATAAACATTGTTCTTATTCATTCAACTTGTTGCTTAATTCGATAGTACAATGAATCCTATTACTTCTCCAGTTTTGATTTAGTTGGCTCTAGGTTTATATTTTGAATCTAACCAGTCGTAGACCAGCTCAAGAGATTTGTAACTCAACCCAACCATGGGCTTTCCCAATTTTGACAGAGCTGATTTTTGATCAGCTGGGGCTTTGTATTCAACCCAGCTAACCTGAGCTAAATTAGCCGATTTTAGAGCTACGTGCAGCCGCGCTGATATGCTCAGAAACCCTTAAGGCTAATTTCTTCCCTAATCGACCTATCCTGAAAGCTCTTCTGAAATATAGATTGTCTTCAAACCCTATTTCAATGACATGAAAAAGGCTGATCTTCTCATACACACATGACGAATCCCAATTTTGTTGGTCGTAGCTGGTCCCAGCTTCTAGGCACCCTAATCTTGGGCACATAGAAGCTAGGGTCCCCGAAACTTGTAAAAAAACGTGGTTATTCGGGTTTGTTTTACTGTGGGATGTCATTTTCCAGTGATTTTGGGACGACACATCGACTGGGATGGGTCACTGACCTGTCTGACCTCATCTGACTTAGAAGATCTCATTTTCAATTAAAGAACAAAATCCCCAAGAATAGCTGTGGTTTATGTGGAATCAATTCTTTCACTAAGTCTCCCAAGTTTCTTATCCGATTGTGACTCCACAACGGGAATTTCCATCCACCTTACCTCCATCGATATGTTCCGCGGAGCAACACTATCTCGGCAGAAGATTCGTTCAGTTCCCGGTGCCTCATTACCGGCACTCCGATCCGCCTCCGGCCCTCTCGTGGCCCTTCTGCTTTTGACAGCTTTACTGCCGACTTGGCTCAGCCCCTGGAGAGTTTTACTGTTCCTCTGAACAATGGAAGAAAACCTCGAGATATTATTATTTTGGAGAGAAAACACGCCCAGAACATACTCGGCGGTTACGAGGTACTACTTGGAGCTTGCGTATTTAGGCTATAAACTAAAGCCGTGTTGCATAACGATGCTGAATCCCGTGATGGCACCGAATCGATTGTGCCATTCATGAGTAAAAACATAAAATTCTACCATTACTTTCGAATCTCTGGTTTAAAAGTTTTGTAACAAACCGAGTTTCATCAAGTCCCGAATGATGGGATATAAAACTCCGTTCAACTGGTCTTTAAAACGATCAGTGGCAATTTAGTTCAAGCGACTTGCACAAAGATATATCGATGAAATCACATCGATTGGTGGAATACGGCAGAAATTTAAATGGAACTAAAACTTTGTCGATGTCGTAAAAAAGTATTAAATTTATGCTACTTCAACGAAATACTCAACGATAAGGAATCATTGGCAGTACAATAAAAGCCGGACTGGTCTTCAAGCACGAAATTTTTCAGTATTCCCTATTGTTCTTGAAAATGTAAACGTATGTCTCCTAGGTTTTACAAAATGAGGGGGAACTATGTCCTTCACAAATTGTGTGGAAGATATTAGTGCATCTTGACTAATTGATAGTGCATGAAATTGCGAATAACATTTATAGAAACACAGGAAGAACGAGAAAGGTTTTTGGCGAAGGTCAAGGAGACGAAGAACGTGGACGCTGTGCGGCGTGTGTATCGACCCCTGAAAGTACGGATTAGCACGAATCCGTTTCGCTCATGGAAATCCGGGCGATGTTGAGCTCAACAAATCTCGAGAGAGTCGCATGTTCGAATGTCTTAAGAATATTAAGTGTATGTACATACGTAATCAGAGGGCAAGAAATGAATTATTCAGCAAGGTTTGTCACTGACCTAATCGCTGAGTTAAATTGACCAAACTAGGAACCAACGCGCACTGCGATGAAGCTTCCCATAACAGACGAATTACTTGGTGAGTTGTATTCGCTCTTTGGATCGGCTTCCTTTCACACAATTTTTTCTTTTTTTAATAATGTTTATTGTTACAACTGTATAAACAGCTAGTAACTTCATTTGATCACTTATATTAGCGTTTCGTGGCAAATAGATCGCTACCTACAACCACTAATCACATCACTTCACTGAGCTGTCACTAGGTCCATGGTTTTGGTCCTTTTCAGTCTACGTACACCACCGCTGTTGTCCAGGAGGCTCAATACTTAGACGTTTACGTGTTTGTAGAGACGGTTTTCATGGTCCGTTGCTCGACTTTTAACATCGCCCACCATCTTGACTTTGACGTCTCGATGGAGGTCGTTCGTTCTAACATACCAGGGAGGCATTGACAACGCTCCTGAGTATGTTTTTCACACAATGTCATCACGTTGATTGTAGATTTTAAATAGATTTTGTAATAAAAAACAATAAAAATTTTGAAATTTAATAACCGAATGCGTATTTCAGCAGTTCATATCTTTATTAAACGACAAATAACAAGTGAACAATAGGTATTGTGCTAACGGTTGGTACTCATATTAGAAACTAAATAGGATTTCTCTGATGAGATACGGCCACTTTATCATTATTTTCAAATATCCAACATCAAACTTGTAAATAACTGTAAATTCTGCCGAATTTGAGAGGATAACTGATATTAACATTGGAACACAATCTTTTGAACTGTAATAATATCATTAGTAATCAGTTGATATTATGATTGCTTGTTGAAAACAATCAAACCACGTCCAATATCTTATGTGGACTTGAAATATATGCCCTCTGATTTGATGTCGTAAAATGCCAATTTGGACCTAGAACCGGTAAATTGAAAGGGGCAGAAATAAAGACTTGTTTCAAGCTTGCAGAAGATGATGGGAGCGAAGTTTGGAAATTTATTGTAAAATTGTACATCTAATCATTATTGGGTTTTTTTACGTGGGGAAACTTTCATGAGCACTGAGCAGGTACAGCCAAATCAGTAGTGTTGGACTGTAAAGACCTACCAAATAAAACCGCTACTCCGCATCTTCTTTTAGAGTACTGTCAAGGAACATTATTCACTTTGAATCGAACTGTAAACATGTTAATCAGTATCCACAGATATATTTTCTGCATGGATGTATATAGTAACATCTTCAAAAGAACCGCAATTTCTGATAAACGGGTGTAGTTATGGTTGGTTTGTTCCTGTGGTGAACCTAAAGATTCGCAGTGAAGCCGGGCTATTTCGCAACTTTGTGAGTATTTTAGTTGATTTCCCTCGAACGTTTCCCCACCGCCTGTGAATCTCTTTCGTTACTTTTCCTTGCTTAATTGAAAGCTTTTTTTTCGCGGCCGCAAAAGGGACTTGAAAACCTGATGAAGCTTAATGGAATCGAGGGACTGGATAGCGAAGGAGGGAGGCGGGGAGAGGTCCTTCTGGGCGGCTGGGGGACTTCAATGCTCAAAAGGACAGCATCACCAACACACCCGTATTCTCCCTTCATCATATTGTATTATCCCTGGAAAAAAAATCAAACCCCCGTCACCGCTCATAAATTCGTTATTACTTATTCTTTTACAGCTAAAAACCCCTAAAAGCTTCATCTCCTCCGCCCCCTTTTCCCCCTATTTAACGAATGAAAAGTCTTTTAACAAACGGACTATTAACGGAGAATAGAGAAAGCACTTCCACAAATGGGCTCGCGCATTTCTTTCAAGAGGTGGGTGAAAAAAGCATAATCTATTACAATGGGTAGGACTCGCTTTGAAGTGATGAGGATTTATGGTTAAATTATCCAAAGTGTGCGGATTTATGGGGAATACCGTATTTTATGTAAATGAATGGTGTTTCTTTTCGTTTCATTGCGTTCAAATTGTATAAATAGCTGTTTTAGAAAAACAAAAAAAGTCTCCATACAACAAAACAAAATTTTGCAACGTATTAAAAACTTTTCTCGTCGTAGTAGAAGTTTTTTCTTAGTTTTTCTCATTTTGAGAAAATGATGCACAAATTGACACGTGTAGTCCCTAAGCCGCATAGAACATAACAAGCTTCTATATTTTAAAACGCAAGGATGCTGTCCAGGTAGAAGGGCTACACAACCATATTGTGTACTTGTTGGAATAGATATTCTATGAACGATGAATGTGCAGGGCATCCCGGTATAATAAGTTAATTACCTCCTCAGACTTATGTACCAGCCATTCGTTTACCCTAATCAAGTTGGCAGTCATTTCTGTGACAGTTGCCTGCAACGTTTGGTACCATGAAATCCCTTGCCGATGATTTCCCTCTGCCAATGCAAAATGACGTCATCGCCATTGAACGGTATCTTTAACAGTGACCAGGAAACAAACAATTGAAATCATGCACTCACTAAATCATGTTACTTACAAGATCGACACGACTACCCGGAAGTGTCGCGGACGTCGCCAGGCGTCCTCTAGAAAGGATCGGAGGTAGGTTTGACGATTTCGCTCGTGGCTTCCCATTGCCTCACGCCCCTGGGTTGCGAGCGATTTGGATTCACGTGATATGGAGATCAGAGGTGAACTGTCTAACGACAGGGCAGGTATACAACACTTGATAGGATTTTGGCCCTTCATTGGGGCCTGCCTGATTCGAACCGGGCAAATCAGTACTCCACTGAAAGTAAACAGCCGAAGGACTGATGCCTTAGCTCGCTCGGACAACCTGTCCCCGTGGGAATGGATTATGTTGGATGAATATGTCAGGTTGGTGTTTTGAAGTCTGAGGTACTTGGCAACTTGACGATGAATGACATTGTGTACTGTCTTTGTTTTGCAATAATCTTTGGCTCTACTCAGAGACACAGTAATTGGATCTGAGGGTAGTGAAGCTACTAAACATAGTTTTCCACCTTTTGAATGCGACGAAAACTTGATAAACTTTGAAATTGTATCGTTGTATGTAGATACTATAGACAGGTTGTGCTGATCTGGGATGGAGCTCTAAAAACCCCAAAGTATCGGTCCAAACATCATTTGTCTACACGACCATATAAGCTACAAAAATGTCGTTCATTTTATAGAAAGTAGAGTCAATCCTCGACGGGATAAACGCTTGGGTCGTGATTGACTTATCAAAAAGGTGCAATTTGATGGGTATCGGTCTTTTCCAGTGAGGAGAACCGAATCACTACGACGTCACAACTAACCCCAAGTATTCGTTGTATAACAAAACTGACAGAAATATAATATTCTCACCCTCTGATAAACTTCGTTATTCATCAATGAATCCATGTATTTCCAAGGGAAAAACGCTTTAAATTATTAGCCAGTGGTTTATTATTTCCTTCTGCGTAAACCACTTATCAATGAATACTAGATGTAGTCTGTGGTGGATCATCTAAACGCGACACCTACAGCCTCCATAACTTGTAATTACATTCAAGATGAAAATACTTGGATTGCCGCCCACCACACGATTTAGCTAAACCTCTCGTTGAACGGGGTTTACCAGCCCGTCTCCAGCTCGAGGTCTACTGACCGTAAACGACCGATTTTCATTACCCGTTTTTCAAATGGTGACCGAACGGATGATTGTGCATCAACCCGAATGGTCTCATTCGATCCAGAAAACTAATTTCTATTTTAATTCAACAAAAAACTACCCTCTCACCAAGAAAGATTTTAGGATTTCCATTTTTTGGTAGTTTAATATTTAATTATATCTCCTTAGGGTTGATTGACCAAGATGCCGACATTCCAGGCACATCCTGGATCGATTTTGGATTTTTGAACCAAATTTCGTAAACTTCGAAATCTTACATTCAATTTTTAAATTTACGTATCTCGAAACGTAAACCAACAATTAGAGGGGGGGTGTTTAAAAATTATTGTTTCTTGGAATTGAAAATAATGAACCAAAGGTTAAATTACTGTGCTTTTTAAAGTGTTGTACACATTTTTTTAATTTTCTCCTAATGAGTTAACTTTAGGGCGGTATACCAGTGATCATTTTAAGCTAGTGTGTTCTTTCCATTAATTTTTTCTTCCTCATCTTTTGTCAACAACCATACTATACACTTGGAAACATTCTTCAGGTAATCACTTACGTTTATATTGTTGCTACTGACGCCGAGAGTGACTCGATAAGTCTTGATCTTCCTCGCGGCGGTTACGTTATAATTTCTCATTACGTCGTCTCCCTTCGAATGAAATCGAAAACAATGGACCCCCATGAAATTGATCTCAAAATTGGGTGAGTGAATGATTTTGATCGGTAGATTGATTCATAATGCTCCGTAGTTCCTTCCCAAAACGATCCGGGGCCCCTTTCATTGTTTTGGCTGCTTATAATTTCCTGTTGCATCAATTTTCTTAGTTGCCACGCTCGACTGGGCGAAGAGGATTTCGTGCCCAACCGAAGTCAAAGACCCTAAAATGGTACAAAGGAAAAAGAACAACGCAAAAAAGAAAGAAATTAATTAATTAGTGAACCAAAAGATGTAAAAAGACCTCCGAATTTTCAGATGAGAAAAAGGGGTTGCTACAGCCCAAGAAGAGGGAGTGTCGGTTTTAAAATATTTTCTTCTGTCTGTAATTAAACAGAAATTAGTCTTAACAACGAGAAAGAACCAGACGTGGAGGGAAGAGCAAAAAAGGACTGCAAAGGGAGATTTCTTCCCTTAAAACTGAAAGAAGAGGTATTAATTTACACCGCCAACTGCTACCTTCCCCCATTTCTCACTCCCTTAAATCCGATTTTGCCCTGTGCCCCCTTCCCACATTTTCTCTTGACTTATTTCTCAAAAATTGTTCTAATTAATTCATGTTTATAATTCTTTAAGAATGCGCCTCCCCCGATGAATAAAAGGGTTTTTCGGAGGCGGGGTCGGGTTTAATGTCATTTACTCGGCCTTTTCCGTCCGTCAATTACCGAATTCATTGGTCTCATTTGCGGGGTAGAAGACGGAGGAGTCCCCATCTAACCGTCTAAGGTTTCCTAATGAACTTTTTATTTTTTTCAACCTCTTTACGGTGGGTAATTTTACTTTTTTGGTAGATGCATTTTTTGCGGAGGGGTGGAAATATCTTTTTCACGCCAGTGTTATTCGTATGAATAACTTTAGTTCATATTATTTGTATACAATTGGGATATCATTGAATGTATCCATAGTAATAATGATTTTTATGTAAATTTGTGAGAGTGGCTTTTTTTATGATTAAGCTTTCATGTGAACGCTTACCGGTAACTGATTACTGGAATCGTGTGGACTTGGAAAACGTGTTTATGTTGATAAAAAAGGTCTTTGTGGCAAATATCGAAGTACGATTAATTGAAAAAATCGTATTCTCAATTGTGACACGATATTGATCTATAAGTCTGCATTTCACGTGGAATCAGAGACAAGGACGAGGAATACTGCGGTTCTCCACTTTGATTGGTCCGGGCAGTAGTCATATGCTTGTCTCAAAGCTTAAGCCATACAAGTCTCATTACAAACTGCTTTAAAGTGAAACCGCAAAATGCTCAGTAAACCAATCATGATTCACTCGAGTATACATGACTGTCTTTAGATAATTAGAGTTAATTCATGCAACCAAGTCCCGACCAGTGGTGGGACGAGATGGTGAGACGATTTGAACGACTTTTCCAATGAGAAATTTGACAACTAGGACTCTAAAACGGAACATCATCACCTTTCTGGTTCTAAAGAAGATGCCCGTACAGGCACAACTGCTCTCTTCTTTCTTGAATTATTCTTGTGTAACGATATTGTCGACAAATTGTCATCCACACTAATGAGGAAATCAGTAAAAGACACGATGTAATCCCAAATACCGAAAGCTTTTCCGTGCTGTTTTCTTCTATTATTCATCTTGACAGGTAATGGAATGCATTTTTCCATGTAGTGGTATTTCCATATGTCAGTCTGGTGCGGTTTGGTAATGGTGAGTGGGGTCAGTGGAGACCCCACGTGGTCCACGGTGTTTCGCGCTTCCACGTCGTCCACTGAAGGATAACCAAAACTCAGGACTTCCCATCAGGACTTCCAGAATTCGAACATGATATAGCACGTGGGGAGAGTGAATGTTTTGTACTTCATTGAAGAGTAGCTAGATGTCCACCATAGAACAAAACCTCAACAGATTTGTTAGTTTGCCGCATCAGATACTTTTCCCCAACTCGTCCCAGAAAGCAGGGCAGTTCTCCCAAAACCAGGACGGTTGGTCACCACCTAGGTACGAGAGCTGTTGATATTCAAAACGGGCTCACGCCCCATTTGGGGAACAGTCAATCGAAACACCGTTATTAATCATAAATGAAAACAAGTTGTGATGAACGAGAGGGTGAAAAAAAATCGAATAATTAAGAAGCCCTCATAAACAGTACAATTGGTGGCGAAGCAACAAGGGTGAAACAATCTTCAAAAGCGGTGGAGCAAATCGAGGCAAGCGAGTGTAATAGTAGCTCGATCTAAAGAGTTGCTTCAAGAGGTGCCTCAATTAACAAAAAGAAAGACCACGGAGAAGGTGAAGCTACTTGTGAGAAACACAGGAGAGATTGGAACCCCGTACGAAGAAGGTATCTGTAACAAGGTTCCCCTCAATTGAGTCCGCGAGAAGTTGTGAAGCGTCCTCACAAAAAAAAGTAATTGGCGTTTAATTGTTCTCCTCTTAGATGTGTACAGCTCCTTCTATACCATTTTTCTTTCCTTGAAGTACTTCCTGAGAGGTCACTCGATATTTCGATACGGGCCCCACATAGTTTCAAACAATGAAGAGTCGTGCTTGACACAATAGAAGTTCGCGTCGCCCTTTTTGTTCGGTTTTGATGAATCCTTTGTTTTAGAGAGACGCAGAGCTCTACTCCTTTTTTGTGTATTCTTATTCATCTTTGCCTCTTTTCATGTCCTCCCATCGAGATTATCTGCAATGTTCTACAACACGGGTAATAACGAAGCCCGCAGCTCGGGTGAAGTGTACGACTTAGAAGTGGGTGTTGGTGTTACGTTACGAATCGAGTTCAGCTGTGACGCTGCCATTTTACTGTTGGTTTTTTGGTATCTCAATTCAGCAAAGGGAATTCTTGTTACTTGAAATGTGTGCCTGAAAATCTTCCTGTACATGGGATGTATCTTGATCTATCTGTCTCTCAGAAGATCTGTTTTCTGCTTCAGTTTAGTGATATACATGAGATAAGCTTTGACAATAAAACAGATTTCACGAGTTGTCATCCTCGTTTTTGTAACGTGTTTTCACAATAAGTATGCGTTGCTCGATACTGAACTGCTCCATGGCTACAAAATGGAAAAACGACAAATGGTCTTCTAATCGGAGTGATAATAGATAACGAAAATGATAGAAACAGTGCCGACAATCTTCAAACAAAAAAAACTGCGAACTTCATGAAACACCCTCTATAACGATGGTATGGGGTGGTAGGTTAATGGAAATCGTACCATCCTTGTACCATCCATGGTATCCTGGGAAGACTGATACTTAACGATATTGGTAGATTTGTTACTGTGTGAAACTTATCGCTGCAGTTCTGTTGGACAGATGTCTAGGACGCTCTGTTGAGTTGACGCAGTAATAACGACGCCCTAGACCTCTTTAGGCCTCGACAACGTGCTACCCGAAAAAAAGCCACTCAGCTGAGATTTGGCGTGGAAACGGGCCCGCTCCAGCCGCATTCGCATTGTTCGAGTCGGACACAAATGCGTCTCTTTGTCGCAAAGGTGTCTCCCCCGCCTACACATACTCACGAAAGCCAGAAGTCTTTTTATCCCCATTACGAATCACATCTGATCCTCTAAGACTCCGTGAAATCCTTATCTAGAGGGCGTGAACAGAGGCCAAAAAGTCCCTCGCTGTTGAAGTCGGGGCCCGCAAAGAAACTAAAGGGAGCCGAAAACGAATGTAACGAAAAAGAAAAAAAAAGCTAAAAAGGACACACTTTTTCGAGTCTCTCCCTCGACCCCAGGTACTAATCCTCAAAGCAATAGAATTGACAGTATTGTTGAAGACAGTAGCTAACGTGTTACTACATACTCCTACAACCTCTCAACCTAATCTGCTGGGCCCCTCTCCATTTTTTTCCCGAATATCCTCCGGATTCAGTGAGATTTTTTTGTTTCTTGACGAGGAATTGAAAACCCCGAAAATCGCCTCCCACTCGACAGTCGAGTTCCCAAGGCTGTGATACCTATCTTTCTGCGTCTCGAAGGGGAGAGTCCTTTTTTCCTAGTTAATCGCATTTGAGGGATGTTCACCAAACCGGAAGATGTCTCTTATGGGCCTCTTCAACAGACAGTTAACGCGTTTTAACAATGGAACAGACGAAATGGTTCTTCAAACTTGAGAAGTTCGAGCGTCCATATAATGTATATATGTTCACTTTGTTAATTGGTTCTTCTGTACTATGTGTGTATGAATGATAAATTTAGAAAAAACTCGGCGCTGCGCTACTCGGCGGGGGCTTCACCCCCTGCAACCCTGTATGATTTTCGCTTAAAGCCTAACGGCTATAATGTGATGTACCTTGAAAGATTTTTGCTCTCTCTCACTGTATTATACGCAAAACGACCTAAGTGCCTGAGCAACAAATTTTCAGGAGAGATTAAAATGTGCACAAAATGCGTTGGTACGTTAGCAACGATCGGTTGTAACGGAAAATCATAGGTAACTAAGCCAGAACTTCACTCCAATAAGAAGTTTGTCAACAAAACGAACTCATAACAAATGGTTCAACAGAATGTAAGGAGGGGGAAATTGGCAGCGTGGGATATGGTCTGGTGTCAAATAAATTCACAGCTTTCCAAAAAGTGGTGAACAATTTTTGTGCTATGAAAAATGGCGAAAATAAATTTCCTTAGCAACGATCGGTTGTAAGTGAAAATCATTATAAAAATACGCGCTACTTTTGTCTCACTTTTTCCTGTCACTTTTCGGCTGGGGGTCCCATCGCAAAACCTTTTTAAAGTTAAAATTTCACAAATGATAGAGGAAGAAAATATCTGATATTCCGAAAAAATAAACATAATGCAATATAACGCAACATTTTCCAGCGTGTCCTATGTCAAGTGTAATTCTATTTTTGCTCATGATTAAAATTCCATTCTGCCAGTTTAGCTCAAACTTTCGTTTATATGTCCTATGACAAGAACAGGGAAGTTTGCGTGCGGCGTTGATATTGATGAGGGTTGGGACCTCTCTCTCCAAGTTGGCTGAGATACCGGCGGTTGTGAATATCCTTGGATTTTCAACTCATTTCCAATTATCGGTCACTCTTCATCGCCTTTTCGGGAACCTGTAGCAGTGATCCCTTAATTACACCGGTAAAGCAACGTAATTATTAAGCCAATTATAATTGAGGAGATGAAAGTTAATTATGCCAGGCCTTGGCTTCTGTCTGTGGTATTCCAGGGAATTAGATGTTACGTTAAGTGAATTAAAAACTCACATCGCCAACTGAATTCGTCACCAATGACGGTGATGTGTGGCAGCTCCTTGTGCAAAAGTGCATTATATGCCCTGAGTTAGGGGTACCTACAATCACTACTTCGAATGAACGTTTAGGAATATTCAACTATGTGCTGCACTACGCAAGGTAGATGCATTCTGTCGGTTATTATCGAATAGTCACAAACCTACCTACGTCCGAAACGAGGTAGTTGGAATTTGTTAAAGATTACCAATGAAGCTACAGAAAAGGGAGAAATTTCGACTGGTGTTTCCGGACTTTCCTTGACGCGGTCATTGTGAATGAGATTTAGAAAATAATTGTACAATCATGTGTCTTGATTGGATCATAGATTTGATTGGGGATTCAGTCAACAACCAGGGAGTCACCTTGTAAAGGAAAGCAAGGTTTTTGCGGGGGATGTGTTGGACAATCTCACTTGGTAATCTATTTCTGGTATGGCAATATCATTAAGTTCTGAGATGATGGTTTAGCTTCACTAAACCTTGCTACAAGTCTTATTTAGATCGATTCATTACATTTCAACACAAGGCAGCTTTCCTTATTAACTCAAAAACTAAGCGAAAGTCCCGCAGACTTAGATGTGGGGCTTTGGGCTAACAACAACAGATTATTGTGAGTGTTCAGGGTGGACGAACTGTGACATACGGTGATAAACGGCCGGTGTAACAAGATGATTGGCGGCGTTGGAACAGGCGGGAAGAGAACTGTACAGCAACTGAACCGTGGAACCGGTCCGAGGATCCGCAACCCTTCCGACTGCAAACTGCCCTCGCCACGCCCATCCGCACCACCGGGGATGTATCAAAGACAGAGTAAACACCGTCGGTTGGCCGTCACGAATTGACTAAGGGAAAACCCTCCTTGAAAGCACGTCCCGAAAATGAAGAGAAACAAAATCCGTTGTGCCCTGAGGTGCGAGCCCAGACTGGGATGGAGTTGTTACTCAGTCTGACGGACCCTCCTCCTATCGTAAAGAAACGTCGAAATTGGTCCCTGCCTACAACGCAAATTATGTTTTCCTGTTTGGCATTGACTTGGGTTTTTGGTACAAGTCCATAAGTAAGAAAGGTCAACCAGAATCTCGGCTGGAAACTTGAAGAGAGTTCATTCTACTCCAAAACAACTCTTGAAACCACGTTTCTGTTGTGACAAGTGGCATTTGTTGGTAGTGAAATTAATGGGAATATGGGTCTGGTCCAACACATTCGTACAAAATTCTGATATATCAAAATTTCTGGATTGGTTGGATCAAAATGAGCCTCAATAGCTGTTTTGTAACGATGTGTTATTGTTCCTCACAGGAAGAATTCAAGTCTTGAAGTCTTCAAAATGTTTGAACATAGAGATGCCTTCTTCATGATAAAGTCTAAATTAAATTACACACACATTTCTAAACGAACTTAATATCAGATGTCTTGTTTGAAGCCAATGATTGTGACCTTAGATTGATAATCATTTGGCTTATCAGAATCAAGAAAAGGTAATAAAATTCTAAATAAACCATTAGATAATACCAGCCAGGAATTGTTCTTCTTTGTTCGCCAGCTTATGAAAACGTAACTCTTACACAACTCTCTATATGAGGTGCACTCCTGAGTTATACGCTGCAATTCCCCTCATCTCTTTTGCCACTCTCATGCTCCCAAAGCCCTTTCGGCTTATTAAAACGTTTTCAGGGAGCGGAAGAGGGGCCTTATCGTCTTATTTCTGTTGCTCTGGAGGGAACAAAACTCCCTTTTAGTTCTCTTTAATAATTCACGTTTAACTTTATTGTTGCGGGCGGCTGAGGGGATGTCAACCCCCTCGGAAAATATCTAATTGTCTCCGACCCCAGCTAAGTTCTTCATCAACTCCGGTGTTTCTGCGGTTCCCTTAGCAAATAATTATTTGAGTCTCCGCTGTGCTCGATGCATATATTGGCACCAATTATTACATTTCACAGTTATGAGAAAGGGGTGGTACTTGAATTTGAATTACTCTGAATATTATGAAAAAGTTGATTATTTTTCTATGTTGATAAACCTTCAAGTTTTTGTTATCAAATTTTGGATATTCCAACTTTAAATGTTACCCTTTCGATATGAATAAACGGTATGCCACCAATTCAGTCTAGTTTTGGGCAAGCACATATGACTTTTGGTCATAATATCTTCGTTGGAATTCAGAAGGTTGGACGATGAGCTTCGAATAGCGAACGATGAATGGAAATTTTCATATTCTATTCCACAGTTGAAATTTAAAATTTTGAAAGAATAGAATTTTGAGGGTTTTCCTAATTGATTCCCATGGATGTTAATTAGGTTATGTCTTTTAGAATGCAACTTTATCTGAAAATCTACAATCAATCTATAGAGGAAAAGCACACATGTACAAATGTTTTTTTTTAAGTAGAGCTTTTTTGAAACATAATTAATATAAGAATAGTTCCATGTTCTTAGCTACTTCCCCCTTTGGGCTTATGATTGTGCTGGGGGGAGGAGAGCCACCATGGCCCGTGCATACGTCTCAGAAGTGAAAAACCTAATAATAATAATAATTACAACTACATTACTAATAACTACATTTCTAATTGTAAATACACAGCAGAACTAATAATTAACACTATGGTACAACCATGCGTTTTGGAAGAAGGATCCATGAAGCTATCACTTGGTAAATGGGTAAGTACCCCATTGCTAGCGAAGCTGAATACAAAATAAATAAAAACAACTAAACACACCCAGAACAACACTAAACGACACGCACCCCCGACACAACACTACCCGTTAGCATCCATGAAGAAACAAACCCCGTAGCCAAATGGTCTCGATGTACTTCTCAAGACTTGTTTTGAAGGACTGAAGAGTATTAATAATTAATAATTAAGAGTATTAGAGAATTATTCTCCTCAATTAGTCAGGAAGCCCGTTGAATAACAAGGGACCTCTATAGTACTCGTAGTTCTCTCAATAAGCTGGTGAATAGAGACTATTCTCCAAATCTACATTGGATGCACTCATTTCCAAGTCCCAAATCCACCAGTTTCTGTTCTGTAGTAAGTTGCACAGTAAGTTGAACAGTACAGCTCCACTATTTCTAACTTACTCGTTATCCATTGGTGAGCATCGAAACTTCCTCAGTGTTCATTAACTGATTGACTTAAAACTTACTGTTCTTGGGAAGAGCCTCCCAACGGAAGGAGATGAATCTGTACAATAATTCAATTAAGAATATAAAGGTTGTAATTTCCTTAAATGTTGTCTGTGCGATAGAGATGACTTCTATGCTCTCAGCTGCCCACGAAAACGCGACGAACTAGTTCTCAAAATGACTCTGAAGGATAAGATAAGTTCTCATTAAATCCTCCAAGTATGTGCTTTGTAATGACGTTTTAAATTTAGAGAACTTTCAGCCATGAGTATAACATTTTGTGTTCAAGGGTTGGGCAGAAATAAATTCCCATCGCGACTTATAACGAAGTTCGCATTCCGTTGTAATACGAAATCTCCCCCAATGGTGAGGGCGGACAAATATAGGAAATTGAATCGGTCGAGTGCGCGCCAGGTCATTGGCTGAGAAAACAATTATTTCCCGACAGGCAACGATGGAGTCATTGTGCATGCGAAACCATCTGCTTCATCCATGATCGATGAGCATGTGCTCCGAGTAATTGTCGCCAGTCGTTTAGTCTTGGGACATCACAAATGGACTAACTACCCAACTGTTAGGTAGTTACCTACACAGAAGGCTCAATGTTGCGCGTTTATTAAAATATACCGATTGTCAGTAAGTGATCGATCGCAATAATTGGTTCGGCCTTTTCTGTTACGGGTTTTACTCATTTTGAATGAATAAGCTGCAATTAGTGCGGGCGTTGGCTCAAATTGCTCTGTCATACACGGGAAAAGTTGTGAAATATTAACGTTCGAATATAGTGGAATGATACTGGTTCATGGCAGGTGTGGTTGTTAGAATGGTGTTTTCGCATTACTGTTTCAGCGAGATCGTTTTCTTCATTCGAAATGACCAAGTTGGACATGTGCGGAGCAGAATGGATTCGAACGTATCGCCAATAATCGGTTCACTATTAACTGAGAAGGACAAATTGGTCTGGCTTATAGGAAGGTGGTATAGTGGCCTGTGTGGAGGGCATAAAGGATCATAATTGGTTTTTAATGGCGGCCCCAGTTCCTACGACTCTACCCTGATGAATATTCAACGTCTATTTCATCGATTGCTACATAACATTCGAGCCAATCGGTCCGCATATGGTCATCAAGTGATGTTTCAACGGCGTCATCAATTCGTAAATCATTCGTGCGTTTTGATGCCGTACCAGCTGCTGTGTCCCGATGAATTCTCAACAATATTCACAAACAGTTCGTTAGCGGTGTAACGAATAAAGTTCCCAGTCTGTACAATAAAGTTGCTTAATGTAATGATTAGGAGATGAACGAGACGTTTGTTGCCTCCTAAAGCTCGCACTTTTTTAGCACCTCATATCTGCTTAAGATTTTCCAAAATTGCTTAGCGAAAACGTGCTCATCATCGACTTTATTCTAAACTATATTGCCAACGCTGACAGAAATGCCTTTTAAAAACAAAGAGCTATAATTAATTATGATTTTCATGCAAAAATATACGTTATTGAAATAGGTACAACCCAATTTCCATGGTATATAGTTGGTCCTTCCTAATTTGAAGGGCTCTCCATTTACTTCAATCGAATGCTTCCTTAGGAAAGGACAAAGCTGAGCTATAAAGAACTGAACTGGGATAAAATATGTTCGTTCAGCAACGGATATTACTAGATACTTTTCCTATCATCCCTATGTTACGAAGGATGCTTTTTGGGTTCAGTATTTACGTTAGTATTTAAATCATTATCAAGTTAGATCATATTAGTTATGGCACGATTTGAATGTAACGAAAGCTGTAACAGAAGGGGAATATTAAGAAAAAATCGAGGCAACAAAGTACTAATGCAGGGATCTGGTTTGAAGCGTTGAAGGCTTCTTAGAAAACTTTATATTCCTAATTAAACGTCACAGGAACACTGTAATTAAACTTGTATGTTCCATTTACATCATTCGAAAAAAAATTTTTCTGGTTGAATTAAATTAAAAAGGTGCATTTTGGTGATAACCACTTCATGTATTGATTTTCGTAGTGTTCAAACAAAAGGATGAATTATGAAGAAAGAGAGAGAGAGAGTGAGAGAGAGAGGAAGGTTTCGAGAAAGCTTTCAACTCTTTGATGGAATCATCGTAAGGAAAGGCGAAAAAACGATGCAACCCTTTTCCTAATTAACCTCTTTTAGCGCCTTGAGCCTTTATAACTAATTCAAAATTTAATTATAATTTCTCTCTCTTCCCTCAAGATATGAAAGGCGGATGGAGGTGGAGGGGGTTGTAAGATGTTTGTTTTGCCAGTTTTCATTAAAAAGGGTCCCGATTTTCCTTTTCGTCCGGGAGAAAGGGAGCGGATTAACTGCGGCCTGGGATTGTCTGCCTTCGGGTGTGTAAGGTGTATAACCCGAGCATTACCTACCCCTTCTCTCGGGGAAGGTGCACCCGTTTTTGCGGTGATGTTAATAACAAAACTCGATCCTCCGGTGAAATTCCAACCCCCTTGTTTAGGTTTTCATTGGTGGTAGTTACAACTTCATCAGACCCGCTTTTCCCCGGCGTTTCGCATTAAGATTCAAATGTCACTTTTAACCCTCAGGCCCTTTGCGGCAACTCACTTTTACGTTATGAAACCCCGAGACGGTACCCTCAGTATGAATTTAAAATAAGATGGTTGTGTTAGTCAGTAATGTAACCATTGGGTTTCCACTATTCCACAAAACAGAGAAAATGCGTAGGTATCACCAAAACACTTGAAAGTTGACCAAAAGGTAGACAAAAACTGATGAGGGAGCTTACTTAGTCTAAATTCATAAAATGCAAATGTTTTATCTTCTAAAATTATCACACTATTGCTAAGAAAACTCTATGGGCATCTGCTGCTTATACAGGGGAATATAAATGATTTAATTGCTTGGAAATAATTTGAAAAATAAAAGAAAATAATTTTCCCAAATGTTTATTGTTATGTATAAATTGCCTCTACATTTGTTGCTGAAAGACGAAATAGACTTTGTGGTTAAACATCGCCATCTCTGCCGAGGTTTTCGAGTCGTTCTGTAAGTCCTCACTAGTCTGTAAAACCACTCTAGTTGATAATATAACTTAGGTGGTCATGAGATTTACGTGACAAGTTTAAGTTTAGTTACATTGGGATTTTGGTGTGTTCTCTTTGTACATCAATCTGTAATTGGCCTTGTAGTTAATTGACATGCAATTTATGTTATTCAAGTGTTAAATATAAATTGTTTTCATGAAAATATAATACATTTCGTTGCCATACTCAGGTGGCAGTACCTGGAACCAGATATTGTTGGTTGTGTGGTACTTTCACCAACTGTTTATTAGAAGGGATAGTTACAGAACCCCCCCCCCCCCTCCTCCCGTCCATACTTCTTTTCATTTAATTGCCTGATCAAGTGATCTTGTACAGCGTGGGCTTTTGGCCCTTCTGTACCTGACCTACCGTAGATCTTCATTCAATGTTTTAGACTTCCAGAACGATTTTGGTTCTAGCCCGTTAGTTCATGTGTGTGTTTGCTAATAATTCTTGATACAGACACAGCATTAGTGATTGAGTGGGTTAGGGGCTAGATGGTCCTCGATGAATCTCCCTGCCGGACGAACACAAAGCCCACTTTACCTACAAATCATTGTAGCAAACATCAATTCCACAGTTTACGTGCCATACCGATGAGACATTCAAGGGTTGTGTTGAGCTAGCGTTTGAATGATTCTCTATATATTTCCATCGTTCTTCAGCTCTGTTACGCCATATCGATGCATGGGTCTATTCAATCGAGCATACATATCTGCAATCCCATGAATTTCTCAGGAATCTGGATTCTGAATGCTACCTTGTTTTTTCTTTCAAATATACAGTAATTAAAAAATTGTTACATCTACCTGATTCAGTCGGAAATACGCAAGGAAGAAATTTGGGGTCTGGGGTTGGAAAAAGTTTTCCTTAGGAAACAGCAAAAAACTGACTTTATACAGCAAAACAAAATGAAAAATCACTTGTGAAGTCTATGCTACTTCATCTGGTAAACTGAAGTTTCTAACGGATTAAAGAGATATAACAGGCTGGTAGAGTGATTTTTTAACGTTTTTGGTTTATTATTCAATAATAAACCATTGTAATCGCTCTGGAAAAAAAATTCTTACCACCCCTGAAAATTTCATGGTTTACGTTTCAAAGGGTGTAGAATCCGAATCTGCAATAAAAATTTTTCCGTCCGTCCGCCGTACGCCGTACGCACGATTTCTCCCAAACGGCTGGAGCAAAAGATCTGAAATTTTCAGAAAAAATCCATCTTGGTCCGACGACGCCCCAATTCTTGAGCCAGCTCTCTCACTCAATTTAAAGTGCCCTTTAAGGGCTGTGCAAGTTTTGTAAAATCCCTAAAAACCTCAAAACAAGTCGAATTGGCCTAAATATTTACCTATTTGAAGAACATACCATGAGGAATCGAATGAGACCCTCCCCACGTCCGTAGGTCAAACCATTCTCGATGTCTGGCCCGATTTATGGTGCGAAGATTTGCGTTTTTTGGTTTATTATTGTTTGTTTGTAACCTAGTGATGCCGATAGCGTCAAGTTGTAGTGAATGTGGATACTGGAGTGATAGCCGATGTTGATACTTGTAGTTTATAGCCGATACACGTGTTGAAGCATTCTGATATGCATGAAACGCTGATGATATATTCAGGAGATATGCATAGAGCACGTAAATCTGTTCTCAACCAAAGTACCTATTTGGATTGATCAGTTGATCATATTTGTGTGCCTCCTGAAATTCAATAATCGCTCTATCACGTGTGAAACACGCACACTCCAAAGCTCAGTAGAAATTCAAATAATGAACGCAAGCCAATTGAATAATAATACCCCAGTGAAAGAATTTGCAGCGTTTTTTTATAATGTTTAGAAAAGTGAAGTGAAAACCCAGTTTTTTTTACAGTTTTCTAACAAAACACTGTCCAAATTGAGACATTTATCCAAATATAGTGTTTTCCGTTGAATGTGTACTGTACTAAGTGACACTATTCCAAAAATCAAACCGTTTTCAATTTAAGTTCCAAATTCAAGAATCAATCCCTACCGTATTTCAGACGGAATCAGTGTGATGAAAAATGTTTGTTGATATGTGCTGTAGTTTTCCCTTCTACCACTCATCAGTTATTTATACCATCATATCATGGATTGTAGGAAGTGCGTGGCTCATCCAATTTGACGGACGTTGTTTCAATGTTTACTGGACTCCTCTCGTCCGAGCCGCAGAACGCAGTTGGCAGATGGTCAGCGCTGAAACAAATGCGAAAGATCACATTTTTCCGAGTGCTGTCATCAAAACAAAGCTACGGTACCTCGTGGGAATGGCAACATATTTGAGTTTCAGACTTGTATAGTAACACATATTCTGTGAATTACTTAGACCGCTCCTTTCATTTCAAACCGTGGGAAATTCCCTGATGAGTGTAATTCATGTCAACGTAACTCTAACCTACACTAATTTTTCAATAAGATGCGCGCATTCACGAAATGACATAATTACGATGATTCTAGCTTCTTATTTACGGTCGCAAACTCTGATTATATGTCGTAATTGCCGTTTTTTTGTTGTCATAATTCCTCTCCAAGGCAAAAACGAGTGGCATCCTTTCTGAGCTGGGGAGAATCGACAGACAAACACAACGTTCTTCAATAATTAGACCTTTGCATTATCTCTCCTTTTTCCCTTTCCCATATTTTTTTCCACGGAGCGCCGTTCAATTACAACTATATGTGCAGTTGGAATGGTGCATATCCTGCTTCACATGCAGTTAGTCCCGCGACATTACACCGAGTGTAATTGTCTGTGGTTAGTCCGAAAGAAGGAAAAAACAACAACAAAACAATAAAGAAGGAAACCAGCAATACGACTTTTTCGTTCGCAAACAGAAATTATGCTTCGAAACAATGCGGGAATGCAGAAATAACGTAAAACAGTATTTTTGCGGTATTTATATAATTTTAGAGAATTATTGTGATTTTCCCCAGAAAAGGTTCATTTCGAGTTGAAAAGTTCAGTCGAGTGTTGATTTCAGGTCCGCTGATTGCGATTATTATCGAAATTAAACCGTCACGCGACGATCGGTGCGGTTGAGGTCACAGGCTGACGCGAATGGGAATGAAAACGAATTTCAACGGATGTGGAACCTCGGAAGGCCGTTCGTATTTACATTTGGGTTATTGGCGTCTAAGTTTTTGAATTTTAGGGAATTTAAATTTTGTTGTAGTCATTTCTTGTTGGGTTAAGCATTATCCAGGAAAGGGGTTTTAAGGGTTAAGTAATGGATTAGGCTGTCTTCTTCAAGCATATTGTTTTTCCGTTTTTCCGTATTTCCGTCTACAAGGAATTTCAAAAACTTAGTATGAAAGAGGGTAGTTTTTTGTTTAATTCACATCGAAATTAGTGCCCTGAATTGAATGAGACCACTCGGGTTAATGTATTATCAGTGATTTACATAGAATTCTAATTCTGAAATATAATATTTTCCAGTTGAATTAGACCTTTTCTCAAAAGAATTAAATCTCTCAAAAGAAGGGGATGTATTAGAAAATAAATAAACGACGTAAAAACCAGTGAAATATTAGTGAGCATGAAGTAGACACCACATCGAGCAAATGGAGTGCAAAACTTGAAGCATCCACACAAATGACCATGAAGTTTTTACCAACATACACGCCGATGCTAAATCCGTTGGAAAGAGCTTTCTCAAAAGTCTAGTAAACAGCAAAAGTATTACTAGGCCGCCGAGAAGAGCACATTCTTACTGGAGTAATTCCACCAAGTGCAGCAAAGTAACGCCCCAAGGCTGCGCGAACTACGTCCTACCGAATTGAGAACCGCTACATTAACAACTGTATTTCGATTCATTATTCATTGACCCTTCGTTATTTGTTTACTCCTTTGTTGTTCACATTCCTGCAATTCAGTCAACCTAATTCATGATTAAACTGTTACGCCACTCATATACTCGCAATTCCTTAATTTCCCGCGGGAGGTTCAATCATTTCGGGAAAAGGCTTAATTGTATGAAAAAAAGTTTAATTGTATTGGGAAAAGGTTTAATTGTTTCGGAAAACTGTTTAATTCTTTTGAAAATAGGTTTAATTCTTTTGGAAAAATGTTTAATTCAACTGAAAAATGCTGTAATAGACTTCTACTTTCTTTTTGGGATCTCAGATTTCTTCTATTTGTACTTGTATTATGACTCTGTTGAGAAATAGCACTACCCCTAGATTCGCCTTCTTATAATCGAGTCGGCATGTATTGCGGGATTGCTACGTGAACTACATAGCGTATAAAATAACGATACCGCGGTGTAGGAGTTGATAAGAGGATATCAGACTGTTTTCCCAATAATACTACGAGTTTAACAAAGTTTTACAGGTTTTATCACTAAAACCTGTCGAAATTATGCTTGGTGTGGTGGAGTTTACGTTTGCGCAGAGTGAAGTTGATTTTTGAAAGATGAAATTTATAGGGGCCCATATAGTTATAACACAAATAACACCTATAACACAAATTCTCAAATTATCTCAAAGTTTCATCAAAACGATAAATAGAATATGAATAATATGTGAAATTCGCTCATATGATACAGACAGGAACACTTTTTAGTAATGTCGGCCAGTATAGGATATAAATCCACCATTACTAGAAAAGCAGCTGTTACTGGAAGCAGATACTATCTATTCATAGTAATTTGTGATATTTAACATCTACACAGATATGTAACAGTTGTATAGATATTTTATTTCTACCAGTTCCTTACGTGTTTAACTGTTCTCTGTCAATTCAAAGCGAAATGATCGATAATAGCATTTACAAGTGTAACGGAAGCAATCGAAGTGGGTGAGTAATTATATTGGGAGAAGTTTGGAAGCTTCCAATCAATAACGAGTAAACAAAATCAGGGAGGGAATCCCGAAACCACGTCAATCAGCGATTTGTCTCCGGATTCCGCCGTTTTTGAAAAATCAAGCTCATTTTCCACTTGATCTTTCCTTGAGCTCATTTCTCAGTCGAACGAACTCCGTTGCAAGTGACTTTAATAAAGCAAGCGATGGGGGAGCGGACAGCTAACAAATTAGCGGATATTTCTCTCCTGCCGCCCTCCGTTTCGCCAGATCCGCATCATTAGATTGAAATCGAATGGGAAAATACCTCAAGTGGGGACCAATCAGCGGCAGTTGGTGCCTGGGATTGTAAACCTCAGAAACGAAAGCAGTTTTACGTGTGTTGGACGTTGTGGACAAATTTTGAATTAATTGACACACTCTTGTAATAATTACGCACAAGTTATTCATGTTTGCTTTTATAATTAAAATTCGGTATGAAGAAAGAAGCTCTTCAAACCACTAGCACAGGCACATCATCGTTATCATGGACCCTCTGCATACATCATCAATAGGTACATGCTCTGAATAAATCTCTGCAAAATCTCATTCTTGCGGATTGAAGTCACTTTGCGATTCATATTTATGTTGATGACTGTTTACTGAGAGTTACGCCCTCTTGGAACGCGAGAGAATGGGCATTCGTAGCATTTACACAAATTAGAGGTTTTGCACATCAATTTGAAAGGTTTATCTTCAAACTTTGACTAAGCTGGCTATTGCTTTTCCCAAGATTGATCCTGGATGCCAAACGAAAATACGACTTTTATATCTATAGCTTTAGAGATAACAAGTTTCTTTAAAATTTTAACCCTTTAATTACATTGGTTGCCGTTAATGGGATGTCTACCGAGATTTCGGGCCTAATTTCAAAAATCAAGTAGTTCGGCCAAGTAGTTTCGAAAAAGTGTTTCCGACTGCTAGCGGCACCCTTCCCTCTTAACTTTGACAGTTTGAAAAACAAAAAAAATTCTTTTTAGTTACTGTTTGTTACTCATGATGAACTAACCGTGGAAGTCGATTCAACATCGTACTTCCTTTATTGCCGTTCATTTATCGCTGAAGAGAGCTTTCAAAACTTCGTCGCGAGTGAATTTTAGTGAATTTCAGCAAAGTTTATGTATATGCAAATTTGAACAGCAGAGAAAAAGATAGGAATTGGACAGAGGAAGATTCAAACATTTCCAGGCACTCAACAACTAAATGCACACTAACCACAAAGTATCAAGCGGTATGAATGCCGATCCCTCCAAAAGACTCAAAACCTAAAAATTTACCCAATTAAGTCCTTTCCATTAAAATTATCAGTTTTTTTATGACGTCAGTGACGAATTGAAAGTATAAAATTATAAATAAAACTCGTGGCTCTATCTTGAGGCCCCCAATCAAAATTTCGGACAACTTTTCGACGTCAAAGCTCACTCGTCAAAAACGTCACCCCATCGTCTTCATTCCCTCCTATAATTTCACTCAATTAAGTCAAATTATTTATTCTGATGCAAAACCACTGAAACTAAATGTTTCCATTTTATTTCCTCCGACGCGTTCTCTTTCGTTTTTCCCCGAAACATCGTAAGCGATAATAACAATAATTTCCGGCGTTCCCGTTAAAGTCGGCATCCCGAAGTAATTATACCGCGTGGAATTCAGAAACGAAAAAATTCGTAAACCAGCAATTGAAAAAGTCAGACCCCGAGTGGCACTTGATATTAAAACAAAAACGAGTTTCCCTGACTCATTTGTAATTCAAAAAACCCTCCACCTCCCTCCCGGTGAATCGGTAGTTGTATGCTGTGACGCATAACGGGTTAATTGAACGATTCATAGAGCGAGTAGGAAATTATTCTTGTGGGTCGCGACTTGAGAGGGAGGGGAGTGAAAAAAAGGAGCAGAAACCGCCCTTTTTTTCGCTGATTAACATAAAACGCGTAATCGGGGGCTACGGAGCCTCGCTCGCGGGTCTTTGTTCCGACCCGGGTGGAACGTGATAATTGGTTTTTATCATTGTCTGCTTAATCGTCTCTCAAAACGAGTCGTCAACAACTAATGCGAAGGAGATGAAAAAAAAACTGTTTTTTTTCCTTCTTATATGACGATTACCATTTAGTTAACGCGGGTAGTACGGAAGCGAGGAGGTATAGCGGTGTGTGTTTTATAATTCGCTCCGCCTGAAAACGAAAATCACTATATTTAACCGTGGGAGTGGACTGCGAAAAAAAAAAACACATCGAAAAAGCGGTGCTATGGATTCTTAGGGACTGAGAGGAAATTACAGCCATCCAGCTTATGTAATTATACGGATTGTGGATTGGAGCGTGGCCCAAAAATTCTGGAATGTATACGGTGGAATTACGGGACAAGTCCGTAAAATTTGGACAAGTACTTCTTTTGAGGAGTGAGGACAAATATGACAACAATAGGGTAAATAAGCGAATAACATTTACAAATACATACAGTCTTACATATATCAGGTCATATGTACATGAAGTACAAAAACTTGTTCCCAACGTTTTGGAGTTTTATTTCTCATTTGTCAAGTCGAACACATATGGGACGATGGGGAAGATTCAGTTTAAGTCAGCAGTGTGCACTGTTGATGGAAACTTTTTATTGAGCTTTTATTTGACTGCACTATAATTGAAAAACAGTTTTCTTTATCAATACACACTGCTAACTTGAACTGGAGCTGGGGATCCTTCCTATCATATTCTCCTTGACAATTGGAAAATATAACTGCGAAACGTAAGGAACATTTTTTTTCAAGCCCAAACCTGAACGATCCCCCAAAAGCTTCTTCTGAATCTACGGTCCATAACTCTCCCCTTTTTACTGCAAGCAAGAGATGGAATGAAGAGTAATGACGATACGGAGCTTAACGAAATTCGGAGATTTGAACTAGCATCTACGGCTTATGACTTCTCAAGCCGCAGTTGCAACGCTGTATGAGGATTTCAAGATCCTTAGGATATCTTACGAATATTCCGTAGATTACCATAATGAATGTTCAAAATTGTTTTATTGTCTCAACTGTTGGAATGTCTGACAACAGTCAACACAATCGAAAACGGGCTATTAGGATACCAATTATCTGAAGATGATGGTTAGGAGAAGAAAAACGAATCGGACACCAGGACTTCAAAAATCTATAGGTTTGACAATTGTGGCGAATAGTGCAATGTGGCGATCCTCTTTACTGCTATTTGAAGTTCATGTTCAAGCCCCAAATGTTCTGACGATGATTATTCTCAAACCCCCACCTGTTTTCTATAGAAAATTAAAACTCAATTAAACTGGACAAAAACTAGTAATTCCAAAATTTACTATACTTCCAAAAGAGATTCCAATGGAAAACTTGCATTTTCTGCTACATTTTATAACTCACTATAACAAATTGTGCCTTTATTTTGATTAACCCTTGTTTTGTGTATTTTGATTTGATGAAGGTTGTCAGTTACTGAACTGCACGGAGCTGGCCGGTGCGTCTCTATACCAAGACAAATACGTAGTCAAGTTCACTTTCAAATTTTGAGGCTTAAGTATAACGGGGTTGATAGGATGTAAATTACTCTCATGGTTCTTTCATCTATTCATTTGAATTTACTCAATTAGAATTAAATTATCCAATCTATATTTGCGAGTTTAATTCTAATTGCGAAAAGTAGTTTGTTAATTCAATTTGCTAAAAGTTTAATTAGTTTGCTATTTAATTCAGTTTAATGCTGTATTCGGAGTTGTAGGCTACATCTGTACTTCATCCAACAGTTCAAAAATAGGTTCCATTCCAACTAGCATCCTTCTTGGTTTGATAAAAAGGAATAAGCCTCCATTTCCAATCAGCAGATCAAAATGGCATCGTTTGCTTTGCTTGCCTAGGTTACTTGGTGAAATTGCGGAACGAGTCCATAAAATGTGAACGTGAACTTCTTTTAGGAATCGGGGACACAAATATGGAGGCAATTATTTAAGAATGGTTTTATTGTATAATTTACTGTTTTTCGGTTGAGCGATCTGCACTCAACTGGTCGCAGTGGATCCATACCAAGACACAGTTACGCTGCCAAAGTTCATTACAGGAGTATTAGGGAGGAATCACTCTTAGTAGTACTTAAAACAAGTTTTCATTCCAAATTGGAACGTAGGTAATAAGGAATAAGCCTCCAAGTCTACACTAATGATTCGAGTGATTTCGTAATTGCTTTGTTGCCCAGCGCTTATAATTTATAATCAAGTTAGACGCTAGTTATAATCAAGTCAATCAAACTCACGTAGGTAGATAGATTATTTCTGTGTACCTGATATGGGTCAAATTGAATGAGCGTTGATCATGAGGGGTCAAGAAGAACCTGCGATGACAAATTGAAGTATATCAGTGGTGAAGGTTATGTATAGATGTGAATTTCAAATCACTGTTCGAAACTGCCAGATTTCAGTCAGTCGTTTTTTTCAAAGTCTTGCATCTAAGTTCGTAATTTCGTAACTTCATGGTTATCTCTTCCGATTATTGTACTGACTTTTAATGGGCTGTTCAATGTTTTCTTCTGTCGAATAATGGTCTTGTGTTGGAGTTTAGAAATGAAACGTTGCGTTAATTTCAGCAGAAGCTGACGTTTCTTGTATAGAAGGACGGTCCACACCCGGTCACGATAGAGTTTGTTGCGGATGGTAATGGTTTTGTTATGATGCGACGTCTAGGTATCGAAAGGCACCATACGACAGTGGGCTGTGGGGATTAAAAAAAAAGGAAAAAAGGTTCAAAACGCAACACATGCGGACAGAAGGCGCCTGAGGAGAGCATTCATCACAGTTCCATTTGTGGACCCGGAGTTTTGTGACTGATGTAAACAGAAAGGGAACCAGGCCCAGCTGGGGGCCTCCCCGAACTCGGAGGCTCTTGAGGCAAGCGATGAGCGAACCAGAAAAAAACGGGTTCCCCGAGTCACTACCCAGCTCCGGTACTATAAATACTTGTTGGAGCAGGTTCGGGGGAGGATCTCAGATATTCCAGTTGATTTCATTCAACGTCTGGTGTCGAAAGCATTAGCTGGGCTATTGGTGCGGCTGGATTTCAAGTTAGCTCGTACGTCTGGCGATGCAGCCTCTGACAATAATGAACATCAGCTGTAATAAATTAGATCAACAAGTACGGATCTACTTCTAATTTGGTGCAAAGTGTTTGACAGCACCATGGTGTCACAGAATCATGAGACCATAGACGTGCCATTAATTGCAACGTACAACTACTACCGGTAATTGAGACAATGCATTCAACCACAACAAACTCTAACGTATTAACATTATGTTCAACCAAGTTCTGCCTCCTTTTATGCTGTGAACACATGTAGGAATATTTTTGTGATGCAAATCTCAGCCATTCCAGCTGATTTATTTCCAATTCAGATATCAAACGTACGAACTTTCGTTAGTAAGCTTAATACGGTTTATCTGACATTGCTCACCGCGTTAGCCGGTCGTTTATAGCTAGAACAAGAAAATTGGTAGATTTGCACCACCCCGAGTTAATGCATAATGTTCGGCAGGACCAAGGCGTCTAGAATCGGCGACAATGAATGCTTTTTGATGGGTAGATATACAGGTAATATTTGGGGCTCACATTTCTAAAGATGTTCCTAATTGATAAGGGCAGGTGTATGTAATTGCTGCGCGCACTCTTTCGATAATGGGAATCAACCTTTTTCTCTTGTTCTACTTTGTTTTTATAGAAAATACGTAACTAAGGGTCCAAATGGTTTGTTGACCCTGCATTAGAGAAATCATAGATCTGTACAAATTTTTTCTAATCTTTCGAGTTGTTGGAAAGACAAACGTATAAACGTTTCGTACGTTTACACGTTACGTTTATACGGCGTACGTAGAACCATCGCGGCCGTTGAATTGAAAAGGGAAACGTTTCGGTCGGATGAGGCCATTATGAAATGTGGGTTCGTCTCTGAGACAAAACGTTACGATGACTCGACCAGGGCAAAAAAAATCGCTGCGAGCCTTTGTTTATCTAAAAAGGAACAAGCATAATGAGATGCGATAGTACTCCTTGTCTAGAGTGGGACGGAACAATACCTGCTACAGAGAGTGCGAGAGAGAAGGGAATGGCTGTAGGAGGAGGGGGGTTTAGGACCTTGGAACAAAACCACGAAGTTGTTTCTATCTTTAATTGTAGGACCCCGTGTTTAGTCTGACTAATTAGCCATTGTTGGTATTTGACAGGGGATGATTGATCCGCTCGGATGACTGATTCCTCTTCATTAGAGCCCCTGGTGGGGACCAGTCTCTCGATATCTTCAGATCATTCGTCAATGAAAGAAACCAATTGGTTATTTTCGTGGGTCGGAACGTTTTTTCGTAACAACTCGATAGATTAGCAGAAAGTTGGATAATCCTGTATAAAGGTCGTTTGGGTGAAGTTGGTAATACTTTACGCTTTTTTGAAATTGACACATATTTCTTCATAAAGTTAACATGGTTACACAATAAATTACCAGACTCTGTCACATAATACGCATTACAGTCCTTAAAACCAGGAACTACCCCACACCAAAGACGAAGTTCTGTGCCGAATGGGGGGGGGGGGGGGTCAGTCTCCCTCCGATTCTTCCCGAGTCCCCGATTTCAATAGATTTAAATGACAAAAATAAATTCCTCCAAATTTTACAGGAACGACTATCAATAGGAGAATGGCACGAATTTCCTACTGGTTGCTATATGAATTTCTAATAATTATCAAATATTTACAGTACATCGAACATTAACTAAATATTTAGAATTAAATGAATAATATTTTTCAATAATTTATCATCTCCGTTCCAACACGGCTCGGTACAGCATGGAGGATACGTGAATGTGACTTATGTCTCTCGATTCAGCAGATGACGGGCAGGTCAAGTTTTTCGACATGCCTCAGCCTGAACTCACCAACAGATTTCAAATATCGCATTAATAAATTTAAAACTGCACTTTAGAAGATAAAATAGATTAATTTTGTTCTTAGAAATTCCTACTTAGGTATTTGAAACCCATTACCAAGAGTCAACACCTCGGCTTGCCTTGCTGTTTTTTTGCATTCAAACGAGGTTTTCTCGACCAAACAAAATAGTAAAAATGGTTTTTGATTTACCAATCAAGAGCTGACCTTTTGGCGCATTTTTTAAGCCACATGCATCTTATCAAATGCAGATTAGAGTGGAGTACTGAGCGTTTGAAAAACCTTCTTTTTTCAAATTTTCATTTGTAGAGTGTTTTTTTGCCAACTTGATGTCAGCAACAAAATTGGTTTGGCGCTTAAAAAATAGGGAACTTAAAGCACATTCCAACGGTATCCTCAACTTTTGCTTTACATAAAAATGTATGCGAGTTACGGCCATTTAGCTGAAACAAAGCGAAACCACGAAAAACGCCTTAGAAGTGGAATAACTCAAAAACTAAGCGAGATAAAAAAAAATTGATAAGAGGCACTTTTTGTTGGAAATTGGTTGTAGAATGCTCGGGTGAAGTACTGCGCACCTTATCTGACATATCCTGTATGTACTACTGACTGACTGACTGATTTTTTTTCACACTCTTGATATCCTGTTATATCAGAATGATGAATGACTAGATGGTTTTTTAATGCTATCAGGTACTATTCGCATCAGAAGAGGTTACTGTTGAAAAAATGATAGTAATAAAATAAAATTTCGTTTCTGTATTGGCATTTTTGAGATGAAATTCACCTCTTCTCACGCAAAATAACTTACCCGCCATTTATTAAAAATAGAGGAAATGAACATTTAAATGAATAAGAATTAATGGAAATGGATAGTTCCTCTTTCCCTTTTCTTTAAACTGGTAATCCTGAGCGTTAAAATGAAGCTTTTTAGTTTCGAGGGAGCCTCTGAGTGTTACAGGCATATCGTCTCAGTCCTTGGAAAGGGCCGCTAGTCCATTCCATCACCTCTTATGTTATGACTACTGTAACGTGTATCATATCCATGGGGACTCGAACCAAACTGGATCAGTTGTTTACTTTACTTTACTTTTACATGTTGAAGTTCGTTATCAATGGATATAGTTAACAAAGACCATGTGGGGATGATGGAGTTGAGACAGCGGCGGTGTGTTGAGGGGCGAAAAGTAGCCCGGGGGCGGCAGCAGCGGTGAGGGCGGAAGTTAATCACCGGGGGCGGCAAAGCAAAAACCGAAACGGGCAAAACTACGGGTTGGATGACGACGAGCGGGGGATCAGCTGATTAATTTAGAGGGTCTCGCGAAACTCCGGGGTTATCAGCGTGGGCTGGGGGTGTTATCAGGGGGAGGACGGGGAGAAGGATTCAGAGAACGAAACGCGAGAGATCAGCCCCATCCCCGACTATTACATGCTAGATTGTGTACAACTCTGCGTCTAATGAACTGACAAACACGGACTAACATTAATTAGTGTGTTCCCCCGCCGCTCGGCGTACTGGTGTCTCTCGGAGCGGTTTCAACTTGCCCCTAATAACTCCTCCCCCTCGCCCGGGTAACTCTCGCCCCTCCCCCCATATAACATTTGTCACTTCGTTTCCTCTTCTCCGGTTAAAACCCCCGTGATTCGCCCATTTGTTTTCCCCCTCGGGGCCGGTGTCTGTCGTTGGGTGCGAGGAAGCGATTCAAGTTGAAATGCGGCGTTTCGGAAGTTGAACCGCGGATTTGTCTCCGGGTTCTTCGGCCCGACAGTTGGAAAACCGGGTTTCATTCCTCAACCGCCCCCGGGGGTGGGCGGTGACTGCCACCCCGAGGGGCGGCGAACGTCGGTAATGCGGACGAATGAGGCGGTAATGCGGGCTGGGGCGGCAGCTGGAGCTTTTCACTTAACAAATCGGGTGCAAAGTTCGTCGAATCAACTTTTCAAACAATTACCCGAAGTAGCTTAACCATTTGCCAATCCATTTAATGCCCTAATACCTTTACTACACTCATTAAACAAGTACAAAAATAAGAAACAAACCAAACCACCACAGCGCCAAACATTATTTCATTAAACCAATTGAAAATTAAAATTTTATAGCCTCATAAAATACATGTTAGCGACATTTTGAGGCATTCTAAAGTCAACCAAATATATGTGTTGCCCATCTATATGGGCCCATTAGGAATTACAGCCATTGAACTGGACTTTTTCTATAGCATTTTCACTCTGCTTGAACGTAGTGTAACCCGTTTTTCGTTATTCGATGTTTTAGTGCCTCAAATCTTCGATTGAAACTTAAGGTTACCTCTTGACCCCCCTTTTTTATTTTAGTTTTCGATTTTACGTTGAATTTGAAAAAGAAAATGCATTGTTGAAAATTTTTTTTAGAGACTTCGTTTCAGAGTTATTTCGCTTTTTGCGAACAACAAAATCGACGAATTCTTAAAAAAAAACCCATTCCTCCAATTATCTTCAATATTTTTTAGATTTTGACCACATTTTCGAAATCAGCATCACATTTCCTATCAACAGAAGCCAGTTTCCATCATCAACTAGAAAATCTAAAACATGGCCGGTTCACAGCTAAAGCCAGGAGACGTCCCTCAGTCGCGACCGGGGGTCGGGTGATGCGTCTCATACGAAATAACCCACATTCTTCGCTCAAGCGCTTAGTTCGTACATCAGATATCGCGAAATCGTCGATGCATCGGTATTTGAAGACTGAAAAGTTTCACCCTCATCATGTAAGCCTTCATCAAGCATGTGTACTACTGATTTACTACCACTTGATGAAAGAATCATGTCCTCCAAATTCAACGTAAAATCGGGAACTGAAATAAAAAAGGAAGAGGCAAGAGGTAACCTCAAGTTTCAATCGAAGATTTGAGGCACTAAAATATCGAAAAATGAAAAGCGGGTTCCACTACCTTCAAGAAGGATGAAAATACTATAGAAAAGGTCCAATTCAATTTTCTGATAGCTCGCACCGTATGGCTGTAATTCCTTAATGGTCCTATATAAATGGGACACCCTGTACATCATTCCTTCTCGAAAAAAGCCTTTCATGCATTTTTTCTCAAAAAGGGAACGATATCCCCGATTTGCGACCAAAATGATTCAAAAGGATCAATGAATCAAGGTTGGAATTGGTGACTATCACGGAATTTCAGATGAACAACAGATAGAAATTTCATGTCAATATCATTACAAGTTTCGGTCAATTTGATTAGCAGTTTATCGGAAAGTTCAAAAATAACTAAGAACTATCTTTTTTCTTACCCCTCAATATTACTACTAGTTTAGGATATGGCACCCATTGATTTTCGATACTTGTAGTTTGGGGCGGATGACCTCACCTGATCTTGAACACTTTGGGATTGTTACACCTGAATCGACTGACTCGTAATTTGCTGAAATATGACTTTCAGCCAAATTCTATGAACATCAATCCCGTTGACGGTGAACGTCAAACAACAATTCTGGGAAACAAAACAGTTGCTTGCAAAATGGCTGCAAATCAAGGATAGTTCATTTTTGAAAAGAATAAGCCAAAAAGAGCGAACAAGGGCGTGGGGGATCGCTCAAGGCGAGTTCACACGGAATCGAAATCCAACTAAACGCCGTTAAACTGCAGTCCCTGCCCACAGTTTTGCGGGCTGTTATCTCGAATAACAAAAAAATTAAATCAAGGAAAGGCGATCCGATGAGAGACATCAGGGAGAAGTAAAATGCTCGCGATTCCTCGAGGTATAATTGTATAATTCCCTCCCCAGTCGTAATGAAAGTGTGTGCGGAGCGCGGTTATGATATAATTGACGTTCTCCGGATATCAACAATTACATTCGCCTTCCTCTTGGTTATCCCTTACTCCCGCTCGATTACCATCCGTCCTCCTTCATCTGAATTATGAATGACAGCGATTCAATGCGTTTAAATAAGAGTTCAAAAACATTCCCGCCGAACTGAACCGCAAGATGATGTCTTGATGACCTATCATTTTTAGCTGCGAACGGTCACGTGTATCGTCGTACTGACAGCGCCAACAAAAAGTGTTGAAGTTTGTGTTGAAAAAATACGTAGTGCTCAAAATTGGCTGATAAAATGACGTACCAAAATTTCGTTTGTGCCATTAAAACGTTTTTTTTAAATTTGTTTTATTGCAAGTTATAAACTTATAAGCAACATTATTCTAATATATAGTTGGCGTCTAAGAAATCTAAGATACATCACTTAGTCCTTATTGTCCTGATATTTGCACTTTATGATGCTCACACTAAGTGAATTAAATCGTGTGGCTTGGTTCTCTTCAGTCTTCTAAGCAGATCCTCTGTGTTGAGAAGCTGGACGACATCATCATTTACAGGTGATGCATGGCTAGGCTTCGAATGACCTCATTGACAGATTCGATCTGCAGCTCGTAGTGAAGTCTGTCATTTCTAAAATATGTGTATGAATCTAGGCAAATTCAAAAATAGGGTTATGGTGGGATCCAAAAGATGAGTGCATGCGGAAATATGATGTTTTAACCGCCTCCTCGACAGTTGGGATGGCCAAATCTCTATGGATTACTCGATTACAAACGTACTATGATACGTTCGTTATTACGCGTGAAATCTTATTCTGCTGCGTTTTGATTCGTTTTATTTGCGAGTTACTTGCAGAACCCCATATACTACAGCCATGCTGCCAAATTGGTAGAATCAGCGAGTTGTACAGTAGTTTTTTTTTTTTTTTTTTTTATGGAACCTAGTATCGGGTATAGCAATTTCGTACGCCAACGTAATTCGGTAATGTGTTTCTCATATGTTATACGCTTGTCACTCATATGGTACGGTTGCACTCATATGGTACTATCCACTGTTATCGGTGTTGTGCTGCAGTTAACGGCTGTTTGGTTTTTGGAAATTCCTTACCCCACCCTCTCCTCCTTTACCCCGCAGCTCGACGCAAGCACCTTATTTTCCCGAGGTGCAATTGCGAGAGAAATACCGCCTTTTTCGCCCTCCGCGTATAAACTAGAAAGGAGAGTAATCGCTATAAATTCACTCGTAACTCCCCTTTAAGAAAGCAACACGAGTTTCAGGAGGCCACAAGAAAACCCCGAGCTCTGGAGGGGGTGTTGTTTATTGGGGCGAAGATGAGCCAGGGAGGGTGGGCGATATAAATCAATGGACGAGACAACAACATTGTAATTATAACAGTGTAGACTTTAATAACCTTCCCTCCGCTGCGGTTTCTGTATGTGAGGTATTAATCTTTCCGTACACTCCTCAAAAACACCCCGTAACGCTCCACGACCTTTGTGCCCTCCCCGCTCTGCGCTCCCTGAAATTTCATTAATGTCATTTTAAGGTGAATTTATACGGAGTAATTTCCTTGGGCGTCTGTAAGTCTTAAAGGAGGGGATTTGTTCAACTTCTTCGTTGTTAACGTCTTTCCTATTCTGTTGGCGGCCCCAAACTGCTTGAGTAGACAAAAAGCGTGTGCGTATTTTCAACCCCCCCCCCCCCCCCCCCTACCAGGCGGAGGATTCCCTTGAAATACGACCTTTCGCGCCAAATTAAATTCTCGGTTCGCGTTGTTACTTTCTGAATGCTTTCGGGACATTTTTGCCTGATCTAATGGAACAAAACGTCTTTATTATTAGGCAATGAATTTCAAAAGGGTAGCTCCATATTGTGTGATGTCGATTGAACGAATTCCTTTCCGTTTACCTTTGTGGTTATTGGGAATGATACAAGTGGTGAAATGCCTAGTTAATTTAGTGATTTTAACTGTTATAGCATCATTTTCTGGGCGACAATATATTTATCCCTTAAAATTCCTATATACTAAAATTCCTATATCCTCAATCTCCTATATACTAGAATATAATTTATTAAAATAACAATTTTTACGGCCTTAATTCACATTGCACGAAATCATCAAGCGATTGAGATAGGTACTAAAAACTCAAGGGTATGAACTGAGTGGCGTTCCACTTTGAGGCCCCTGAAAATTTGACTTTCTGAGCTTTAAGAATAATGGAAAATGAACCAGCTGCACTTCTTGTTCGACTGATCACAGCGACTTTCTATTATTGTACTCTTATCAGGGCAAACCTTATCAGTCTTAAAGATTACCTATCCATTTTAGATTTTAGTATGGCCTGTTGACAAAGGAACCCTTGATCCTTACTGGTTTGGAAAAGTGGAGAATATAAGCCTTCTGGATTCCAGATTCTTCGGCCTAGAGCCTATGAAATTCAAGAAGCATGAATACACTTATGTCCACGTCGATTATCGATTAGCCATCGATCCTCGAACGTTAATTACCGATCGGTGATGTTGGATCAGCGATTCAAAATTTCGTAATTTCCTTCTTCAATTTCCAATTTGCTCCCTTTCGTCCTGCATTATTTATTAACGTTCCTAATTTTGTTGATTTTTCTCGTCTCATTATTTTGAGTGTATATTGTACCATCGCTAGCGGACATCACACCCTAGCAATTGATGTTAAACGGTAACGCGCTACTTCCATTCCAATTTCACATTTCGGCAGTTAGATTCCGGCCAAAGTATATTCAGGCTAAACATTCTTCGGGCATAAAAATTAAATCATGATTTCATTGGCGTTTAGAAGTCCAAACAACACTCAATGGCTTCAAATATTATTTCGAGTAACACATAACTTGAACGTAACATTGAAATTATTGTAAACCACTCGTAAACCAAACCCCGAAATCTCTTCCTTTTCAAACCTCCTCGTCTTTGACGACTTACTCCACAAAATGAAGAAAATTACTCCTGTTTGTCCAGGCGTCTAGGATTTCCCATTGCTGAAGTTATGGCTGCATGAGTGAAAATTGTTGTTATGAAACCAAGTTTTGGTGTTTGTAATCACTTTTTCCGTTCCCTCGGCTGGCTCTTTGTAACATCACAACGAAACAGCTGGTATCTCTAAATCAGATCTCAACACTTGAAAAGAACTCGTACTGCCACTGATCCGACTCCAACGGACCATAAAGTCTTAAAGAACGCCTCCTCAGGTACGAGGAGCCACTTCAGAAATAAACTCGAAAAACCTCCCAACGCTTTGATTTCCATATGTTCCGAAATACAACTGTTTTCGAAGAACCGTCTGCGGGCGTCGAGGAGGGACACACAAAAAAGCCGTTCGGGATTAAAACAAACTCGTACTTCGGGAAGAGATCGTTTCCAGATTATACATATGAAACCTTTTTGTGGTGAGTTTTTGAAGGCTCCCCCGAAAGAGCCCTTATCCATTAAGACCGGGGGGAGTTCACTATGACAGAAAGCAGACGCGAACGAAGTCTGAGACGGAAAACTAACCTCGCCTTCGAGCCAGATAATTAAGAACGGAGACCGTAATGGTCTGAACGAGGCGCCTTGCCCAAAACAATACCTTCCATTTCGGTCTTTCGGTAATGAAATAGCGAAATTCTCATTTTTCATTTTGTCTTTTCCATGACGGCGCGTTTTGTTCTTTTTTTCTTCTCTTCTCCCGGGTGTTTCAAACTGTTATACCTGAATGTTTGATCGATACTCATCGAAAAAGGTTGCGAGGATATTTTTTTTTCTTGTTTGAATTAGTCGACGGACAAATCTGATTTTGGTTTTGTTCAGCTACTGGTTTGAGCTGGAATGCTGTCGTAGGAATCAGTTAACGTGTTGAAGTGTTGAGTTACTGAAAAACAAATTTTTAAAATGCTCTTCTATGTACAACACACAGTTTTTTTCTTCAAAAGTAATTGCTACATTTGAATTGTATGTTAATAAGCCAGTTTATTTCTTGAAAAACTCTCGGAATATCAAAAGACGAAGAATTGAAATGGTTCCATAGGTAACCGCCTCTCATTCTCCAAATGTCTTTCACATAGGCACCTTCATGATGCAATGCACAGAATTACAGAAAATCTCGATCTCTGCGTAGGATGAGTCAAAGCCAGAGAATCTGTACCACTAACTGAAATCGGGCTCTAGATTTTGCCTGATACTGCAAATACCTGAGACATTTGAATATATCTTGGAGCTCAAAAACATCTTACAAAACTCTCCACAAGAATTGAGGCATTGAACTGTGCTTGTTAGTAGGAATCGCAACCGTCACAGCCACGTGCATAGTTGGAAGCTGTTGTCGCGAATGGTCACATCATCTATCAGGGTTTCCCAGGTATAGGAATGCTCCACTACCATCTTATTTCGAAATCTTTTACTCAATCGATCAAATCAACTGATGACCTTCATTGAATTTGCAAAGTTTGCAGGTTCCAAAACCTGAGAGCTGCTCTTTCTATTTGTCAGAAAATGAAATATTTAGCTAATCACTTCCGGAAGGACCTTCCCAAGAACTTGCTACGGTTGTGAACTAGCCTGTTCAGGACTGTTACTAGCCTGCCGTATACAGTCACTTCTTAGTAGACTTCCTGTGCCTCTGCATACATCTGAAATTGCCAACACTAACCTGTGCTTTTCATGTATGGAATGACATAACATTCGACATACAGTGTTTTATAGACATCTTTGCTCTTTCCTGTGCAAGCTCCCCCGTAATAAAATTGCTCAGCCATTTAGTTCGCTCTGGTGTGACGTTATGGTGGGAAAAGTAGTTACCTCCTCGAAACCCGATACGTTGAACAAGAGCCGAGCTCCGATCAAGTCGAGGCAATTTTTTTTCCACTGCCTTTTCGTCAGGGATAATTGCTCGGCAAACATCCTTCTGTCAAAACAAGAAAAATTGATGTCCGGAAGGAGACCTAAAAGGGGCTGCGGCTCGGGAGACATTTAGTTGATTGTCTCCCGTTTCCCGGGCTGGGTCGTATTTTCATCAAGAACGCGTACCGACTCCGTGGAACCTCGAGGGAAGAAAACGCACTATTTAATACAGAAAGTAATGGAATTATTTATCGAATGATTACCATACTGGGAAAATTCTACTGTATTCAACAAGACCAAAGAAAAATACAATTTGAACAATACGTTTTACAAATATTCAACCTCTTGAAGACGGAGATTACGTTATTATTATCATCTATAATGTAACCGCACAACCATGATGAGAATAAGGATAAAAAAGTACGCCAGTTTCCACTCAACAGAACGCCAACATATTGGCAGTCAAATTAAAGCTCAAAAATTCCTGAACAAGCGATAAAATCTTGGTTTTTCAAAATTTGGTGATTTTGACCGTTTAAATTGGGAAAATGTGTCCTAAAAGATGGTTTTTTGATTTTTTGCTAGCTGTTTGAGTGGGTGGAATGACACCTACCAAAGGGGTCATTAAGGGGGGGATGGGATATCGGTTCCAGTGGCGCCTTGGTGGGATAATTACAATACATAATAACACGAGGGACATTATAATAAAATGCCACGGCCCACAAGGCATCAATGTCAAGGCACATACAATTTAAATTATGGATACTAACTCAGTAATTCAACTTTCCATTTAATTACATCTTACGATACGAACCAGATAGCCAAAAAGTAGATAAATATTGTTTGTTGTGCAAGGTTCCGTTCATCTGGCGTTCTCAGGATTTCTAAACTCAGTTGGATGTTTAACGAAGACGTTCTTAGCATCCTTTTGGATTGCAGGAGTGAGAATTCAACTTTTGATCAAATTCGCTCTGTTTTCCTATTACGAATTTCGAAATAATGAAAATTGCTGTTATATTTGGACACTACGTTCTTTTAATGTCTCTCTTCCGTTCAAAACCGCACCCAAACACTTTGGAAGGCTATGAAGACGATCTCAAGATTCGTAATTTTCGAACATACTCGTCCAGAGTGAATATTGAGATGGTAGGGTGAAGACTTACACTAGATGGTTTCAAACGAAGAGTATAAATAAAAGACTGTATATTATCATAAAAACGATAGTACAATTCTCTACATTTAGTGGCAGGGAAAACTCCCAAGGATTTTCAAAATTCATTATGCTTTGCGTTTTTGAGGTGGAGTCCTGTTACGAACAGGCGAGGGGGAAATGGACCGTTGTAACACAAATAATG
Source organism: Creontiades dilutus (assembly GCA_031894815.1). Lineage (NCBI taxonomy): Eukaryota > Metazoa > Arthropoda > Insecta > Hemiptera > Miridae > Creontiades > Creontiades dilutus. The sequence continues at coordinate 338,224 of JAVIWC010008758.1, read as the reverse complement.
AGTCACTCGGCTTATTCGATCTTCCCCTCCTTTCATTACGAACAACCTACCTACGCTCTCTTGTTGGTCCAGAACCTAATCAAAAGATGTCCGATATATTTATAACAAAAAGTAACTTCGGATTAATCATAGTAACATCAATCGAATCGACAATCTTTTTCAGCCAAGTCGTAAAATTATCAATAAATGAAGTATGGATTTCTCATTTTGAGAGGGTTCTAGTAATCATCCTAAATTACTCATTTGATCTTGTTTCCAAACTATAGATCTTAATTTAGTAAAACAGCCATAACTCACGCAAACTCACCTCTGAAAAAATGAGAAAATTTCCATGACTTAGAAGGTAGAAAATGAGTCCGAAAATCAAAATTTATGGAAAAACTACTTTTGCTCTGTTGTTTTTAGCTTAAAGCAGGGGTGCCCACAGGGGGGGGGGGGATATAACGCAGACTGCGTCATTGAAATTCTAGGGGGGTCCCCATAACAATTTTTGGGGGGTAAACTTGATTGAAACAGTGTTTAATGTGACGACATTCAAAAATATATTGCACCACTAGATAGAACGTACATGATAATGAACCTAGTGATTAATTTAAATAATATTTGGCATTTAAATAATATTATGGTTTGTTTTTCTATCTGAAAATGTATAAATGACGATGACAGTGCTCGAATTTTGTCCGTGATTTTGGCGCCGGGCGCGCGGCGTGGTGGCTTAGGGGGGTGGGCACCCTTGCTTAAAGTAAGATGGTTTCGCAATTCCCACTTTCCAAGATAAACTTTACCTGGGTCTCAGCTTTCCAATTGTAAAATGACGTTTGAATTTGGAAAAAATTGGTTTTTAGGATGAAATCAGCGTTTGTCACCCAAATAATGAGTTTGTCATCGGATTTAATGTAGCTTTTCTTTGCTAAACGGTATATGGAAACTATATTCGCTCTTTACCATAAATATGAGGAGAAAATCTTTGTTATTCGTAGATTCCAATTCCATAATTTACATACCATAAGTACGTATCAATGCAACTTGAGTATATTTGACAATACGTAAAGCGTAGGATCATCTCAATGTTGGGCAAGTAATAATGCAATAGACCGGTATTGACGTTTAGATAACGTATTTTCGTAGATTAAACAATGATAATCTCGTGATACGGTTTCATTGCAGTTTTTAACCAATTGGGTTTTTCGGCTGTTGAGGCAGGTGTTTTTCATACGTCATGTAACATGACTCTTCAAATACCATACACCATCATGTAAATTATGTTATACGTACCTCGTAACATGCATGGGGGATTATAAAGCATATAATCATTCATCAAACACTTCACTAACTGGTGCATGCATGTCATTATAATATGGTTCACAACGTTTGTGAAACAAATTGAAATAACACGGGATGTTTTGCATGTTGCTACAAGTAGACAACAGAAGGTTGTTCCTGTAATACTTCACCAGTAGATCCTCCCTCATTCAAAATAATACCACTAAATTTTATTTTTTAATCTCTTAGACATTTCTTTAATTTCCTACTTATTAAAAAATTAATATATAAAATAAAATGAAAATAATTCTTGTTGCCCTCCAGATTCCCACATTTCGTTGTACATACCCCGGTAATTCTGCCACTTGATAATTTTCAAATTCACGAATTTTGATTTGAAAAAGAAAATTAACTTTACGCTGATTTTTTACGTTCTGTTGAAATACTTGTTCCCACTTTGAAGTGTTTGAACCCTCGTCCTCAGAATGTTTTTGTGTTTTTCACAATTTCCGAGGTAAAATTATTGAAAGAGTGATTTGTTGCAGAGGGTGAGTGTGGCGGTCTCCTTCATCCTTGACTTCTAACCGTAAATCACAAAATACTACCTATTTTTCTTAAAAAATTGAACCAAAAAGAAAAAGAAATCCTTCTTTTTTCTACTTGTAGATCTGACATTTTTGTGTGCGTGCATGAGGTTTTATGTCGTCCTTAAATTGGATTTATCTTGACGAAACAACCTTACATTAATTGTAACAAAAAAATAAAATGAAAGTGCATGAATTATGTTTTGTGTAGCTGTAGATATCAAAATAAATTTGGATGATGTGCAACCCTTTTCAATTGGGAACGACTGCGGAATCAAATTCAAAACCTTCTTAATAGAGTTTTCAAGCAATCATTAATTATTTTCATAATGTTAACAAGCTGTTTAAACAGCATTGGAAACTTTTGGTGTGTTTACAAGCTTACTGTAGGTAGAAGTTTTGTTTTCACTTTTGGGAAATGACAAAAAAAATGTCTTTCCAAAATCAAAATTGCCACTTGAACTTTACACATTAAACCATTCTGAACAACTTTTGTTTATGACGGTTTGTATATGTATTTGTACTTGACCGCAAATTCTTTTTTCAACTCGATTTTAATGAAATTTGCAGGGAATGTGCAGGTTTGGGCCCCTATTAGGATCAAATTTCTCAAATCAGTACTTCATAATTTGCGTGAAAGTGGAATTTATCAGGTGCTGTTCGATTTGAGGGGATAGGCGGGGAAAAGAAGGTTTGATTTTCCCTTATCAATTTCAATGATATCGTAACAATTGTAATCCATCCATGTAATCCAAAGATTACGTTTAATGTTGATGAAAATGTCTGGATATTGTGGCGTCTCAGAATCAATGTGCTAAGAATGGTACTGCATCAATTTTAACAGTCAAGGGTCAAACTAAAATTCTTTGAGTGCCATTTTCTTGTTTTCCGAGGGTTGTATCTTTGTCAAATTCGGAAGGAAGTTGAGAAATGGATGTAAATTACTCCATATCAGTTTTATCACAATTGTATCATTAGTACATTCGGCGCAAGCGGGAAGCTTAGATCCTTCTAACAAGCATGTCGTCTTCAATTTTCAATCGATTTTGATGAAATTTCAACGATTTATAGATTTATATCAAGGATATGAGGAAGCTGTGTCTTAATCAACTCTTCAAAATTTTCGTTCTGGATGAGCTATTTTTCAGGAAACATTTATCGGCACTTAATGAGGACTCTGAGTTACTACCACGTTGTTCGGGTGACAGTGATCTGTAGTAAGAATGAGCAAGAATTGGTAACATATTAAAAAATTGTTATGGGATGGTGATTTGAATGGATTCTCTGTTCAGATAGGTCTTGAAGATAAGCAAGCGTCACCCCATTTGGATGTTCTTGAACTGCCGATGTTTAGTTTATCCATCCTCCAAACTCACCGCCCCGGCGGGTTTCTCCTTAAAACTAAAGCGTTTTTCGCCTTCAGACACAACGCTCAAGAGGGATTTATCTTCTTCGAGAGGAAAAGTTTCCCCGACAGATATACAATATGACGTAACCGGCAATATGAGTAAAGACGGCGGCGGCAACTACGAGAAAAAATAAAAGGAAAAAAAACAGAGAAGCACAACACTGCAGCACATGTTCCAACCCCTTCAAGTGAGGGTTAAAAGCTAAAAGCCCCTTCGCAGCTAAGGGTTCCTTCATTTCATTACAAGATAACCGGAGGGACCGAGCCGATAAAAGTTTTCGGGAGGACGAAATTGGCTCGAGAAAAAAACCACCTGTCATATTCGACAATGAGACGCGTGAATCAATCGAGTTACTGTCTCATTTTTGAAGAAAAACAATTTCTATTCCTATTGGACCGAGAGTTGTCTATATTGAAATGGCTTATTTACGGTTCCTGGTTCCGATGTTGGAGCGGAATAGTAATCCATCTCAATTATTCAAGTTAATTCAACAATTCACGATTTACCAGCTGCAGGGGCTACTACAGGGAGTTGGTACTATACATCTGTGATTATTTTGTTCCCGATGTTATAAAATGGATGTTGAAATAGCTTGTTGTCGCGTTGAACATGGTAATCATCAAATTATTGGGTGACTTATTTGAATCACTTGTCGATACCATCTATCTACATAACTTTCCTTTATCAAAAATGAGTGATGAATGACCTGGGAACGCAACAATTTTAGTTGGATTTCTTCTTATGATTTTGAACTAAAGGGGTTTAAAGGGAATGGTTTTTCCGAAAGCAGCCCATTCTAAATAGCAAAGCCGTAACGCATCAAGATTTTACAGTAATATTTAAACAACACAAATGAGTCCAGAGGTTTATTCTTTTCGAAACACCAACAATCTTCATATTCTTCCAAATTATTGGAAATCTCCAGGTTCTTGTGTTTAAGGAGATCTTCTCTCGACTTTGATCGGATTAAACTAAGTTGTCAATAATATTTTAAAAGCCAAACAAATCTGATGAATATTTCATTATGCAATCTTATGAAATATAAAACTTTCCTGAATAAATTATTGAGAAGTATGGTGCGTTCACCTAAAACGGTAAAAATTTCCTTTCAAATATGAAGTTAAGGTTAAATTTGTCTGAAGGTACATTTTTAGAGTTGCTGGATGAATTTATAAATTGAAGCATCCAAAATGAAATCCTACTATCAGATACAGCTAAGACGCTCTCTAATCATCTCGTTTATTTACTACGCCGGGGCTGTCCGCTTGTTTAACACAAATGCAACGACCGACGCTATTGATTCCGTTGTTAGAAGAAGCCATCTTGAGTTCTTCATGCAAATGGCCGAGGTTCGCTTCAATGAGCTCCGGCCCGCATTCGATTCAAGATAAAGAGGTCTGTTAAACGAGGTGCTGCTCCGGGGTACCTATATCTGGTAGCATAACGGCGGGGAAGTGACAGTAACGTTTGTCTGCGAATTGCTTTTTTACGACTTGTAGAAGAGGCACTAACGACCTTTTCTCGGTCTCCAAAAAACCCTCAGCAGAGCTCCCAAAGGTGTTTTGGGCCGTTCGCTCCGCCAATTATAGTTTTAAAAGGGTGGGCAACGAGGGGAATGGTAGAGTTCCAGAGCGCTAAGACGCGATACCAATAAAATTTTGACGGCCCCCCATTTTATTACAGGGCGGGCTTAAGATATTAATTAGAATCCGACCCGGGGTTTCGAAATGAGCTCTTTTTAATGAGCGTCAGACAACACAGTGGGGCTGAGGTCGAGGAGGAACCTGGGATTTATTGGGATGTTGGAACTGAAGGTGAAAATCGTTGGAGTATCGCATTGATGATCCTTTTATTGGTTAGTCCTGCAGGCCTGCACCTTACAGTGCATTCCATCCCTCAATATACAGTAAAACCAAATCCAGATGTATAACCCTGCCAACAACTTCTGAAATCCAGAACCACTCAAGTTCTCATACCGCTTCTCTCCGGATTACGAACTGACATCCACATTACAAGACTGCACATTGTCCAGAGATCATATGAAAGCCCCAGGGGCCCAACGCCCGGTGCTGCACCCTTGCAAAAGATACGCTTTTGTTCCTCCTTCCATCCCTTGTTGATTTAAGGGATGAAAATCTCCTTTCATAAAAATAACCCTCAAACGCACTCGGAAGGGTTCCGCAACATTGAAACTCCTCACAGAAGACATACGCCGAGGGTGAGCAACTGTATTATTTTTCCATCCGATTATTCCGTTTCTATATAGCCGGCGAGGAGCGTCGGACAGGGGTTGTTTCTCCGACTCTGAAAACTGGATGAAGCGAACCTCCTATCAAGTTACTGATTGACGCATCTGTTCTGCTTGTAAACATTCCAGTTTTTTTTCACCAGCAACGAGCCCCAATCACCTTTTTTTTCCCATTCTGCTATATGACACCTCTTTTCATTGTTACTTCATTGCTTCTTTTTTTTCGACCCCTTTTTTCCGACGCCCTATCGTCATTCCCCTTGACGTTGTAATTTGCTCAGTTCTCCGCCGGGTGTCATATTTTAGAGGTCGGTCTCACAATTTTACCTCTCGTGCTTCTAAAAGGCTTCTTTGCCAATTAATCCAACACAAACTAAAAACTGGTGTTTGAAGGGTTTCTCTTTATTTCGATCGATTAAACCAATAACGAACTACGGAGGATTTTTAAAAGAAACATCTTTCAATTTTAAAGAGCAATATGAACTTATACAAATATTTCACGGGGTTGAAATGATGGAATTTGTAATATAAAACGTTATTAAGCTTGTCCTAAGATGAAAAATTTAGTTCGCGCATGAACTGTAGCCAGACGCGATGATATTCATAAGCAGACGTTTTGGGGCCTGCCTCCAACTACCCTCTAAATTGAAGCCTAATGAAACTCATTTACCAAGCTCGTATGCTAATATTGCAGCTCGTCTTCTATGGCCTACGCAATCCCTCCAACATCCATCTAAACTTATCCTTTGGTTTCTAAGTAATGCCATAGTTGGCTGATTCCAATTTTACTCATCGTGAATCAATCTCGCATCAAACTTAAAGGCATTCATTTTGGTGTCGGCATTTAAATGTAATCACTGTAGGTGACAAAAAGATTGTACTGTTGAGGAAAGAACTTGATGTTCCAAGAATATTCATGAATACATGGAAAGAATTCGTGCTAACTGTAAGTTAGTACCGATTGGATATGACCGACATTGTTCAAAAATTGCGAAAGATAGAAACGAAGTTTTTTGGTTTAAAAATATGTCTTAGAATCGAACGTTTTTAAAGAACGTATACCACCTTCCAAAATTTGCTCAAGATTTTCCATTTCCTAAAGTAATTACTGGCCTCTAGACAGCCGGTTTTCTAAAGAACTCTTCAGTCCATTTGGTGGCGGAGTGACCTGTACATGCACATAGCTTAACAAGAAGATTCAATGGTACGTTGAAACACTCAATTCAATACAAGGAACATCAGTTGCTGGTAAAAGTTGGGAACAGATGCCCCGTATAAAAACTGGGGATGTTTGTTGACGTCTGGAAATCCTGTTGAAACAGCCTGTCCGTACCCAAGTTTGGTTAAATGCTGCTTTGTCGAATCATTTGAACACAATTTCGATAGCAGAAGATTTAATTTTGGCTGAATACTCGAGTCCTTTTCGATCTTTTGAGTTGGTATTTGATATTTGAGTTAGTGACTGCTAACTACCCGTATACCTGAAATTGTACGAGATTGACAAATAATAGACCCGTACAGTACTTTACAACTGAGAGTCATAATTTATAAAGGTTGTAAAACGTTTATCAGAAGATATGATCGTTAAAAGGCTACCTAATACAAAGAATGGCCAGAAATTTGATTTTGGTAGTGTTTTAGTCCGTCCCCGCACGTAACCCCACCGCAACCTCCCACACATATCGAAAAATGTATAGATAGTTTTGTAAATGTAGCAATGAGAAGGGCAGGATAGAGACTCAGAAATAAGCATGCAATCGATTTGTTCATGATTCATGATTCATTCTGATCTATCGGTCCAACTGATCTATACTTTACTAGAAGGATTGATTGAGGATATTTTTTTGTTTTTGAGATGCGAGCGAAGCACGGTTCCAGACCAGCGAACTAGACAGAACGCATTCGAACACACATCGAAAGCGTGGACCTATATCGATCGGGGACGTAGATATTTTTTGATACGAGTGGGAGGTTGCAATGGGGTCGCATGCGGGGACAGACTAGAACAGTACCTTGATTTTTTCTTCATTGCTACAATAAATTGTCACCACATCTAGTGCTGATTCTAGGAGCACCAAAATGCAGTAGGTTTCGTGCGCATACCGCTCTAGACAGACAGCATTGGATAAACCTCATCTTAAACGTTTACTTATACTTGGATAGTGGACTGATTAGCATACGGTATCGTGAACTTTTCAAACATCGTTTTGATGAATGGTAGGTTTTGTCGTTGATTGGGAGAAGGGCCAAATCACTCCACAAACGTGGTCAGTGAGACATTATTGCATTTTCCCTCGTTTCCACTGTACTACGTTTTGACCACGATGGTTATACCTATTTCTCAGCAGCTACTAGATGTATTCAGATATTTTCAAATACTGAAGATAAATGTATTTCGTCATTCATCTAATTCACCGTCAACGTTGAAATCTGGTTCTACGTCGTAGACGGCGCTGTTTTCCATAAAAATAATAGAACGAACTCGACGCACCTGGGAATTACAGACGAAGAAAAAAACGGCAATGAACCCAATATTGAATTCCCTTCCTAACTCCCATTTTCGAGGGTTAAAGGAGAGCAAGAAAAATTTAATAAGGACCTTTTCGGCGCATCGCCATGAAACGAAAGTGCAAGGAACGGTAATATCCCGGCAATTAGGGACCGCAGCCCCACCCGGAAAGGCGCTTAATATTAATGCATTCGACCCAAGGTGTATTTTATTACTGCTCCTAACGGCTTTTTCCCTTCTGGAGTTTTTCTCGGTTTTTCCATTAAAAAATGAAAGCCAGTTCGGAGGGTTTTTTTTTTCCTTGAGGGAAGAAGTTGAGAATAGCGAGTGCAGACAAGATTTATCCTCAGGTAATGCAATAACTATAATATTATAACGAGAGTCATTTCAGTAAATTGTGGTTTTTGGCGGGAGAAGGAAGGTGAGGAAGGTGCGACGTTTGAAACTAGTGTACTGATAAAATTGGTGGAGTAACACCCTTAAAAGTCGCGTATTCTAGGCTCTTCAACTGATTTCGAACATATAGTTACCGAAAACGCTTGATCCACTTTTGATTGATTGATATCAAGACATGAATTGCAAGCTACTGTTGGGTTGTGTAGCCATTTCGATTGATGGTGTATAGATTGACGATGGTTTTGCCAATGATTTGAAAATTATGTAATTTGGTCGACTAGTTTTGACAACTAAGTCATAAGGAATATGTGGATGATGATTTAAGCCAAGTCCAATACGATTAGCTATATTTTGAATGTACGAACAAATTTTTGGCCGACAAGAATTCGGAAACCAACGGGTTTGTGCTGGTTAATGCGATACAATATTACATGAGAACACCCCGTTGTACAATTCAGCCCATCAATATGACTCACTAAACGCTACCGAGCCGGTTAACTATTAATCATCGACAATTAATCAGTGTAAAGAAGAGCGAAAACTGCACCTCGGCCTGAAGAACGACGGTAGACCAGGACCTGACTTCTGCTTTCATTTTAACGAGTTGTGCAGTCGAAGTTCACCTTGCACTCAGTCACGATTTTCGCATCCTTGTTGGAATTAACGCCGCTCGATCATCGATTTCGGTTCGCTAAATCGATTATCGCGACGTCTTGACCGATTTATTGATTCCGACCGTTCCTCGAGTCTCGGCGAGGTACCCGTCGGACGTTGAGAGTTATTTGTGTTTACTGCAGTTGTAACCGTTTAGTAACTAAAAATAATTTAGGAGTCATATAGGACGCAACTTGTACTAGAGATGAACCTAATCGTCTGTACCATGTTTTGATTTGTAGGTACTTTGCGCTCTTGAGCAAAATGTGCCAATTAACGTGGGACCTGTTTTTTCGTCGAATATTAGAAACTCTGGATTATCAAAAATGTGATGAATTAACTAAAAACTATTTCACGCCAATACCAACATTCATAAAAAGCTAAAAACAAAAATATGTTTCTTTTTTTAATTTCCGTTCTAACGTTTCTATGTCACTTGATACTCAATCTATTCCACCTATCATTATATTAAAATGCTTCATATTACAAAATTTCCTTGAAAATTGCTCATTTTTCGATATTGGAAGGCATATTTCAGGACATTTTCAGTTTTAATTGTAAGGATTAATTTAATTAGAAAGAGCTTCATGATGGAGGTGTCACAAGAAAGGGTATCGAATAATTACCAAGTGGGGACAACCCCTTGTCTCGTTATGCCTCGAACGTCGAGCTGGTACGAAACTCAACCGATCATGTTCTCCCGCTCTCGTTTGCCCGAGCTTTGAATGGAATTAGTTGAGTTAACGAATCCTTTCGTTTCAGTTCGGAATCTCATCCGGAACGCGTAACGGATTTGGGATAAAAAACAATCGGCGAGGCCTTTTGTGAGATGGGAGCTTCCCGACACGGTACGTCCGACGGTTCAACCTTCCTAATTGACACCTTGATCCGGCGGAGGGGTGGAAAGGAGGGGAAGTGGTGAAAGGGTAAACTCACTCCCCCTCCCTACCCTACCTTTCACAAGTGCCCATGCGAAATCTGTTAAACAATCATAATAGTTTTAAAAAATCAATGGTACAGTGACATTAACATTTCAAATTTTCAATCATTTCTACCTTTTATTATACATTCACACCGATTCACCAAATTTTTCGTAAGTATAAATTATTTACTATGGCATTTCCAACTCAAATTCAACCTTTTCGCCATTATTACCGAAAAATACGCACAAACCCTAAAAGTAACACCAAAGCTTGTCTGTCATTGGGGACGGGACTGATACGCAAAACGCCAAACTCAGTAGGTAATTACCTGTTTTTTTTTTTTAAGCTTTTTGAAACTTTTAAAAAAAGAAATCAACAAAAAATATAATTAAAAAAACTAACATTTCTTAGAAAAAAAAAAGAAAAAAAACTTTTCACTTCTTTCTAACTATTTTATGGTATTACGATGCTCCTGCTCCCTCAGGCATTGGTTCCTCTCCACTGATGTCATATTTTTTGGAATTTCACAAAAGTATCTACCTGTACTTATTTTTCTTTTTTTTTCGAGTAAAAAAATTTAAGATAATTTTTTATTTGAAGAATTTTAAAATATTAATTATGTAAAGTCAAACAAGTTTTTTTAATGAAATGTTGTCACCTATACCCACCTATACCCAACTATATCCACTATCCTTCCAAACTGGTAGGTATTTATCAATGCTTCTTGCTGAAATTGAAACGTCAACTTGCCTCAAATTCATCTTGTGAAAGAATTAAATGTATATGGTGACAACGTTTACATTCGTATCCGCCTTTGCTGATTGTTATTTGAAGCAAAGTTTTTGTATAGTTTTGGAAATTGAGTTCGTAATAATTTAATGCAATTTATAAAATGGTGGTAAAACAATTCAACATCTCATTTAACTTTACGTGCCCAACTGAAAGGTTGGCCCATGTTCTTTTATGAGGTTTGCTAGGTCGGTCCCTTTTGAACTTAAAAGTCGCAGGTGACCTCATTCCACAACGTACGTATTGTTAAATGGGTTCAATTAAAAGCGTTTAATTTGTTCATTACTTGTGTGAGTATATTTGCAATCTTTCCATCGAGATTCACAATATGGTGGGGGATACGTCAAGATTGGGTTCATGTTTTTGGCATGCACAAGTGCCTAAGTGTATTTGCCTTGTTGTATTTGGTGGGTCAACTTTCAGTAAAATACTGCTTCGCGGTAAACATATTTTCTGTACATGTGTTGATAACTGGAAACTTAGCCATTTAGAGGTTCGTGCGTTTTTCCAATAACTCGTCCCCGTCGGCGGGGCAATAAAACCGAGCGGGCCATTTCCTCGGAGAAAGACCGGTGGGATCCGATTACGGAGCTTTTATCGGAGACGGAGTGAAAATGTCGAGAATTATCGGAAGGGAGGGGGAAAAGGGAGGTCGGACTACAACGAGATTTATAGGGGACTTTGTAAGAAAATTGAAGTAATTGCAGCTGTAGGGGAGGTAGCTTGAGATAACACACGCCGACTCCACGACCCAACAGACACAAGTACTACGAAATAATCCTTTTTTTTCGTCGAATTGTTCAAAATGCCCAGCGTAATGTTGATTCACATGATTTCCACATTTTTAATCATGACGTGAACCGTTTTAGAAGAATCTTTTAACCCGCCAGAAAAGTGTGAACCACTTACTAAACTTAATAAACTTCCTTCATAAACTCCTTTATAAAAGTTGTCTGATCTCAAAACTGAAGACTGTTGCTTGAAATTGGTACGTTTAAAAGCGTGTTCTTATTTTAGATGATTCAATATTGAACTTATGAAGATGTGGTGCATATGTATTTTTCCTCAGTACCAGTATAGACCAGTAATTTTGCTAATAATAACTTTACTTTTGCTAGTAATAACTTTTTTTTTGGTAACTGACTTCTAATCAACATGTAAGGGTTTTGGACTGCTAATTGCTGAAAAGTTCAACTATCCATCTATTTGGATTTGTTTCAAAATTTCAGTTGGGTCATTGAAAACTTGAAATTTATTCAAAGATTTTAATGAACTTTAATGCAGAAATCTGAGAAAAAAAAATCAAATATGGAGTAGTAAGTCAGATGATGCCATGCATGATGTGCTAGTTGATTTAGGGCTCAAGAAAAGCGGGGTGCGGAATCCAACACGAGGTTGAACAGTGATAGCGTCCATTTTTCGTCAGTTGTTGTCCAAATTCCAATGTTTCTTGTACGACTTCACCTTCTCTTGTCACTACAGTTCGGTGACCTGCAAGCAAAAACTTCTTTTCGAGTTGCGAAGACAATTGCTCATTACCACAATACTAATTAACGATCCGGAGCAATCAAATAAGGCTTTTTGTCAAGTCATCTCTGTGGACGTGGACTGTTTGTTATTTTCACCCGGTAGGTGTGAATGTGCGGAACGACGTTGGGCACTCGAAAGGGCCACCAGTCGGGAAAAGGTGACGGCAGACAATGCAGTCGTACAGACAAACAATCCCAATCGAACTGCTCTCCGATAATTAGATCTGGAAACAATAGGGCGAGGGCCTGTGCTGCCTTCAAAAGCAAACAGTGTTAGGGGAATATCGATGTTGGGGTCTCGTTCCTATTGTCTTCCGCCTCTAATAGGACTTGTTGAGATGTGCTCATCCCGTAACTGTACTCAACGCTAATGGATCCGCGTGAAGAAGGTCCCTCCGCGTCTATTCTATCGGGAGACTTCATTTCTTTTGTTAAGTGGTCTGTTGCAGAACTCATTCGAAAGACGTCATGTTACACGTCTCGTTAGCGAGAAATATCAACAAGAACGCAAATATTTCTTCCAGGTATGATCTAAAACTCACCCAAAAATGGGCAATTACGGTATAATTTTCGTATCTGAATTAGGGCATCCTGGATTCTGTTCATTTTTTCGTTCAATATCCTCCTAAATAATTTGTTTCCATGTCTCTTCATTTGTTAGTCTGCTTATATGTGGTCCTGGTCAAAGGAACTACTGAAACTACAGTACACCATCATATCTCGACGATATCTTTCCAGTTCGGAAAATCACTGTAGAAGCTATGTAATAAGTTTATTATTGTAAGTTTCATTGCATTCTCAAGGGCGTTAGGTATCTATCAGAAGTCGACGTACAAAAAAGTAATTCCATTGTTTGGAATACCTAAGAGACGATTGTCGCCAAAAAACTAACTGACTTTTCGCTTTTCAATGTACGTGTTGCTTCAGTAAGAAGCATCGGACGGCTGGGAATTCACCCGAATCGCGATACAAAGACTCAAACAAAACCGAAACAGCAAACAATCGAAAGATCCTGGAACACGAACCAACTCGACTATTACACACATCACCATTCATCATGTGAAAAACAGTAGCTATTCGTAGGTTTCCGGCGAAGTTGTTCTCAGAGAATCTGCATGTTGTTGGCTCGCTATCTTGGACCTCTCATCTAGCCCAGACTCACAACCTGCCTCCTCCATCATCTTGTCCAGACTTACAACTCCTGGAAACACAATTCCTCCCCTTAAGAGGACCACCGAACTGGAAGCAACGTGTTCAAACATCTCAAAGCAAGCCAGAAGGTGTTGTTCTCCCTCTCGAAGCAACTCAAACAAACAACAACATTAAGAGCAATTAAACGTTTTATTATTTACGTCCCTTCTCGCCCCCTCGTCTGCCTTAACCCTTCCGTTGTTTTTTTCTCCCCCCCCGCGTTTCCTTCCAGAAATCGTCTTTTAAAAGCTACGACTTCCCCTTCTACGGGCACAACCCTCCGAAAACCTTTACAAGTAACGTCGGAAGGGCGTTTTAATTATTTCCGATGCGAAAAAGGGATTGATGCTCCACGGAGAAAGGGTTCTCCGAGAGTGGTAAAAGGAGTAAGACGTAGAGTTTTAGGGTTAAGGAACACAGAACAAACCCTCATCTCTCCTCGCCTCCAACTTAAGAACAAAGTCTGAGGGAAGCTTCACTAGCCCGGAAAAGCAATACGATTTCCGCGGTTGCCGGTCCGATTTTCTGCCCGTTTGAGCGCGTAAACTCCTTTTGCCCTTTGTTGCGATCCCGAGAGAAGGAGCCGAGAGCAATGACGAGGAATCCGATGGAGGGACGAGAAGGGAAATTTTCTCAACATTTCTCCAAACAGTCGGCCGTAGGAAATCATCGGCATTTTTTCCGAGTCGGTGACCTCTTTGTTGGGGATTCGCAAGAAATCCGGGAGGATAAAAAAATAATAAACCGCGTGGTTCAATTAAAGACGTACGTTTTCCGCAGGATGGAGACGGAGTTCCCCTTTGTTGTAAATGACGTTCGATCAGAACAATACGAATAACAGAGAAACATCTCTTACTGCGAGATAATAATACTTATCTCTTGAATTATAAGAAATGAGTGGAAATAATATAATGAACACAAACTTTGATTTCATCTCAAGAACAATATCCCCATCTCGAACTCGTTCCGACTTTTTTCGTGAAACTTGTTCTGGGCCTTCAACACAAGTTCTTTTCATATCTTAAGAAGATATCTAATGCGGTGAAACTTTTTGTGTATTTCACTTAAATGAGAGTAAATGACTAAATACACAAAAATTATATATCTCTTGTTTTTGAGCGAATCCAAAATATGGGTCAATAATTTCGAAACGTCTGCGTTTCAGCAAAGTCACAAAGTTGAGTGTCACACATAGGTTCCTCGTATCAGTAGCATGAATGTGCAGATCATTAAGATGTAATTAATCTTGAAAGATCCTTAACCTTAACGTTTGTTGAATTTAAGTTTGATGGGAAGTTCAAGGGACAACAATGATACGGGACATATTTCCGTAGATATTAGCGCGTTCACATGGGCGAGTCAACAAGTCATATTGCGGGTCTGCCGCATGATTCAATAGAGGACGGGGGGGGGGGGGTGATATAATCCAGTTTACTGGATTAGAATGGAGTATAGATTTTAAAGCGGTAAAATTCGTATGTTACCCAGCGATGTTCGACATTTCGAAATGTATCGATACATATCGTATCGATATTTCTAAAAAGCATCGAAAAGTACCAAGCCGATACTTTGACAAAGTATCAATACGTTCAAGTATCGATCCTTTTCGCTCACTCAAAATGAGAAAAGTTCCAAATTTTCTACTTAGTTAAAAAAAATATTCGAAAAAAAATGAACAATTTAAATTTAAGAACATTTATTAGGTAGGTCGCACTTTTTGGTAGGAGTCACTTCGACCAATATTTGTCATTTACGGTTGCCAACACAACCCTCTGCTCGACATGTTCTGCAGTCATGCTATATGATATTAGTTGTGTGTTTAAACAACACTCACATTTGAAAAATTTTCGAATCATCAGTTCCTTGAATCACTCTGATGTTAACATTTACTGAGGTACAAAGCAAGTTGATATTACCGCTTGTTGGTGCACCTGTGGAGTTCATGCGACGGCAGTTAAAACAGTGCTTCTGGTCTGATCCATTCATACTAAAAACTTTACCGTGGATGTTGTGAGTTATGTTTGTCGTAGACGAGCGGTTCTCGGAGCGTCTTGTGGAAAGAGGCCTGGCCTGGAGGCTTCCAGCTGTTGCGTTGGGTTTATGGCTCCAGCGAAAGGTTATCTTTTGTCAAGCATGTGCTCACGGTTATCTACAAAGGAGCTGGGGGATGGTGCGTTTTCGGAACTCACTCAAAAAGATTGTAGAAACTTTGAGTTGACGGTCACGGCGTATAAATAAAACTAGTTGGCTCAAAGTAGAGAAATGTAGGTAGGTGTTGGAAGTAATACAGATGTATTGCGTTGTCATTAAATGATTTAACCTCCTTCCTTACCATCATATTTTTTCGTC
This sequence comes from Creontiades dilutus, assembly GCA_031894815.1. Taxonomy (NCBI): domain Eukaryota; kingdom Metazoa; phylum Arthropoda; class Insecta; order Hemiptera; family Miridae; genus Creontiades; species Creontiades dilutus. Next base: position 322,380 of record JAVIWC010008758.1, on the reverse strand, counting down.
GTCAATTAAAAGGGTTTATCATTGAAAATAAATCAAAACCCATCCGTGAAACAACTCCTCGAACCCCATCAATACAATGAATTAATATGACCGAAATTTTCCTTGTGGGAGGGTCTTTCGCTTGTTCCCCACTAACAGCTGGCCTCGCTCCGCAATAGCCGCAGGCTCAAGACGAATAAAAATTTATGTTCTTTTCCTTCTTCAACCCGAAGCCTCGGAGCTAAATTTATTATTATGTACATCGAGTATTGTCTGTTTGCGAGAAAAAAAAATCGCCTTTTTAAATCCTCCCCTTCTTCGCTATTCGCCGACGAAACCACCAACGAACCGGGGTGAGCATTGTTCGGAAAATTACTCCGTTCATTTTTTCCCTCGCCGTTTTTCTTTTTTTTCCTGCTGTTCCTAACCCCGTTTTCCCCTCCCGCTAATATTATTCTACTTCTTATTTCTTGGAGGTGCAACGATGTTTTTCATGAATCCTAATGTGATTTCACGGAATATCCATTAATTTTTTCTACTCCGTGAAATGGAAGATTCACAACGAAGGTTCAACAGAATCGAGAGATGAACGAGGGAAGGGGAAAAAAATCTACATCCCCGAATGGAGAATTTTTTAGTCTCTCATTCGCCCACTTTGCCGCTCGGTTGAACTCGGGTTGAGTAGTTGTGAATTTAAATGTGTAAGAATCCCATCTCGCCCTTTTACTCCTGCGGATTGAACCGGCAATGTTTCAATGGACAGTATTCCTTATTTTAAAATTATTACGAGACCTACTGGTTCAATAAAAATAATACATACAGACATTTTTGTGACGATGGGGGTTAGTGTATAATACACAGTGTGCTCGTCGTTCATTTTCCACAAACAAGAGGCGTGAACATCAGTTTTCTTTGTTGTCGAGTCAGTTCACTTATTTTGAAACGAGAGACGGGTGTTAGTAAGATCATAGTAGTATTTCGAAATGTACGCATGGAAATCCGTTTTAATGCTTTCATTATCAAACACTCAATTCTAACTCCTATTCAAACTTCTACGGACATGAATCCTTCCTGATATTTAGGAACATAACACGATACATTTAGTATCGAAATAGCTCAGATTTCACTTAGAAAAGGGTGACTTGGGCGGAACGAACTCAAACATGGTACTAGTGGTGACTCCACTATGTACATCTGTTGATGCACATACGTCAAGCGATTCCAGAAGAATCGTGAACACCACTTTGGATCAATTGGAGCTGTCTTGGCAACCATATTCTCTCTGTTCTGATGATTTAAACAAAGCAGTTCCTCACTTCTTGTGTGATGCCCATCCATGAATGCAGAGATTTGCCACTAAAACTCTTCGTTCAGAATGATAGCTTACAGATAATAGATAATTTAATGAGTGAAAGAAGGAATTCCTAAATACTTTTCTTAACAGTTCTTAACATTGTGACTACAGACAAACTACTCTCCCTTCGAGTTTGGAATTACACATCGCCGTTATTCATAGAAACATCTGGAATCCATTGAACGGTAGGTTGTAAATCCATCAATATCAAGCCAGCAATATGTAACAGCCGGAACTAGTCAATAGAGTAAATGCCCCTCCACAATAATAAATTGTTCTCTAAGCCGATTTTATGGACGAAATCGTCCAAAAACATTAATTATCTATTAAAAGTTTTATGCCCGTCATCTCTCATGAACTTACAAAACTCTATTCAGCTGTTTAATTCACACCTGTGAGGTGACGGTGTGGTATAGCTTGACCCTTCCAATGAGCTGAATGCGGATATAATGATGATTGCTTGAAAACGTCTGATTCATCTACCAAGGTGACGGATTCGAATATCGGGAAGGGCCAACTAACCATATCCATCACACTCCCAGGGCTCTGAGAAAAGCCGGGGGGGGGGGGGGCTCGCTAAATACGGCTGGGGTATGGTATGATTATTATTAAAGGGGTTTTAGTTAATAGCATTTAGCCAATGGGGAAAAGCGAGTAATTAGGGGCGTCATGACAGTTGATTTTAAAAGGCCCAGTGGTCGTAACCACGCTCAAGCTACCATTTGAGGTGATAGAATGGTATAGTTGCCCCTTCCATTGAGGTAGATACGGTTATAATGCTCTGCCACGCTCTGAGGATAACACAGACGCTTGAAAATGTGATCTTCCGAAATGTGGAACTTCCGATTTCTGTCAATGCCCTCCTCCAATTCAATAAATTGTTCAGTTTCTAATGTTATCAAGCCAACAAAACTGATCTTAGCTCGTTATGGCTATCATGAACTTCATAAAACTGTTGAGAACCTCATTGCTTTTTGTTTGAGCTAATACATTCTCCTTACCTCTATTGCATTCCCATTACGAACATTCTCCTCAAATCTCCAGAAGATGAAGTACATACAATAAGTGTCACCGAACTACAATTATTGTAGCTCGGTGACACTGTCGGTTCTGTTAACTGGGTGTGTTTTTGAATCGCTCAACCCATGTGAACCTTTTCAAGGTTGAAAGTAGGCACTGCTCGTCGAATGCATGAGGTGTTGCACGGAGCATGAGATGTAAATGCAAGGTTGTTTCCCTAAGAACAGTGTCTTGTTCACGTTGCAGGCCTGGCAGACCCCCGAAACGAGCCCCGGTTGGTCTCTCCCTGGCAGCTTCGCATCTATCGCAGCAGATCAAGAAGCAGCGAATGGACAACGGTGACTACGTATACGAAAACGGACACATATCAGGTAAGCGGTTAACTTCTCTTTACCGACAACAATATACATACTTGATACATATTATTCTGCAAAAACTGGAAGTCAAATGAAGAACGTGGTGTATTTCCAAGAAATAAATTAGCTATAATGTGCTTTCGATTGATGCGGTTAAAATGAACATAAAAACAATAACTCATCAGCACCACTCATGCAATTCTGTTTATACCATTTTTTTGGCAATACTGATACAATAATTATTGTGGAATAGGAGCAAAACAGTGCTGATAGCTAGGCTGCGATTCGCATTTAGGTCTTGGACGAGAGGCCGAATCGCAATAGTTCCAAAAATTCGGGGACCTTAAAAAAATAAAAATAAATGTATAACAAGAAGTTGATTTTCCAAAATATTAATTTCATTTTTTATTCATGAATCTTTGTATTTTTTCCGTTGGTCTTATATTACGGTCTATCGTTTACATTGATGGTTTTTCAGTCAGCCCCCATTGGTACAGTGTATGTGATTTTGACGCTGTAACTGTACATTTCTATTCATCCAGCCTGTGGCTTATACACACATAGTTTTTGGTACACACAATGACAGAGATCTACTGCTTAATGTGTCAGTGCTCATTGGATCACTGTTTATACTGTACATATGAATGATTCAATCGGTGTTTGATATAATAGAACACACATAATATTAGGTTTACGTAGTCTGTGAGGGATGTGTTAGAGAATGGGTCAGTTATTATTCAATCACAATAAGTGTCCTATACTGTTCTTATATATGATTTGTGTAACGTTTGGCATAAGAGGACAAAAACGTTGTTTTCACGTAATCTGAAGAGAATCTTTCAGCCAGTGTGAGAGTTACCATTCGATCATAATAAGTGTTTTTTTACATTATTCATTTATGAAGTGCCTAACGTTTGGCATATAGGACAGAAATATTCGGTTCATACAATCTGTTTATAATATGTCAGTCACACTCTAATCTGTATAAGGGTCTTACAGTGTTTTTAAAGGTAATTCTTTTGGCGTGCGAGAAACTACTACAAATATTAATTCCACACAATCTAACAAGGGTCTGTCAATCCTCGTTTAACCACTATAAGTATCTTCTACTGTGCTTATATGACTAATTTAACATACCTGACACTGCATTACACAGTTAATGTTAGGTTCACTCAATCTGCTGGGGATCTGAAAGTTATTGTGTCAGTCATCATTCGACCACCATAAGTGTCTCCTACTGACTTCGAGATGATCCGTTTAGCTTACATGACAGAGTACGTCACAAATGACATTAGGTACACAATCTGACAGGGAAGTGTGACATAGAGGTGTTCGAAAGGAAAAACGGGTATTTCGTCAACGGAATACGTAGTATGAGTAATATTGTTCGAAAAGGGGATGTAATTCGATGGTATCGCGTTTTGCAGGACGATGAGTGACAGATTGGTGGGAAGTGGGAAGATGGCACGAAGGGGTTAAATTGGAAACGAAGGGGCGAGTTGGGTAAACCAGTCATTACCGTGTTTAACGAAGTCACTCGTAACGAGCGATGAGAATTGATCAAGTTAACGCGCGAAAGGCTAAACGGACAGGCGGAGAGCGCGCCGGGAGTTCTGTTGACTCAACAACCAATCGAAAAACATCACGCCACGTCAAGAGTCGGACAACATCGTAAAAATTTGTTTTTTCAAGGGGAAAAGTGGGATGAGGGGGAATGATAAACTTGAAGAATGAAAGAAAAAAGGTTTTTCTGTAAAAAAAAGAATTAATAATTACTGTAGTCGCGGGGTGGGGAATCGAAGTCATAACAGGAGGGAGAAGTAAACAGTTTTCATTGTGATGGGATCCGCGTGGGGAGTTTATCCTCGAAGCCCATTGTCACTACCGAGAGCGGTGACAGAAACAAACACTTGGAACAAACACAGTGAACTGCAAACAACCACCTTTGTTGCTCCCGGTGATTTAACATCTTATCAATTATTGGCGGGTTCGGGGGGGAAGGTTTCCGCGAAGGTTCGTTTGCGATTGCCTCGCGTTGGCTGCCGCTCAACGCCAAACACCGGAGCTTTCGGGAGGTCTCCGAACAGACCGCGGGCCCTTTATTAACTCCGCGGTTACCTACCTTCCCGTTTCAATTCGGAGTAGGTAACATTAACGTCCGAACTCCCCCTTTCAAATAATATTGTCATATTGTCCGCTCCTCGGAAACAATCGTTTGCTTGACTCACCCGACTTGCTAATAATCAGCCGGCAAATGAAACCGTCGAGGTCCCTTTTGTTTGTGTTGGCTTCAAATCGATTTCGGGCGAATATCGTGGGGCTCAACGGCCTATTATGCACCGCTGGTTATGGAACTGTAAAATACCTTTGAGTTCGCATTGCGTTTCATGAATAAAATATGAACTTAGCGACGGTGTTTTTTTTTTCATAATCGACGAATTGAAGCTAAAAATCAAATTGCACCTACCAGGATTTCTCTCTAATCGCCATAACCTGCGGAAAAAAACCCGGGTTTCGTTCTAAATGTTGCCACTACACAGCGCTTCTGTGGTTAATATCGATTTACTGGCTCATTATCAGGATAAGGTTGAAGACCACGAGGCGAGCATCATCAGTAAAGGACTTGGGTGTGCTTCTAGATTGTAAGCTCTCATTTTCTGGACAGTTGCCTGCAGTCTCCAGCTGAACAATGCGTCCCCTGGGTTTCATAAAACGAAACACGCGTGAGTTCAACTTTGTGCCAGCAATCGTGACACTTTACTGGGCTCTCGTGGTTCCCACCAACTACAGAGGGTGCACCGTCGATTCTTGCGCTACGTGACCTGCAAATTCCTCAGGAAGATGCGGACTTTGGCGCTCTAGAGAGGATGTGTAACGTGCGGAGTCCAGAAATCCGGTACTACCTGGCCGATGTGGCATACTTCTGCAGACTGGCACAGGAATGTTGGACTCTCCTTCCCTCCTGCCATGGTTGGCCTGGTTGTCCCTCGGTTCAGCTCCCGATTAAGCATCCTTTTTCTGGTCCCCTCCTCACCGACAAACTACGTCTATAACAGGCCTTTTTGCAGAATGCCTTGGCATGTAAATTACGTCGTGAATGAATGCCCCGAGTTGGATATCTCAGATTCATCAGTGGTGGTTAGGAGGAGGTGCGGTGACTTATTACAGTGAGCTGTCTTGTGCAATATGTTGGACTGACTCAGTTGACACATTTATTTTTGCTGACTTAGATTATTTTGCCTACTTCTTTTGTACAATTATTTGAACACTTTTTGTATTGGGTTTGCCCGTATCATATTAAATAAATAAAAAAAAAATAAATGTAGGGGAAGCAGCTTGCTGAGGTAAAGTGTAAGTGAGAGTAAATTTTGATGTAAAAGTGATATGAAAACGAATTTCATCGTGTTATCCACGCTCATCTATTGGAAAACGTTTGGTGTACTGCGACCGGTGTTTTAGGGATTACGGGTGTCAAACCCCTTTGATGCAAGCATCGACGAAAGCGTCCTCATCTGAAATTTTCGCCTCGTGGAGCAAAGCTAAAATGAGGGAAAGGGGGGGTATGGAGGAAGGAAAACCGGTCATCTTCCCAGGGCCAATGGCGGACTTATTTTGAGTCGATTGAAGTTCAACACGGTGACGAGCTGGCGAAGCGTGGGGTCAACTCCTGCCCAAAGGCAAGTACCAGCGGGCGAGAATAGTTATTGACCGTTTATAACCAGAGGTTGCGACTACGGTAAGGGATGGCGGGGTATGCTGCATACCCCTGTATAACCCCTGCGTACCCTTCCTCTCCCCGACCCCTCGTTCGCAGTTTGTTTTTGAAGTCCCCTCTAACGCCTCTGTAGAGAAATCATCGGTGGTCATCATCCGCCCAACGCTTCGTTAGGTGACAAGACGTCCGCAAACTGTAAACCCTTTGGGTACTTGAGCTGTTCCACTTTGTAAAGTAATTATTCAATGCTCCAATCCCTTTGTGGACGTAAGGGGAGCGAGATGTTCCTCCGCTATTCACTCTTCCCCAGAATTAGGGACACAAGCTGTAACTGAAGACTTAGTGGTGGCAGATGACCGTATGAGGCTGAAATCAAACAAACTGAAATTTGACCTCTCTACTTAGTAATTATTCAACTCTCCAATCCCTTTGTGGACATTAGAGCGAAATGTTTCTCCGCTATTCACTTAGTTTTTCGAAATTTCTGACTAAACTATGTTGGGGAGGACCTTTTACAACTTCGCAAAATTGTTACACAAAGCTCTGTTATTTCTGCATTTGGTTGCCATACTGTCATATGTTTATTAGATTTCGATGATTAATGACATAGTAGCTACACTTCAAAAAATTAGCTTCCTAGCAGCAAGCAATTACATAGCTTCAAGGCAAATTTATTTATTTTTACCTTGTGAGGTGAATTTTTTAATTTAAATTATGTATTCTTGAATACAAAATTGGTATAAAGTACCATATTCGTACAGCAAACTCGTCAAATATTCACTTGCCTAAACTTTGTACTGAACGTGTAACAAACTATGCTTATAATGGAGTTTTGCCGTTCCATTACACTCATAAAGTTAACCCTGACAATTTCAACAGTTTTGTCTATTTAAAAAGAATATTTTGAGTAAAATAAAGAAAATTTACATGTGGAGAGTTTTATTTTTATTTTTGAAGATTTTTGTTAATTGCATGAAGAATGACCGAAACCACAAGTTTGTATAAACTTATTAGGTTGGTGGGTAGATGAAAATTCACTTTTAATTCTGTAATGTTTTGTTTCTGTCAATAAATTAATATTCCATTCTATTATATTCAAAACAGCTCCATTTTTATTTTAGCTACCGACAGATAGTTTTCACCTAGACTCCTTAGTCTTCTCAATTAGTCCGAAAATGATATTTACTCTGTCTGCTGACTGTAGGGCTATATATTTGTAGCATGACAGTTCTTAAGTTCATATTAAACTGATTCAAATTAATCAGTTGATGTGAGCTCCTTCGTGGATCCAGCTGATTTGGCAGCTCCAGGTTTATTCAATCGAATAAACGAATCGAATGACTTTTGATCCGAGCTAATACTGCCATTATCATATTGCTTACCGAAGAGGCTATTGAAATTCTCTGTGGCATATTGCGTTTAGCAGGAACATTCTGAATGATAAAAATCTCATGCCGATTTCACTATCTTCCTTTTATCCTCTTAGTCATTGAGAATGAAGTCTTGTGTCACTCGACGGTGGGAATCAACGAACAGAACACAGATGTTGAGCTCACAAACCCCACTTAACATTTCTCCCGGGACAATGAAAGTCAGGAAACCAACTCCGTCATTCCACAATGAGTTTCTTTTCATCCGCGATTCCTCGTGGATGTGGAGCAACGACACTGAGCACCTTCCGGAGCCTCCAGCAGTTCTCAAACCACCTCCACCTCCCTGGTGGATGTTATTAGACTCCGAGCTTCTCGACAATTACACCTAATTGAAGGAAGAAAAACGTGCCTATTCTTAATTAGGCAAAACGCAAGCTCCTCGGTCCTACCTACATAATTTGCGTATCAGAACCGTTTAATGGGACCGCGATCCACTAGGAAACATACTTCCTACCATTCCGCAGCGGTGGCATCAATTATTCTGCCACATCTCACTGGGCCACATCTCTATCTTTCTCGGAGCGGCAGGAAAAGGTTGCAATAAATCTCACTTAACCAGTAGTTTTTCCCTCGGATGAATACGAGAAAAAACAAAAGCTCGCACTATTAGTATTTTTTTTCCTATTCATGGTGCACCTATTTTTAATATTCCCGCGTCTGTCTCAAGTTTTGCGTTTTGAATAATATGAGAATTATTAAAAACACGTGCTCATTGCATAAAAGTGACTCGTTGAATTAATGGATCTAATTTAATCCGATTCGGACGGTCAAAACAACTGTAGTTTCTGTTGTTGGCGCAAATAATGTCTACAGAATGAGTTGACGTACTAACTTATAGCTGATTGTGTCAGATTTCGTTTTAATTTTCATTCTAATTACTCCAATTCTTCTCTGTTGGATTTAATTTACGATTCTCCTAGAATGTCTTACCTTACGACTCTGTTCCTTTTGGGTGAATGCAATGTTATAGGTATAGACAAAAATTCAACCTAGCACAAACAGATAGCTGCAATATGCTCTCATGTAGAAAAGTCTCATTGCGTCTCAAGCTCTCCCTACATCAGAAATTCAAGTCAGCGCGGATCTGAATATGTACCTAAGAAGTTGGTAAAACAACACGCAAGTTGGGAAAAGTGTCCGGAGTATTTGATGTTTTCGCTGGCATGGCATGGTCTCGCGTTTTTCCTAGAATAGATTAATTTGTTTCCAAGCCTGTCTGCCGTCAATTACCTGCCTACCTTACTTATCACACTTATTAGAACAGATACGTAACGATTGAATTCGAAGTTCATACCTACTGCCTTCAATCATATTTCAATGTGCTGTATTTTGGTTCATCATATCCGATAGACTTATTTGATCGAATCAGAAAGAGTTTTGTAACACCCTCAAGAGTTGCCACGGGATAGGACGTTACGTTTAAACGTAAACAGTGGGAATGGAAATACTATAAATACTGCAACCTAGTTTACGGGACATTAGAAAGTTGACGCTCGGAACACGACAACACGCATAATCTTATGAAATAAGATCTTCTTCAGGCGGTCATGGGGAGCAGTAGTGAGACACTCCTCTCTCTACTTAAATGTCATTTTCCAAAATGATGATGATTATTTATTATGGTTTCAATTATTCGGATATAAAGAGAGAAATCAATGTAAGTAAATGGGTAATTACAACTTGAGAAAAGGTAAAGAAAATTCAACATCGATCCATTATGTACCAGTAGTTTTGGCATCCTGATCAATTAACCCTAAGGGATATTTAAGGGTTAAGCTATCTAAGCTAGCTAAAAAATCGAAATCTCAAAAAAATTTAGGGTAGTTTTGTATTTGATTCCGATAGAAACTAGTTCTGTGATACGAATGAGGACGCTCTGGTCGGTATAGGATGGTATGTTTGCTCACCATTTCAATAATTGGTGAGTTGGGCAGTCGGGCTGCATAGCTGTTGTTCAACCAGAGTTCTGGCCTAGAACGCGTGGCTAGCGATAGCCCAAGTAGGACGGTTGATGTTATACGATTATTCTATCTATAACGCCACCTCCCAAGCTTCAACTGGGAACAAGCGGAAGCATTCTTGTAGCCAGTATTTTCATTTTATCTTGTTTAAGGTAAGTTGGATTAATACGTGTGCTTCCGAGTGTTCCTACCTAAGAAGGATGTGACATGTACAATCCAGTTCTCCGCGTAGGAGATTTATCTAGCCCAGAATTAATAAACTTTTGTAAAATAATTGGCAGCGTTTATCTCATCAGTATTGCAAGGATTTTCATGCCCAATATTATACATGATGATTTGTTTGTGAGGATGAGATCTGAGTTGGAATTTCCCAGACTGGAACAGGTGAATTTACCTGAAACCTAAATTCCAGATGAGATGGTGATATTGGTCGGGTCGTTATGTGGGATGTAATAACAGCTCCGACTACGCAATAAGCTATAGAGACCAAGGTCAGTCAGATAGCGGACAACAGTAGTGCTACAGTGGGGCTAAGGGTAGGGGTACAATGGTTGTATCAGGCATCGGCAATTATGTTTGCTGCATAATAAACGACAGGCCGGAGCAATTTACTGCAGGGAGGGCCGCACCGCGAGGTTGAAGGGTACAACCCGGCAACATAACTGAGAGGATTGACAGTTTGTTATCTAAAGGCCGACACAATGGAGGCGAAGCTATAGGTATTTGCCCCCGCCCGAAGCCCTAACAATAGGGTTCTAACGTTGTTGAGATATTGGTCAGGTCTGTTTGGACAAGGGCTGAGTATCTATGTGCCTTGGATGGGTCCAGGGATCGTGATTGCGTTAGCAGGCCCCTGGCAAGCGCCACTGATTAGGCTTTCCCTAGGGACGAGCTAATCATCACGACTGATTACTGCCAAGCGCCTCTTCCCCAAAAACGCTATTGTCAGAGAGGCGCTGCCTTGTCTGCGGTCAGTTCTGCACACACCTCCTATGGGCCGTCCGTTCTATTATAACTCCTCGCGATGTTGACGTTGATTAACGCGTCCCGTCATTACCGACATTGAAACGTTTCGATTCTGTCCCGATTGTTCTCCACGTTAAGGTAAATCAACTTTGTCAATCTAACGGGGGAGTATAATTCGATCAAATCTCTAACAATAAGGCGATATAATCAATATTCAATGTGAATAGCACCAGTAGCACTTTTAGAATTATTTATTCGTTAAAACTATGGTTTATATTTATATTTATCAACAGAGTGTCGTTGTTGATCATTTATGATTTGATACAAGTTTCATTAACTTTAGTCTGATAGTCCAGGAGAAAAGCTTGCGATTATTTCGAATCTTTTTTGGAGACTACACAGTTCAAAATGTAAAACAGCAAACTTTGAGGGGATTAAACAATTTTTTGAGGGGATGGGCAAAATCAATTTGAATTTTTGGCATACTATCAAATTGAAGATTTTGGCAAATTAATTTGAACCTTCGGCACGAATCAATTCTAATATTTTTGACATCTCAATTTAAACTTTCGGTGACTCAATTTCTACTTCTGGCTTCCATACCACTTCGAGCTTTTGGCATATCAATTATACTTTTCACAAATCCCAACTAACCCAACATTCCACCCCATATAATGATCAATAAATGTTTTTTCTCATGATTTTTTTCATGGACATTATTGAACATAATCAACCAAAATCTTGGTCTGCTGAATAATTGAAATTCGGAAAGACCATAACAGTCACAGACAAACCCAAGTTGCGATGGCCTCATTTATTTGTATGTTATATTTACCTAAATCATGTGATATGATGTTGATCAGGTAGTTCCAAATTGAAATCATTAAATCATTATCACAACAGGCGTCACATATAAACGTAAAATTCAAGAATGCACTTTCCAATAGGGATGGGTATCGATACCCGATATTTCAAAACATCGATATTTTTATATCGATACTGGTCCCACCGATAATATCGAGTATCGATACTTCAATTCCGATATTTCGAAATATCGGCAAATTTTTTCTCACTAGCTTAAAGAAATTGGTTTTAATATTTTTCTTAGGTTGATTTTCTTACTAGTAAGAAAACTCACCCACCAATCTTTGGACACTTGTAATGGAATTTGGAATGTTAAAGAATAGTGGCTTTAATACTAGAAGGAAAACAGGAAAAGAAGAAGTAGGAAGGCAGCAGTAGGTGGCTATATTACTGGTATAGTATCTACTGTTACTGTTACCTTATCTCTCACAGGTTCCAAAAATCAAAACGAAGATTATGTTCTGTTTTGTTTAAGTAGATACGATTAGGTTTTTTGCTTTTCAATTTTGAAAAATTGATGTTAAAAACGATAATCGATATTTATAAATATCGATACTTTGCTTGACCGATATTTGGAGTATCGATACCTACCTTCCGATACAGTATCGGTACAAAATGTAGATACTTGTTCAACGATACCCATCCCTACTTTCCAACGAGGATTAACGTTGTTTTCAAAGAAATTTTACAGCTCGATTTCGGAAGGAATTGAATGGAAAAAAGGCGTCTGATAATAACTACGGTTAACATAACGAATTGCGTATATTTTATTAAAACCGCTGGATTCGCTTCAAACAATTCAAAACCTAGGTACCCTACAATTAAGAACAATATCAAAGTATAATTTGGCAAATCATGGGAAGAGGAGTGGAAGATTTGATTTGTTCTAACATTAAAATCCTAATAAGAATTCTGCTGAGCTTGATTAGTGTTTTTAATTTTTTTTTTAAATCAGAACCGGTACGTTGTTATTCCATAACAAATATGTTGAACTTCTAACGGGAAGTATGAAGTGAGCACCTTATTCCAATCCAAAACAAAAAGTACAAGTCGCTTGTCATTAAAGGAGTGTTTGTTGAGAGGTGAGTTGGTAATAACGACAGAAGGGGAAACGGCCTCGTAAAAAAGAGCAAGTGGAAAAATATTTGACTAAAAGGGCGATACTGATCGATGGTCCGTCCGTCAAGCTGTCTCGACTATTGTCTTAGGGGTCCCGTCCGTGCATTAGATAAATTAATTTCATTTCATTCGATGATCGGAGAGGAGGGGAGGGGAGGGGAGGTGGATGGTAGTGATGGAGGGGGGGATGGGGTTTAGGCGCGCGTTCCGAAGATGGAGCGATGGATGATAAAGATATTGGAGGCGATGACCAGCCCCTATTGACTTGTCCCGGGCGGTTTTGATGTTCCTGAGAGCCCCCCATCGGTACACACCGAGACGATTAGGAGCGAATAAGCTGAAGGGTGATGAAGAACTCGAGCCGTCATCATTTTGAATCGATTGATCAATTTCGGGTCTCGTCGTGGGCGTCCGTACGGCAACACCTTCAAGAGATTTGAGCCCGAGTCACAATAAAATGCGTCCTAATAATCGCCAAATGCCGGGAAAAATTGACAGCCATTCGGCCAGCTGGGAAAAGGTTTCCTGCCTAACCGAGGTGGTTCTTACCAAACCTTTAAATCAACACTTTCTCAAAAATCGGCTGTTAAACAACGGTGTTGAGGTTTCACCAACACCGGTACAGATAACCCATCACACTATATAAAAACGAGCTTATCAGAGTATATCGACGTTTCAGGGGGTGGTAACGCTGGGCGGGTGGAATTCTCCCTCCCCGTCTCTCAGGTCAACCGACCTGCTCCCTCCTCCCCCCGACCCTGCCAGTGAAGGAAGGAGGGCCCCAGCGGGGGGAAGCGTCTCCCAGGGCAAGCGACGTGGTCCTCTTTCGGGGATTTGGGATATACGATTTTTTGACTTTGCATATTGTTATTATACTCCCTCATTGTGTTACTAACCTATTTCTTTTTAACCTGCATAGCAGGGCCATTAAACTAGTCCATCATACAATCTAAGTTGAAGATCAAACTCAATTTCGGTGACAGCTCCCTAAAAAACGATTAACTCCAGTTCTCTTCACTATAATTGGTACCATTCCTGTTCATTGTGGTATATCTGCTAAGTTGTAATTGTTTTTGGTTTGTTTTCGTACCTATTTGGCTGTTGTAACTGAGTTCGTGTCATTGCTGACGATAAGACACATGGACGCATCGGACCTCCCTATTTGGCTATTGGTGTTGTTGGTTATTTCGGCTAATTTGTGGTAAAATGTCATCCACGGAGGCTTGGTATGTGCTTGAAGACGATTTTTCCGCAACCCACAGGTAGAGTCGGAAGCAATTCCATATGATTTCTAAGAGTGGTACGATTTCTAGATTATGACGAACAGAGCGAAGACATTCATACGAGAGACTTCCATGAAGGACCCATTGTTTCAATGTCGTCGAGACGTGATATCTTCAGCTCGTCGCGTTACCGGCAGACACCTGTGTTTGTAGGGCAGGAGGTATCTCAGGTGAGGGGCTGGTGGCGGAAGTACCGGGCGAAGGGGGCCGAACCCCTCCAGGTCTGCAGCAGATTGGCTCTAACTGCTCACTTCCGACTCTGGCGTCCCCCTTTCTGCAGGCGACTCCCCCGTCCCATCTCCTCTGGCCCAGAGGGGATTTTCAATCGGCGAACTGTGACACGGGGGCGCGGGGAGCAGCGAGCAATTGAACTAACCTTCTCCAATTTATATGTGCGAGGCTATCAAGACCTCACCACCACGTAGACAAAACGTTTCCGTAGAGTTTAAACTCGCTTGTCGCAACTCATTGGGGCCAATTGTTCGCGTATCACTCTGTTATGCAACTCAATACCTTCACAACCGTTCGTCCAATTGCCTTTAAAATGTAATGTTCATCTCCTGGTCAGATGAAAAAGCTTGCTAACAAAACTCTTCCTACTTTCCCTCCATCACAACGAGATTTTACTCGTATTCTCAATCAAAGTTGATGTCAGCAAACTAGCAAAAACGATGGTCTGTTGGTGGTGCATCAGAAGCTAATGAATCCGGGAAAGTTATTTGTTTAACATAAATTCCATCCTTCAAACATAAAACCAGTAGTTCAACAAATGATACTATTATTTTACAGGTACCTACTCAATATAATGTTACCTGGTCATTATATATTCAGCATCATACACTCAGTAAAGAATGTCTCCTTACACTCACTTAGCTGTTCACGAATATTGTAGCTGCTTCTCACAAACCTTGAAAAACGGGATAGTAATTGTATTAATGTATTCACTGATATCTTAAATAATGAATTGCAAGCCAACCAACTTTTCAACTGAACGAACCAGGCGAAATTGACAACAGGCGTTAACGAATTCATTTTTTCTAGGAAAAAAAGTGTTCGTACAGTCCAAAGAACAGCAAAAATCGAGCTAAAAAATGGAGTAGTAGCTAGGCCCACCTTTTTGCTTGACAACTTCCAAGACACGGAACTTCATCGAACCGACGAGCTTTTCAACTAAGCTGAGGGCACTAGTTCAGAAGTACTTGCTGTACCATAACAATAACAATACACTACACACACAGTAATAATAACAAATCATGGAAACCGTTAAAGAGTTGCCAGCTTGTCAGCGTCTAGATTCTAGACGAGTCGAAAAAAACTAGCTGTGTGTCTCTCTAGAGACTAGAACATTTTTGACAGGTACACAGAGAGAGACATATAGCTAGTTTTTTTCCATTTCCTAGGTCTTATTTCATTGGTCTAGAATGGATTTGTATTCAGCTACTTTTTTATTTAAATTTTCATTCATTTATTACTTTTTTAATGTTTGGGTTGTGACCAGGATCAATTCTAATAGTCGTCCTTGCATATAGAGACCTCCATGATCGTCTCCGGAAAAATGCTGATTCCGCAATTTCCATGATTCTAGACCTCTGATAGTTGTTTTTGTGGTTGGGAAGAGTCTTGCTTGATCCTGTACCGATTCAGAAGAACTCCAGTTTGCTTATGGAGACTTCGTTTCTTGTATTCTTGTGTTAACATCCGAATTAGCTTCCCTGGGTAAAAAGAAAAAGTACACATTTTTGCGGTGTACGGAGACATTTTTTACTAAGTGTATATACAGGGTGTCCTACTTAAGGGCGGACGTCCAGCTAGGGGTGAGTTTACAACTAATTTGTGACAAAAAGTGAATCCGAGAAGTATATCTGTAGAGGGTTTGTTTCCGAGCTATTCACTGTTCAAGATTTTTTCCGAGTTTTCGAATTTCGTCCCAAAAACAGGCATAACTTTCTAATTTTACAACGAATCTCAACTCTGAGGATACCGTTGGAAAGCTGAGCTTTTTGGCCAACTTTTTAAGTAACGGTACAATATTTTTATGTAAGAGAAATAGGTTTTACATGTGATTGGAAAAAACCAGTAACTTCCCGGATTTGACACGTTTTTCACGTTAGGCTAATTTTTTACCCTTAACAATAAATCTTGGTTCGGCTCAAGGAAGATGGGTAATTTAATGCTCTTTCCAACGGTATCATCAGATTTGAGATTGGTTGGAAAATGAGGAAGTTATGGCTGTTTTCATAACGAAAAGTCGAGGACATGACAAAAATCTTAAGCCGTGAATAACTCGGAAACGAAGCCTCCACAAAAATATTTCTAGGAGACACCTAGACAGAAATTAATTCTAGGATCCCTAGCCGGTAGTTAACCCTGAAGTACACCAAGTACTTGTGGAAAGCACAAATGGATATATATGTACATTAGGGTCTGGTATTGTACTGTAACTCTAGTACGCAGAACGGAATCAATGTAGTGTTCCTGTTCTCAATTGCTCTTACCGTTTAATATGTGTAACAGAAGGATCGGCATTATTTTTGGCTCCAATATAGTTACATGGAATTGAGCTCTCTCAACCTGTGGTTAGCTTATGAGAGGAAGTTATGTGTTGACTATTCTGTTCTGGGCTCCTTTTATCTCTCCCCACTGATCTCGGCATAGCTCGAAGTTTTCGGCTGATTGAGGAATACATGCAAATAGACGGTTATCGTCTCATGTTGGAATTTTGCTATACTGTACGGGATTGCCTAGCGGTGACAATATTTCCGGCACAATAGTACACATCATCTCCTCAATGGGAAGAAGACGCAACAAAGAATGACATGGGATTCACCTTTCAAGGGTGTAAATTAGATTGGCAGGTACAGGGAGCAGTTGGAGTGTCAGGTCTACCTACGTTTGAGCCGCTCGGATGTGAAGTGAAAATGGTTCCAAGGTGGCAGAAGGAGGCAACAATGAAGGTGAAGAAGACGAAGGGATGCGATGAAACTACGATGTTATCCGCCTGGTGAGAGATGACTCTATAGCCAACCCCGGTCGGTGATGCGGCATTTGCATACGCCCAGCCCGCTATACCTTCTCCTTTACCGCTAACCAAACCCAACTTCTCCTTCACGCATCTCCTGCCTTAGTCCTCACGCTACCTGGGAGATTTATTGGAGAAAAGTGATCCACCGACGGGGGTTTTTCAGGGGTCTGTCCAAATATTTTACTTAATTTGATCTCTGGAGAAAAGCTGCTGAATTGTTTTGTGCTATGATATCAAAGGCACTTTCGTACACTACATTTTAAAAATTCCATCAGTTAATGCTTCATGGATTGAGATTCACGGAACTGAATATTCGGAACTTCAGTTAGTTTTTAATTAATCTTACAGATCGTAACCATTTGGAGACATTCGCTTGCCGAAAATTGACAATCACGATGGAGTACAGGGCTGGTATCTCAAGAAATTTACCAGATTGAACACATCTAGACGTATGATGAAGTTGGAGCTTGCGATTGTTTGCAAACTATTATGTAACATTTGGTATGTCAAAAATGATTATGAATTTGATAAGGAAGATGGTATCTGCTTGGTGCACCATAGGGATAAACTATCCTTTCAACATTGATGATGCTTTAGGAAAACGTGGTGACCTTTCGTCGGAGATGTTACACAAGTGTTGAATTGAAGTTTGATACTTATGGCAGCATAAAAAAACAATTACGGTCGCATGTCATTGCCTTCGTTAACAGATTATTCTCGTTTCCAGAGCTGCTACATGCAGGGTGTTCGGTATAAGAATTTCGATCTTATTTTACTGATTTCTTTTTTCATTTCTGAATTAACCATCACCCCCCCCCCCTCTTTCTTTGATTTTAATCGTTCAAGTGATTTAGGATAAAAAGTAAATACAAGGAGTAGTTACACACTGTGAGATAGACGTACTTGGTACGTTTACATCAGACTATGCCTTCATGTTTGCAGAAGGTTTTCTTGACAATGAAAAATCTCGTATCACATCATCCAAAAGTAAGGATGTGTCTATGTGTGGAGTAAGAGCCATTCTAATAATTCGGAAGCATCAACCTTTGTAGAATGCATAAAACAATCGGCATTCCAACCTCCGAAAAATGTGGAAAACGTAATAACTATCCCATTTCTTCCTCCATTTCCTGTGAAAATAATGATTAAACCGAGATTTATCTCAGACTGGAAAACGACTATATGTTTATTAGCGGTCTGAACTGTGAGTTTCTTATAAAAAAAAGAGACCACGACGTGAAAAATAGCAATTAGCTTGCATATTATTCCGCCCCCGAGCCGCAAATTAGTCCGACTGCCTTGTTAGCGCAACTCAACTTTTTGACGTTCCTTGTGACGCGGTGGTAGTTAGGAATTAAATGTAATCATTTTTCAAAATCACCTCTGAGCAATACGATACGCTGTGGTTATCTCGTAGTCTGCATGATAATTTTCTCATTTTTTTAATAACGATTTCCGACTTGGCGATAGTCGGTAACTGGTAGAATCTTCTCACGTTTACGGACTCGCCGTTGATAAGTGGAATCTGCCGGTGATGTTTGTCATCAATAATACCGTTGTAGTATATCTTGCTACTTGTGACCAACAAAAAAAAAAAAAAAAAAAAAGAAAAAAGAAGCCATTACTGGTGCCAATAAAATGTTACCGGTTTCAAAGATAAAAGAGGGTCATAATGAAATGTGCCACAACAGGTAGCACGGAACGAAATGAAGTTTGCATTAATTGTTATTATTTTATACAATTATTAAACAAGGAATTCGACTGTTTTTGGTTTTCTGAATTCCCAGCACCGTGTGTCGGATTTCTCTAAGTTTGACCTCGCACTTCTAAAGGCTTCATCGCGCCTACCCCAATTCAACAGATAGCTAAAACCAAAGCAATCAGATCACCTTTTTTCAGCTTTGACTTCTGCATCTATCCCCATTCATCCCAATTCTCTTAATATTGTATACCTACTTTTCTGAAACATATGACCCAATGAAGGATGTTTACCCCAATCATTTCGGAGGAATCGTGATATTCTAAATAATAACAGAAACATACGAAAACCATTTGTTGGGAACCTGATCTCCGTGAAACAGTCTTAGCGATGAAACTTCTTTTGTTCTGCATTGAGAAAGTGTGTTATTAAAAGGGTCAATTAGTTCACAACTTTTCTTCTGTAGTTTTGCAAGCTCTAAGAACGTTCTTGGTTACTGGGCTAGAGACTTCGATTGATCTATTTCACAGCCTGAAAAGAGGGTTTGTTTAAATTGTTTCAGACGATCTGGTAGGAATTGAAAATAACTCAACAGCGACCATAAAATTCAATCAGACAGTTTGAAATCTTTGCTCATTACGATACAAGGGAAAAATGAGGTGTTTTGAATGTACCTTTTGGAAGTTACACAACATAAACCAAAAGGAAGTTTATGTCTTGGGAAACTCCTTGTCAGATTCGTAACAGACAGAAGAATCGTAGTAAACTCCAAATTCTACAGCCAGTCAGTCCGACTAATTCCGAATTGAAGATTGTGTGCCGTTTAGATTGCCACGTTTTGGGTAGTTCTCTATGGAGCAATACAACTTAACCGAATTTCCACTTATTTTGTCACGAGTTAGGGATATGTAACAGGATCAACTAGGACTCCAGGACGGAGAACGAAGGTTAACTTGCTGGAATTGCTATTTCATCGCTTCGCCTTCGCCTTATCTCCCTCAAGAGGCAAGTTGTATATTGGTTTACAATAATGGATCAATAACTCAAATGTACTGGACCTTCAGCAGAGAAACCTGGCTCGATGTGTACCGGTGGTGCTATTGTCTGCAGCCGTGGGTACGTTCGAACAAGGTTTCCCTGCTGAAAGTCCGGTAGATTGTAGGTATTGATTAATTTTTTTAAGCCAACATACAACTTGCCTCTTGAGGGAGTTAGGCGGAGGTGGAGCGATGAGCTAGCACCGGTCCAAATTCGCGTAGCAGTTCCAGTAATCGCTTCACTTGTTAGGATAATAACTGGCGTTGAAGCCGTTGAACTGCATCATACGAGGGGCAAAGTTAGGGTAGGTACTTGATATTCATCCGGGATTATCACGCTCTTATCTCCCTCCACGGACGCACGGGTCCCGTAGGAGCGCCCGAGTGTGAATCCCTACCCCTCCTGCCTCTCTCACCCCTTCGCTATCCCAACTTTTTTTTTATTCCACGGGACTATAAAGAAAACCGCCCTTGAAAGGCGTCGGGAGGCACCACAAAGGGAAAACATCCCCTTCAGCCGGACCCAGCGTTTGGGCTTTTCCGCAAGTTTCACCCCTTTTCTAATATGCATTTTAATGGCTGTTTATTCTACGAGAGGTTTTCGGGGGATGAGCCAACAAGAGAACTCTAAGGGAAGGAGAACTAGCGTGAATATACGTTTGGCCATCTACTTCTGTCTGTAGCACCCTTCGGGCGAATAAAGGACATTAAGAAAACTATGCACGAATATTGCTGAAATCCATTTTAATAGGTTTGAGTCCTCTATTACAAATATCTATCATGTAAAAAGTAACCTTAAGGTGAAATTTAATTATGTTCCATATTCATGCTACACCTTTAAACACCCTGATAAAGTATCTATCTTTTAGACTACCTTAACGTTCCTACTAAGTTACTCAGGCAATGACAACCATTTTTCAGAAATTCAGCAATTTTTGCCTTTTTATCCTCATTTTATTGCTACTGCACAGATATTTGAGCATTGTACATCTTTGTGCAAATTAATAACTCCGATAAAACTGTGGGAAGTTTTCACAGTAGCAAAAGGATAGACATCCATACATTCCCATGACATTGTTGTTCTCATTTCTTGGGTAACGTCAGAACAGCGAACTACTGGTATTTTATATCAGATATTTGCTGACCTTGTAAGTCGAACTTTATAATTTATTGGACATTTAATAATTATGGTCGTTACTCGTTTCGCAGACAGTGACCCTTGGTATGAATAAGGTGAAAGGTGGGTGCATTGTATATTAAAGTTCAATCGGCGTAAGTGTATGATGAGATATTGGAGGGTTGCTTATGGAAATTTACTTTATGACATCTGCTTGTGTAGGATTTATCATAACTGTACAGCGCTATTGTCGTAAAAACTGGAATAAAAAGACACAATCCTCCTCGTAAAGCGAGGAATTTTAGTTGGACGGTTGCGCACGGCTATGGAAAGGGTATCCCTGCGCCTCAAAGTTAATAAGCCCGAACTATCGTTTATGATCTAACCTCAACTCTCCAAGACCCCTGAAAAACCGACCTATCATCCTCGAGAGTCAAACTTGACTAATAGAAGTCTGAAAGGAGAGTCAGAAGGAAAAATCAGACTTGAGTTGGGGGTCCGGGGCAGTGCATCAGAAATTGAAGGAGCGTTATTTGTCTGCAAGGGGGGGCCTCTTGAAGGATTTGTATTGTCATCACGTTCTCGGCAACATTTGTCACTCTTGCCGCTTCGTGTTCCCCCCGCGCCGCCGCGCCACTGCGTCTCGTCTAATTCCTCACATTACACTACCATCTATTTATTGGCTCAGTCGATAGCGGTCTCTCCCTTTGTGAATACCAACTAGGTTTTCGAGATCCCTTCTGGACCGCTGTGCCTCCTTCCAAACTTCCATCAGCCCATAACTTATTATACCTTCCACAGAAATTTTTCTTCCTCTTTTTTACTTTCCATTTGTGGCTCTCTCCCCTTTTTAGTGTATATAAAGACAAATGGTCTTACTAAATCAACACCCACTTACAACCAAATCCACGAAAACCTTTTTAGATGTTTTGTTTAGCGAGTCAAATTCTTTTGAGATGAGTATAATTTATTTCTCAATTAAAACTTGGAGTTTTATCGTTTCCCACCCATTTGGCTCAGGTTCAGGCGGAAAAATAAAAACTTCCCTGAAAAGCAAGTTCACGAATCAGCAAACATTCTCCTGCAGGGCTACCTTATCAACAATTTATCATTTTGGGTATGAGTGTATTTTGCTGAAAAATCACACAAAACCCTGGTTTTATTCGTTCTTTGAAGTTCAAAAATCCTTTCTTTTCAGTCCTGGTGTCCATTTCGGAAGTGATCAGATCTATTATGAGAATTTGTTAATGGCTTACGAACTAACGAATTATTTAAGTAGATTCACAGCTTATGTGGTAACAATGCTCATGACACTACTGGTAATTCCAACGTGATTCGTGCAAGACGCACTGGTATTGTAATGCCCATTGTAAAAAATTTTGCTTGGAAAATAAATTACTAGGACCCTCCAAGTTTATGTTTTCTACAAAATACAACTTAGAAAAGGTGTAAAAAGACTTTTTGTCGCATGATTATCAAATGCTGGTCTTGTGCCTATTTCAGTTTTTAAACAATTAATTTGTCCATATCCATCGCCTGATAGTGCCATAACTCACCAACAGGATTGATAGAGCTAGTTTATTGAACAGTTAAAAATGATGTTCCATGTTTTTATGATATTAGCAGACTGTTGTATGACAACGTGTCTATTATATTTTATACCATCATATTTATTAGGTATGTATGATTAGGTATTGCCGTTTTCTCTGGACTTTTCAGCGCATTCACCTTCGAAATAGTGTTTTGGGAAGTTCATGAAAGGTCATTCAGAGGTCATCAGCTTTTCCGGGAGAAAAAAAATAAATGGAGGGGGGCCCGATAATTAATGAGATCTTCGGGGTTAATTAAGGACGAAAAAGAGGCTTTAAAAAGAATTGAAAGGGTCATCAAGGTTGATCCTCGGCTCGCGTGCTTGCCTCCTGTTACACAAAGTTAACAGGTATCACCTGCTAATCATTGTAATTATGCCCGAGACCCTTTATATGGCTAAGTGATATCCCTTGTACTCCGAAGAATCGTGGCAGATATCAATAATATTCCAAATGATGGTCAAGTTTCAAGTGATGTTTTCAATGAACGCGACTTGTGATTCCTTCAGTGTCTTCCCTCACGGTGAGATCTCAATTGATCTGAGAAGGGAGATACAACTGAAAATGAAGGAACCTGAGTAACGCGTGTCTATGAAGTAAAAAACTGTCCTTCAGGTATGATGACAACGTGGTTAGGTAGTAAAATACATTGAGTCGGTAAAATAATTGACCTACTCGATATTTAACCACATCCAGTTGCCTGTTCATCTTGATTCTCTTATCAAAGCCATGGATATAGATGCAAGCAATTAAATTCTGACTCTCTAAGCTACTTCGAAGTGCAATGACATGTTTCGATCCGCCTTTTTTCTTATACAACTGTGCTATTCCAGCCAAACGGCCCAGTATCAATCTATTGGATCGCTAGTGAATTAGTGCTGTGGGTTTTGGACTATTTGGCTCGTTCATTTGGCCCTGTATGTAACTTTGAACTGGGTTGCATATCGACATCAAGGTCAGCCGAACCTATCATATAAAGTTCGATGTGATAGAAAAGCTTTTCTAATTCTATATGCGACTCCGTATCGTGTGGCACTGAACTTAGCGGTACAATGAACAGTTTAACACGTGTGTTCCGAAACGCGTTTCTCACGGTAGATCCACTGACTCGATCACTTCGGGAAAAAAAGGGTGCGAATAGTCCTTAAAAAGCGTTTAAGAACAATGAGAGCCACCTTCAATTATTATTCGGCTCAGAGTGGGATTATTAATAGCAGCGAGCTCGGGGCAGCGCGGAATACGCGCAACGCGAAGGCGCCCGTCCGCCGTGAAATGCCACCTGAGCCGACCCCGGTAATTTCAGCTGTCGCTTCCCTCTTGATTGAGAAGGAAATCAAATGTTCCTCCGCGGCTGTTAATTCGTTCCATTGAGGCTCCCAGCGATCCTCGCGAAGATCTCATTGCCGCGTTTAGTTTGTCTTTTTGTTTTAAACTGTAATTTCGCGATTAATAATGTATGAAGGTTTGGTTTTTGGCGGAGACCGCGGCGGAGCGTGAAAAACTGTTTAATGAAAGCTTTACAGTGTAATTAGCCAGCGACCGAATAACAGCTAGGAATGATATCCGACAAGACATAACACCCGACCTGCTGTTTACTTATCAACAGTCTGCTAAGATGGTAATTCATTTTTTAGCGAATTCGAACCCGAGCTGTAAGGGGGTATACTATCCATATCAATGAGAAACATCAAGAAGCATTCAAGGATTAAGGAAATCATACATTGGGGAGATTGACTTCGTTCATTAATTCATAACATCACGAAGAATTGGTAGAGAATGAATTTGTGTAAAACAAGTGTTCAAAACTCAATTAGTTGTTATTTTAAATGTATAAATTCTTCATGTCTTTTACACCGATGCGTGAACACAGACAACGCTTGGTCCATTTGAGGTGAATTTCATGGGGATTGGGAAATTCCTGGACAGCAAGTCGATAGAAAAATATCATTGTGCATTAGTTACGTGAAATAGGCTATTAAAATATAGTGTAAAATTACTCAAGAAGCTGTGAGCGGCGTGAAGTAATTAAATAGGTACCTATTAATTTCAATTTTAAAAGAGAAACGTTGAATAACCCTCTGCACCAACACAAAGTACTGAGGTGAGGCAGCAAAACTTTGTGTGTGACAACATCGAAATAGGTTTCAAAATCAATTAGAGTATGATGGTCTTTCGTTCTTTGGTGTGGGGTAGGTCCTGGTTTTAAGGACTGTAATCTGTACTACGTGGCAGAGTATGGTACTTTTTTTTGTAACCATGTATACTTAATGAAGGAATATATTAATTTCATAATTTGTATGGTCATAACTGGACAATGTGGCTCGTCTGGTATTGAATCGGAAGGGATGCAAACAACCCCTTTCATCAAACAAGCCTCCACAATCTCAACAACAATATCCCTGAAGATAACCGACCATTTGGTTGAAATAGAGCGCTGTCAATTCCAAATCCAGAAATATTGCTTTCGAATCATGTTCATTTGTAGTACAGTTAATTATGGCTGATCTAACGCTATAAACTGTGTTTTTTTTAGGTTTCCCTCATACGTTGGTTATTATTAATTATGACCTTATACGGACAACGACAATTTAGAAGAGAATGACGGTTGGGATCATCTCCGCGTTTGACAACGGAATTTGAATAATTCAGTCGCTCCTTCCGAATGCAGCGATACAATAATTGAGGGGCTACCCACGACAGTTTCCGAGACGAACGACCCCACCCCGATCCCATTTAAAACACTCGTCAGCGAAATATGAATAAGAATCGCCCGTCAAACTCGCGTCAGAAGAAAGTCGGACGGTTCCCACCGTCCAGAGCAACAAAACGTGAAGAAACGCAATTACACGCCCAGACAGACCAACGGCCTTCCGAAATAACACACCACCTCTTTTCCACCGCCCTTCCCCTTCAGCAACAAACTTTAATTTCATTTCAATCTATTCCTACGCTGATAATTCCGGTATTCATTTCAGACTTTTGCAAAAGCTCGCTCGATTTCGTTACTAGTTGGAAGGCTTTTTTCTCATTTCTCGGGCTCCGGAAGATAAAAAGAAGAAAAAAAGACGAAGGGACTCTGATTACAGCGCCTGTCATATCTGAAGGGGCGGGAGATCTCGAAAACGGATTCCGTTTATTATTGTAATTAACTTCTCCGAGACTTGTTGGGGGTTGCACGAAGAATCCCAAACATCTCTTCCTCGCCCGTCGCCGTTTCTGAAAGCTAAATTATGAAGAGCTTTTGTATTTTCTGGTGGATTTTCCTTTGGAATTCTCATTTAACTTGTCTGGTGATGAACCCATCTTCGCCAGACGGGGTCTTGACCGAGTTTCACTATGATGTAAAGGAACTGGCGTATATACTTTCAGCGTTTCTCACGATGGATCTTCGAGGTGGATTAGTTGTTTTCTTAACCTGTAGGAGCCGCAAATCAAATAATTGGAGAGTGGAAGTGACACAAAACAGACGGCGTCAGCTAACGCGTTCTGTATTCGGCTGGAGACGTAACACTGCAACGTAATGCTGCGACGTTTCTCGATCCATCCCGCATTTCAAGCCTATGGATGTAGCGTGTTGAGCTGTAAAGTTCTGATTACAGACGGAAAGGTTCTATAGTCTTCACTTCTAGAAGCGAGATCTAGATATCTCAGGTGAATAGATAGTTAGGTTGCGTCAGTACTTCACCTGAACCTTGTTGTGAAGTTACTACACATCTCCCCGTTTTCTGAGTACGGAATATATGGTTGCCAAGGCGGTGACGGCTGATGTGTATGAACAAACATGACACTAGATACACAACTTGAACCCCCCCCCCCCCCACCTTGCCTCCGAACGAGCAGTTTTTTTGTTTTGATCGCAGTAACCTAGTGATGCAGTGAATGTGGATACTGGAGTGAACTCTTAAAAGGGTTTATAGCCGGTACACGGGTTGAAGCATTCTGATATTCATGAAACTAACAAGAACTGCTTTATGTTTCACAAACCGAGACGTGGTCTGTTTTTCGATTTCAGCTTTCCAAGCAAGGAAAGCAGGTTCACTCTCAAAAGTAAGACTCTTGGTAGACGTCGAGAATAGGTGACCCCTTCCTGATAAGACAATCGCCATATTGAAAAACCTACCATCGATATAGTTCCACGCTTGCGATGTGTGTTCTGTCTAGTTTGCTGGTCTGGAACAAAAAAACTGCTCGTTCGGAGGCAAGGGGGGGTTCAAGCTGTATGGCTAGTATCGTGTTATGAACAAGGCAAGTGTATTTTTATTTATTTTTGTATCGAATTTGGTTAGGTTCTCTCGTTTGACTGTGGGCTAATAAATATTTTGATAACAACGACGTCCAATCAAACTATTCTACTTGGTACACACCATATATTTTGTCCCGTTCTTATTATTTATTAAACTGAACTCGCTCTCCTACCCCTTTTCCCACTATTAACTTCGTACTTGATCGCGTTTATCGCAGGAACTGGAGCTTTCTTGTTTTTTGGTGAAACGCCGATTGAAGTGTCTTCCCTCAAAGCCGCAGCACAAGCGATTCCTCCCTTGAACTATTCTGTAATTTGATTCTTTCGAATTTATTGCGGTTAGTACTATCTGTTCCTATCTGTAAAGAGAACTATCAACTGAAAAACGGATGACAAATAGTGGGGAGTGAACGTGAATTTTTACATCTTTTCTTGGTCGAGTAGAGATTAATTGAATGTAGGATTGATAGGTTACTGTTTTCGCTAAAACGCATTCCTGCTAGAGATACATAAGTAAACGTTCTAAGATACGCTTCTCCTATTTTCCACTAGAAACTTCTGTTGCCCAGTTCGCCGATTGTATATAAATTAGCATAAATTAGCAGCGTGGTTGAGTTATTCCTCGTGAAATAAGACAGTCACACAGACGCACAACAAATACAATTGCTTTTTTCTGTTGTGCCGAAATATCTCATCAATGGCACTCTAAAATTTTTAGAAATTAGAAAAAATGAAAAGGCTCTTTTCAGACTATCTATACCTACATAATGTTCTCCTTTCTTATGAGTTCCCTTAACTGCTTTCGGCAACTTAAAATTTGATTCATTTGTTAAATCTTTCGTTAGTATTGTGATGAATATGACTTACACCCATCCCGGAGAAGCCCAAAAACTTTAATTTTCATCATCGTTTTCGAGATACGCTCAAGAAGAATTCATACTTCTTGATCAACCCATTGGACTCAGGTTCGCCGGTGGATTATCGCCGCTTTCTTTCCGACTTGGTGCGACTGCGGCTATTATGACCGAGCTAGAAAATAAACAAGGGCATCGCGCCCGAAGTGAGAAAGAAAAGTGAAATTGCTGGCCGGAGATATTCAATCTTCATCTGGACGGCGTTTAGTTTAGAGCTGCCCCGAGCCAAGAACATCGAATCATCTGAGCCCGCTGCCTCGGCCCATTCTGTTGATCATCACTCATCATTCACTTTCTCTTATCATCTCTAATGGGGCGTTTTAAACGATGGTGTATTTTTCGGCTAAGTTACCCGTGAAAGACGTTCCGTCTCAATCAGTTTTTGGGACAATCATCTATAACTGCAAATTCATTGTCTGAATTTACAGTCAATAATACTGTAGTTATCCTGCAGGTGAATTTAACGTGATACCAAATGTTTAGGTGATAAATATTGCGAAATTATACAAACAATTTCTTAATAAGAGTGATCCATTTTCAAACTTACTTGAAGGTGGGCTATTGATTTTGCTGTCATTATGGGGACTGATAGATCGAATTAGAAATGTGATGGATATGTGTAGTTGGCCCTTCCCGATTTTAGAATCCGTCGCCTTGGGAGATGAATCAGTCGTTTTCAAGCGACTGGGTCATCCTCTGAGGGTGGAAGGGCATTATATCCGCATTCAGCTCATTGGAAGGGGCAACTAAACCATTCCATCACCTCACAGAAGTTCCAGGGACAAAAATTGGACCCCAACAAAGTAGAGTATCAATGAATCCTGTAGCTTCTCACAGTCAAAAGTAAGTAGATTGGATTGAAGTTATTTTACGGTTCGGAGAAACGGAGAGAGTTCTGGTCTCGTGTGGTTTCGCAACTACCGGCATTAACGAGTAGGCCATGTATGGAGTAAAGCATTCCAGACAAACAGACCCAGTTTGGACGAGCATGCCAAATTGTTGGAAACTGTTAACTAGGAATTAAAACGTCATCTTAGGCTCTATTGCCAAAAAAGAGTGGAAAAGCTTAGGTGAATTCACCTCTTTTAACGCTCACTCCTGTCTGGTGTCTTTGAAAGTCTTTAAAGTGGCGTTCGCTACGTTTCTAGTTTTGTACAGAAAATCGTTGAATAAACGGAATATATTCAGGAAAAGTAGTATGAAGCCTCGCAGCACATGTTCAAGTGTTGGAGGATCCACAAACAGTTCAATCCCGTACGAATAATGATCATCTTTTGTTGAAGACCGCAGGTATTTCCACATCACTAGACTCCTGTTTCGGAGTCCTTCAACTATCACACGTAAGCCTGAAGAAAAACACATCTATTCCAATTAGTATTCCATCAACCGCAACCTCCAAGTCACAATAAGTTCAATTGCATCTCTTTTGAAGTAGGAATCTGTATAAATACTTCTATTCGCGTGCACTACCTGTTTACCGCACTCCATTGTGCTCGGAATAAAGAAAAAACGATCGAACGTACAGAAACCGTAGCATTGCGATCTTCCACGATAAAAAAAAGAACCGTTGTGAGATGTCGAAACAGATAAAGGTGTTTTACGTGAATACGGAATGAGCGAGCGGGTATTGTGTGGTCAGTCGGTGGATGGGCCAGTAATTTGGGTGCCTGGCAAACCCAGTTTTACACCTGCTTCTGAGACACGCCTCCGAGATCTGCCTTTCCAACCTCTTTTCTTCACAACCGCTATTTTCACTTGTTATTTGTTGTTAGAGATGAGGTGATCTGATTATGGGGGCATAGCTGCATGATCCTGGAACAGTGCATTTACTTATTGAGAGCAAAATCAAGGTAAATGTAGATGGAGATAGGAATTGTATGCATGTTGTCTGTGCCATGGCAATGCTACCTGTATGGTTGGAATATATATCAAAAACACAAAATGCCCGGTTAACAGTTAAGTACAGGTATTGATTTCTTGTCGTCTTCTGCTACCTCTGGATGTCCCCATTGTATAAATTCCCCACAGGCCTTGATGATAACATATCACTTCCTTCCTGTCCAAAAACTCCTAATTCAAATCCTCGGAGGACGAAGTTGATTTGTAAAGTTTGTCCTTGAATGCTTTCAGGGCCAGCATTGTTCTATTGTCTAGCAATCTAAAGACTCATCGAAATTTTCGCCGCCAACTATAATTTCCGAACACAGCCATCGATTCTCGATATATTTGGTTGATCAACATTTAACATGGAGGTTTCTTAGATCGCTCCAACAGTTAATGTTGCCAAATTGCTTTGATGTCATCAAAACTGGGAATTCGTAATCATTTTTGGCAGAATACGAAAAACCGAAAAGAATTGTTTGTTTCATTCAGTTGATTTGGAAGGTATGGTAATTCCATTTGCACTAACGTTTTTGGTCTTGCTAAGGTACAGATCATGAGCGTAGGCACTAAGTACTGACTAGATGAAGACCAATTCGAGACAGATTTATGGATGTTTGGGAAGCAGGCAACAACAAAAGCTTTCGTAATAACCGTTGAGGAGATTCAGGTTCATGTCACAGGAAATTATGTGGAATAATAAATAATGAATAATGATAAAGAGTCACTCTCACGGCAGAAAAGCAATTTAACGGTTCGCCACACAGTTTTCATTAAATAAATATCGTGGTTGTCTGTGTGTGGATGGAGTTTTACGGAATTGTATTTATTCATTTCTATAAGGGGAAAATTTAAATTAGTTTATTCCAACAGCTGAAAGATCTCGGCAGGAGCTTCCCAAAGGGGTGCAATTTGGAGGGTATTGGATGATTGGTCGATGGCTGAACAGTGGTTTGTAGAGGGTGACGGAGGGGTGGCTGTAAGAACTTAGGGTATATGTGAAATTTGCTCAAAAGTTCCTATAAGAATAGCGGGTCAAAAAGTTTCGATCAGGCAGAATATTTTTTTGGTCTCACTGTATGGTGTATGGCTGACTGACATTTTATGGTCCTAGGTAACTGAAATGAAAAAAAAAAAAAAAAAAAAATCACGAAGAATGAGGTCCTGAATCCTCAATATCAATTTCTCTTGACCTTAAAGAGCGAAAGGACTGAAGTATTAAAACATTTGGGTCCCAAGAGCTTTCGGAATGTGATTTGTGTCCTATGCTTTTTATTCAAAAATATCATTCAATGAATAGAGCAAGCTGTGTCGGGTCGATGGGAAGTTATGTTGCTGAGGATTACTGTTTGAAAGTAATAACTGCCTAGTCCATAAATGAAAACACAATATTACTGGACAAATGCAGCTGAAATATTACTGAATTTAATTTTCATTGTATCGAATAGATTCGTATCAACAGCAGAACTAACGAATAGGAGTGACGTTTGGAATCAATCGGGAAAACAGAGTAGCACGCAATCCTACACCAGCTACTATTCTGGTTTGGGTACGAACGCACAACTTCGATAGGCCAATCATATTGGTGAAACCTCAATTTGTTTACCTATTGTTTGATTATAAATGAGGATTTCTAACACATCAAAATCGCCCTATAGTTGGATCAAAAAATGAAAATGAGAGGTGAATCAAGAAATAAAAATTGGCCCATTTACTGGGAGGGGGGCATGTTCTCATGAAGGAAATGGTCCATATTAGAGGTTTGGAAACGTTTACTGGGAACATAAATGATTTATGTTGATAATGATTGGTTGCGGGGGTGGGAGGCAAAACGAAAGGAAATCTCCAGGGACATTCCGAGATACCCTCGACAGTTTAACTCGCCGCGTTTCGACTTTGGCCCTTTTATTACCGGGGCGTATATCACGGAGCAGCCACTATCATTATTGGTCGAAAAGAGGGGAAAAATAGAAAAAAAAAGAGTCTGTGAAATCGGAGCGAAATTATATCATTGGGAGCGGAGCTCTTCGCGCCGATCGTACAAGAGACTGAAAAACTGGGACGAATAAATCAAACAGGGTCAGACGGGGATGGCAGGTTGCCGGAGGAGCTGGAAGCTGGCGCGGCACCCGCCTGACGAGCGGTCCCTTGTGGTCTTCTTGTGCCATGTTAACAAAAATTTCCCAATAGTGTCCTTAACCCTTACCATTCCATCGCGCGTTTGACGTTAATTTGTACCCATATGAGTCTGACAGGCTCTCATATACTTCTGGTTTATTATTTGCAATGCAAGACTTACCTGATTTAGTTTTTTGTTCCTCCTTTGAGAAATTCAGTGAGATGAATGGTCCCCGTTCGAGAAACAAACCAGGAACATGAACACAAATACAATAAATTATCATGTTAACTATCGACAAATATACATAACTTGTTTTTTTGATTTTTTTCATTCATAGGACTATTAAAACATTCTATAATATAATTCAGGGGCTATGACGCAGACTGAGACATTGAAATTCTGGGGGGGAGGGGGGTTAAGTTGTTTTAAACAGTGTTTAACGTGAAGGCATTCAAAAATATATTTCAACACCAGATACAACGTAAATAATAATGAACCTGGTAGTTAATTTAAATATGGTTTGCTTTTCTGTCTGAGAATGTATAATTTTTGAATTTTTGAAACACCTATATAAAACTTCTTTTAGTTTTAGATAACATAAGGGGTGCTTACTAGTATTTTTTACATTTTTGTTTGGGGAGGGGGTACCAACTTACATGAGGGGGGGGGGGGTGCGTCATGAAGCTTTGGGGGGGGACCAATGAATAATATTACTATCGCTAAATATGAAACAATCTTTTAACATTTTAATACTTCATTTTATTATTTATTTGAATTAAACATTGTAAATGTTTTCGAATTCTCCCTTTCGTAAGAAAATAGCAAATCAAAGGACTCATGGCACACACAGATTCATTTGTCTTAAGCGTCGGACTCGGAGTCTGGTGCGTTGCGGTTTAGTCTTATCTGCGTACTACTTGGATCATTCGAATCCCAAACGCTCAATTTACGGCCCTAAAATTTTGGAGGCATCTTCCACAATTAATTCGTTCGATGAATTGTGTCCTTTGTTATTTCCCTCTCCAAATAGTTTCCGAATCCATCACCGTGTTTTTCAAATTTCTGATATTATTATTTGCAAACATCGAGTACAAAGCAATTGAAAGCGAGTGATCGGGAGTTTTCCCAACATATTCCGAGGACGTGAATCGAAACCAGACTGGCGGTGAGGACACGATGTTTTGTCGCGGAACTGCATACGAACAGAGTTGGAACAGTTAGTCCGAACTTGTTCCGATTGAAATAAGAATCATAAAAAGTCCTAGTGAGCATTCAACTTTGGGCCGACGAAATCCTCTAAACTGCCGAAGTGACTCTGGAAGATGCCCTACTAGGAAGGAAAAGTTTGAAATACAATACAACTTTCAGGAGAAAAGATAAATAAAGAAATGATAGAAAATACTTTAAGCCCGTATCAACTTGACCCTGTTCTCTGCCTATTGATGATGCTTTTATTCAGTTCATGATTTGATACGTTTATAACACTACAACGTTCTTGGAAACCTGATTACAACCATATTTTAGACGAATTACACCGTTCAAATTCGGTAAATATCAGCTGGTTTCAAAGTTACTAAGATCGAATTAAGCTTGAGAAGATCTGAACTTGTGAGGCAGAAATTAAACGCGCTGGCAATAAAGACGGAATAGGTTTGGAAGACCAAATATGATAGGTACCACATCGTTATGACGCAAGTTTGTTCATCAAACAACCAACATCCCAGCAACTCGGTTCAACACATAGTTAAGATATAAAAGGTGTCCGATGCCTCAGTTTGATTGGACCGTAAAAACAGGCGGGCGAGAAAAACTGGAGCAATTACATTTGATGCTCGGGGAAAAGGGCAACTCGGTGAAGGTTGTAACTCAGCGGAGCGCCCTCCCCAAATATTTGCCGAGGTGGTCAATCTCGAGTAATATCGGTTATGGGGCTGTAGTCGGGCTCAGGGAGGTGTTAAACTCGGCAAAGGAACTTGGCGAAGAGTTGACATTACGTACCTGTTTTTATGAAGTGCCAGGGAAAAACGCCAATCAGGGCTCGGATGGGGGAAGGAACCTCGTGTTTTTACCTACACTTCGTCGAGACGTGACGAGAATGTTCACGTTCGTCTTCAGTTTGATGTCACGTCTTCAACTAAGGTAAGGTATGATGCAGTCATACGATTGGTATGAAGTGTAAAAGGTTAGCCCTCGTAGTAATAGGATCAATAATCTTGGTCTTTTACATGAAATACGAAAGAGATTGGGAATTGTAATGTGTAGTTAAGGACTTCGAATGTGAGGCACCCTCGATTTTAAATACGTATCATCACGATAATGGTTTTCTAATCATGTGACTGAATTGGTGATGGGGATGGAGAATGCAGCTAGAGATTGATTGATGCAAATGGCCTTCGCTACTGAGGAATAGCAGTTTGTTAGTACCCCACTGGACATTTGCGAAATGATCAGAAACAGCGCTGTGCCGACTGTGTACACCTGGCCAATACAGAACAGCATCTTCTCCAATGACTGTTATAATTCCCCCCAAGCCTTGCCTTCTCCACCGCCAGGCATGTTTCATGATTGGATGTCATCTCGTACTTGAGGACTGCATACACTGGGTTATTCCAGTCCCGCATAATGAACATGTTTCCATAACTAGTCCTAACCTGAAGTCATTAAGAAATATGGTATCTAGTATATCTCTAAAAGCTGTTGATGGGGCCCTCCGTTTCTTAATGTACAGATAGATGAAAACAAGACATCTTCAAAACACAGAAATCTACATCCTTATAAAGAATATCTTGGTAAACGCAAGATCGAATATAAGCGCAACTTTGTATTTTCCTTAATAATGTTATATACCCAACTGAGATTATGATTACAGCTTTCCAAAAAGGTGTTGATGCACTATTTCTGTTCATACCGTTTAAGTACAGGATGGCTTTCGCGGAGGATGTCAATAATTAAAGGTGCAGAATTGAAGTTATTGTCGAAATACGAAGAAACAAAGCAATTGGCAAACGATCAGATTAGGTACGGTACCTAACTCTGAGAAAATTTGAGCTGTTAATAGCTTACCGCAGACTTACTGAAACGTTTTCTCGTGAAAGAATGATCGTATGTTCTGAACACTGGTTTGCCGAAAGTAATCATTTGACCGTAACGTTAGTTATTCCAAGTAAATATCGATTTTCTATCTACTATTCACATGAAGTACCCATCCGTGTATTACGATTAGATAGAACTTGATGGTACAGTTTTAATCAGCGTGAATGCAAAAGAACGGCCGCATTCTGAAAGCACTTATACACATGGAATTACAGAGCCCATAACTGCCAACACCTGCTACCTAAAACAATAGCTCCTACTCGAATTCACCGCAACGGTTAACTGTGAGGTAGGGATCGCAAAATCAAGACCATATAATTATTAGTATAATTTCACGCGTTCGACAAGCTGCAGGGCTCGTGGTTTAATTGTTCTGCCTTTAGCGTTCTCATTGTTGTGGAAAGTTAATCACGAATGCACTGCTGTCGGGCGGGGAAGGCGAGGTATGTGCTCTACCGATTTCGCACGTTGTTCGAGGTCAATAACAAGGAATAAATTCTGCCTTATTGCTAAGTGGGCCTTCTAGAATTGATGATGTCCTAATTTCTTCCGATTGCCCGTTCTGGACTCGACAGCGTACGTCTAGAAGGCGAACTTGAACGCGGTACGACGGGTAAGAACTTGAACGCTTGAACGCTCCTACATGTGCTTGTGCTTGTACATATTTGTTTGAACTGATTCGTGATTCATACCTGCTTGTTACTTACGATTTGAACAAGTTTGCGATTTATTTGTGATTTCTGGTTTTTTCGTTCCTAGCTTTTGAGTTTCCTAGAGCTCTGAAGAATATTGAACCGAGAAAGCAACAACTATTAGCACTTGCACAGATTGTTTAGTTATTGCTTCTTATTTTCCCTAGTAGGTACTGTCGAACACAACAACTTGCTGGCGACAGATATCCTGAAATGCTTTACGTCAAAGAAATATTTATGACAACTACAACTCTTCTACGATTTTCTTGTGTCATTGAGGGTTTAGCAGCCGAAAACCTATTAAAATTATAGCCAAGATTTTGCACGCCAAAGTACCTTGGTATTGCATCCCGTTCTTAACGTGCTCTTGTGAATGTTTCGCGCAGTTTTAGAGATTTCGAACGTTTTTGAAAGAGACAAACCACCAATTCCCTTTGCGGTGCTACTAGACGACTATTGCCAAGTCCGTGTGTCGCCTAATAACAATGTTACAAGACATCTCTGGTTTATTAACCCGTATGTAGTTATCCCTTGCAACAAATATAACCTAATTGTGCCTACTCGCTGTTATATTGGATTTGTTGGTGTAAGAAAACTTCCTGTGATGTGACGCGAAAACCCATTCTATCTACTTAAAATGCACATTAAACGAAATTGAAAAGTTTCATAATTACCTATACATTGACTAAACACAGAATAAAATCTCGTTTCCCAATCCCCGCGGAATCTGGAACTACCTCTAAAAACTCAGCGAGCTCGAAAACGTTACTTTTTCAAAACCCACTGCCGCAGGTTTAGTAATCTGAGCTCGACATTAGCCGAAATCACGTTTCACCGCTGATATGATTTCTAAATTAGGTGCCGTATTATTTTTTTCCGAGGGTGAGCGTGGAAGTCATGAGAGGATATTGAGAGTGATCGTGTTGAAGCTCACATTTCACCCGAGAGATCCAAAATCACGATTTCACCACATCACATGCCTCTTTATTCATCTTCCGTTTCCCACATTTTTTTTTTAGAATACTTCGCGATATGGAATATAATGGAATTTTTTTAATGGAAGCTTTGAAGGTTTTTATGTTCTGATTACGAAACGTTTATCGCATTTGAAAACCATTACATGGACCGTAATATTTCTTGCAGACCTTCATTATGTGATTATTGTTAAAAAAAGTTTTTTTGAAATGTTTTGTTTAAAAAATCACGATATTCATTTGAGTACTTTGATAATCATATGATATTTAAATTAAATACGGATGGGATCTTCATCTTCATATTCCGTATCCTCTTGATAGTTTATAATATTCAGCTACCAGAATGTATGGGTAGTGGTGTTCTGAATAACAGATTGAAACGATGGAGGAGGGTCCGTTTTGCGCCACAGTAGGTCACGGGTAGACAATTGAACTATTATACCAGTAAGCCAAAGTAGAATAGTATTGAACTGTAATATAGTTGAATCGGAGTCTCACTGTGTGCCTGGGAGGCACAAGAAATTTTCGTTTGGCCCCTGTAAGTGTAGAACTGCATATCAATGTGCCAAGATAGAACGAATAGAAGAGCGATATCCCAAGTTAGTATATAAAAACTAAATACCAAGTATAGTGGAACTATACAACAAATATGACAGAACTACACCGGAGCAGCACGTAGCTATACCAGAGTAGTATTGCACAACCCGCGAGAGTGATGGATTCAAAACAAATTTTGCCTTCTAGACAAGCTAAACAAGGTTCACTAGAGGCCCTCCACGGTCGCTACTGCTCTGTATGTATCAACTTTTAGAGACAATGTGAAGGATGACGACCACCTGCTCAAGCATACAATGCAGATTATAAATCCACAAAGCTTACAACCCGAATTGCAGATTTTAAATTGAATAATAAAAATTGATTCTTGTACTTCAAAACCTATCCATGATTCAGGAGTATTTACATATAGTATCTACATCTAGAATGATTCGATGAAATGGCAACTACTTTCAGGGAGTTAGCTAATTATTTGTATCAATGGTTTTGTGAGGACACCATGGGCTTTTTGAGGCTCCAGAAAATCCCAGTTACTTTATTTCAAAAGTTCATTGTTCAGGCATCAAAACATTGGTACAAGTGTTGCAATTTGGATTCCACTTACACTTGACAAATGATGAAGTTGTACTGCTGCTATCTAAATAGAGATTCACTGTTTCTGCAAAGGTTGGAACGTAGTGATCACCTCAGGGATGTCAGGGACATGAATGAATGGTTTTTGATGTGTTAAGAGTGGAAGTCCACGCAAAGGAAAAGGAAGGTTGCACCAGTGTTACCTGCATGTCTTGCGGTGACTCCTGAACGCATCATCAGCCCGGAGTCTCAATCCCCGAGGCCCCTTCCTCATTATAATTCCCTCACGCCACGTCCTTATGCTAATTGACTCAACTTAAAGCCTGATCTTTTGTAAAGCCCATTTCCAATGCAGTGGAAACGCTTTAAAAAAAATCCTACAACCCTATTATTAATTGAAAACAAATCTTTTTTTTTTAATTCTCTGAATCATTCTATTTACCCTTTGTCAGCTAACAAAGGTTACCGGACCACACGTCCAATGGGCGGTTTCATCTTAATAATTTGGATAATCTTCAGAAACCAAAATGTTGAAAATGGGTTCTTTTGATAAATTGAACAGTATTGGAGCTGTGGAACATAGCTATTCTGAATTCGTAATTGTTTGGTCTTGATGATTGAATAGTCATAAGCTACTTCATTCCCTGAAGGTAATTGCTAAAAAGAAAAATAACGAAGAAGTATGTGAGACTTCGTTTTCTTTTTCTATTATCAAGCTTGAGGACGAACGCCTTAAAGTTCGGATAAGAACATGAATTGAATTTATTGGTTTTATTGATGTACCTAAGCATTAGAAAAATGTATGAAACGAGAGGGGCTTAATATAATAAGTGCTCCAAGGTAAAAATAAATATATAAAAATAAAACTTTCTTATTAGTTGGTGGTGTTTAGTTCAGCAAGCTTGGGTTTTAAGAAAATTGCCTACTCCAGCTCATTTTGATTCTTATACTGTGTGTTAACCTTAGGAGCCGGCCACAGGCTAGGATTAGATTCTGCAACTCATTTTTGACAAAAAGTGTCTCTCAGATTTTTTTTTAGAGGCTTCGTTTTTGAGTTATTTTAATTTTAAGACTTTTTTCGTGTTTTCGATCCTAATTTAGTAACACTTGCATAACTTCCTTCCGTACTTAAGAAAATTCAATTTTGATTATGCGTTTGGAAAGAGCGTTGAATTTTCTATCCTCCCAGTGTATCAAAAAGTACTGTAGGTAGGTTCAATTGTTGAAAAATTATTCGGGAAAGTGAATATCGTCAAATCTTCAGAATGGCCACTTTTTTCATACTCTGTAGGTCCAATAAAATTCTACTCCACGAATTTCGCCTGCAGTTCTAAAATAGGTGCCAGAATTTCAGCTTTCCCATGGTGCACTCAAAATTTCTCGTACGTATAGTGGACAAAATTTCGTTTGAATGCCGGAAATAAAAATCCACGTTTTTGTTAAAGGACTTTTCATGAAAAAATAAGTTTGGTAGAATTTTATTAAACCTACAGAGTATGAAAAAAGTGGTAATTCCGAAGACAAAATTCACTTTTCTAATTGATTTTTCACCCATTGAACCAACCTACAAAATTTTTTCGATACGCTAGTTAGACAGGAAATGTGAACCCAACGGTATAATCAAAATTGAATTTTCTCAAGTACAAAAATAGCCGTTTTAGTGAATTAAGATCGAAAACATGAAAAAAAAATCTTAAAATTGAAATAACTTAGAAACGAAGTCTCTAAAAAAATTTTCTAGGAGGCACTTTTTGTCAGAAATGAGTTGTAGAATTTTTATGTAGAATCTGTTTATCTATTCCTGGCCGGTGGCGGGTTCCTCAGGTTGACATTCTGTATAACCTGAATCCAGAACGAAGATGCTGTAGGTTTGAATCATGAACAGTTGACATCTGCTGGTATTCAGCGCTGCAAGATGATATTTTTAAGAGCTAACACCAGCATTTGACGTAATAGTAAGTTTCGTATGCAGCCAGGTAATGAATTAAAGCGTCAACATCTTTCCACCTAAACTCTTTAATGGCAAAAAGATCTGCGATTCTTAGGTACATGGCAAAACCAATCTCAAATCTTGAAAAAAAAAAAACATAGTTTAAATAGAAAAAACGATTCGTACCAGGATTTTATCTTATTAGAAAGTTCAGTATGACAGCTCAGTCATTGCCAGAATCTATTGAAGATAACCGGTCGCGCTTATTGTGTCTTATCAAAGCTTCCTGTTTTCCATTTGAAATTGCAACGTTTAACTTACTGATTGTAAGCCCTTTCGAACAGAAATTTCGATACGGAACCTCATTCACGGAGTTATGACCACATTGTGTGTGACACTGGGACAAACGGCAGTTCTCAGAAGGAAGTTAACGACTCCAGTTGATAAATTCATTTTTTTTTTTTTTTTGCCGTTCTCATTTACACTCATAATGACCCACAATAAACGCGTCGCGTGAAATATGCAAATCACGAACAAACTCGCTAAACTAATTACGCTATTGTCATTGCGCTAATGCGTTCCCTTTCTTTTGCTATTTTATCTACTAACGATTTTTTAATTACTCTATTTTCTTAGTTATCGTGTTTAAAACCAACTGGATTGGAGATAAGTTCCAGGCCAACTCCCACAATAGCGGGCATACGGACTAATGCACTACGGTACTTTCAACAGTCAACCAGTCATTATTTAAATTAAAAAAATTTAATTTCCGTCAAGGTTTGTAAAATGTATCAAAAAACCAATTGTGTCTTGTGTTAATTCAATGTTGTGGAGTATCAATATTTTTATTGATTTCTACACATGTATTTTACGCGTTGGACTCCTGTGAATCGTTACTGAAAATGCAATGTTTCAGAATTTACGATTAATGGTAGGGTAGATTTGTAATTTAATAGTTGTTT
Source organism: Creontiades dilutus (assembly GCA_031894815.1). Taxonomy (NCBI): domain Eukaryota; kingdom Metazoa; phylum Arthropoda; class Insecta; order Hemiptera; family Miridae; genus Creontiades; species Creontiades dilutus. Next base: position 281,930 of record JAVIWC010008758.1, on the reverse strand, counting down.
TATACTTAAGAAGGTAGGTACCGGTCGCGCATGCAAAGTATTTTGAAAGACCCAAAATGGATCTGCAATAACAAAATGGAACATGTGAAGTTCTGCTAGGCAGTAGTTACGTTGCAAGTTATTTCACAGAGGTTTATTATTTCTGGATAACATATCTCCTCTTGGTAAATCACCGATTCACGTACATCAGGATGCTTGAACAAATGGTCGATTACAAAGGTTCATTATTTAAAATAATGAATCAAAAGTTGAAGACGGAGTAATAACGTAGATTGGAACAAAGGATGAATTACGACCTACCTTCTGGCTAGCAACACTGGAATCTGAAATTTGATGGTTTTAATGTGTCCAGTAAATCAAAAAGTGAAAAACGACTACTATACTTCAACTATAAATCAAATTTAAGTAGATCAACTCCGCAGAAAATTATGATTGTGATGCCTGCTTAGTTATTAAGACTCTACAGCCATCTATATATCCTTAGAAGAACTATTTTAGCCATGATTCTGTCTGAAGGAAGCGTATGGTTATTCATAGATGGACTGCTTTATGGTTTTGTTGAGAATCCATTCCTACAGTTTTTGACTACGGGGCATTGTGAAGTTGCTCAAAATTATCATCTGCGTTCATTTGGAAATAGAACAGCAGATTATTGTTGCCTCTCCAGCAATTGTGTGGGATAGCGGGCACATTTTACGCTATGACTGGTTTCACATATTGAAGAGAGTTTCTTTTCCTGTCAACGGCTTGGGCGGCTCGACGTGAAAAGAATCCCTCGGCAACAAAAACAGCCAAGGGCCGAAAAAGCTGGATTTCCCATCCGCACAGGGGGTTAAGAGGGTGTGCAGTTAAGGGTGGGTCCCATGAGGAAGTGGCAATTATCCTACGAGAGAAGGGAGGCCTGGACGGATTTGCATATCCTAAGGTTTTCTCGGATTGGACTGACATTGACTGATGCGACGGGCGTCCCATCCGTCAGCCGAGTCTGTCAGCGCCGCCCGTGTTTGCTCTCCGTGACTTGGCATGCCCTCCAGTTCCCTTATCTCCCTTTACCACTGTATAATTGCTCGCCCTTCTCCAAAAGGAACTCTCCCGGTCATACTCTCTTCGGATTAGTCCTACAAACCCCTTCGTCGTTTTGTTCTCTGAAGGAAAAAAAAAATCTTCTTTTTCCGTGTGTTCCTCAAGCATTAGAAACGTTCTTTTCAGAATGTTCCTTGTTGAAGCGGAAATGGGGCATGGGGCTTGATAACTGCTTGTTCTTTTAAGTTCACTGCTGTCGCGAATTTCCATAAAACTCAAGTTTCTCCTCGGTTTTTGCCGGTTTTGCTCGGTTTTATTCAATATGTAACGCAGCCAACAATAAATCTAGGCCTATGAGGGGAAGAAAGAAATATAGGGCTGCAAATTATTTCACAAAGGTTTATTTGTGCTAAAAGTTGCGTCCGCATCAGTGCTAAGAAAGAAGGCCGCAGTTATTTACATAAACGGCATTTATTAAACCAACTGTTATTTATTAATTTATTATTTTTCGATCAGGAACAAGGCATTGCATAATACAATACATGGTGATGCGGTATCAGGTATTACAAGAACTACGATAAAGAGAAACTATGTAATTATAACTTGATAGTTAGAGCGTTTTTAAAAGATGAGAGTGACGAGGAAAAAAGGAGTTTCCTATCTGGTTTCGATTTAATTAATAAGTTCGTTAGGCGAGGAACTCTGGGAACGGGTCAGTTTAGTTGGTAATTGATTGCAAAAATGGTTTGTTGAAGGCTGGCTGAGGCCGGGAGGTGTTGGAATGAGTCAGAATTACTACTCAAGACAGTGTGTTCGCGAATCCTGGAATAGTTTACGGAAGAGAATGAGTATGCGCGTATTAACATAATTTTCCAGATGATGTATTATGTCATTTACTTGAAGTTATGGAGTTCTTAGTAGAACCCAGCGGGCTACAGGTACGGTAACTGCGGCTCTATCATAATCCTGGCTCAAATACAATGTCAATCCACTGAGGGTGTATGCTTGTGTGTGTGTGTTAGGGAGAACATGCGTTTATGTATAGTGTGTGTGTGTGTGTGTGTGTGTGTGTGTGTGTTTCTGAAGATCTAAGAGTGGTGAGAAATGAGAAAACTACATTAACTACAAACACAACAAGAGGAGATAGAAAACTACATTAACTACAAACACAACAAGAGGAGATAGAAAACTACATTAACTACAAACACAAACCATAGGCTTAATCAACAAATAACAATCAACTCTTACCCCAAATAAATTGGTACACTAGTTCTGCTCTATATTCACAAGCTGACTGACAGAATCTAACCAGTGCCAGCCAGTTCGCTCCATTCAAAACATTCAGGAGGCTGTCCCAAGAAAGCCGAAATGTCCCCAAATTAGAGACCCAAAATTCTACAAGAACAGGGCAGATTGCCAAAAAGTGCTGAAGGTCCTCGGGCTCATCTCTGTTGCAAAGCGAACAAATCTCAACGTGACCGTTTTCTAGTAGAAGAATGTGTGGTCTGCAATTCAGCTTCAGCAAATCTTCCCGCACTCTACTAACCCATTGCAAAACGAACAATGAAGCTTCCTGTACTCTCATAGTCAAATCGATTTATTTGGTGTTGATAGGGATCGATTTGATTTGGTGATCAACTTGAAGGGTGTCCCTGGACGGTTGACAGCTTGAAGAAGAGCCATAGCTAACCACGATGCTCAACTTGGCTGCCGCAGCTATGTCCCGCAAATGAGTGGTTAAAAACAGTCCTGAAATCAATGAGACATCCAAATACCTGTATGGATCGACCACCTCCACTGGTTCCCCTGTATATGTCCAAGTTTCGTTCATTGACACTGAGGGTGTGCTGCGTACTGCTGGACAACATATGTTTTACAATATCATGATTACAAAGCAGCGTTAGCTGGTGTATGAGAGGATTAATATCAACAGACGACTGATCCAATACGGAGATGTAGGTATGTAATAAACCGTTGTGTATTAATTTGCGATATTTTAATTATAGTTTGGTGGTATCTAGTATCAGGTAGGTAGTTCAGCCTGGTTGAGTTTTTTCTCTCTTTTACGTGGGTTTACCGTATAATAATAAATAAACGCTAGACGCTTCTGTTGTTTGATGCGGTTTATACCCCCATTTACCGACAGGGCTTAGGGTCAATTTCACCTCTGTCCGCATACAAGGGAAAGGAAATTAATATGCATCATTATACGTGTAACATACGGTTCCGTGTTTGCGGGGAAAACATGTAAATACGGGAAGGCATCCGAAACACGTCCCGAAAACACCCCTAATCTATTCCCTGATTTCAAGGTGCGTTTTCCTTCTATTGTAACCCGAGAGAAAGAGAAGGTGTCTGAACGATAACCGTTCAAACAATGGGCTCCCAGGATTCTGCGGTCGGTGATAAACGGGGAGGAATATCGGGGGGTCGCGTTCTAATAAGGGCTGCCCGAAAACCGTCCGCATTGAATACGCGTTTCGGCCCTTTTGGGGCTTGTCCGTAGGCCGGGAGGGACTGACCACCGGCATATGCCCTTTTCCAGATCCCTCCACGACCTGATCACTATAATTACTCGGCCCAAGCTCAGTTACACTTGACGTACACAACAACTGTAACACACGCGCGAGTTCGTTCTAAGAGATAAACATCAGTAATTAACATGACGGCTTCGGATCACCGTCTGTCACCTTTTTTTGGATTCTCCCCCCGCGGGAGCCTTTTTTTTTCGTTTTTAATTTAATTCTTTTTTTCTTACTCCAACTCTTTTCCCATTCGAGTGTGAGTTTCAAGTTCTTCGAATTATTCTAATGGAACGGTTTCATCTTCTTATCTCTTTTCTCGTGGATAGCTCTTTTATAAAAGTCGGGGATTACAAGCTGCAGCCGGGCAAGTAAACCTGTCTCATTATTATGCAGCCCGTCATTAGAGTCGTAAACTGGATAACGCTCCTACTGTTAACAACTGTTGTTCGATTCACTGAAATATTCAAATTGAACGATTTCTACTTCCTAGTGGGTTCTGTTTTCCGGACTTATTGTGCTTGGATGTAGGTCAGCGAGCTTTGCCTAAATGAATAAAATTACTAACTTGGTGAGTACTTAAACGGACAACTCACTTCTAACGTCCAAATTGATGTCATTCTCAGTTCTCGACAAGCGTGCTCTTCGTTTCTTGAAGCCCACAACTTGGGAGTTCTTGGAGTTATTTCTTCTTCATTGGTCCCCTCCCGTTATGTAAAGAAGCATCTGTAAATTTTATCCTTTACCATCTTATCTACAAATGTAAACTAGGTAAACTTTGCGAACTGTTTACATTCCGTGGAAACTTGAGGCACCAAACCTGGATTGCAAAGGTACCTATTATTGCTGGCACGTCAATTTTATACAGGTCTCATAATAACCATTCAATTTTGCTTTCCTACTCTTCTAAATTCACCTGCATATTGACATCTCCGCTCTTTAACATCCCATCTACCTATTTCTGGACTCCCAAGGCAGGCAAAATATTTTCTTACCTTGGAAGAAGAGCTTACATTTTTGAAGGATAGCCTGAATCATTTAAAATCCAAATTGGCCTGAATTCTTAGAGTGTTAGATTTCTGAGAGTGTTCGTGGTTAATGTGCTACCTTAACGCAGGTGTTTCAAGTTTCTTAAGGTGTTAAGTTGCTCTCAATGAGATCTCATTTGTTCATTTGTAAGATTTTTTAGACAAGTGAAGTTCTACTGCCCTATATTTAACGTCTTGAAAACTGTAAGAACGATCATCAAGTACCAACTCACATGTAACTAAAGGTTTACCGTTGAGCGAACAGCGAATGGTCAACTCTCTCGATAGCCTCGCACGGGGAGCAAAACAACGAGTCGGGGTCTCCTCGAAGTAGCCTCGAGCCCCACTGCCCGCGAAATCCGCCTGGGAACGGCATAACTTATATGCAGCCCTCCCCTAATTGCTCGAGCTGTAAATAACAAGGGCCCGCCCGGTAATTTCTGTAATTGTGACGTCTGGTAAAAACCTCCTTCTCAACCTGCGCTCACTTTACGGTATTTCACTGAGTTCTTCACTTCGTATTCAGAACTGCCGGGTATCAGAATTTCTCAAAGTAACTTCGTTGTACTGCACGTGTGTGGCGCATCAGACTTCTATACGGGAATGAGTAATATCAGACCTAACTACAATGTATGAATAAGTATGCAAGATGCGTGGATCCAGAGAAAATGGGAATCTAAACGGTTACCCCGCACAACAATATGACAGTTTATGGATTAAAATACGTTCCAGCTAACAATGATTATAAACACGTAAATTTTTATAATTTAAACCTGCAAATTATTTCACAGAGGTTTATTATTTTTGTACCCTTCCTACCACAACTTTACTCGACTGCCAAGTTGTCAAAACAAAAAAATGAAATTTGGGATTTAAGAAATCGAAATTGAAATCCGTTTTTAACATTTTCACCCTCAAAGATGAGATTTTCCAAGTCAGATGGTTTCGGACCCACTTCAATCTATTCGGCTGGGAAATTACATCGCACTTACTTATGTCAGTAAAAACTGATTGTACTGGCTGGAAGTTACGAGCAACTAGACTCAAAGGCCCAAAAATGTTTGAAAGGCTTTTATTGAATATAATAAGCCAACATTGGATGTACGGTTGTTATGGTTGTTAGCTGTATGAGAAAACTGTACTGAAGCCAATTATAGCTTTTGAAAGGACATTCCATTTTATTCTAAACTATTCTTAAGTAGATTATAAATGTTTGACAAATGCCATCAAGAGAGGGAGTTTTGTTTGTTGCTGATTCGGATTTGTGTATGTATGACTGGTATTTTGGTGGATGGGCAGATGTTTAGTGATCAAGATGAATCATCGCTGCATCATCTTCCAACCCTAACCAGTTCATTGTACCTGCTAACTGAAAGTAACATAGCTATTTACCTATATTGACGTAGGACTGAAGGAGTTGATGACTGAATCAATTATCGTTTGTTGCAGACGGACCCCGAATGGAAAAGAGCCCGCTCCTCGCTAATGGGTACAACCACCCGCCCACGCACCTCAACCACATGCAGTTCATGGGAGGAATGCACCCAGGTTCAGGCCACACCGCCATCCTCAACCCCGGCCTCCAACACCACCTCATCAAGCCGCCTCCGCCCATCGAAGCCCTTTCCAGGTCAGTATCGCATAATCCTGTATAATGAGCCTTCCCTTATCACTTTATTTAGTAGGAGTCAGGTACATTATGCCATCAATGTTGTAGATATTTGTGTTATATGCTGCTCAATCCTCAAATCCATCCTTCTGTCCACTTTGCCAAAACCTCATCCAGATCTACTCATACAATTCTTCACGCTACATGTTCCAGGCAACTCTACCCTTTTCCTTGTATAAATTGAACCACACAACTTGGAAAGTTCAGATCAACATTGCTTACTCTTGGATAACTTCCTACAATAACAGTAAAGCCTTCTGCATTAGAAAATTTCTTTAGCTAGATGCCTTAACTAAGCGGTAGCTGTGTTCGACGACCTTATTTGAGTTGCCCTCATCAAGGAACCTTACCATTTCAGTCATTGTCAATATCATATAGTTATGAATGATAAGCTATGTCTGTCAACCATTCCGCCATTCTAGCGATAGTAGATTACCAAAGGCGGTGGGTTGCTAAGATATATTTCAAGTTTCCCCAAACCTCATCCAAGGCTTGATGTGTTCTACAGTTTCGTGTATTTATCTCACTTAAAGTTTTGGTTGATTATTTCTGTTTTAATAATTTAAGTATTACTTAATTACTTCATACAACAGTGATCAAATAGTTATCATATTTCGTAGGTCACTTTATAAAAAAACGCTGCAAATTCTTTCACTGGGGTTTATTATTCAATTGGCTTGCGTTCATGATTTGAATTTCTACTAAGCTTTGGAGTGTGCGTGTTTCACAGGTGATAAAGCGATTATTGAATTTCAGGAGATATGCATAGAGCACGTAAAACTGTTCTCAACCAAAATACCTATTTGGATTGATCAGTTGATCATATACGTGTGCCTCCTGGAATTCAATACTCGCTCTATCACTTGTGAAACACGCACACTCCAAAGCTTAGTAGAAATTCAAATCATGAACGCAAGCCAATTGAATAATAAACCCCAGTGAAAGAATTTGCAGCGTTTTTTATGGTTATCAGAATGCTTCAAACCCGTGTATCGGCTTCAAAGCCTTTTAGGAGTTCACTCCAGTATCCACATTACTACATCACTAGGTTACTGATATCAAAACAAAAACAATAATAAACCAAAATAACGCAAATGTTGGCACCATAAATCGGGCCATACATCGGGAATGGTTTGACCTACGGACCTGGGGAGGGGCTCATTCGATTCCTCGTGGAAAGTTCTTCAGTAAGAGTCCAAATTTAGGCCGCCTTGACTCATTTTGAGGTTTTTAGGGATTTTACAAAACTTTGACAGCCCTTAAAGGGCACTTCAAATTAAGTGAGAGATCTGGCTCAAGAATTGGGGCGTCGTCGGACCAAGATGGATTCTTTCCTGAAAATTTCAGCTTTTTTGCTTCAGCCGTTTGGGAGAAATCGTGCGTGCGGCGTACGGCGGACGGACGGAAAATTTTTTATTGCAGATTCGGATTCTACACCCTTTGAAACGTAAACCATGAAATTTTCAGGGGTTGTTAGAATTTTTTTTTCAAGAGCGATTACAATGGTTTATTATTGGATAATAAACCAAAAACATCATTTACATTTTGAAAAGCATTCTTGTGTTCAATCATAACAATTATTAATTCTTTTCGCGAATCCGATGTAATAACCTGATTACAATAGATAGATAGATACAGTAGGTAGATTTTGCGAATCGAATCAGCGTCGAGTGAAGTAGGTTCACGAAGGTAGAGGGAAAGTTTTCTCAATTTCGTGGTCCGATAAACAGCGAATGACGATTGGTCCCGTACGGCCGCTGGTCGGGCGGCGAGCGGAACGTAACGTCCTGACAATTGAATTAGGACGACTGACTGACTGATTGTCTAACTGACCTTCTCAAAACCCAATGAGCCGAATCCGGTCTAATTGACTCTGACACCCTCTCCCCTCTCTCTGCCCCCACTCATCTTCTACTCTCCCACCCCTCCGTCGGTGTCCAATGAACCGTCCTTTCAAACGCACGTACCCAGAATACTGAAAATAGGAAAAGAGTATGTTGAAATAATATTTCGAGTGAAATTGCATTCGGAATGTCCCCAAGGGCCATTTCAAACTTTAATGAGGAAGGTTGAGTAGGGCGGGAATTAATTTAAAGGGCTCCTCGACTGACCAACTCGTACTTAGTAATTGTATTCTAAATGCACCAATTGAGCTCCATATCAAATATCAGTACCGTAACCTTAATGCAATGTAACAAGTCTCAATCTATTTTCGTACTTGACAACATTCTGTGGCCGACCATGACAACAAAATTGTCAGATAGTTTAATTCGGTAATGTACACTAATTCGCCCATAGTTGTTGGTGCGCTTGGTCTGGATTTTCGTAAGTGTGAATTAATACGCAGGTAGGAATATAGTCAATTAATAAAAGCTATTTAACCAATTATCAATAATGATAGTTGATGATAAGGGTTTGTGTGATCAAAGCACGCTGTTTCTATTTCGATATATAACGCACAATGATAGTAGAGGACGTCGGTTTTATAGTAATTATAATGGAAACGAACTCGATACGATGCAGGCGGGTTTTGGCGCAGATTGCGGACTTCCGCTGAAATAGTTTTAGGTCCGGTGCAACTGCGGACATTAGCGGGAAATCGAGACGGTAAATTATCATCGGGCGCCGTGTTTTGCGGTACCCCCTCCCCTCCCATCGGCACCTTCTCTCCTTTCTGGCTGTCGGGGTTAAATAAAGCGCTAAATCCGCAATCGGAACGCGCGCATCTGTCCCGACCGCAACGAAAACCGGACGGTTTTAACCCTTTCTCGGGGGCAGGACCTCTCCGGTTTATAGGAAACACGAAACGGAGCCTGGGGTGGGCCCCCTAGCTGTTATTGACCCGCGGTCAGAGCCCAATATTCCCTTGTATCTCGCAATGAACACGACCCCTCTCTTCATCGACTTTAACAGGGAAAAACGCTACAAATTATCGCACAAAGGTGTATTATTTCTGTATTTGAACAACCCTTCTACGCAAATTAGACGTAGTCTGTGGTGCATCATTTGTACTTGCCATATCTTACGATTGCATTCTAGATAGCATAAAAAAGGATTCATTCATATTTCAGGAAGTTGGATCGATTACTAAAGGAATTAGCGACTCTGATTGCTGTGTCTCCATACCTTGCGATTGACTTCTAAACGTTCCACAGACTACTTCCATGAACAACAACCTTTACTAGCCCTTTCATACGAACAAAAGCCATTTAAATACCGCAGTATACTGCACATGGAAGCAAAACCTGACATTTAACGAGATAAAATAAAACCCCTACCCTCGCTTCACTTGTCTACAATTATATGACTGAGGTTTGGAAAAATCCGTTTCAAAAGGAACTCTTGAAAACAAAATTCCAATGCTATTATATCAGCTCATTCTATCCTCACAAGACACTAGGCGATTTTTAGTATATCCAAGCACATTCACATATGTGTTGACGTTCTTTTTTCTGTCAAAACTGCAGACTGCACTTCGCACACTTAAAAACTATGCAATTCCATAGACGCTACTATTGACATTCTCAACCTTGATCGGATTTTCTGAATCACCCCTAAAGTTCAGTCATTAAGCATACGTTTTCGAATAAATGCTAACATTTTTTCGATCTTCTACTTTACGCTTGTCACAGAATGGTGAAAGATGGTAACTTTTTATGCAAAATTGAAGGATGTGCTTAAATATTAAGAGTGAATCAAACGCTTCAGTGTCATGCATACCATCCAATGTCAACTGACTTGTTACCAAAGGCATCAACGCCTTTAAATGAGTGGATTGCGGGTATTCTATTCTTTGTAGTGTACAATAATGATACGCCGGTGTTGAAATTAATATCAGACGATAGGTCTTACTACAATTACCGTTCAAGTTGGAACAAGATTGATCATCATTGAATTGTAATTCAGTGCTCTTACTTAAACCATTCTATTATATTGACGGAGGGGGGGGGGGGGGACGCTCATCAAGAGAAGATATGTGTTGATATTGAACTCACCAACAAATGAACTACAACCTGGGCATTAAAGATCCAACAGTCTGATTGATTTAACAATCAATTCTGCCCTTTTCTGGTTTTCTCTCTATTCTCCAATGCACATCTTAATACATAAAAATGCTTCTTTTGACTTTATTGAGCATATATTTCTGGTAAGCCACTATGCCTAGCCGAATGCTATCTACTGCGTACTTTGACTGGCATCGACTATTTCAAGCCTATATCTGATTTGAGGATAAACACACTCGATATACACAGATAATCGGACAGCAAAACGTAAAATGCGAATAAATATTTTGATTCACAAAAAAACAAAGGTTTTCGTATCTCAAAAGTGAAGACAATACTTCTACTACCTTTAATTCAGTTTGGAAACTAAACCGTTAAAGAAAAAAATACCCCTTCCTCTCCAACCCATGATTAGTACTGTTGTTAACTTTCAATACCGAATGATCTACAAGCGAGAGGGGTTGAAAATGGACTGGGGGCTCCCGCTGTTGGAACAGACCCAACTCCGCAGTCACCGTGCATTTCAGGGGCTTTTCGGCAGCGTTTTCATAATTGCGCCATTACAACTACACACCAACAACGGCCCAATTAAACTACCCAACCCATTAATATTAATTACCCCTTCGAAGCATAATTAATTACTATTAATTATTATTGGCTCGAAATGGGTGGGCGGGTGAGGGTTAATTGCTCAATGTTAAATCGCGACTTGCCGGCTTATAAATAAGGAGATACCGGGGTAAAAACATGGTCGCGCACAGGGCTCTCCGTTTTATATTACATTTTATTAAACCTCCCGCGAGGTCGTGTAGTTGTAGCTTTTACGGCGTTGTCGATATGGATGGTCGTTTATTACTATTTCCAATTTATTTCTCCGCACTCTCCCTTATTTTCTTGTAATCTGGAAATAACATGCGAACAGTTGAGTCACCCTTCCATAACATTGTTCAAGTTCACATTTCATAACCATCGCTCCTTCTTTGTCAAAATCGATAAGTAATGAAGGCAAATTATTATCATACCAATCTTGTAATGTAGGGTTTTACACATAGACATGTATGTGTCATTACAGACTATAACTCTCGTTTGAATAGGTATAAAAGGTTTCGCTGAAGAAGCAATTATTCCAAAAGAAAAGGTGATTTTTACGAGCCAAGGAAATTAGCACAGGAAAGTTGTTATTGTAGTACAAATTTGGTTTGTCAAGTCTTTTAAACAGAAACGGTTCTTCGGGTATTAAAATGACCCTGCAACTAGTTGACGTGGAGTTGTAGAAACTCATGAATTTGGGTTTAGCGTTAATGCGTCAATTCTGATAAATCAAGTTCCCTGACAGATACAAAGATCCGATAGAGTGCCAAATCTATCTACAAACACCCTCTTTATTACTGAACCAAGTTTTATGACACTTAGTTCCGGTGAATTGCTATCCCGTTATAATTAACTTAATTGTTACCGCCCCTATACCGTTTGTTACATACGCATAATCTTAATCACATGTTGAACTAAGTTGTTGTCTGAGAGCAACGATATCATTCAACTCGCATTTTTCCTCATAGTTGGCAAATTGATAGTTGACTTTTGTATAATTAGTTTAACGTCATTTAAATTATCTTGCCGGCTTAATACCTCAAAACTCTGCGAGTACGAATGGTGAGGTTAATATAGTTTGCAATAAAACCCAAGGCTTCGAGATGAGAAAAGACAGAGCAATAACGAGGCAATAAAATATATGATCTAACCTAAAAGTATATATAATGACTTGATCGACGACAAACCGTGGTTTCTCCTTCAAAAGAACATTAAATGTTATTTTAATTAATAAATTTTATTAATTAGTTTACAAACCCAATCCGAATTACAAGTTGGTTTCATGAGATTGAAAATATTTTACCTACTAAATCAGAATTTATCTTCAAAAGAAAATCGGTTTGATGTCGTTGTCCTGGAGTCTCAACGGCGAATGAATGAAACGAATAACAAAAATTATAACACCTGGAACGAATTGGCCATTTATATATGATTAATTAACAACCGGAACTCAATAAAAGTGGAGTGATTCACTTTTACATAATATGTAAAATATATTATATGAATTCCGTCGATAAAAATATATATAAATAGTAAATCGAATTGTAAAATCGCAATATTTTCCAACAACCTCATTGTCTTAAACTACTGGATGCAATTTTTACAAAATTCAAAACAAAAATAACTCAAGTATGGCAGTTATGATTTTAATGATAATTTTAAATAGGTATTAAGATAGGAGGGGTATTTCATATTTGCAATGGTGCGTGTCCGATGCTTATAGTTTGGTTCAAGATTGATTGCACACTTGGAGGTAATTACATGTTAGTAGCAAAATCCGAGGGGAAAAGTCGATATGACATTATGTGATCAAATTGTGATGCCATTTTGAACGGTGATGGAGTAGAACCTATCAGTAAAAATATTTATTTTTAAATTATGTTACATATGACGTGGCGAATTGTGTTTTGTTCGAATTAGATTTGAACAACCTATGAAGCTGAAATTTGAATGGTAGCAATATGATTACAAGTTAATGGAGGGCTTTCCAACCTAACATGTTTGAGGACATGGAATGACCCATGGTCTCGCGTACAGAACTTCGTGATTTATAGGTTTTGATATCATCTATTGCGCGCGAAGGGACTGGTAAAGGTTGGTGTTCACAGAGTCACACTCATCCAACAGTCTTTGAACATCTTGAGGTCAGTCACAATGCATCGAGATCAGTGATCAGCTGAAAGCACTTCTTTCCTAATTGACCTAACGTGCTAAGGTATAAATGGTGCTCTTTTTGTGACACATAGACTGGACAAGACTGTACGCAGGTGCAAGGTGATGTTTATTCAATCTACCACAGAATATGTTTAATAAACATCGATCAGTGATCAACATAGAAGGGTTGTTCTAATACAGAAATAATAAAAGTCTTTGTAATAATTTGCAGCAGTGTAGTGAAATGTAATGAATAGTGAATGTTGAAAGCTACAGTGGTGGTTATCTGGATTGAAAACTTGAGCATCGAGATCGAATCAAACTCACTGAGAAACTTGAATGCCCATTGAAGGTAACTGGGATGTTAACAAGCAGACTCTTGACAAATGAGTGTGAGAATCAAGCATATACAGTATTGCTACAAAAATGTCATCCATGTGTAAAGAGGGTCTTCCACGTGAGAATACACCGTTTGATGTTTTTTTTTCACTATCTACGCTCACTGTTCATGTTTAGATTGGAATCAGATACATCACAATGACATCTAAACGAAAAAAGTACATGAATAATGTATTGCGGGGATTTCAAGTGTTGGTGATCAAAGGGATCCAACTGAAGGGATCCGTCTTTGTGCGTCGGGTCCGCCATTTTGGACAGGTAAACCACCCAAAGGGTTAAAGGGAAAAGCTGATTTGAATTCAAACGTCATCCGATCCCACCCACGACCTGCGTAGAACCGACGGCCCTCAGGGGGGGAGACCGGGAAAATTATTTGCATTTTAATTAGCGATTGAGTCCGTTTGATGTTTTCTCGCTTTGCATATCCGCCGATAATGAGGTCCCGCCCCGCAGGATTCATTGATCCTCCCGGATGAACGTTTGACGATTCCGTCTTGGCTGTTATGTTGATGTTATGATTATTTGAACTCCGAATCTTATCTAATGTTTTAATGCGCAATTAATCGATCCGCTGAATTCGTAGTTACCTCCACTCCAACTCGCATGTTTGAAGCATCTGATGCATTTGGAATTCCTCTCCCTCACATTAAAAATTCAATATACAGCCACTATTGTCTAGCTGCCAGTAGATTCGATTGTTTGATTGCTGTGCTCTTAAAATGGTCCGTTGTGCCAAGCGTCACGAGCTCTGAAGATCATCCAGTTGTGTTTGCCAAGGCCCTAAATCGGTTAAACCGATTTTCTACTAGGAACCAGAGCTTTCAGTTAATCAGTGGTGTCAAATCTTTTAGATTGACCATTCTGGAATGTTTTAACTGGATTGATTCAATTTTCAGCTCTTTTATATGCAATTTTCTTCTACTTTTTAACCGCTTAAAGGATTCATTGAAAAATAAGTGCATTCCAAGTGAATTTTACACCTTTTATCTTCAATCAATTAACGAGGTTTCTATTGTTTAATTGTGATTAAACTGACGACTATGGGGGGATAAAAAAACCTTTAGAACGTATTGGAACGGTGGAAGGCCTAATCGAAGTTCTCCACTAGTAGAGCGTACTTGTTCCGGAACTGTTCCAAATTAGCAGAACTTTTAATTAAAATCTAATTTTTGTCTGTATTCACAAACTGCAATTTTATTATTTTAGCAACATAAATACTGTACACTAATTTTCACTGCTGCGAGAATGCGAAAAATGTCTTAAAAGTCACATAGTAGGCTGTCCAGAAACTGGTTACAGCAATCTAAAAAATGAGGTGGTATTCTAAGAAGCCATTTACATATATTTCCGCACGTCTCATACTAGGAAAATATGATTAACGCCAGGGCAGGTAAAAGCAAAATATCCTTCCCATTTCCTCCATTCGGAATAATCGTGAGATGGAAGTCGTACGACGAATTTCCCGAATTTTAATCAAGTTTAGTTAATTTCTCAATATATTTGTATTTAAAACGCTCAATTAGGGCTTAATCCTGACTCACTCAAAAACGTAGAGGGGTTCATTTGATTCTAAATACATGTTGTAATTGAGCCATCCAAGGGGGGAAGAAATCCTTTCGCACCCTCCATTGCATGTACAGTTTTCTCTTGACACTTCAGTGAGTTTGGAAATTGAAGTAAGTTAGTAAGTTAATGAAATTGTGAATCAACCACTATTTTAACGTAATAAATACTTGAGGGTTGAAGTGAGATCGGGTTGGCATGAGAAAGAAACTTGGAGTCAATTTTAACGAATTGAAAATGATGTTAATTATGAACTGAAAGTTCTTTTCTTAAATATTTTTTCTTATTCGAACCTCCATGGAATTCTTTGGGGCCTTGAATAAGAACTCCGCAGTTAATTTAATTCAGGTTTTTTTTCCTCCTTCATCTTCGAAGCTTTTCATTTAGCGATGGAGGGTAGGGATGATGAATTAAGATTGAAGTTATCAAAGATGTTTCTGTTTGGGGTTTTACGGCACCCTTGTCGAGTAGCGGTGGAGCTCTCCCCTCCCCGAACTCAGATGGCTCCAATCAAGGTGGCACAGACCGAGAGGATAATAAGGTCCTTTGACAATCTTCGGAAATTGTTTATTTTTCGTCTGGACGAAGGGAACGCACGGTAAGGGAGATCGAGCTTGGAATTAACGGGAGAAAAAAAAATCTCTTTTGATTGAAAAAAAGAAGTCAGGAATGACGTATTTAATATTGATGAGGCATCGCACAAAGAGCGTAATCTCCAGGAAGACTTACTACATTTACTCCTTCAATCATACGCCAAAAAAACAAACTCTTAAAGGAATACGACCATTATTCAGAATTGAAACTAACCAAATCAGGAGAGTTGCCAGTAGCAAGTATTCTATTACCAGTGCTCAATGTACTACATTATTTGACAAAAGAGACAACTGAAAATACTTTTTAATATTGATGAGCATAATCTTCAGGAAGACATCCTTAAACTTAGTTCAACTTCAACTTAATTCAATCTTATGTAAAAGGGAACTTCGCGTAAAATGGATATGTCCAGTATTCAGGATTCAAATCGATAATAGAAGGGTGTCAGGCAGTACCTAAGTATTCCAAAACAAGTTATACATATTGGGATGTTAACTGATCTCATCCCATGGACGTAAGCAGAAAATAGTCCATATGTGCAAATTACCATGGAGCAGACTGTGTGCTCGACACTTTCTTTGAGTGAAAGGAAGCACAATGCTCTGGATTTGGCACCTCCGTAAGTGACTCCGGAGCTGATGGCTCAAAATGCTTGTAAAAGAGCAGCATTGGACCTCTGTTGTCATCCAATTCTGGGAGAGCCTAAGGAATCGGATTGAAATAGTGTGTGAATCAAATCCAACTTTGGCAAAAGAAGGTGAGGTTTAAGAGGATTTGAATCCCGCATAACTCAGACAGCGGACGCTCATCGCGGGTATCTTACGAAATCTATTGTCCACCTGATGTTAACGGTTCCCTTATTACCCGCCTACGAAAAAATAATAATAGACGAGTGCTTCATGGCTTACTGAATTTCCTTCCACAGCCCTTGCTCCTGGCAGAAGACGGAAATACTGAAATCTTTGGATGATGTCATTCCAAGAGGTCGCCTCACGAATTAATTATGACACAAGTTGTAATCCTCACTTTTTACAATCATATCTTCAAAATACACGTTTCGCAATAAACAATTGAAAACATCTGTTCACCACAGCGCTATACTTTGTTCAAACTAAGGCGAATTGCTCATGGTTCGAAACTTATACGTAAAACCGTTCCTTTTTCTTTTGCATAATTTTCCAGTAGTCTTTCTCTTTTCTGGGTTTATGGTACCGGCAAAAGGTTTTAAATACAGGTACCTATTCTATAAATTGGAATAAAAACTGTGAAAATCTTTAGGTTAGCATGTGGATATCTCAAGACGCAAAGCTTTTCGGAATAGTGAAGACCGGTTGAAAGTAACAAAAATTGACTTTAACTGACAAGATATTTTAAACATTGCCTATGACCACAGCCTAGACAATGATGTATAATGATATAGAATGCCTGGAAAATGTGTGAAATTGCTAAAGTTTCACTCATGGACCAGTTTTAGTCATTCTGTAAAACGATATGTGTAAGGGCGGATTTCGAACATCGAATATAACACATATTTGTACACAATGCCTGTTTGTACGAGTAAACTTTGCTGGTAACATAAACATCTGAAACTGGAAGTCTATAACAGAAACATATTTCCCAATTTGCTCCCAATTTGTACAGCTCTATAGAACCATGTGAAGGAAAAACGCCCGCGACAATTTGTTTAGACTAGTAGGTACTGAAACTTTCATTTAATATTTTAGGTAGTTTTTTTTTCGAGCAAAACATAGCCTACGTATTCGACTAAACCCAATATAACGCTACTGCTTCATGTTTGTAATCGTTATTTATGCAGCGACTATGAATACATCTCGAGAATGAATAATATAGCAACCGTTTTGCCGAAGGTTTAATTCAGTGTTATTGGGAAATTGGAATGGCAGGAACGGTGACGGTTGAAAAGGGGAGTAGAAGTTCGATAATTCATAATAAACAATTTTAATCCTTCATTAATTGGCTGGTTCGTTTGGTATTTCCCCCTCTGGATGTTCACAGAGCGTCTCTCGCACCGCCTTAACTCCAGAAATATTCTGAAGGGCGCGCTCCGTCTGGGAAACGGAGATTTATGGTTTCGGTAATGTTTGGAGGCTTTCCCCCGTAATAACTCGTTAGTTTTATTGATCTTGGGAAAACTGTGGAGGAAGTATCGATTCAGGTTTTTAATTTTGGTTGATCATATTACATAAACGCATATTTAATGTCCATTCAACAGATGACTCACCTATACGAACCACTATTCCTTCTCCGATATAAAAACACAAAACAAGCGTATATTTTGTTAGAAGCCTACTTTGACTGTCTGCGTCGGAATGCAGATGGTTCCCTATGAGTTTCATCCACAAATTATTTCTCCATTCAGTGCAAGAGCACTAGCTTATAATTTTTTAATCGTCTGAACTTGCACAAAATCGAAACGCCAATTTGACCATTTTGTATAAAGTGAAGCTCTAACTTTTTATTTTATCCGCTTCAGAATTAAAGAGATAGACTTGCAATACTTGTCTATTCACCCATTTCAAGGCGTTTAGGTCTGTATCGTTAATATCCCATCGTCTTTTAAGATCATGAATATTTATAAGAGCATTTACAACCTTTTATTGACCTGCACATTCATGTAATCCAAACTTGGCAGATGTTTCGTTTATTTCATCTGTACGGTATAAATGTGTATATATGGTAGGTGTATAATTAGTGCAATATGTGGGTTATCTGACCCCTCCCGCTCTCTGTCTTGAAATAACGTTGGAGAAGGCGGAGGCGGAGCGATGAACTAGTCCGCCTTCGCGTAGCAGTTCCAGTAACTGCTACAATTTGTTGAACGTGTCAGATAACACAATAAAAACTGATTTTCAAATCTTTGCAAATGAATTCATTCAGTACTACCGAAGACAAGATAACAGTTCCCAACCAAAGAAAGTGTTGTGTGGTGCCGAGGAGATAAGGGCGGTGAAGTATGATATTTCAATGTGCAGAATCCAAATCTGAAACCCCTTGTTCGTTAAAAGGTATAGTTTTTGAGATAGGTGGCTTATGCACATATTTTCAACCTAAGTTTCACAGTTAAAAATTGCAGATCAAAATCCTAATTAGTTCTTCTCTTTCAATCTTTCTTTCAAAGTTTTATGAGTTATATAATCCGAATTTGAAACCCTGTTTCCTGTGGACTGGAAAAATATTGCTAAAAATTGGGGTTCAAAGTCGGATTCTGCACCTCATAAAAGTGGTTGAAAGTGGATAATTAATTAAATTTTTTGAAATGATGTTTTTAACGCTAAAATGTAGCTAGAAAATAGATGTATGAACTATATCTATAAACCTTGCCCTAGCTAAAAACGGACTTCAAATTGGATTCAGCACATTAAAAACAAAGCCAATCTAATTTGTACCTAACAACCCTTTTTTTGCTGGCCGATGCAATGAAAGGAATATGGAATTAAATAAGTTACTTATAAAAAAAAATTAGGAGTTTGTTAGTCTCTGGCGGCCCACCACTTTTTAAAAATTTTCATGTTTTAAATGTTCTATCTTCAATACCTCTATGTGTGAGCTTTATTGCATGCCTCGGGACCGTTCATTATTTATGTATCGATTGTATATTTATCTTTTACTGTTGCACTTTACATTTTAGCTCATTCAGTTTTAATTAAACCCCTCCTCTTGTTTAAACCTTTTCACCAAACTTTTCCTTCTAATATTAATTAAACAAAACTTAGCAATCATGTTCGGAGTTAACAATGCTTTGTAACACAATGAACATTTCCCATCAAAACGATTCGTTTGCCCTCACTGGAATATTTATCCACGAAAAATTGAGGTATTTTTCCATGTGGTCAATCAACCGGCACCCTTTCAGCTGTTCTTCCATATCGTAAGCCTTAAAAGTGGAAATCAATCATTTTGCGCAATGCAAGTATGTTACTTAACGATCACAAGCTTGTTGAATGGGTTTTCTTAACTAATTTGTTAATATTGGTCTAAACTGAATTTACATGGATGAATTTCAACATTGCACTTGAAAAAATTTGAAGCTGCGATTTACAAAATAAATACAGATGGTCCAAACGCCGATTTCCCTACACAGACGGGAAGAATCTTGACCCTATTACAAAACCCAAAGACAGCCCATGAGAGTGAATGCTATCTATGAAGGGGAAAATGATAGGTGTGTTTGAGCAAGTACTTTTTCTGAAGGGCAAAAACCAAATTAACAACTGTACAGTAGCGAGTAGTCTTCGTGAAGGGTTAAAACATTCGAAACAGCTATGCTCGAGCTAGTTCTTACTCCGAAGGAGTGAAACAGCAACACAGCTGGAGCGAGTAGCTGGAAAACAAAACGAGCTGTACAACTGTACAGGAGTGATATATCGTTCATCATGAATAAACCATCAAAAAAGCACCACTTGAAGAAGTGCATATCTACCTTATTGGCAAAAAATAAATCTGGATTTACTAATACGAGTCAATAGGGGGTAGACAGCAATGCTGGCACGAGTAAAAAAAAAAAGATGCACTCTTTCTTGCATTGGAGCAAGACTTAACTTGAAAGGTGAACAGCCCAACAGCTCTGCACGATCAATTACTTTCCCTGGAAGACCAAAATCATCTACTCAGCTGTACAGGAGCTAGAGTCAACGTTAAATGTAAAACAGTCATAACAGCAATGCTGGATAAACTAAATCCCCTGGAGCATCCAAATCAGCTACTCTTAGTGTACTGGAGTAAAACAGCCAAATCAACGATTCTGGCAAATTTACAGAAATGCAAAAACAGCTGAACAGCGGTACTGGTCAAGTCTTACCTTGAAAGGATAAAACAGCCAAGCTGGCATTCGTACTGAAAAGCAAAAGACAGCCGTCTAGAACCATTTAATTTCTCTGAAGGAGAGTATAAATTAATATTAGCAAATTAGTTAACAGAAAACTCTTAAGAACGCAATTTAATCATTTCGTAAAAACATATAGACTTTATATTTCTGTTGGTTTTATTTGATTTATTCCGCCTATGGTTTCCACGTATATATAATCTCTTGGTGGTTGTATGCCTCTGTGATCGTATAATTATGTCTGCATATTATATGGTATGGAGACGATACGGCCGCCATGCAGCATCTCCCGCGCAAAATTATTTAACAATTTGATCTTTACAACTGTGATATCTAGTTTTAAAAATCCGACTAGTTTTTAAAATGTCGCTTTTTCAGAATTTTCAAATTTTGTCCGATTCCGCCGTCATTGGCACTGTCAGCAACTGTGTCTTGTTCAAGAATTTATTTCATTTCACGTCCAAACTAATTGGCTTGATTACTTTGAATTAGTGATTGATTTGTTTATTCGATTGATTGGAACGTTTGAGTTTCCTGAAGAGAAAGAGTTTCGATAGATTTCTGAAATATTTACGTTTTGTGGCGCAGGTCCGGTATTTGGGAGAACTGCAGGGCGGCTTATGAGGACATCGTCAAGCACTTAGAAAGGTAAATGACAAAAATCGATTTTGACTTTTAACCCTTGGTAGGGCAAGAATCATTGTAGTCAATTGTGACATTTTTTTTAAAACCATATTTTAAAATTGTACCTCATACCGGGGCAGTTTTGATGATCCTCATCCTTAGCCTTTCAGTCGCTTAAACAATAACCTTGGCTTGGAAATACAGTACTAAGAGCTGTAAAAAAATTCTAAATCAACCTTTCAATATTTGTTTAATGAGCTTCTTACAAAGTAAAATTCTATTAAGAGACGATATTCAAGTAGTCACTTGCTTCTTGTTTGCACGAATTACAATCTATTCGTTCACGTATGTTATGCATGCAGCATGATTTGATAAGTCTTTAAGATAGAAATTGATCATTTAATCAACAGTCCTCGGGGTTGATGAAGCACGAAGTACGGTCTTAATATAATAATTTCTAATAACCTAGCGTTACCTGATTATAGGTATAAACCCCAGTGAAAGAATTTGCAGCGTTTTTAACTGGTATAGTGTCTAACGAAGCAACCAGAATCGGTTGTTGTAAGCCCAGAGAAAAATCAAGGCCATGGTTAAAGTAGAACCCGTAGAACGTTTTTTTACGGAACCAGAGATCTGAACGTTGGTTTAAAATAAACGGGTTCCTCCAGCGCAATCAATAGATTTAATCAGTGGTTACATTGTTAACCAATTGATTATAGTGTTTCCATTAAACGTCATTTAAAGTTAAAACGTCAATTTAAAGTTTAAACGTTAATTTATGCGATATAGAGGAGGCGTTAACCACAAAATGTGGGTGATTAAATGACATTGATAACGTAAACAACAACCGTTTCTATTTTCGCTTTCCCATTTTCGTTCGATTACTGCTTGCCTTACTTAACTACTTCTTTTGCCTTAAAGCTTGTTCTTTGTTTTCGTTAGTAGTGTCGTTTATGTTCTTAGTTTGTATTTTAACATTGTAGTTGTTATAGTCTCGGACGGGGAAGCGGGGACTTAGCATAAAGGAATCCGAAATTTGAGTTTTCCGAAAAAGAAATGCTAGTGCCTGTAGCGTAGTAAAAAATATTATGACTCTTGTACAACTTGTGGGATTACACTGTACAGAACCTCTTCACCTCTGTCACTTTATGCGCGATTTAAAAAAATAAAAACTTGAGAAATCCGAATAATAAAATCTGCATCATTCCCTTCAAACTCGTCCCCAAGTACCGCTGCCCTTATTAACCCTCTATGGCTAATTTTTTAGCACACATTAGCTGGAATAACTAATAACAATAACCAATTAGGTAGTAAAAAACTGATAAAATATATAACTAGCGGGGTTCTATAACACAAAATAGCAAAAATACCACAATGAACAGTAACGCAGTGAAACAGAATTTCGGAACGCAAAGATAGCGAAATGAACATTATTCGTGGTTTAGACGCTAACCACTGAAATCTAGTGGTTGGTTTTGATCTTCGATTTAGCTCGTTTGGCGGTTGGTTTACTTGAACCGGAGTTGATTGAAAACCTTGGTGAAATCGGATTTTATGCTTCATCTTCGATGTTGATAATTGTGAAACAGCTGTAGTTGCCGGTTGGCTAATTCGTCTTGATAGGGGATTTCTGCATGGAATTGTTATGTACCGAGAGGTTCATGAGTTGTTAATGAGCGTTTCAAAAGACTTGGCTCTGATCCCTAATCGGTTAATCGAACTGAACTCGACGTCTGAACCGCGTGGGTGAAAGAGAAAAGAACGGATTCGATTCTGTGTGCTCAGATGTTGAGATAAAGGCGCCGGCCTTCATCGCAATGTTTACTATCGATCCCAGATATCGATCTCGCCTACATACATACCGCTTGTTCTAGTTTTCGGTCACGCAAGCCAGCTGTCTCAAGTTTGGCCATCTTTCTTTGTCAGTATATCAACAGTATTGTTGGCTTTAGGCGGAAGATAAAGTATTCCCGAGGAGACAGTTATGGACGCTTTCAAAACCTTTTTTTTTCGAGGGCATTTCGACGAAAATCCGTAATCAATATCTTCATATGAATTATATGTACATACCTACGACGGTTGCCCAAGTTCATATAATAACAGCAGAAGCGCGTTATATTAGAATGACAATGACGTCAGCTATCACTGTTGAGAAAGGATGAAAATCTAACAACTCCAAAGAAGATTTTAAGAAGTACCGCGTCAACAACAAAACATAACAGCTTGAAACATGAAAGAAATTCTATTCTACTCATGATGAATAATATCAACTAGTCCCCCAATTTTCAGTTTTTAATTCTAAGAATTGTTCATTTGTGATCAGTTTACGCGATCTTTGTTTAGGACCCTTCATCAGGGTCCTTCATCTAGGATCATTTCATTAGCTTTCTTTATCCGCGGATTTATGAGTAGGGAATCCACCAATAAGCAGAAGATCAAACAATAACTGATATCAATCTGAAAAGAAAAACAAGGTTTCGCTCCAGTTCGATTGATTTGCGTTATAGCACCAAACTTTCCAGAAAACGTGAAATTAGAACCCTACTGCAAAAACAAGAATCATTATCCGTAACGTCCTCTCACCGCCTCGTCATGTACATTGATTGTGCTGATAAATTATCATTTCTGGAGCTTTACTATACAGATTGTGGAGGTATTTTATAATTCATGACTAGATTAATTTTCACAGATGATAAATTTAATTATCGATTGTAGGAAGTTTAATGATTATTATCCTTTAGTTGTTAAGGCAAGGATATGGTTCATTTGTCTTTCAATTCAATGTAATTATCTGAGTGCATCAAACTTTTGCTAACCTGTATTTTTATGAGTGAAATATGCTGAGAATGGTTTGAAAAATGACCAGAGAGCGCATGGATGAAGATAAGGGGCAGTCAAGGAATCTCTTTGAAACCGCAACTGCACTTTACGCAGTAACCATTTGATTTGAATTCTGGAAAAAAAATGCATGAAACGATGGTTATAATCTCAAATTCAGAAAACAATTTCAAAAATTGGACATTTTGAAAAATAATTTGGAAATTTCAATTTGTAAGTCAAGATGGGCGATTAATTAATTTTCTTTTACCGAGATATACATGGAGCAGAGTGAATCTGTTCTCGACCAAAATACCTATTTGGATTGATCAGTTGATCATATTTGTGTGCCTCCTGAAATTCAATACGCCCTATCCTGTGAAACACGCAGACTCCAAAGCTTAGTAGAAATTCAAATCATGGACCCCGAAGCCGATTGAATAATAAACCCCAGTGAAAGTTTTTTTATTGAACCTCAATATCCCCCCCCCCCTACAATACAAACATCTATAATTTATCAAGTCCTTTGGCACTCGTATTGCGTTAAAACTTCCCCAAATCCAAATTTAAACGATGTAGCCAAAGGTAGACAGATGTAGAGGGGGCACACAAATATCATCAACTGATCAATCCAAATAGGTGTTTTGGATGAGAACCGATTTACGTGGTCTCTGTATATCTCCAGAAATTCAATAATCGCTCTATCACCTGTAAAACACGCACACTCCGAAGCTTAGTAAGATTCAAATCATGAACGCAAGCCAATTGAATAATAAACCCCAGTGAAAGAATACTTATTTACCCCAGTAATAATATTGAATAATAAACCCCAGTAATAATATTTAATAATATTTACCTATATATTATCAGAATGCTTCAACCCGTGTATCGGCTTCTAACTACACTACAAGTATTCACATCGGCTATCACTCCAGTATCCACATTCACTACAACTCGACGCTATCGGCCGGACATCACTATGTTACAAACAAACAATAATAAACGAAAAAACGCAAATGTTGGCACCATAAATCGGGCCATACATCGGGAATGGTTTGACCTACGGACGTGGGGAAGGGCTCATTCGATTCCTCATGGTATGTTCTTCAAATAGGAAAATATTTAGGCCGATTCGACTTGTTTTGAGGTTTTTAGGGATTTTTTTTGACAGCCCTTAAAGGGCACTTTAAATTGAGTTCCAGAGAGCTGGCTCAAGAATTGGGGCGTCGTCGGACCAAGATGGATTTTTCTGAAAATTTCAGATCTTTTGCTCCAGCCGTTTGGGAGATATCGTGCGTACGGCGTACGGCGGACGGACGGAAAATTTTTCGGTGCAGATTCGGATTCTACACCCTTTGAAACGTAAACCAAACATTTTCAGGTTAAGAATTGAGAATTTTTTTCCAAGAGGATTAATTCAATGGTTTTTTTTTGGATTATTGAATAATAAACCAATACGTTTGAGTTCATTTTTAGCATATCGTGGTGGCTGTGATAGTGATAGTAGGATGATTGACCTGGGATAGTTAAAAATGAGTTGCCGTCCAGAAATAAGACTATCTTCCCCTACCCCAAAGCTTACCAGTGCCTTCTAACATCCATTAAGCCTCTGGATTTCAAAAATTAGGTGACTCGGCGATAAGGGAAAAAACCCGTATTGAACTGACTCAAGGGAGAGTTTTCACCAAAGGCCCTCCAAGAGTCATCAAATCTCAAGGTTGAAACGGCAGGAGTCATAAAGGGGGGAAAACGGAAAAGAAATAACGGCGAGGGAGACGAGATGGAATAATGAGAAGATAACCTTCTTACTCGAAAACGTCTCGTTTTAATGCGACTTTTTCAAAGGTCGGGAAAAACGGATTCGGTGGATCGTGTCGCAGCAGCTGCGTTTTCCCTTACGAGTGTCTCCAAACATGATTGCCGTAGTATTATGGGGCGAGGGGGTTTCGGTGACAAATGACAATTCGCCTTTTGATACACCCCCGCTACTTGTGGATGAAAAAAAAACTACGCGAAGGGGGTGGAAAAAACGTCGTTTCTCAAAAACGCAATTCGCTTTTAGCGGCGCCTTTTTTTTCACGTCACTTTTTTTTCTTGCTCCCCTTGTTTTAAAGGACTTCCATTTCAATATTATACGCATCCATCAGGTGTTTCTAAGGGGCGGGCTTGTTTTTCTTTTGAGTGGACATAAAATTTGAAATTCTTCACCATCTACTCCGTATTTCGGTATCACTTAGTTCTGGGAAGCTGGTGAAGCATAATTTCCCAATAACTCAGGTCCGTGGTTTTGCATTTACTGGTTAAGAATTGAGATGGGTATTGTTTGTTGAAGATGGGCTAACCGGAATTCAAGAAAGAGTGAACATTTTTTTTAAACTTCTCATTAGTAGATCAGAAATTCACCACTCCACTGCCCTACTGAAAAATTCTCCGTAAACCCTTATTTCACTGTCACATTCGAAGTTTGGATCATTTATCTAATTTCATCCGAATCGAATGTTGCTGTTTTCTGATGAGTATCGTCTCACTGAGAGAGATAATTTACGAAATATCTAATCGTGAAAAGCAACGAATTAACTAAATTTTGAATGTTTTTGAAGCGGACTGGAGTCTAATGTTACGGAGAAAGCAACAAACGAGTTTTGTCACGGAGAACTTGATAGGGTAATGGAGTTGTGCATTTTTGATAAACATTTCAGCACTAGTTAATTTGATAAAAATCCAAAGAATTATGTTAAATTTCATTTAAATCTTGTCATGATACAAATATTTGTGATTTACGGTACAATTCCTCGGTTCTTAGGAACACTGAAATAAGAGGGGCATGAAAATGGTAAATTTCCAAATAACTACAGATTTTATAAACACGAATTTTCTTCTAAAATTTCGTTGGTGAAAACCAAAATTGAAACACATGGCTACCTAGAACTTTAAAAATGATTAACTGTTGGATTTCGCCAATAAAACATGATTCCCCACACCTGAAGTGGTCTTACATCGGATCTCACACACCGTTTTTCACTTTAATGATCAATAATCGAAAACTTAGTGAAATTTTGCAGACTTGTTTTGGAACGCCCATTAAAGTTTCACATCAGCCTGCTTTCCATGGATAGGCTGACCTCGGCCAGTTGCGGCAATTTGCCTGGAACGGAGTTTCGTCGAATGAAATGGCACATTATTTCCTTCGTGAGCTCAACCGTTTACAAGTAATAACTACGGCGATGACTGACCAAATAAATTGGCATGTGATTCCGTACGGGTTGAGAAAATGAATGCAAAGAAACAATACCTATCTCTAGATCTCGTGTTTCGTGATATTCGTAGTCCCCACAAAATTACGATTCGCACTAAATAATTAGGTATTTCTGCCGTCGGAATAAATCACTACTGTCGAAAAGAACGGATAAAACCGAATGGCGTGCGGACGAGTGATTGTCTATAATGGGGGACGGAGGGTTTTAATTTTTGCTTAACGTAAAAATGTTTTCCACTGCCTGCGTTCGGGGAGGGTGATTTCTCGGAGGAGCTTGAGACCGAAACGCCCCATATCCGATTTGACGAATTGAATTGCCCCTATCTATTCCGAAGGCCTGTAAAGAATGATTTAACTCGGTCGGAATCTTTCGAGCCATTATTCCTTCTGCTTTAATGGATTGGGTTTTCCGAAGCTGAGGTTATAACGTGCGTGATGACTCGGTATGACCTTGTTCAGTTCGATCGGGGAACGAATGTTTCTGGTGGGATTGGACGATGTCTTTAGAGAGCGGCCAACGCACGAGGAAGGCAGAAATAAAGTAATTATAAATCTTCACCTCAAAAGGGAGCACCAACACAACCTTTTACTTAAATATCTCTTTAAAGGCATAAACAGATACTGGTTACTATATAATTTATTCGTTAACTACTAAATAGATTTAGGTGAGGAATAAGTTAACGATTTCGCACTATTGCAATGCCCTTAGAAGTTGTTGACAATGCTATCCTGCAATGCCGTGATTAATTCCACCTTTTGTGATTAATTTTGGAACTGTTGGAATCGTGACCGAACAGTTTTGCGAATTGGGACCTTAATCTTTTCTATGGTAGAAAAGGACATTGTGACAGTTTCTGAAGGCAAGGGGACATAGCGGTTCTCAAAGAGGGCTGTTCCCTTCAAAATGGAATCATCTGATCGATGCTAGATCGATAGATCTCCTTGCTGACCGGACCCTGAGAGGAAGACATCCTCAGGGATGTTATGCTGATGGAGTATAGAAGCTCGTTCCTAGATTTTGAAATGGTGCTGATTTGATATGAGGCTGCAACAAACGATCCAAAAGTGTAAGAACGAACGTACAGCAGTCAAGTCAGTATATCATTCCTAGCAGACTTCACATTCCTAGTGATGGTGATTCGAATTCTCCTTCTTTACCATAGGACTTGTAAGCCTTGGGTGTGGGGTAAAAATTCTCCGATATGGGAGAATCACCTGGAGAATATGAGATTTTGCCTGTAGAGATGATCTGGTTAGTGGTTTAGCTAGTGAATCTGGAGATCGGCCCTTAAACAAACCAAAGGTGACGGTCGAACATGAAAATGCAATCCCATATCCCCATATCATCCAAAAATAATCCCCCCCCCCCCTTAGTCAAAATTAAATACCGATGAGATTTTGGTAGAAAAATGAGCTGAATGGGCAGGATTTCTTCATCCAGGAAAGGCATTAGGGCTCTTCATAAGGGAATATGGGAATAGGTAGGGTTCATCTTACCTTTAAACTCGAGAAAATACGAATAATAATTGCGAATGAAATATGACGCGTCGAACAGAAGAATACCCGAGCTGATTAAGGAGGGCAAATTGGAGAAGGGAAGGAAATGACGAGTAGGTATTTTCAAATACAAAGATGGGTTTGGATAACCCTTCTGTTGGCGAGGAGAGTTCAGGGGCCCGGGCCAAGGAGCAATTAAGAGGGTCGGAGTCAGACAGGCAAAAGATGATTCCATGAAAAGCAAAATTACTCATCAAGGCAACAAGAGAGCCGAATTAGGATGAGTTCTCAATGAGCTGAACAGCACTCGGTCTCGTGGGGCATTAGCGCGTCACAAACACTTGTCGCCCCCGAAATTGTAAGGATAATGGCTCTCCCCTCCCCTCCGAAATCCCCCTTTTTCGGAGCAATTACCTCTTCATTAAATGCCATGTATCCGTTGGCCTTTGATCTACCGGTGATCACGGCTTCATTTCGAAAGGGGTTTCTGACGTGTTTCCCTGCCACTGTCTTTCTTTCACTTCCCGTTTTCATACCTTCGTAATAAATGATTCCGCCCGACACAAAAAGAAGTAACTGCTTTTAATGAATGAAATCAGTGACGAGTCCGAGGTAATTACAGCTCAGGAGCATTGAATCTGGAAACGCCATTGTTTTAGCAGACAGTGTGTTGAAAATTGTACATTCTACGTCTAATTATTGTCAAGAAAACATTTCGAATAAGCAGCTTCATCTGAGAAATGTCTCATTTTGGATTTGACCCACTAGTTTTTGTGTTTTTCAAATAATTGATGATCTAGAAAAGTAACATGGTCATTTTTTACCTCAACTAAGCAAATCCAGGTGGAAAGTTCAAGATTTGTCAATCGCTACTCAACAGATTCAACCAACCTCCTAATTTCTGCTTCTGATGGTGTATAAACATGAGGTTTGCTAAGTAACGCAGCCTGAATGAAGAGTCAAATGAGCTAGCTCTAGCAGATGAAAATGGGTCAAGTTTTCTTTAATTATTTAAAAAGGAGGACAAACATTGCAGTTACAGTAGATAAAAGTAATTAGTATTGTGCACTTACGATGATTTTACTCTTTTTCGTTGCTGTGAATACGAGGGATTGGGAAAAGTTCTATAGTTAATCTTTAGCTGTACTTGGGGCTCTACTGTCTATTCTGGTAGTCGTGGACTTTCACGCTCTGCTTAGCTGGGCGAGAACTATTTTGCAGTAAGACACCAGTCAACGTATAATGTTAGCTTCATGTTGGAAACAGCAGGGAATTATAGGAAACCTGAAGTGCTACCTAGAGAAGTTGATGGACGGCCAAATAGCAGAAATCCATTCTAATGAAGACTCGTCGGAAATAAAGGGTCAAGAAACGAACGAAGAAGAAGTTTCTTTCGTTTTAAGTTTTCATTTATTTATCATTTTCGTTTAGTAGATGCACTATTGAATATCCTAGAAAAACAATAAATTAAACACCCTAAACCAACCACCATATAGATTTAACTCCAACTAGGTGGATACTTGAATGAGCTAACCAGTTCCTGTAAAGTAACTCGTCAATGTGATTCCGCATTGTGACTTGTTTCAAGAAAACTTGGTAAAGCGCATTTAGTGCTCATCTATCCAACCATTTCTCAGGCCTCGTTTTTTTCCTCTGCCCGACTCCTCTTTCCGAGTTCCTTCTGAATTCCTGAGCGTTCCGCTTTCCTCTTCACTTTTATGCTTCCGCGGGAAAAACCTCCCTGAATTTTTAATATGGTCGGAAAAGAAACGGGAGAAGAAGGGCGGAAAAGAACCCACCTAGACAAAAGACGAGAGCCTTTTTTTCCAATGGTATTTTTTAAGTTTTTCTTTTTCCGCGAGCACAATAAAGGTGGATTTAATATCACTGGTGGACTTGAAAAAAGGAAGCTACGATATGGAGAAAAGGTCTCGGAACCAACTTTGCATATTGCAGAGCCCCGCTAGATTGCTATTGACACAAGGTATAAAGAGACCGTGTTTAAAATGCATAGAGTTTCCGGGAGGGCTTGTAGCTACAACGCGAAAAAAAGGAATTTCCTCAGAGACCTTCTGCTTTTCATCGTGATGTCTTCAGATGCCCTTTTCAAGACTGCTTTCATCAGCAGCATTGCTGTTCCCAGGCCATCAACACTGTTACAAGACAAGGAATAGGAAAATCGTTTTGCATCGCATCAAAACAGTGTTTTCCCCGGAAACGATTAGAGGATGTTCTGTCCGTACTTTTCTATCCAGCGCTTGCCTCGAAGCTGGTCAACTAAATTACATGCAAATTTGGAGGGTGAATAGGAAAAAGTTAGTCCAACTTTCAATTTACATTGTGTGGACTATACATACTTGTAAATAGAAGACCGAATGTTGACACTGTTCTACCACTTCTTATCGTAAAAGTGAAAATGATTGTTCTCAACAAATTCGCTTTCTTTAACCAGGAAAACTAAGATTTGTACCGCCATTATTAATTAAACTGATTTATTAAATGACGTAAGCTATAACTCACTATTCAAATTGAATGTTATACATAGGCATACGCAGGCAATCGATAAATGGAATGACAGAATTATTTAAGAAATTCTTTGTTTTTAAGTGTAAATAAAGTGATCTTTTTTAATAACTATTTCCCACCGTTCGTGAATGTCAGCAGAAAGAACGGGAATCAACACAACGAATGACAATGGTGTATTTTAAAAATCCCTGCAGGTGTCAATATTAGCAGGATTTGGGTAAAATTTGAATAATGTTTTTCCGTTTATTGAAAGCAATCCGCTGGACTCAAGATGTTCTACGTCTTCGACGGTCGTTAAAATTGAAACAAATGTCAGATCAGGGTGATAGCAGTTGAAAATAGTTGATGCAAGAGAAGAGCCTCAAAGAAGTAGCTAGCTAAACACTGTTCAGTAGGACCAAGTTGAAATGAGTACTTATGGAGAGGTTTAAATATTTGTGGGTCGATCATCACTTGGAGGGTTTGTTTGCGCAACCAGTTTCTGGCAACTCACATCCTCAAAAACCACTTTTATTTTGGTTCACTCTAAATGCGTTTTGAAGGTCATGTTGAATTTAAATGGATTCAAAAGTGTGTCGGAGGTAGTTCCTCTTGCTTTTCTGTTGAAACTGAGCATAAGTTTAAAGCTTATTAGGGTGATGCAGGCTACTCGCCTCAAGGTGATACCATTTCAGTGCCTATTGGTCATGCTTGTTAATGTCAGCAGAAGGGGGAGGGGTGGCTTTTGCACACAACTGTCAGGTGGTTTCTGGCGATTCTCAAATGACTTGATAATTTGTGAAATTATACTTGGAATACTATGCATGGTACGTCGTTTGCGACCATAGCAAATGTGATTTCCAAGTCACGGTCATTGATTGCAAGTGCACTTATTGGGTAGCGCTACTGGTCTCTCAGTGGGTTTTACCATTCATGGCTGTCTTCTTTGTGATGCAGGAATATTCTCAAGGAGTATTTAGGTTCGTTTGTACAGTGAGTCCTGAACCGGTTCAGAATAGAATGGTTAATTCTAAAACCAATAGGGATGGAATGAGAACTGTTCATGGGCTCCGCCCAGTCCAGTAGCGCTTTGAACCAATTCAAAACTGATAACCTCAACACTGTCACCCGAATCCCCCAAGTCGCTCAAACATCCTTCCCATTCCATTCCTGGGGATTGAGAATTCAGAATACTTGCATCAGGAAAAGCAATAACGGAAACAGATTGATAAATGGTTGATTGATTTGATGCTGAAACTAGGATAAAAGTTTCACTTACCGCTACTGCGGAAAAAGCATGGGTGAGCAAAAAGATTTTACAGAGAGTGGGGGGGACCAGAAGTTCCTTAAAAAATTCTTCACTGTCGGGACTAGTTCTGATTTGTGAAATTAAAATCCAAAACTCGTGGTCGGCTGCCCATAGGGCCAAAAATGGGTCAGAAATGCTCTGGATTAACAGTAGGAATCAACCTATTATACAACTCATATGACTCCTAGAAATACATGTTCGTGTTGAGTGGGAAAATCACAGAATGTGTGGAAGAAGAGGCGTCAGAAAATCTGATCCACAACTCATCAGTCCAAAACTCTCTGGTGATTTCTGACTGGTAGCTAGTGACTTGACAATCTGTAGAACTATACTATGAACGTAACAGCATAACTCTGTGGCCAGTACGAATGCTCATTCGATTTCCAAGACACAATCTATTGATTGCATTGTCTGTATTTGGCAACGCTACTGGTCTGTCAATAAATTCATTCATTCAGCATCGTTTCAGGGTCATTCCAGCTCTCGAAACTCAAAATACCTCCAAGAGTCGATATCGATCCCAAACCTGTTTGATAGTCCGAAAGGAACAAATTCTTCGGTAGATCGAAAAACAACTATCCAAAAAGTAAAAGTGATATCGTGCGATCCACCCCCCCCCCCCCATCCAACTCACTACACATCCCCATCCCATCACTTCCCCTCCCCTGCCTCCCCTATCCGCCCAACCTGTCTACACGAGCGATGGGGGTTCTTCAATAACTTGTGACGAGCGTTTGATTCTGGAGGTTATCCCGCAAAAGACATTTGTCAAGGACACCCGGCGCGGAGTTCGTCCACGTCCCTTCCCGATTTAATAAAGCGAAATATCGAGGAAAACAATAAAAAGAATATAAACGAGCTACTTTTTTTTTCTTTCTTTTTTCGAGGCGAAAAGCTTTTCGAAACGTTAATTTATCATTTCCTCTCACATTCGATCAGGTCCGAATCCCATCGTTTTTCCTCACCCGAGAGCTTGGGAATTGGAGCTGATTCATTTCGAAGAGTCAATTTTTTAATTTGTTTTCTT
This sequence comes from Creontiades dilutus, assembly GCA_031894815.1. NCBI lineage: Eukaryota > Metazoa > Arthropoda > Insecta > Hemiptera > Miridae > Creontiades > Creontiades dilutus. Next base: position 248,505 of record JAVIWC010008758.1, on the reverse strand, counting down.
TCTTTCTGAGTAAGAACGTTTTGTTGATTGATAATACCGAAGACGTGGGAGGTTTTCCCGACACCACGTGGGAGCTCCTGCACCTGCCGGTAGCCAGAATGACAAATACTAAACTGTCACAGAAAAAAATTGTAGCTTTGACTAAGCATGAAATATTTCCCTTCAATTAATTATCATAATCCTTTTCCTTTATCAAATAGTGACTTGACGAAGAACTGTCATCTCAAACATTTTAATTCTATTTTCGATAATGATCAGTAGAAAGTTGAATGAGTTTCGAGGAAAGATCGTAGCTAGTTTCAAGAATTTTGCGGAATGGCATGTCGCTTCTCAACACACCATCAACACAAATACGTATCAAGACGGAAAGTAAATAGTTTAATTGGATAAGTTATAATATTTATACGTGAACGTACCTATCTGTAAACAAATTATTTCCACCAAACTTATGTTTTCCTCAACTATTGTTGTTCGTAAGACTTACTTCAAGAATGCCATACAACAAAACATAACAAATGTCTGTTTCTTTTTTGGGTTTCTACATCAGAAAGCAATGAATTGCCGTAAAATCAGACATAAAATTGTAACGATAAATATGATATTTTTACGCAATTCAAAAGCTCAAATAATTTTGGTCGATCATGCGCTACTAAGGTATTGTTGCGTTACGACGCTCTGCAAACGTATCACAAGGAGTTGATGGAATGGACTAGATAGTCCTTCCAAGGGTTGAGGCGATATGCCTGCAATACTCGGCAGTTTCAAAAACAGGGAAAGGGGCTACTATATCGTTCATAGAAATTAGCATGAATAACAATACCAGCTTTTCTAATTTGTCCATTTTCTTCGCTGAATAACACGCCTTTGCCCTAACAACCATTACCGTACATGTAACATGATCATCGATCGCTACGGGATTTTTCTGTTTTGTACCTGATTAATCATCAATCACGGTTTATAACGGATGCTTAGTAAGAACAAACAATATATTGGATTCCTACCTTCCCGTAAAATAACAAAATTCTCGGCCGATCTTGGATTCTTCAATAACGAAAGTACTCACTTCCTTACCTATAATTTCTGAAAACTCCACTCAATTTCAACCCTTCTTAATACAATATTCACCACCCTAAAAACAGCCCCTGCCAATATCCACGCCCCCCCCCCCTCCCCCCTCACTTCGCGGCGCCCTTCACAAGATGCACTTGTCAGTTACAGAGAGATTTTTTTTTTCACCCCGCCTCCATCCCTCTTTCCCGAATTCTGTTCTCTTCATTACAAAGTAATTAGAGAATAATTAGTACAAGTCTGAGCCCTTATTAAATAACTTCCTCCAGAAATCTTTTACCCCTCTTCGCACGCCTTCTGCGGCAGCTGCCTTTGTGTTTCGATCAGAAACAACTCGGAGCGTTTCGATTACAACCCTTTTTCCACGAAAAGGGTCTTTGCTCTTCAAGTGTCGGATTACTCGTAATTATTCCTTTTCTACTTCGGATTTGTAAGGATTATTTTTGTACTTTTTCCTAAGGGCGATTTCTCGGGTTATGGATATTCTCATTGGGGGTTAACCCTAGGGACGTATGACCCTCTTTTTATAGTATCGAAGCCACCGCTTTCCGCGCCCTGATGGGGAAGAGGCGTTCTTACAAGGGAAACCAATATCCATATTTTTCCTGATCCTTTCGGAATGACCTCTAAAACTCCTATTATGCAAGGGAAAGAAAAGAGAAGATCACAAAGGCAAACCCCTAATCCTCCCATCCCTTTTTTCCCTGAGCATAATAAAACGTACAAATTACGGGCAGGAACCCTGAAAGGAGTTGTAGGGAGAAAACGTATAAATTTCAATGAGTTTGAGGGATTTTCAGAGAACAGGAATATAAAGGGAGGGAAGACGAGAAGAAAAAAATGCTTCCGTATTGTTCTGTTTTCCCTCCCCTTATCCCGCGATATCTTTTGTGCCGGAGCAATGATTTAATTTGGGAGAAATAATTCCTTCGGAGATCAAAGCCCCGAGATCGACCTTAGCCTTGAGGAAAACGCACCCTCCCGAGCAACGGCGGGACGAAGACGGTGCGAAGGGGGAGGGCGATGAAGGGGTGGGGGTAAACAATAACTGTAGCTTCCTAAAACAAGAAAGGGAGGGAATGGGATTTAATTGAACGGAATACGAAGAAAGAGGGTTGGCAGGCTCTCTGGGAGCATAAGATGCGTTTACTACACGTATCGCTTGCCTTTTGTGCACGCTTTGAAACTCTCGCCTCTTTGTGGCCGTGTGATCTTGAGAACGACGCTGGATCATCTCACAAAGTCGAAACCAACGCCGAATATCCCGGTGAGCGGTATTTTATCCAATTAACGGAGGGGAATAAAAATGGAAATGATGAAACCGTACGCCCAGTTGTGAATGGTACAAAACTTTCCTGTCCATAACGTGACTATATTGATACTGTAAACTTGCTACGGGAAAGGATTTAAGGAATAATGTTGTTATCCCGAAATTTATATTGATCAAACTGTGATACAGGAATTATCTAAAACATAGAAGTAGTTTTCGAGGATAGAATATTTGGGCTTGCATAGAGACAGGGATAAGATCTAGTAACAAGGAGATTCTAAGAGGACTTGGTAAATTCAAGCCTGCTCATTCCTACGGGCCCAAAGCCAACTGTGCAACACTACAACTTTACATGTATGAGTGCGCATATGGTTCTTTGAATCTATTATCACTGTATTTCATAACCCGCACAATACCTTGAGCGTCATTGAAATAAACGAAAAAATGAGAATTTATGGTTGTGATGAGAGATCTACGTGTAAGTTTAACCTACTGGTGCGCTGTCGGAGAACTTTACAGGAAAGCTATTTTGTTACCAAGGGCATCATCTTGGGAAATCTCGAAAACATCGGGCAGTACGTTCAATTTAATTGTACCTTTAAGATAATTCAATTGTTATTGCAAAGAATAGTCAATGAATTAACAGCGAAAGGTAACAGACTAAAGTAAAAGTAAGTAAAGCAAAAGTAAACAAGGAGGTGTCGCGGACGTCGCCAGCCGTCCTCTAGAGAGGATTGGAACTAGGTCTGACGATTTCGCTCGTGGCTTCCCATTGCCTCACGCCCCTGGGTTGGGAGCGATTTGGATTCATGTGATATAGAGATCACAGGACAGGTATACAACCCTTGATAGAATTTTTGCCCTAATCATTAGTGCCTGCCGGATTCGAACCGGGCAAATCAGTACTCCCACTGAAAGTAAACAGCCAAAGTACTGATGCCTTACCTCGCTCGGACAACCAGGTAACAGACTAAGAAACTCAACTTGAAATTATCTTGACAACATTTGATGAGTGTCGAGTATTGACGCGCATAACAGGTGCCGAAGACAAAGACCATTTTTGCCATAAATGTAAACATACATGGTGGGAGGATTGTGGATTAAGGACATTGGCTGCATTCAACATTGGAACGCTATACTGACTAAGTCATTCGCGATGAAATTGTGGAAAAGTGGATTAGTATACTTATCATGGAAACATTTCGGATAAACTCGGTAAAATTCTATCGTCCAGAGGTTTCAACGTTGGGTTCAAGAATAAATATAAGCTTCATAAAATAATAAAATAAAATAAAATGATAAAATTGACGTTCAGGATAAAAGTGGGGTTTATAAACTAAAATGTTCATGAGGGCTTGAGTACTGTGGTCAAACTGGTAGGAAATTTAGGGAACGAATAAAAGAGCATGAAAAGGATTTCAGGCACAACAAAGGTGATTCTGCCTTTGCAAGTCATCTGAATGAGTCCAATCATAGCTTTAGTTTTGATCTGACAAACAGGCAATATGTAGAATTTCCTCACTTTTGCCCAAAGGGAGGTATGTTGGATGTGCTAGAAAAATTAGAAGTTGTTAGGAGTGATGGGTCATGAAAATGTTTGAATGATGTCATTCCTCAAAATATTTCACCATTATTGGGTTCATTCTTGCAATAAGTTTGGCTCCTCCACTCCTTAATGTTACTGTTTGTGTCCCTTTCAGTTTGTATGCCTTGAGGGGCATTGGTTGGTCCTCCCCGCCCCTTTCACTTCCCTGAGCCAATAGGATTCAATTTCCTCTCACTTGATCCTATATAAGATATGCTTTCTGTGATGTACCTTCAGTTCATGTTTGTTACTAATGATGACCAAACCGTCGAAATCGATTGACTGTGTAACTCTTTACTTTCGTGGAAATATAGACAACTTCTATCTTATTCCGTTTGCAGTGGAACGCTATTGTAACACCAAAGGTTTTTTGTTCAACTTTGAAAACATCACGATTCTGCAAAGTCAAAGCTGAATAACCTCTGTTATTCCCAACAGGTAGATCGTCTCATTATTGCACCTACATCTACAAAACGCATTTGCACGGTATAAGGGCGTGAGATGTTAGCTGGTATCCTACTGTTTACATAAATCTGTGGGAAATTTAGTCAGCTCGTTTATATGTGTCACCTCCGCAAGTGATCCGAGAAGATAAGTCTCAGGAATCTGAGCGAAAACAATCAAATTTGATTCATATTACCGCGGAATAAGCACGAACTGGGAAGGAAGGGAGAGTAAACTGTCGCAAACGATTACGCCGTTCTCCATTAGCAAGAGGGATATACTCGTAATGGCGTAAATCTCCCATCCGAAAGCTCCCAAGGAGATTCCCCGATTCAATTTGCATCAAGGGAGCGAAGGCGGAGCGGGCATGTCAAACTTTCTTACCGGCAAGTCAATGTAAACTTTGTTAATTCCCCCGCTCGTTAATTCCTTTCCATCTTATACACTCCCTGCCTTTCGTACTTATGAGTTTTCGAATCTCTTCGCTACGAGTCTCTTCTCTGTGAAGGGTGGATATGAAGCGACCGACGCGAGCTCTGCGTACTTGCGACGATCCTAAGAACCATCTTCCTACTTGAGTGTTGAGTCTGTATGATTATTAATACTCACGTACCACTCCGCCAATTATCCAGAGCTCCCCTCATCTCCCACTCGTTTCTCGCGCGGTGATTAAATGCGACTAATTGAGTCTTGAGTTTCCTTCTCCTCATCTACCACTTTCATTAAGACCATCATATTGAATCGCAAATATCATATCAGGGAAACAAAGTAGCTGCCAGGAATGTTTTGAACCCCACGGGAATAATCAAGGCATAACGAAACCTAAAAGTTACTCGCCTATTTCAAGTAACCAACTAACCGCGTGTATTGAATATACGTGGTAAACAGTACCTTCCTATGTTTCCCAATTAGGACGTCCTGGGTGTTTTCCACAAGACGACTTTATTTGACATCCCTGACATCGAACTGTCTCGTTCTTCTTGCTTGCCGATGTCAGCGATGTTACTCAATTGTATTCATCTTGTCCATAATATCCAGCACGACCTAAGTAGAAACCATGGGTGCGTAAATATTTCGACATTTGAAGGGGTGGCGGTCAAAACGTTGTATGTCAATGTTCGCAACTTCACAGGAAAACAAAAAACCAAAGTTGATCATCACAGCTCAACAATTCACCTCTGGGAACAACAAAGCAACATAGAACGTTTTTCCACGTCATGTAAAATTATAACAATGATTTCTATTTTAAACAGAACATAGATTCTTGCACAATTCCTGGTGTTCTGTGTCCACAAGGTACTCGGAAATTGGAGAGAGCTGGCTCAAGAATTGGGGCGTCGAAGAATTAATAAACCGATTCCTCGTGGAGAAATGTAAAAAGTAGGCAAATCACAGAATCTGACTGTTGGTTTACAAAAACCCCTTAGGGAGCCCAAGGCTGTAAGACGTTGTGAGTTTTTCGAGCATTGAGAGTTGTTGGATCAATGGCCGATAATTTAAACCACGTAGATCTTGTGATCTGGCTTTATTTTTGAACCCTCTCGAGAAAGCTTCATAATCTTTGAAATTCTCGTGCTGCATTTCACAAAAGATAAATGGATCATTTACTTAGGCTGCACAAATCACATATTTCCAGTCGCTAGGAAAGAGCGCTTTAATTTTTTCCCGTACTCGCTCGATTACAGACAGACATGCGGACCAAACACTTTGTTCAGAATTTTCTAAAACGCAAAATGCGATGTGGAATTTTGATTTTGGAGACAAAAAATTTATCACATTCAAAGTTCCAAAAATGCTTCAGAACCAAAACAAACATTAAAAACAGTAAAAAACAAGCGATATTCAAAATGGTAGAGGGGACACAGCTGAATGGAGTGAACAAAACAATAACCTTCATTTTGTTTGCTTGTTTGATAGTGCAAAAAATAACATTCCAATATGCAGCTGTTGCATTCTCCCGGCAAAAGAACGAACAAATAAGAGTAGACATCACTTCCAGAAGTTACATTCAACGTTATTCTATCGGGAACATACGTCATTCCTGCTACCCCTTCATTTGATTTTGTTAAATGGTCTTTTAGTTATATCGAACCTTAAAATCCAACTTGATGACCTTTTTGACTACCTTCTAGTAACTCCGTCACTACCTAACGTTGGAAAGTTTTGCTAGACGTTGAAATCTTGTCTTCCAAAATATCCCCTTGCTTTATCAATTTTACTTACACTTCTGTGAGCCTCTTAGTTTAAGGAGAATGAACAAAAATCAAAATCAACAGTACTATAAATCAGAAATTGGCAAAAAAAAAAGTGTCGGGCTTTGTTGGTTCTATTAAGGGGGAGTTTGAATTCCCCTGCTCGGACTCCAAACTTCTTAGTGTTCGCCGCAGCGAGATCTTGCAATTTTCCCCTTCTAAAATTGTATCCCAAAATCTCTTTCCTTTAACTCAACACCCCGTGGAAAGGACAAGTTCAGTAAATAATAGAATTTCGGTTGAATTATATCCTACTATTCTTCATTTACACATTCTTTAGACTGAATACTTTTGTGCCACAATGCCACGTATCGAATGTTCTCTACCTTGTGATGGTCAGAAGATCGTGTACAGGAAAGCCGCTTGTGGGTTGGCTAAGTCTGGTGCAGCTTGGGCTGAGGTCCGTCCAAGTCCGGAGAGTCTTCAACAGGGGGGAAGGGATTCGCTCACTGCCTGATACAACTGATTCGTAAAACAGACGAGGAATGGCTTAATTTTTCCAAATCGTGCTTGAGGACCCATTTCCGAATTCTGCGGGGAGGTATTTTTTGCCGCTGCTGTGAGTAGTGGGGCATCGACGGCTGAGAGGGTAGACAAGCTCAGCAGTTCTGCCCTTAAGCTAGGCGGGAGCGCACAAGTGGGTTTCCCTGGCTTTTCGTTAAATTCCTTCCTCACAAAAAGTTGAGGTGAAAATCATAAATTGGAAACAGTTAAGAAAATTTTGCAAAATCAACGTTGATACGTTCTTAACAACAGTGTAGAACTTTATAGGTTGGCACTTGACTGAATCATTACGTTGATAATAAAGTTAATTCGTGTTTTTGATTTAAGATTTTGGATTGAAACTCATGGCATTTAGTAACCCTAATGAGTTGGGGAGGTTGACCATTCGAATAAACGGAAGGCTCAACAAAACCATGGAGAACTTTTTTGAGAATCATAAAAAAATGCGGTCTCCGAAAAAGAAAAAGGAGAAAAAAACGGAAGTAGCTTCAACTCTGAAAGTTTTGTCTCGGATATAATAATTACATTATTACCCCCTCACTTCGTCGTCACCACTTTGGGTTTACCAATAAAGAAACGCATTAGTGGCGCGAAAAAACGGGGCTCCGAAGGGAACCGTAGCTGGGGAAAGCTGGGAAAAACGGCGTTAAAAGCATTTTCTCATTACTGAAGCGAATGTCTTTATTTCCAGGGGTATAATAGTAATAGCCTCCATAAGGCGGGGGGCATTGACGTGTGCTGGCTCCCCCCTTGGCGGTCGGAGCGCCCTGGGTGGCAAACACGAAAAATGAGACAGTAAAAATCGGGCATTAAGGCGGTGGTGAAGGGGGGCGTAGAAGGGTATTTTTTTACCCTCTAAGATAGCAATCTTCCTTCTAATACCGTCTGTTTTCCATAATCTTTCAAGTCAACCCCCCTGACATTAATGTAACCGACTGCAATAAAAAAAAGCTAGATTTCCTCGAACCATTTCGAGATTAGGCAACGCGAAATAAACGTCCCATTCCAACTAATAGTTTCTTTTTCGACGACAATGATGTTACCACGCTTACAACGCTTACTTATTAATGCATGATAATCAAAACATGGAACTATGTTTCATGTATAGATTTACTGTGGTAGTAATACTAAAAACAAAAAAAAAGTTGAGTGTGGTACAAAGCTCCCTTGTATCCATTACACGATTCTTTTCTTCTCTTTCTTTAAGATCCTGAGGTTGAACTCGGGTCTCGTAAGATACCCAGAAGGGACTGAATAGAAATCACGAGGAGTTCAAATGCGAAAGAACGGATTTTAGATATCAGGAGGTCTGATCTAGACCGCGTGGCTGGCGATAGCCCAAATAGCGTAGACTGTACAATTGTGCTACCTACCAAGCCATCTCAGAAACTTCAATTGAATTGAGGAGAGTAGACGGCAGCATATTTCTTGCTGTATTTTCATTTCATCTTGTTCAATTTCAGATTTCCACGTGTTTCCCATCATACCTAGACATCATCATCTCTGGATATATTGTTCAGTTCTGGTAGGCCGGAGATCCACGCTGCTTAATGCAGAAGTAATGAACCATTGTTTGACAATTAGCAGCGTTTTGGTTTTGCGATACACACCAGCCATTTCAACTGTCGCGGCTAAAGAACTTTCCAAGCTTTGAAAAAAAGTTGCTATTGTTATTCGTTCTTGAATAACGAGTCAGGATGGGTTTCGCGTTGTTGCTGTTAGCGGAACAAACAAGGATCCGATCGACCCGGACGACCAAACGTGTCCAGAGAAGGTTTGGACAACGTTCTGTGCCCTGCCCTCTGCTCAAAGACATTTGATATGGTAATCTCAACACGGACATATTAAGAACCGGGCTGACCCCTTCGGTACATTTTCATTTGACGACGCGAGGCCCGTCCATTCGGCTCGGGCGCCTTATTTGAACAGTCGGATATTGGGGGATTCAGCTGGGAATCGTGTCGCCGCTCGGGCTTCCTTTGATCGTCAGCTCGATCTTCGATGGGCTCTCCCTTTGTACCGTTCAGTAAACAAATGGTCTTTATTGCGTGGCATCCGTGTTTAGTAAGAATGGTTTATTTTAGTGGAGTACTCCAACGAAGTAACCCTCACGTTCGAATCCTGAGTAATGTGAATTTTGAGTCAAGATGAAGGTAATGAGGCCACACCGGATATATCAGGGGGGTAGGAAATGTAGGGTAGGTGATGGAGATCATGAAGACGGCTGGTGAATCACCCCAAATCATCACCAAATATGGGAAACATTAAGGGAGTGACCTATGTGGAGTTAGTTCTGCACTGTCCAGGGTATCTCCTGCCCTACACCTCATGTAATTCTCTCCATGAAAAACGTGTATGTCAAACCATTTTATCATTTGAATTTCTATCCACGATCAAATTGGTAGTAGCACGATTATCTGAGAAAAAAGAAAATTTCACAAAATGTCGAAATGACCTCCAGAAAGGAGTTAGAGCTATCAGAATACTTGACTGAGATGGGAATCCATGCGGTGGCCTCTGTGGGTCAGGCAGAACTGACCAAAATAGACGACTCTTCACATTTCACTATTCTGAAAGAATGTGCCAGAAGATTAAAAAAAATATATATATTTAATTTTAATGTGCTCAGCAGAGGGTGTCAAATGAGTGAAGTAATAATGGAGCACCTCATCGTCGTCCACGTATGTTGTTAGTTTCTACAAATCTTAATTTTGACCAAAGCTATGTGATTTGTGAGCTGAATATGTGGATTTGAAGGATTTCAAGGGGGACAATCGTATTCCTGAATCAAGAATGAGAAATTTCGGTCTACAAATGCTTCTCAATTTCGTTAATTCCCCCCAAAAAATCTAAATCCAACAATGCGGTAACAGCAATGGGTTCTGCCCATTCTGTAAGCACCAGTTTTTTGGAAACCAACGTAATTTATTACTCTGACGCCGAAATAGGGTTAACAAGGACAGATTCTTTTATTGAGCACTATATTTCTGTTTACTCGTCCCAAGGCTGTGTTTATTTTAAAGTCAAAACTGCGCTAATCTCTGTTTGAGTTAAAAGAAAACAAATATTTCCCCTCGAAATCACAACCCAAGTTGCTCCGCTAGTTTAGAGCTAAGACTGCGTACTCTATTCCAACCGCTGGACCCATTATGGTAAATGAAATAATATTGGACAATCTACCAAGATATTCCTTGTCTTTAGTTCTTAGTTGATGTTACGTACGTTGGTTCTATTTTAAACTTTTTGTGTATCAAATTACTTACTCGCTCCTTCCCTTGATATCATATTTTTAGGAATTGGTGTATATCCAAGTTTCGTTGTAAATTAATCTCTTAACCCAAAGAAACGTTGTTGCTCAATGATAAGGTTCCAGAACAGAGGAATGAAAACCTCCCGTGATACAACGAGTAACCAGTGATAAATATATAATTTAGTTTTACACAAATGGTTAATAATGTTACCTAAATGATTTGTCTGAATTAATTTTTTTTAATGAAGAGTGATTACTGATTCGAATAACTAAGGCTTCATTCGAAGATATTCAAATTTGCATGGAATCAAAAATAGCTTCCAGTGCTTGAAATTTGAGTTGGCGTGGTCTATGTCATACAGTCGAAGAACGAAAAATTTACCTAAAATGAATTATTGGAATTTTGATTTATTTTAACTTTTATGGGCAACAAATTTTTGTTCACATGATGGTCTTAGCATTCGCCTTTCTATTCGTTCGAAAACTTTTTTACATGTTCTTTTCCCACAATTTGATTGGATTAAGAACGATGGTTACATTCCTGAAGATGAATCTGATGGATAAAGGCTATCCTGCTTCCAAATGGATTAGCAAGTTTAAGTGCTACCTGGCAACCATTTGACATCATATCTCCCGTCTGCAGCAGCTTGGTAGACAAACCTAAGAACCCCTGTTGCACCACGGATATAAAATGAACTTGTAACGCCTCTCACAGCCACCTTCACAAACAAACGGTTGACTATTCAGATAGAAGAATATATCTTGGTTGGCACAAAAACGTCCACTAGCGCAGATCTGGTTATCCTCGAGGAGGAAGCTAAGTGTAAACAATACAATATTTTGGTCAACGAGGACATTTTGCATCTCTATCCTAAATACAAGCGGACATTTGTTATGGTGTGACTCCTATTTGATTTTGACATTTGTTAGGTTTTCTTTCTTTCTTGATGTAGAAGACAGTTACGAACTAAATCAAAGAATAATGAATTACTTACTTAAATGAAATAGAAGAAATGATATTATTTCATGTAAATTAATCAATTTACAATTTTTATTTCACCCGGTTCATGTAATTAATTTTCATAGAATTCTTGTAACAATCATTTGATCATAACTAATGACCTTCATCTTTCAATATATATCTATCTTTTCATAATATTTGATTATTGAGTGAATTCCTTCTAATGGAGTGATTCGGAAGGAATTTGACTAATGAAATTGGTAGCATTGTTCAATTTTTGGAATCTCGTTAAGTACATTAAGTACCTATTGATCAACCAATTTTGTGTAAAGAAAAGGTTAAAAGGGTATCGCCATTGAAGACACATTTTGTAAAAATATTTCACAAGTATCACGTTGGTTTCTGTGCCTACTGGCTGTAGTGGCCGAACAGTGGATACAATTGATTGTACACTAGGAGTAAATTAAGTTTGGCAGCTACAGTAAAGATGATCGCCTGGCTGGTCCCAATATCTTGTCAATAACATCCCCAGTACCTGTTAAAGGTAAGTTGAACCTTCCACTTGAAACCGGACGTCCGTAGGCCTCAAGATCAGCGATCGCTATTTGCCCTTCTGTCGCCCACGTCACTCGAAATATCCGAGGAAGGCCGACGAAGGGAAAGGCCCCAAGATTACAGGTTTCCATGGCAGACAAGTAATTAATTCCGTAACTTCGGAAGGTAGCTCTCCGAGACACCCTCCCCGCCTCTGGTGGCGTATCGCCTTACTTCATTAGGTGAGTCCACCAAGCCCTAACGAGACGTCAGTCTCTCCACTCCTTGATTAGAAACTCTATCTCTCGCATTTGTCACTATTTTCACGAGCGGGTGCCCCCTTTCCGTTTAGTCACGGGGCGATGCGAAGCTTGAAGTGTGGTCGGTCATAAAGTCCCATTAAACAACTGAAATCCTACTCTGCTAAATCGACCTCTCCTTTAAACAGTAGCTCAACAGTAAAACTCCTAAAACTTTCCGTGAGGGGAATTCCCAAGAACCTGGAATTCCACTATTACAAAGGACGATTTACTGTGATACTTATTTTATTCTCCTGCCTTACGGCAGTAACCACAGATACGTGCCCCTTTGTATACATCCTATACAATAATGTGCCTAGTGATATTCGGATCGTAGTTTCCTCAAGAGTTTTACCCAAATAAACAATTTTCTACCCAATATATATCTTCCTCACGTTCCTCAACTGTTATTAAAATGATAATTTTATTCATTTATTATTATCGTGTCACCAACTTTCTGCATCGATGAAAAGCTCTCCAGTGTATACGATCTGCTACTGGATTCAAAAAACTCTTGGTGTCGGTTCAGCCTCCAAGTGACAGGTGTTTGTGTTGGAGTATTTGTATAGGCTACCTACGCGTGTTTCCCTTTTGACTTTATCGCTTTACACCGGAATATAGTGTCTGTTTGTTTTAGCCACATACTGTTTGTTCGTTTCTTATTACAAAAAACGGAGACTGAGTGGTGTTATCTGCGACAATAGCACAACACGACCGAACCAAATATTACCTACCTACTAACCACTCAGGTTATCTCTGCCCGGGTGCTACCGACGGATTAACGAGGGGAAAATCCAGATAAAAAAGAAACCTGGTGGAAGATTTGTTTTTCTGTTATCTGTGCACCTGTTCCTTCGATGGGTAACATATGTTGTGGCATTTCAAGCAGATACGGATTGGGGGTGACGTGTGGCGCCACCTATAGGATGGTTGGTGACATATCACAAAACCAATATCCGATATAACCATTGTCCGTCGTCGAGGGCGGAGGTTTGTTGACTAGAACTAACAAGTAGCGATAAATGGGGCAGTTTAATATCTCCTGGGTCTTAACGCTTAATCACAGCTTAACTTCGAGAGCCATTAAATTAAGCAACTGGTTATTGAAAACAGACGATGGCTTATAGGCTCATGTATCATATGCTGCTGTATTGGTTTGAGTGTTAAATTCGGAATATATAAATGGAATGTGTAAAAATGTAGGTTAATTGAAATTTATACAGAAATGATGTCTGTACAACTGAATCACACGGATCACTGATTTCGAATTTAGCAAGATGTTTCAGTGAAAAATTATTCAATTGAAACCAAAACGTTATAATTTGGTTCCATTCGCTAGCTTGTATTCGTACATTAATTTTGCAGTCTACACTGATAATCAAAAAAGTCTTCGAGAAATGAACCTATACGTGAATAATATCCTCTAAAGTACCTTGCTGATGATTGTGTAAAAACAGTGTTCGTATATAATGTTTGTTTGGTGTAAACATGGCACTCTTAATTAATTGTTAAAGCAACCGAGTGGTTAGAACGCCCTGATAACGAAATGGTACGATGAAAATATGCCAGGGGCTCTCCAAACCAACAAAAATGCTTCTCTTCGGTTTTTCAAGCTCTCTGATTGGTTAATCGCCTATGCCTTGTGACTGATATGGTTAGTTGGCCCTTCCCAATTTTAGAATCCGTCGCCTGGGGAGATGTTTCAGACGTTTTCAAGCGTCTGGGTCATCCTCTGAGCGTGGCGGAGCATCGTCACCGCATCCACCTCATTGGAAGGGGCAACTATACCATTCCATCACCTCACGGCCTTCCTCAGCGTAAACTTAAATGCCCCGATATTCCGCCTTGAATTCCACTATATTGTGTGACTTTGAAGCAGATACTCGCATCCTGTTGATTGGTCAGGTTCCCGCTCCAAACTGTATTCCCAGCAGAGCCGGTTGGTTCAAAAAGCGTAAGCTAGTCTTGTTTCACTTGCTTTAATCGAGGGATTTGTGAATCTTTTTGGTTTATTGGTTGAGGGGTTCACATGCCCCTATCAGCATCCACCCTTGATCATGATGCGGTGGGATTTCGAACGGAGAAAATACGGAGCATGTCATACGACTTCATTGAACACAGAACGCGGTAACCCAACACTTGACTCGAGTCGAGTCCGATGATTAAAACGACGCTGAACAAAGGGAAATTCCGTTTCAACTCAGTTCCACGGGGTTTTCACCGAGGGGTGAAAGGTGAGACGTTTACTGCGCCAATTATTGCCGGGGGCCGAATGATTGAGAGGACTCGGTCGTAACGGAAGATGACTCCTCGGCAACTGCCCCCGCTCCGCCTCCAACCGCTCGGCGGAATCCCGCGGGATCTCATCACTCACAACCCCCTCGAACTGTTCTGACGTGATGGAGAAGGTGAGTGGGCGCTAGGGTGGGTTTCGAGGGGGTTTGTCGCTACTTGAGTTGCCGTAAGGCAAAGATGGCCTTATTCACAATCATGAATATGAATAAAATCATAATGTGTGGTTTTTAGATTTTAATTAATCTTACAATCATATTCACAAATTGAGTAAAACTCTAATGGTGTGCACAACTTTTTTTTTGTTATTTTGCCAAAAATCACATTTATTCGTTGTGATTTTCCCAGAAAATCATAGTTTTAAAAAATCATCATCACTCAAAATTACCATTTTTGTGGTGTTTGCCTTTACTATTACCCTACTGTCCTGAGCGTACTGTTCGTACTCCAAACCTCAAATTTTGTTGTTGAGATTTTTGAAAAATGAATAATGTTGCTGGGTAGTACTAAAGGCCAAAATCACAAAAACGCTTAACGTTGACTGATAATCATAAACACTACTTACCATAAGTTTCTCAAAAAATGATGATTTTGTCAAAAAATGACAAGAAAAATTTGTCATTTTGAGTATAAGCGGACAGGGCAATAGACTACACCTACTTGAAACGCTAAAAACATTGTAATTTTGACTACGAATCATAAATGAAAACAGGATTTTCTAGAAAATCACAACAAATAGAAGTGATTTCTGCTGAAATTACAGAAAAAATTGTGACTACTTATAAAATCATATGTAATTTGTGAATATGATTGCAGTCCTATTCATGACCTCATTTATAATCATATTCTCGAAATTCCACATTTTGATTTTATTTCTACTCAATGAATAAGAATACACCCATCTCTATCGTAATGGTTGTTATAACAGTAACAAACGAACTTGCGCTGACTCTAAAAATTGTGCTGTCACACCCAACAATGAAGTAATCAACTTATTTCATTCCGATCACTCTCTAAAAACGCTGTGCCCATTACGTGCAATTTTAAGATGTTTGGGTTCAAAACGATATAGCATTGGTGCGTGCCTTCTATGAGGTCAGTCGATTTATAGCAGAGGGAGTACTATTTGTACTAGGTTATTAAATACTAAGGTATTTCCTGGTCGGTTGATTATAATCATGACAGTCAATAACTGACTGTCAGTTTGGTCCTGGGCATAGCTGTCAGTCATGTAACAGACACCTATTCATCTCACCCTCTCCTGATTTTTAATTTGCTATTTCTCTCATTCGATTTTTAATTCATGCTATTTCCTTAGTTAAATTTGGAGCACTGAACCGGGAAGCACTCCAATAATATGTGTGATCTCTTATACTTTTCGATTTACTTATGAATAATTCACGTAAAATATAATAGTGCCTACTCAAGGCTTGTTTCCTCTGGACCTGGTGGGTTGAATCATATTTCAGAGTTTAGAGAATTAGTGATGCCACTTTGAGTAGATTGGGGTGTGATGGCGTGGATTGCGATGCGAACAATATAAAGCATAGCAGAGTAGGACGTAAGAACAAGATATCCTTCAAGTCTTTAATGGGGTCACAAATGTCATGTCCTGGAAGATGTTTCCCACACCTGTACCTCTTTTGAACACATTCTGATAGTACAGCGCAAATGATGTGCGGACATCAGATCCACTGCTTACGTTAGTTTTAGAAACCGACTAAAATAAGCGGTTTCGTCTTACAGTGTGTGTGTCTGAGAGAAAAAGAGAAAAGTCAAAAACATGAAAAAGGGGTGTAACAGCGAGGAGCAGAGATTGCTGGTTTTACAAGTTGATGAGGCGACTTACCGGTGGAGTGAGATGTTAAAAAGGAGATCGTTATGTACCGAAAGGACTTCGAGTGTGCCCAACTACAAGGCAGAAATAAGTATGATGAGCGAATGATACGTTAGGGCAAAGGCCAAAAGGGATTTTCTCGAAGTTAATACAACGCATCAGAAAAGCATAAACAACACATCGCTGACTGATGCTTCAGTCGGGGTAATCAATGTGGTTCCCTTGACGGCGCGTGACAGCTATTGTCCGGTCCGCTTCTCAAAAGCCTATCATTAGCTAAATCAACTTCCTCTGATATCTTTCCAGGCGAACGAAAAATGGGGGTTTCCGCTCCGGGGTTTTAGCAGACGGTGAAAACGCCGTTCGGAACTGCATCTGAAATTGCATTTCCCACCGCTCTCCGGGGTCGTGCACTTCTCACAGGCCGAGCTCTTCATTTCCGTTCCTTTTGCGGAAAGGTAATAACACATCTGTCTTCGAAGTCACTAGTTATGTCTTTCGTTGTTTTGAAAGGTGAACTTGAGGGCATGAGGTGACAGCTATTGAAATGTTTCATCCGTGAAGATCCATCCTGTGAATGTCACAACGACCCTGTTCATATTATTTAGACGATTGCCGCTTGAACTTGATAATTGTCATGAGCATATCGAGGACCCATTACGCTATCGATAAACAGTGAAGTTGTTCGCAAGTGGAAGAAATAGAATTTCGTACATAGGTACCTACACAAAATTTTTCCTCATTTAGTGAGGTAGACCGTTTGCTTCGTTAACTGTTATTGGGAGTAGTAGTAGTTAATAGTTATGGTGTTGTTATGTGTTTCTCTGCTACAATATCTTTAATCATTAATAATTACCATTGGGCCGTACACCACCATGGAAATGTCGTCCACGAATGAAAATTGTCGGCGCTGTTACGACGAAACGTTGGATATTTATGTTTTCCGACAAGAATCTCGGTCTCCTCCTTAAAAATTAGAAATGGTGTTAAGAAGAACTTTCCAGTCTGCCCTTAACACGTTGACTTTGAGTACCAATTTGGTTAGATTACCCACAGGCCATGTACCATTGGTACTCACCTACGATCCTGATGTCATCGTCTTCCACGAATGAAAATTGTCGGCTAGCTGTTACATCTTCTAAGAATCCATCTACATTGCTTAGCATCGTACTTTTTCGTCGTGGATTTCTTTCCAAATGATCCTACCAAGTGAAGTCACTGTTGTGTCTTGCCACCCATCCTTGGACAATCCAGAAGATGTGCTTTAAAGTATTCAATCTTCTCTAGCCACAAACGTCAAAACTCGATGATTTAAACCCCCTGGCCCCAATGCTGTCAACTTGTGGTTTCTCCCTAGGATGCACCCTGGAAGATCCTCCGAAGAGAAGGCTGAATCTCAGTTAGAATCCTTGGATATGGGCATCCGTCTAGCCACAACCTCAGCTGGGGATTTTAGGCCCAGCCACACAACTCACTTACCCGGTCGCACTCCCGCGTGTGCAGCTTGCAACATTCCTCCCTCAGCCAGCATAATGAATAGCTGCTGCGGTGTGGAAGTGACTCCGTCCGCGAATCCCAGTATATTTTCGGACAACTAGAAGAGGAATTCATGATTCAATGTTTTTCTCCGTCATGACATAAACTCATAACATACTCACTTTTTCATATTATGACGTGACAGCTCCGACGGTTTTCGTTCCTGAACGACTTTTTCACGGTAGCGTACGCCCCATTAGCATCTTTGACACACATACGAGCGGGCACATAGGATAACTGTGTGCTTCTTTATAAAAATTGAGTTCCAGCTCATGAAATGACTGTTTCTCATACGGAATTGACTTAACTTCAGAGGAACGACTCTTTGTCGACCTAAATTAGATACTCGAATTTGAGCCTCAAACTTATTAAAATCTCGTTATATGGTTTAATTTGAATGACGATCAAGAAATTGTTCCTCGGTAAACTGAGAATATAAAAATTTTTATCATAATACACGAGTTTCTAAAACTACATTGTATACGAGAAGAATTCATCGATAATAACACAACTTAGTAAACTATCACTCAAAGAACTTATCTAATTCTATAACTCTCTTTTTTTGGGAAATCTTGAACATTTATTTAAATTCGCGCGTTTTAAATCTGTAGTAGTAATTTTCCTCCTGTTGTTCATCTTACCCTGTTGTAGGAGAAAGTTCAGTCTTTCCTTTCGATGTGCTCTATCACTAATTAACTTTTCATTCTAAAGCATAGTGCTACTAAATTTTTATTCGTAAGCGTTTGATAAATTGAAAAAATACAATTAACTAGTCTTCAATGAGGGAGCATCAATTCAAGGATAAAAATAGCGTTTTTCACTTTTGAAAAACAATTTTAGGAGGAGGACAAAACATGATACATATTTATAGATCTCAACTTGAAAAATTCCAGCTAACATAGAATTTAAGCACGAAGAAGGGGAGAAGAAAGTAGGCTGGTTTAAAAAAACCCACTCTCGGCGGTGCAGATGTTTGCTGGCGTGGAGGGTTTGACTCAGCAGATTCTAAATGATTATCCATTGTAGAAGCGAGGTGCTCCTTCTTGTTCCTTGACGTTTTTATCGAAAAGAGCAAAGAAGGGAAAAACGCACAGCTGGAGGATGACGTTCGGAAGGTAGCGCAGAACAATAATTCTTGGTTTGCGGAGCGAAAGGCGGTGAAGAGATGAAAAAAGATATTCTTCCACTTAGTGATTTGCATGTTGGGTGAGAGAGAAATGGTAAATAATGGTATTAGAAGTGAAGACAGACCATCAATCAGAGTTAGGACCCTAGGAACGGAGGGATTTCCTGAAGGGGGAAGTCAGACATCATAAACAGGTCCCTACTGTCTGTCCATCAGAAGGGAAGTAATTTTTCGGAACTCGGGTTCCTTCTGGATGGGATGGTGGTGGGGATGTTCGTGAAAGGAAGGGTGGAAAACGGTGGAGGAAGGCTCAGGCTGACGATGGCGAGGGGGTTTAAGAAGGAACATCAATATTTAATAGGGAAAGAGCGGGGCGGAGTGAAGCCTCCAGGGGACGCGAAGGTTTGTTGATTAATTAGCAGTTTGCCTCAATTAGAAGCCATAACTGATGTAAGATGGATGGAGATTTCGAGTCTTCGCCCAGAGAATATAATATTGTCTTGAGAACTAGAAGCAACCCTCCAGACATACAACACCGAAGGGCCCTTATTAGCAAACCCTCCTTGCCGGTTTCACCCAACGAAATTAGTTGAGCGAGAAATATTGACGCTCGGAGACCGCAGCAAACTCATAAACTCTGCAGACGATAAATTTTCATCAGTATTTTCCGCATATCCTTTCCCGCTTGAAGAATTATTTTGGGGAATGGATCGGAAAGGGGAACCCCAAGTTTTGACCACTTGAGAGAGTTCAACGATCAAAAACTTGAGGGGGTTTTTGAATGGGAAAGTTTTGACGCCGCATGTTGTATGGATCGGCGGTCTTCCGCAAAACGCCAAACTTGAATTCGCTTCGAACTTGATCCGTTCAAGATGTCAGCATTTGACTTGGTTGGCGTGAATGAATGCTGGTTCTGTAAGGGAAATGCTCAAAAACGTTCTATGTGTGAAGATACAACCTACGAAACACTAGTTCCTACGGTCATCTGGTCTGGAATCTCATAATCTTGGTTTATTGTACAGCAAACATTTCTAACAATTTAACTTCAATTTTGTTCTTTTGTGTTTCAAGGCGCGTAGATTACAAATCTGCACTGTTCCTAAACGGTACGGTCCGTAAAAGGCCTTATAATTGATTGATGTAAAAAATCCGTTCTTAGGCTCATGGACTCTATTTGGTGTTACTTTCCCGCTAGCTGGATTGACTTACACGCATAGATCCTACAGGTCAAAAACGTGCCAAAAATGTGTTTTTTCGAGGTTTTTACAAACAGGGTGTCATTTTCTGGTAATTTTGGACCCAAAATCGACTGGGATTGGTCAAAGGTCTGTAGAAATCCACCCACAGCAAATAATCGTCATTTGTGATCCTAAAAAGTGACAACCCCGAACCTCACAATGACATGAGCTATCAATCACTATACAAAAGCTAGTCCCCTATGTTAGAATTGGCTGCGTTTTTTGACGACAACTCTGGGATCTATGTCATTCATGTAACTAATATCTATTGTGAAATCCATTCTATACTGATAATAGCTAATAAATAAGTTAGTTACCACATTGAGTGGCTAAACTAAAGAAATGATTGAAATGGAGAAAAAGTTGATATATCAGTTTTGGGGGCTCTCAGACACAATGTGCGCTTCATAGTTGACCAAAAACAGTCATCTTAAACTCACCGATATTGGATTATCATCTTTCTTCTCACAACAATAAACGTTATAGCAGACAAAATTGTTCATCATATAATACTGGGATGACCGCTCAAGCGTACTTAATGATTCGAATATTGATTGAATCACTCTCTAAATGGAATCGTTGAATTTTGCCTGCAGAAAGTATGTATTACCATTATTATTAGGGCACAATCTTACCTATGAAGACATTTTTTCTCTTCAGTTTTATAAAGCTCCAAAAAACGGCATAGTTTTAGAAAAAATATTATCTATCTGATATCTTTTTCGCTTCTAAATTTGATGACTTTTCGTAAAAACGGCAGTTAATATCCGTGCCGTCACCTTTACTTTGGGCTCCCAGTTTTCCTTATACTTGAAGAAGAACGACCTTATTTCTCCTGGCCGAGTTGATTCTTCAATACAACTCTTCTCTTTTAAAAAGACGTTATTTTTTAATACGTTCTGATCGAATTTCGTAAGATTAAAGGCTATGCAATAAAACGGCTTCGGTCCGCCTTCGAATCACCGGCTAATACCCAACCCTTCCTTACTCAAAGTTCCTCCATTATTGAGGTTTTTCCTTTAGGGACTTTTAAGAATAAAAACAAACAGTAATAAAGGCCTAGGAGCGATTGTTTTCGACAAAGGACGCTGGTAAATCGGTCTTGGATTCTCAAATCTGGAAATATCCTTCAATACTTGAATATAAACTATAATAAAAATTGATTTTCACAAGTTTGTTGTAAAACTGGTTTCATTTTTCAAATGGTAACTCCAAGTCAATCTATACCTACATGATTAAAATTAATTATGAGATATTTCAGGTTTTCAACTTTAGAGTCCGAAAGTAAATCTCAAAACTACAAAGGTTGAAAATAGTGAACCAAAATTGAGATAGTACATATATCAATTTCAATTTATGAATCGAGAAAAAATAATCAAGAACGCTAATAATTAAAATTTAGAACTTTTTTTTGGTAACCGAAACTCTTAACTGAGAACAATATCTGGTAAAGTTTTCAAAACTGGATGCTGCCAATTTATAATAAATTATTTACATTATGCCGCAGATTGTCATTGGTTACTTTGCTGATAACAAATAACAGAGTCATTCCCTTATAATCTGACCGCCGGCGTCGTGATACTTTTAAATTGTGGCACAACAAACACAAACATTTTAAGCTTGGACAGCAGGTGAAGTTCTTTTGTATACAGAGGTGGTCTTATTGAACTTTATCTTTCCTGCGATGTTTCCGTATTTTCAACTAACCTGCCAATCGTCAATCCAACCAACCCACACCACCGATTCGTCACAGGCTCTTGTTCTATAAGTAACTGTACAAGAACGGGAGATGTAAGTAATAATCCAGTTGGAATGACAGCACGTCGAAGAGCACAAATGAAAATGTGGAAATCAGATATTCATCAAATCGTCTTCAGCACAAGCATCAATTAACTCTTGAAAACTCTAGAATAAATCATATTTTGTATAGACTTTTTGGATTAGTTCACTAACACTAATTGTAATTTCATTCCTATAATCCCCATATCCTGACTTTTATTGGTGGATAAAACTTGCTAAGTGTGGAGACAACCTTGAGACAGATTCAGTACCAGATTTTATCATTCTTATCGCCGTGTGGCGTAAAACATGTCGGCTGCACGATGAAATTGGATGTGGCGGATATTGAGATTTGCATTTTAATTTAATATAATCACTTTATGACTATGCAGTCTTTGAATGAGTTACTCAAGACATCCAAGAATAGTTTGCGACGTTGGCTCACTACCTTCACTACAATTTCTTACAGCTAAATTTTAACTGTCCTTGCTGTTGTACGATCTGATCTGTTATTTTCACCGTTTTTGTAATTTTGACTGTTGCAGACTGAGAGAGGAACGAGGTGACCCCGAAAGAGCGCTGGCACTCGATCAGAAACCTCGGGACCTGAGTTCGCACAACGGTAATCATTTTTACAGTACGTCAACTTTAAAAGTCCCTTTATATAGTTCACGCTTAATTAGTTATACTAGTATTTTTTCGAATAACTTTGAGTAGGATCATGGCATATTGGGATGATTTAGTGAAGATGTTAGAATGCCACCAATGAACTCGAACCACGGTTCCGATTGATCACCGTTCTACCGAATATTCCTTTTTAAATGGTTGGTGTCCATCGCCATCGCGTAATCAACAATTACAGTTTGAACACTCTATAGAAAATATTAAAGTAATTTCAAGCAAAATTTTCAAAGAATAACCAGAATAACAGTGTATGGGTATTATACATATGGTGCATAAATATAGGGAAATTAATAACTTTAGGGATACATTCCGAGAAGCATAATTCTAAAAATGATCAAAAGAGTACCATCTGCACAATTTATCAAAAGCCTTGGAAAGAAAGTGAAATAATAAATATATATTCATTGATATCAAAATGATAATTAAGATTTCCTAAAACCCCATTTCAAAAATTGAATCATGGTTTATATTACGTACTTTAACCAAGTTTTGCCAATAGTAAAAACTGGACAGAATTGAATACTTTTCACGTCAATTTTCGGTTCGAAGATTAACTTAGTTTTCTAAAAGATATGAACGAAATTGTCTAAAAAACGTTGGAAATATTTTAGTATATTGAATTTTATGAGACCGCGCCAGCTTTTAATTGGTAGATTCTAGAACATATCGATGGCATACATTTCCAGATATGCTGAATCATACAATGATGTCATGAAGTGCCTTTTTGGAATGCTCCCAACAAGCTTTTGTTGGGAGCTGGAATTGATGTGATTCATTGGTTTCCAATATTGATTTTAATGTACCCAGACAGACAGAATAACAGATAGGTAGTTGTCATTATTTTATCCATAGTCAGACGATAGCTTACATGTTCAGACAGACAGAAGGACAAATGACAAACAGTGACAAGAAGAAATGCTTTCAACTTCCTTAAACTGATAATTATAGCAACGATATTTTAATGGAACTCCTTTGCTGACTGACATAGCACACAGGTTTTTGTAGCTGCCTTATATGTTCTCTTCTTGTTTGTGAGTAGTTTTTCAGTGATAACGTCAGCTATGTTTCTTTCTGAACTGTTTGCAGGCTCATCGAACGGTCAAAGCCCAGTGCTCAACCTGAGTAAGAGCGGGGGCGACCAGAGCTGTAGCGAGGGAGCGCAGACCGGAGCGGAAGACGAGGATGAGGAGGACGACCCCCCATCGGATCCTGAGGACGACGAAGAGGACAAGGATCAAGGTACGACAACTCTATAATAACGCAAGGCATCACAGATAGTGCGCGTTGTTTGGTGGTGGAGAGATAAGGGTTGGTTTTGGGGTTTTACAGTGTTCATACCGTGCATACCACGAATATTTGGAATCAATAACTACTGTCTACTTTTGTCTTCGAGTGTGACCGAATGACGGTAGGCAACGCCGAATTTCGGAGTCCGTGACGAAATAAGTATAAAAGGCGGTTGAAATAAAGCATTACAGCCCCTCCCCTCTGACTTCACTCCGGAGGTATCAACTTGTAGTTGATTGATTTCGTAAAATATTGTATTTGCTTTAGCCTGCTAACATCAGAGCTCACTTAGACGGTCAGATTCCCTGCTCAGGTTGTTATTGTTATCCTATGTTAGCCTCATACTCTCAAATCCATATGTTATCACCAATGCGCTATAGGAAAGCAGATAATTTCCAGCCTCAAAGAACCAGGAGATGAGTACATCATGTTAGCTAAATAAGGGCAACCAAGGGTTAGACGATTCTACGAGTATTTAGAGCGGTGATTGGATATTCAGGAAAAGCGTTTTCTGATAGCTACATAAGCTGAAGGATAAATAGAATTTTTACACTTCTAAACCGTAGCAGAAGAGAATCCTCCCTACTTCTTCTTGAATTCGTCCTAGTGGTGAACTGATAAGGACAAAAATTACCTAGATGTAGAACATGGAAGCCCAACTGTGTGGAAACTCATATTTTGGAGCGAAATGCTGCTATTTTTTGGTACACTCTAAAGTTGAATGTGAAATGGAACTTTGGTTTTTTGAAGTTCGTATGTTGAAATATTTCCTCCTTTTTTCGCGGTTTTCCATTTTACTTACGTTTTTGAATATGGGCTGATTAGATACGAGTTTATCGCTGTTTCTGTTTACTAAAAAAAACTAATAGATTCAAACTTTAAAGGGAGAAAAAAACAAATGATTTCCTCGAGTTAAACCACGAGGCAGCGTCGCAGCGTGTCGGGAGCTTTTATCTGACCTCCGGTAGTAGGCGTTTAGTGGGGCCTTGTTTCTGTGAACGTGGGTCGTATTAAATGCCAGCCCATATCTTGAATTTTATGAATGCATTTCCGTTTTGAATTTCTAAAACGCACACTCCGGACTTGACAATGAGTGTCGCGTATGATAAACGAAAAACGCAACATGCAAGGCCCCGCGATATCGTCTAGGGGTCAACGCGGGGTTATTTGAATCGGCCTCTACAACTCGATATTTTAGAAAGTTAAATCTATATCATCTGTTCGCGCATTTTAGCGACCGAGATTCGTTCCAGAAAACAAATAAGACATAAATACTGGTTAACGTTGCGAAAACAGGGTTGGCTATACTGCACCTTATGAAAGAACACAATTCCAGGCCAGCCTTGTACTAATATACCGATCGAGGTTAAGATGCCATTTGTTCACTGTATGGCATAAATGGTGAATCATAGTTTCTAATTTACTTGTGATTGAACTATCGATTGTTAACACATTTTAGGTCCTTGAGAGAAGATGCATAAAGTAAGGTGTACTTCGCTACTTTGGGATGAAAAACATTGTCATTTTTTTCTGAAATTGAAAGTTTGTTATTAAGTTGATGACATTCGACCTTATATTTTACAATTATATTGATTATAACCGATTCATAAAAATAGTATAACGGGTATCTCATCTCTCTCATATTTCTCTAATGGAATCTCCATGATGATATCCCTCTTTATAGACCCAACTAGATATTAGTTGGCCTAAATTGCTTAGCTAATTATATTGTATCGGTATCTCGTAGATTTTTAGTGCAGACCTCGTTGATAACTCTTAGAATCAGTCAGGCAATGAAGCTGCGTAGCTTATTCAATGAAATTGATTAGACGGTTGTGGAGTTTAAGCGGTTAGAACATATTCCAGCTCTTCGTTGTACGCAGGCATAAGAAACACTGACAGACATTTTCATGTATTTTATGGAGGACGCTACACGATTAGGTCCAGACGTACTTTTAGTATTGCGGCTGTAAACCAGTTTATTATGGGAAACGATTCCGTAGGTTCTCTCAGTAAATAACCCCGCGAAACAAAGTGGTGGCTCCTCCAGACGAGGAAGGGGGAAAGGAAAGGTGGCAGGAAAAGCTATGAGGAGTGTGGAAGGCTATCGTGTACATAATGATACGGGGATCGTGGTTTGTGACCCCCGGCCGAGTCAAAGAACATGGTGAAGTCGGAGGGCGGCGTGGAGGGGTCTTTGCATCTCGAATGAGCCACCCAGGCGAAAAACCCGTGTTATTTCTCCAGAGAAGCGGCTCCGGTCTGGGGCTGGTCTGGTTGTATCGAGAAGATCCTTCAGCGCCCTCCCACCTCGCATTGCGGCGACTTAGCGAGACGAGATCGCTCAAACTGTTCTCCAATGATGAGACCGTAGCAAATCATAGATCTGTACAGAGTGGCTACGGAGCGATACACCTTATAAATGACACTAAGCGCTATAGAAATTTATGAAATCCCCCCCCCCCCCCCCAATCTTCTCCTTCTCGAATTGCATCAAGAGACGAGATTGAGACAGGAGGATTGAGGAGGCTTTAGCAAATCATAGATTTGGCCTATCAGGCCTCATCTTTCTTCATCAGGGTGGACAGTAACGACTCATCTTATAAATGCGCTAAGCACTATGATAATATATTAAATTTACTTCAGTTAGCTCCTTACCGAGACATCCACCTCGTACTGTGGAAAGACGCAAGATATGAGACAAAATCGCTCAAACTGTTCTATTTAGAGGAAATTTTGGCAAATTAGAATCCTAGATCAGGGATACAGGGTGTAAACCTGACTTTAAGTTCAAGTTCATGTTTGTTGCTGATGATGACCCAACCGTCGAAATCGATTTAACTGTGTTACTCATTATAATCGTGGAAATATAGACAACATTCTATTTTACTCCGTTTTTATTTTTCATGGATTCGTCAACATTCACTTTTCCGATTGGTTTTTCATGAATTGAACTAACCTGCAATATTTTTTTGTATACCTACACTAGGAAGATGACAAATTTAGGTTCCTCAGGTTAGAAGCTGTATACTGCGGCCGAGTGGCAGACGACAGCCCAAGTGGCCCGGTTGATTCTCTACGATTATACAATTTATCACCCCATCTCCAAGCTTCAATTCGGGAGAGGAGAACAAACGGAAGCATACTTCTTGCCAGTCATTTTATTATATTTGTTAAATTCCAGTTGGATTCCTAGGTGTGTTTCCTGGTGTACTCAGAAAGAATCATTTCTGGATATACAGTCCAGTTCTGGTAGTCCGGTCATCTGCATAGAAGGATCGTGTAATACAGAAACAATAAAGCTGCGTAGTACATTGCAGTGTTTTTCTGTTTCGAATTGTTTCCAGGATTGGTAGAGTGTAATCTACCTCCATGGATACAGCGTCCCCTTCCCAAGACGGACTCCATCTCTTTCACTGACTCTTTTCTGTTATGAAAATTCTTTGACTTCGTAGTTCACTGTCGCTGCCACGACAATCCGTTCAATCCCATGACATCGAAACATAATAACCTCAACTTTCATCTGACTTATAAAAGGAATGCGTTGGACACGGTCGAGCACCTGTTTCACCTCGATAAGCTACGGATATAGAAATATTAAAAAACAAAAAGCTACTCATCCCGTAAAAAAAGATAGAGAGGAAAAAACTACTCATAGGTCAGAGAGATTATTATCTGATTAGAACCAACAAGTGTTGTCTTATAGACTTGTAAACGATTTTATCTGTATCTGAGTTGGAGAGAAGGACTTTCAGATTCCAACACCTTTTCCGCTACTTCTGGCCGTCCATTAGTCAACTCTCCTACGATCTGCCTTCCTCCCTGATAAATCATTATTCACCACGCGGCCTGATTTCATTCATAATCGATATTTCATGCTCGACTGGTGACGTCACTCGAGGCGTTAACCTGACATCATCCTCAGGATACCGTCCATTCCCGGTGCACTGATTCGGTTTGAACAATTTCAATGGTTGACGAAGGTGGCCTTGCGTTAGCGATCACCGCCCTTCATTATCAATTCCTAGTACCATCTCATTAATTCCGTACGAGGTAGTTAAGATGCTCTAATCATATCATTACGTTAAAATTTAACATGTTTCTATATTCCAGCTACTATCTTACTCATCAGCTGCCTGTAGTCATGAGTCAGCTCACAGCTTTGTATATCGATAAAGTGTACTTACCATAGGAAAATGATTATCTATTACTGAATCAATTTACTTCAAAGTATATCAATCAACGGTCAAGCCATAATTTATCAAGTCAAACTCTAAATTTCCAAGTCACACATCCATCATTTCAGAAATCAACCTTAACTATCTTAAGTTAAATTCGTCATTTCTCAAGATAAACCACACCATTCCCAGGTCCAACTAAACATTTCCCAAGTCAAATTCAACAGTTTCGAAGTTAAATTCAAAACGTTACAAGTCAAAATTAATGTCCCAGTTCGAATTCACCATTTCACAAATCAGAATCAACATTCGCAAATTCGTCATTTCGCAAATTAAATTAAGTTTCCCTAGTCAAAAATTAAGAAAATGGAGTGGTGATACCGTACAAACCTTTTGACGCCACTTAGGCGATATTTTCCGACTGATACTTGTGATTCTTATTTCGTTCCATACCAATTTAATTTAATTCTTGCAACACAATCGCAAAATTCAGCATTTGCTGTGAGGATTGAGATTGGAATAGGAGATAGTCCGTCTTTTCAATTGCAGCTCAAATTTCGATTTTTTTTTTTTTTTTTTTTTTGGTAAGTTAATAATTTGGTCTAGTTTTGAAACATATTTCAGTACTTCTGAATTTCAACATGGAAAGAACTGAATGCATTGGGTAACAGTGATAAATTGTTGTACCTCCATCTAGTTACTATCATTATTTTGTTTAGCCCTTACT
Organism: Creontiades dilutus; assembly: GCA_031894815.1. Lineage (NCBI taxonomy): Eukaryota > Metazoa > Arthropoda > Insecta > Hemiptera > Miridae > Creontiades > Creontiades dilutus. The sequence goes on along the minus strand of JAVIWC010008758.1, from coordinate 219,654 downwards.
TTCGTCTAATTGTGCAACAAACCTAAGAAATCTTTCAGGAAACCTAACAAATCTAGGAAAAGATAAGCAGGATGGAAGGCACAATATCCGATCCATTCAAGTGTTGCTCATGTTAGAATTATCAGTCGGAATCTGAAGTCCTGAAGTACGACAAAAGCCAACATACAAAGAAAATACCAAACGAGTTAACAAATTACAACATAATATAACCATAGGATCAGAAGCAGATTTACTGAACAGTGAGACAAGAAAGGATGCAAAAATAATGTTAAAGGGAACAAATCATTAATAGAAATCTTAGCAAGCAGACGCTTCAGGGCGTGGGAAGAGGTACTAAATTTGCAGGAAAGCATTGATTACAGTTTCCGAGTGTGCTCCACTTTGTCATCCATCAGTATGACACCTGACATACTTGCTGATACGGGAATTAAGAATAATGTCAACAACTTCCTCCAGTACTCTGGCTTCTGTAGTCCCACAGACTTAACCCTCTTTCAGTAGTAGTTATTCTAATCGACTTGAACTACACTGGGTTCTCCAACAGACTTACAATTACACCGCATGTTTTTCTGCTGCAGATCTACAATTTTAACGTTTTTCTCGGTCTGTTACAGATTTGTCGGACGCAGAGCAAGGCGTGACGTCGCCAGGAGCTGTGTCCCCTCACGCCCTCAATTACTCGGCGGCTCTGGGAGCGACCGGCGGAGGTCCGTCCGCGCCGACGTCCGACCCGACCATCTCGTCGACGGAGACGCTCCTCAGGAACATCCAGGGCCTCCTCAAGGTCGCCGCTGACAACGCTAGGCAGCAAGAGCGACAAATCAACTACGAGAAAGGTGAGTCACGCTACTTTCCAAATACCGAGCTATCATACCTATTAGTGATGGAAGCTGGAAATTCTCTTCATGAACTGCTCTTTAAGAGGAATTGATCATACTGACCACAAGAAGATAATGAATTTCCAATAGATTATTCTGGTGTGGTGAACCAGAAATAGGGAATGATCTTCTAAAAACCAAGCAACTAACCGTTATTTCCGTCGTTATTTTAGAACTGCGGAAAGCAGTTTTCTTAGGACCGTTCAGTACCCAACGTTTAAAGCTGCTACTTTTTTGAAGATTCTAGTTCTCAGTCAGAAAGACTCTCACTGTTCCTTATGGCTTACATTGGTGACTGGCCATATTGGAACTGCGGATGGAGCGGATGATAATTGAGCCATTCTTCGAACAAGTCAGATAGTCAAGGCTGTTGAGGTCTTCAGGGGTCAGTTCTCATCTTACTAGGGTTGGCGAAAACTGAAAATACTTTTATTGAGAGCAATTTTTCATGGAGAGTGCACGAGGTAGTTTCCAGTACATCTAGTGAACGGAACTTCTCTAAAATTAATTTTGCAGTCACTCCTCAAAATCAATCTTAACAAGATTTATGAAGAACATATCGAGTCTAGAATAAAACGCGGTTACCATAGCAACGTACTAATCTCGAAGTTATGATTTTTAACTTTTCTCAAGTTGGCTGAATATTCCAATCATTCACAATTTTCCGTAGAGTTGGATAACAGTGATTTTCGAATTTACATCCACCGACGATTGCTCGATATACGTCTGCAACATGAGGTATTGCTATTGGTATTGACGTAGTTTTCTTTATCTAGATATTTTAAGACAAATCACTGCATATCCAGAAACTGATTATCAGGTGCTGCCATTATCGATGAAGAGTCACGTTGGCACCTACTGGCCTGACACATGTATTGCCCGAGCGAGTATCCAAAGCCTTGAATTCAACAAATAGGACCCCCAGATATGAAGTCAGATTCATATTGCTTTTTGCTTATACAATATTTTGATATTTCAGAACTGATTTGGGTTGGGTGTAATAGACTTTCCTCTTTTACGGTGTTTCTAGCATGTGAAAGTAGATTAATACATCCACGATTTCTGTATTTCTTAACTTAAATTGCCACGTGGTAAAATCGCTACCCCTACTATCTCATGTGAAGGCAAGGACGCCATCCCACTGTTTGCTAAGGTCCTCAACCAACTCTGTAAAAACAATGGTACTGTTAGCAGCGAGAGTTGCACTATGAGAAATAAAAACTCGTGTTTGATCACTCTCAAGGCACCTGTCCACTCGTAAAACCGCGTAACTAGCGTCCGCTACCTCGACAATCTAATAGTTCACCACCGCCGAACGTTATTCTTACATTTTGAGACTTGTCGAGATTAAAACTCGGGAGGATAGACCTGTTTTTTTCACGACCCCCGCATTTTCTGACCGTTTAACGCGGAAAACGTGTTGCTCCAATAGGCCGCCTTAGCCGAGCGACGCAGCATTTCAAAGGCAAAAGGTTTCGAGTGACGTTGGCCATTTTTCCTCATAGCTCTGTATCACGGTATCATTACCCCGAACAATCGAGCGGAGCGCCTTCAGTTTTTATTCGTTCTCTCTCATTGAAACCGACGAAGCGTGCGATTTTCAACGTCAGAACCCCCCCCCCCCCTTCCGTTGTCATCGTCACCCGATTTTTTTTTTCGTCATAACACAGGAAAATCCGGGCGTTGCGATTGCGAGTCTGATCGAAAAGCCATTCGACGACCGTAATATTTTTAATAGGCGAAGTCGGGACCGAAAAAAAAAAACTCGTCTTTAGACACACCAAGAGCGACCAATAAATAAATAAAAAAAAATTGTCGCGTCGAACGTGTCAGCGATATTTTCCAGGCTGATGGTTGCCTCAGTGGATCATGGAGAAATTTATAGATTGAGCAGCGGATCACGGGAGAGGTCCAGAAGAACCCCCAAATGGGAATCCTTTCTGGAAAATTAGCTGGAAAAACTATCTTATTTGAAAGTTCTCATTTGTGACGGATACGGATAGTTGTACCTTCCCGTTCCGTGAGTCTACCAAGCTTGAGTATAAACCTACACCTTTTTCGGTTCAGGGGTACCCTGTGGGTATTTCAGGCATCTTACCCCAACCTAGTCCATCCCATCCTTATTGTCATTTATTGCATCAACTCTCAACCCTTTATATGCCTGGTGGACTATATTTGCATCATCGAGCAAGACTAGAGTCATTACTAAGTTATAATATTGCACGCTGAGTATCTTGGGAGATGATAGGTAGAGAATAATCTGATGATACCAATTCGATTAAACATATACCCGATACGTATTACTCATTAACCCATCTCAACTTGTAACTTGGTTGATACTTTTTATGGTCGTCAAATTTTACTGATCGAATTACCAATTTGGAGTCCCCCAAATACGTCGCTTACCACCTAGTATTATCTGCCGTGGACTAAGTCATCACGAAAGAATTTGAAAGATCTGGAAGTTATCAACCGATTTAGCTCGAAATTTAATTGCCAACACGTAATTCAAAGATAAAAAGAAATCGATAAACCTTACTGACTTATGTTTGGTTGTGGATTTGTTAGTAAAGAAATACGATTTTTGTAAGGTCACTAGAAGTAAATAATAACAGACAGCATGTTATGTGTTCGTAACTACCTCTCGCAAAGAGATAAAAAGTCATCCATAGCACTGTCTAGAATAAGCAAGTCTCTTCAGAAGATCTGTGGAAACCTATCAGTTTAACTTGCTTTTGGTCAGCTTGGTTTTCCAAGTACAGTAAAACCTCTCTATAGTGGACAGTGATGGGAACAACTCAGATGTCCACTGTAGAGGATTGCACCTCTATGATAGACACGACACGAAAAACTAAAAAAAAAAGTTTGAAAATACAAATTCAGGCAAATGCAGTCAAAATACATGTAACATATCAACCACTTGCCAGAATCGCATTAGTTCGACGGGACAAACTGGTGATGGGTAAACTTTCATTTCATTTTGGTTTCAGTAAGGGGGGTGGGTTTGCAGTGTTTCTTCACTCCTGGTACTGGATGAGATCAGAAATCAGCAAAAAACTTCTCATCCCCTTTTCTAAGTAGGATTGACGCAAGCTGAAGAGGTGTTTACATGCTTAGGGGTACAATGAACCTGTGGAATATTGCTAGTTAGGGCAGGTTAATCTTAAATAGTAGGTATTCTACCCTTTTGTGGGGTTCATTCATTTTAGTGTCCACGTCTACCAGGATACAAGGGTTCAAACTCGTTGAATCTCCTACCTCCAGGACGGGACCTTGGTCAAACTGTCCATTCAAAAGGATGTGCAATATAGAAGTGGGGTGTCCACTATGAGGAGTTTTACTGTACATCCATATGAAGGATTGTTGAGGTAAGAGTATGGGATCTGTAATTGGAGATTCCCCCATTGTTTCATTGTTGTAACCCGCTGTAACATGGATCGATACGACTTCAGATCTATGAAACCGACTCTGAAACACGACAGGTCTATTTAAGTCTCGGCTCCCAGGGTTTCGGAGTAAATTGAGATAATAAACAGGCTCTCTAGGGTAATGGATGCTGGATAAACTTATTACGTCACGATGGCGCCATCAAGGGGAATTAAGAAGGTCGGGGATCTTCCGCGGATTTTCGTTTATCTTTTTAAGTTTAGCTATTTTAAGACGTCAACGACCGTCTTAACAGTGGCTTCGTCTTCATTTGCATCGCAACGCTCCCTGGAGTTTAATCAAGGACAAACCCGTGAAGGAGTAAGTGGATCTTTGAACGGGCGTTTCTCTAATAAGATGGGGACAATAAGTTTCATTCAAGTCGTCTCGCTTTTCCTATACGCCCTCCTGTCTGGAAGAGAACTTTAGTACGGTAATATTCAGGAGGGCATTCAGAAGACTTGAGATAATAGGCTTAAAGAGCACAAGCGTAGTGACAATTTACGTATGTAAATCCAGCGGTTGTGGAAACTAGGCGCCGAACGGGCGTCTCGCTAGGGGGACAACCCTCCCGAGGAATCCAGAGATATACGCACGGTGAGTTTATCTATCTGATTTAATTAGTGAGATGCGAGATCGAGGAAAACGGGGCAGTCGAAACAATACAATAAGGGGTCGCGCCCGTAATTAAAGGGTTAACGTCTCCGTTACACGTGTCGTTTTTGTCTTAAACCCACCGTCGCCCTGGGAGATAGTCATCTTTCGGGAGGGTACCTACAGAAGAAGAAGGTAAAAGAAGATTTGGAGTTCGCAGGGAGGAGATCGGGAGGCAGAGCTGAGCTCCAGTCGTGAACTTAGCGGGAAGATAGCAATCTGATCACACCACACGACCCGACCAGACCTCGAACACGTCTCCATAGAAACCTTTCTACAATCTAATTATTCGAGCTTTTTTGCCCAGTCGAATCCGATGTGTATCTTGACTAGTTTCCTGTATGAACATGACTTTTTTTCGTGTTATCTCGGGCGAATTTCACTGTTTTCTGGACATGTTCCACCCATTGATTCCATCACGAGCCCTGGTACCTTCTATTGTTCGACTCTACTCGTACTTTCTCTTAATTTACCTCCATTCTTGTGTTTACTTTATATCGTAATCTGTTTAAATACACCAATTAGTTAGTTTAGGTAATTTAAACACAACTTTCCGCTTAATTTTCTCAAATTATCTTGATATCTTCAAAATTTTGTCTAAGTAACCGAATTCTTGATCATGTTCTGCAGCTATTCAAGCTTTAATGAAGAATGATCTTGGGGCTCCTGTTTCTCTCTACTTCTACAATCTCTACTTCTACACACTACATAAAACTAATTTAAAACCGCAAATTATTACACAGAGGTAGTAATATCTTGCAATTGATATCTAAATGTCCCAAAGACAGTTACAACAAATTCGTAAACACCATTCTTTACTTATTCCCAATATACGAAACAAGAGCTGAAATAAAATTTAATTGACGTATATATCGACATCACAGAAAAACATAAATAAATACATCAGAATACTGCAGCTGCTGATATCAAAATACCTGGTATACTGTATCCTTACAGTTTATGGACCAATGTGTAGAAATCCACGTATAGAACAAACGAAATTTAATGGGATAAAATAGAATACCTACCAACGGTTCACTTGTACGTTGTTTGTTTAAGTTAAATCTTGAAAAACTCGATTTCAAAAGGAACTTGGAAACCAAATTCCTTTGCTATTATATTAACTGATTCTGTGCCCACGTGTTACTAAGCGAGTTTTACTAAAGAGAATCTGGCAGGAGTACGAACCGAATAATTGGAACTCCTTAACACTCCCGAAACTGTTATCACTTCGGTTTTCATTATCAGTTCCGATTGTTGAATTTACCAAATATTAATGTATTTTCCTTTTCTCTGATTTACCCCCTACAAGCTGCGTCGTTGGTTCCAGTCCTACAGTGTCTTTCCCTCTTCTGTATGGTATGCCAATGCAAGGAGCAATTATTACAGAAATAAAACTGTGTGTCACATGCATTGTGATTTACTATTTATTCACTAGCATCCAGCAATCTCAGTGATTCATATTATCAAATTAAAAGTTTTTTCTAGTTCAAACTCTTTGTTGTGCTGTTCAATTCATCGTAACCTCTTCGCTCCATCTGAATAAAAAGAGAAAATCCTATTCGAAGTTACAAGGAGCGGAAGGTGGTTAGATTGACGAGTCAAATATGCGCATGAAGGCGCATCCTAGTCTCTCTTTCAACCTAGGTATTTCTCCTGAAAGGTTTTATCCCAATGCTTGTACAAGACTCCTACAAAAGGAATCCGAAAACCTTTTATTTTATTGAAATGGGAGGTAGAGAAGCTAAAACGGGACATAAATCCGACTTCAGCCCAAAACGCGTTGTCGGTTCAAAGTTTATTCGATCGGGCGTCGAGGACAAAAAACACCACTTAGGGGAACTCCGTCCGAGGGATGGGATATGGCTGTGGAGTTTTATCGGGGCCTCCGTCCTGCCTCTTCCTCCAGCCCTGAAATGTTTATTAGTTCTCAATGAGTGCCAATACTGCGCGCTCTTACAGATTATAGCGCACCCACACTATGTTATAAGAGATAAAACAACGAGCCGGGATCGCCGTGTTGTAAGTACCTTTCCACGTACACCCCTCGCCCCGTCTCCCGGCTACATCCCACTTTTTTTGTTTGCCTTCTCCATTGTGCGACTTTCAAACAACAGATTAGTGCTGAATCGGTTGTTAATGTACGCGCGAGTCGCTTCACCCGCGTCGCGCCGGTTCGCATACTCAATGAGGTGAATTACCGGCTCGTGTTCGACCTCCCAGGATTTTGCAAGGTAGCAGACCAAATAAGCCAATGCAGTCCGCCAACTGCTATCTCATTCCTGGGCGGTATTCAACGCAAAATGATGAGAACCGGATGCTGATTTTGAGCAGCGAAAAAATACTTGTGGGAACGTTATTCAGATTCCTCCAAAATTTAATAGATATATGAAGTCTTAGGGTTCTTTTTGAAATAACTCTTATGAGCCCACGACAAAGCGCTCATTTTTCCTTCGGCTCTGATATCCATATTTCACGAAACCTTATGTGTACACGAATCTCCGAGGTTCTTTTCAAAATGAGTTCGAACTTCGGTACCGTGACCAGGTGCCCAACTCTCAATTGTTTCTCCCAATCTTGGTGTCTTAACATCCTCAAGATTTTGCAAAGTAGTAGACCAAATGCTCTATCCCATCATCTCACGCGTTACTCATCGAATGAGATGAGAATTTTCGATAGAATGAGAATAAAATGCTGATGTGAACAGCGACAAAACGACTTTTTGAGGAGATTGTATTTTGCGGGACTGATATCCACGTTATACCAAAAACTGGTAGATACTGTAAGTTCTTGGGAATGTTTTCGAAACTACTGGGCGCCGATTCATCGATCAATGTCTTTGAGTCTTGTTAGCCCCACGATTTTGTAAGTTTGCAGATCTAATAATCCAATGCAGTCCGACAACTGCTATCTCATTACTTTACGTTATTAAACGCAGAATGACGAGGACCGGATGCTGATTTGAGCCGCGACAAAAGAAGATAAAATTAATGCGGGAACAATATCCAAATTTCTCCACCATTTCGTGGATGTATGAAGTTTTGGAATCCTTTTCAAAATGACTCTCTTCACCCTACCACCAGCCGCCCATTCTTAAATTTTACGAAGGATGTTGCAAGTTGCAAACCTGAAAGCCAAAACAGTGAATCCTTTAGTTTTTCCCCACAAAATAATGAGAACCAGATGCTGAATTTGAGATGCAACGAAACTACTCTTTGAGAAAATCACATTTAAGCGAGTCTGGTGCCCACATTTCACCAAAATCTGATGGATACATGAAGTTCTTGGGATTCTTCTCAAAATGACTTGAGAAGATACGTTGGTACTTTGATACGTAGACCAGGCGCCAAATCTTCAATTGTTATTCCCAAGATTCTTCAAAGCGATAGCAACTTTTCGTTATTCGCCGCCAAATGGTGACTCATTCAAACTGCTATTCTTCTATCGGCATCTTTGGCAATTGGTATCCCCAAGATTTTGCGAGGTTGCCAATCAAATGAACTGATGCAGTCAGCCAATTTCTATACTATTCAACTGCACGAAGAAAGATTGATTTGGCCATCGCTGGGACACTTTATATAACTTCGACATTTCCAGATTTACTTATTAGTTCCAAAAAAATAAAATGAAAATCCAACCTGCTCAACACACCCCCGAAAATTCCACAATTTCTGACAAATATAAAGAATTTATATGGAAAACTATGAAGTGGTACTGAAGGTTATCATTGAATCCCGGGCCCATCTCTGATTTCTGCGTAATTCTCGCAGTTATAGCTAACGATGCCAAAGAGCTCAACACTTCGGTATATCTCACAATCCTCTCAGCCCGCCAAGTTATGTTTTTATCGTCAATTTACGACGGAAACGCCCCGACTTCTCCCAAAACTCACCGCAACCAAAAAAAAAAGGGACCGCAGAAACAGAGCGTGGGCCCGGGAATCAGTTCAGCGTACATTTTACCCTGACAACGAAACTTCGATACAATGTTGAGTTGCGAGGTAGCTACCCCTCGAAAATGGCCCTCGCGATGAAGCTGCAAAAAGCCCTTAAAATATTATTTATCATCCTCGGAAAAGATATTTAATTACAGCGCCCGGAGTCCTCGGTTGTAAATAACACGGTTGTTTACCCTTGGGACGCTTGTTGCAGAAAGGGCCAGCGGAAAAACGAAATAGGCGGGAAGACGCGGGGGACGCTTCGGTTTTTATTCTCAAGCAAACAGACAAAGTTGTAAATTCTTGGCGAGGAGGCTTAACGTGTATCGTATTGCTCTTGTTATTTACAACTCTGCCTTCCCAACAAATGAGAATGGAGAAGGTCCCACACAATCAGAAGAAGGGAAGCCTTTATACGGGCTCAGTCGTAAAATATCTCTTTATACAGTTTTCAATACCTACACTGTGTTCTTCGACAATTAACCCTTTACAATTTAAACATTGTTTAATCATAGTGGGGCTTTGATTTACAGTCGTCGCGACGTTAAGGATTGTTCTTTTTTTTTTGCATTTTTGTTTCCAACTGTGGTTATAAAATCGTACAATCCCATGCGGCGGAGTAAGTGCCGAGGTGCGAGTCGAGGTACGCTTGCCTATTCCCAACCTCTATTGATCGTCTTGTAATCTAATTATGGATAATATAGGGTAGTCTAAGCTAAGAGAGAATGCCACATAAGATTATGATAATTTCAACCCTCTTACTGTTTCTTCTAAAGCCATAGAACTCTCCGTAATTATTGAGAAAATACAATATAAACTCAGGTAGTGTTTATCCTGCTTGTGGTTTAATCGCATTCCAACGATTGAACCTTTTCTTCAACAGTTTTGCAATAGCTCCAAAAATTGTAGAATGAAAATTTTTTTCAGTGGAAATCTTTTTCTAGTTTTTCCTGAACTTTAACCTTTTCGTGAAAATGTAGCACTAGACAATAACTTTCCTTTTGATGGAGATCGAAAATCCGTTCTTTCGCCGAAGATCAAGTGTTCCAGAAGAAAGGATGTGTTCGGTAATTTTTGAACACTATAAATTGGCAAATAAAAAGTTTTAAATTCAACATTTTTTAAGCAGGACACCACTTAATCTTGATCGATGACAAGGGTTCATAAATGAAGATATTATAACAAATTTCATCATAATTTGCTTCAAAATCCATTAAAAAATCTCTGTTTCAATATTATTTAGAACAAGTTTCTAACAAGTAATTGAAATTTAAGAATCTCTTGCGACAAAGTGGTCACATTAGGAATGATTCAAATAAATAGAATACCACCATTTACTAAAATTCTGTCATAGAGACACGCTGCATGAAAAGAGTATCTCTTAGTTTTCATAATGACCAAGTTTTTGAAAATTATTTTTCCTCGTACTTGGGATTGTTGCTTTCCGTGAGATTATTATGTATACCTATGGCGTTAGAAGAACTCCTTAATGTTTCAATGAACATTCAATGTTAATTTTCATGATGATTGCGTTCAAATACAAATGTGGTGGTATTATGATAAGCGTACATTTTTGGATCTGGTGAGTCAATATCATACCTCCATGAACAGCGGTTTAGAGTCTTGCTGTTAGATACTTTACGAATTTAGAACATTTCGGTATTGAAAATCCACGAGGATTTATGAAAGGCATAGAGAATGTAAAAATATTATTTTAAGCTGTTTAAAATCGAAACTTCTACTTATATTGCGCGTATTAAAGCTTTTCGAACAAAGAAAAGTCTAAATAGCTGCTGTCTGCATGATCATTTGGAATAAAGTTAACTCTGCTAATCATAGTTGGTGCTTTACATTTGGGAATGAATGATGAATTGAATTTCCAAAGTTATGCGGTTAGTCGCCCGGAGGTCACTTATACATTCCATCATCGATATAATCCCCAAGTGATTCCAATGGTTACGGAACCGGTCGTTGATGGTATCCGTGGAATATAGATATACGAACCGTGGAATATATGCTGAACTTATTGAAATGATTTCAATGAAATCCCAGCGTTAACGATCAGACGCAGAGAGATACGGCGACAGATAGGTGGGATACGAGGTAGGCAGCTGATAATGAGCGGTTCGTGGGGGGCCGGGCCCACGCCTGAATTTCTCGCCTGGTTATCGCGAATGCTCAATCGCTTCTAGCATAAACTGAACGGAAGCGTCCTGAAAAAGGACTCCACCTTCGTCTAAAGCTTTGAAACATGTTAATCTCTTGACTAGTACATTTATTTGTGGTTAATGAGCTATATGGTGTTACCAATTACGTATTTAAATTCGAAGATGGAAGAAGGAATAGTTCCTGAAGAGGCAAGAGCTTGATGGATTTTCTAGATCGATTTTATTCAACCTTATTGACGTTTGTGGTATTCAATACTTGTCCAAGCTCGTCTACGGTGGATTATTATTCTTACTTAGGGGCCATGATGATCAAAACAGTAGAGTAGAATCTCATGAAAATACGTTTCATTCATAGGAAGAAAATCAAAGAGACTTGGTGGGTTGTTTGCCACCCTAGAACAAGTATGCCGCTTCCGTCTACTGAAATATTGGGTGTAAACCTTCTGTTTCTGATTGATTCTGATCCCTGGATATTTTTTGGGCTATCAAGGAGGTTTCCCTTCAAATGCCAAAGTTTCATATGTTCAACAGGGTTACTGATGGCTCTTTAGTTTAATCCAGGATGTATGCAGTCTTGTCTTATGCAGCTGTCAGGGTATCTAGCAAACAACCCTGGAATCATGTTCACATTTCGCAAGTAGTTTCACCACATGGCCATTTTAGGTGATCAAACTATTTCCATATAAGTTGTTCTCATTAGAAATATTATTCTATTCCTCTCGAATTTTCAGCGTACTTATCGATGTGTCGTTCTCTCAGTTTAGCCAGAATCGGAGTTGAAATATTGAAATGATTGACCGCTGCGTGGGTTCTCCAACTAACTGATACCGAAGCTTATATGAACTAGATATCTTAGAATGCGTAGGCATTTAATGATTTCTGTTACATCAGGATTTCTTTGTATGACTGCACAAAGCTACTACATTCCATGCAATAAGGACAAAATGCACTGCCCCCTAAATTGAGCGGTGGTAGAACGCTATTATGGAATGCTAAGCCGGTTAAATTGGAAAAATGGTGCTCTGCGTGGACTAGGGTACAAAACGAGGTCAAATTAAGGTTTTAAAAGGTGAGAATCAGATTGTAGAGAACATTTTTGATCAGAAAGCCTCATCTTCATCTCTGTTTAGAAGACGGAATGTGTTTCGTTTGATTATTCGAATGCCATGTGTTGAGACCACATAGCTGATAGCATTCTTATTGAATTGGAACACTGCGTTTAATTACAGTTATAAGTAGGAATATCTACTTACCTAGTCAAGATGACAACACGGCTTTCACGTGCGGATCAATTAAGGCGACTTAGGAGCGAATAAAAACAAGCCCTCACCGCTGGTAATGCAGCGCAGTGGTCACTTAATTCTTCCGGTGGGTCGGTACCCAACGGAGAACAAGAACCGAAATCGTCCTGCCCAAAAGCGGTTCCAAATGATTATAATTATCTTTCGAAATCCGAGATCACTCGAGATGGGGTAGAAGGAAAAAAAATCGAGAAAAACAACGACTCGTAGCCGAAAGGGCTGGTTGATTGTTCTGAATGAACGAAATGTATGCAAAACGTTTCACTCCCATTCTAAAAAGGCTCAGGTCAAAATGTCGCTTAATTACAGAGATCGGTGGGACCACATTATGTTAATAAGGGGACCCCCTTTACACCGCTTTGCCTAATCTTTGAGCGCTCTCTCGAACAGCTATCGGATCGGGAATCTTATTCGTATATTTTAATATTAAATATCTCAAGGAAGACTATTCTGTAATACATCTTTGGATCGATCCCATTTACGATTGTATAACTATAATCTATTTATATCGCTTTCATTCTTGTATTTATCTAAGCTGCACTGTAGTAGGTTCCTGCATTCATCAAAATCAGGTTTCGTTTTGTTCTCAAAAATATTACGAACTAACTCAATACTACTGTGTACATCCGATCTAATTATCTCTATTCTCCCGTTCCTGGTAATTACTTATATAGTTTGAGTGAATCATGGTTTCTAAAGAAGAACGAAATGTCTTAACGTTTAGTCTTATTCTGCTGTCGAAACAATTTTCGAGTCTTAGTAATCGTGAAGCAACATTTTTTCATCAACATCATCGAATTTTGTCACTTGATGCTTCGAAGTGCGTTAATGTTCGTCCGCCATCTGCGTTTTGGGGAATTAAAAAGCCATAGAGATAATGTTTAAAAAAACTGGTCAAAAACGTGTTTTTACGAGGTTTTTTTCTGACACAGGAAAGTGAGGGTGTTCTTTTCCAAGTAGCTTTGGACTCAATATCGACTGAGATAGTTTTGAGATCCGTAGAGATATGCCTGTTGCAATTAATAACAATTTTGGAATCCCCTTTCCTCTCATCCCTCTCATAATTTAATGAAAATTATAAACACATTTGTTAAAATTGGCATCGTTAATGATTTGAGTAATTTTTACTGGGATTTTCGAGCAGAAAAGTACCTACAATTCTAACTCACTCAGACTTTTGCTATAATTGATATTTCAGTAAGGGATGCAAATGACAGAAAATTGCATGTTTGAAGAAAAAGCCAAAATTCCTACAGGCTTTTGTGTATATTTTACCGTTCCAACATAGTTTTGTTTCATACTCAATTTTACTTTATTTTCTCGATTTTATAAATTTATCATTTAAAGGGAAGACAACTAACGGATTGAATTTGCATCAACCCTTGCTGGACTTGCAGCGTCCAATTAATTGGTTTGTATAATGCAATACATAGTAGTATCACTCAATTGACCAAAACTTCATCCGCCGGCCGTAGAAGTCAAATAGAGAAGTTGCAGTGCACAATAGTGTGGTCATAGGAAATCATTCAATTATTACACTGTTTGTATAGCGATAGTGCAACTGCAAAACAGCCCTCGTGCGTTAGTATAAACAAGTAGTTATAAAATTTGAGGACTGCTAAATAATAGAAATTCCAGAGTTTCGAGCCGACTGCACTGGGGTGGCCTCCAAAGTTTAACCAGGATACCAGGAACCCTTTCTCCGTCCTCGCATAGTTGGGAAAGCTAGGGCTAAACAGTCGCTTACTGTTTGCTAGTTTCTAGTTGTTGTTTCTGACCGCGTATGGGGGGCTTGAGAGGAATATTCGCGGGGCACCAGTTGAATGTTGAAGGCGGTTTTCGAGTTATCGGAAGGGAGAGCTCGGTTTCGCGGTAAACACAAGGGGGGAAACTGAAAGGCCTTTCCCGGCCTTCTCAATCACAGGGCAATCGCAGGTGTGTTGTATGTTAGCGAGAGTGTCTTTATGTACAAAACAGCCCTCCCTTCCATCAGAACGTTGACGGATGTTGACTTGCTGGATGAACTCCCGGGATTTCAAATATTCCGTTCGCCTCCCTTTCGAAACGTGATTTCCCCAGCCACAAACCTGTTGGAACTAAGATAATTACACACAAATTCCATTTTCTGAGGGTGTTTTAGGGAATAAGCAACAAACGCAACGTATTGTTGAATCGCTGGAGACAGCTCGCCAGAGCCGCTGCCTTCGCCACACTCCCGATGTCATTATTTCTCTCTACACTGTAAGGTCATAGTGAACCCATATGACCACTAATGTACATCAAACATGGTGTACTGGTAAGACGAGGTTGGGATCCTGAATAGAAAATACAGCTATGCTCCCTGCAGGTGCAGATGATACTAACCCTTGTCCTTATCAATGCTGAACGTTGTAAGAGAAAACGCGATGAGTTAACATGACCCAACAGTTTAAAATCTAAGCAATTATGTTTCCTATCAATTTCAATATATTTACGAGCCTAAATGAGAAGCTTTCTTGGGCTCCGTGAGAGTTAGCGCGTATCCGTTCCGTAGAACATGAGAGTTAGTCATCAGCCAGGCACGTATACCATTATCTCGCATTTACGTATCAAAATGATATATTATTGAAATTGACAATTGACAATTGAAAATGAATTTTTGACGTTCTTCGTTCTATTTTGAAGAATGAAGTTTTTGTTCTTATTTATTGAGAATTGGGCAGTGTGCTACTAGGACATACCTGAAGTGTGGTAGATGTGTCGAGGTTGCACTGCATTTTTCGTTACTTCTAATCACTTTCCCTTCCCTCGGTAAACTTTATGGGTCACAATCATCCAAAGAGCTCACTAAAGCTCATCAAACGTGGTGCATCTCAAGCGGGGCTTAGAACCATCAGTAGCTTTCTAATCAGGCTCCCAGAAAGTGCGGTCCTTGCCCATCATAAATGTTGTAAGATGCAACATGTTGTGGACGAACATGATTATACGGTCTATGTTACACATGTTTACAGTCACAACATGGTTCAATCTAATCAAATGAATTGCCTATTCGTTTCAATGTGTTCTTGAGTTTCCTCGGACTTACAATCTAACCGTTCCGTAGCGCATCACAAAATCAGCCAGAAAGTGGTGGTACATGTTGGAAATGATAAGTACATTATAATTTTGTTGAAGCTGGCAAAAAATCATTTTGTACTGGATAGGTGTATCTTTTGTTGAAGAACTTCAAAAATCCCCAACTCGCGTTCTAAGGAATAATAGATGTGCCGAAAATACTTGATTTTTGTGACTTGTGTCGTAGTTTCACTGAGACAAACGGGTACACAGAATTTAACAGTGGTTTTTCATCTTTTCATCTACTAATTATAACAATTGGCTGATTAATTTTTTGGAAGTTCAATTATAATTTTTGAATGAAAGGGGGCGGGGGACATTTGCATGGTGCTGACGGAGGAATGACATCCATTGTCAGGTAGAAAAACTTGGAAACAAATGTTTTGTAGAATGAAATCATAGTTCAGGGATGGTTACGAGATCAACAAACCGAAACGAGGAAGAAACAACGAAAGAGATGAAAGAAATAGGAAGAAAAAGACCGAAAACAAAAAACTCAAAGCCTCGAAACGGATCTCGGTGAGTAAATAGTTGATGGACCTGTGATGTATAATCAAGAGGTGAACGTGACCGCTTTTAGACGTTTAATCAAAAAAACCCCACCAGGCTGAGCTAGTGCGGGCAGCGGAGCCCCACCTCGCGAGCGGAGGAATGGAATCTAATCACCGGCTGTCACTGACCAAATAGTCACTTCGATTCGATTCAGATCTGTGGGTACAATACCAGTTCCTCGAGTCGGAGCCCGAAAACACTGTAATCTTCGGGTGATTCAGGTTTTTACAGAGCGGGAAAGGGAATCTTCCACGGTCGGGGTGGACGGTCGATTTCCTTGACGATCATTAAATGCACCGATTTGTCGGCGAGGGCGGGTGGGTTGAGGGGAAAAGGAGAAGAGATCCTGCCATGCCGCAGCCGGGCGTATCATTGTTGGGTTACCAAACTCACGAAGGGTCCGATTGAGTCGAGTGGTCATGATATTAATTTATTGAGCGTTCGGAAATGTTATGAAGACGATGTGTTTCTGGTGGCATCGAAACCTGTAATCTTCCACGAGAGGTTTCGGCCTGGGAATTAGTATTCGGAATGATTTACTGGCAAGCAATTATTTACAAATGAGGGCTAATATCAAATCCGTGAAGAAGACGAATGTGTAGTGTTGTACGTTATGTTAAACTGGGCGAATAGGTAGGTCTGTATACACGAACAAGAAGCTTTCTTAAAACTGAAATTAAACATCGGACACAATGAAAGTTGCTTTCTAATGCCAATATATTGTTAGGATCACAACGAAACTACTACATGTTACGAAAATAAGATAGCCAAAAAAGAAAAAACTGCTCAAGCAATCTTGAAAAATGATCGCAGATCTCAAGTTAACGAAGTTTAGATATCCAGCTTGATTTACAAATATAAATAATAACTATTAGGGAATTTGCTGTTAGATTTGATGTCTTAGTTCATAAGTTTACCATAAACACCTGACATATTCTTTGCTAATGTTATACAATCATGTTCATCAATACAGAACATGGTTACAAACATCCCTGACTCAAGTGGGGTAGTTACTTTGGTACAATGAGCCAAATATTTTCATATGAAATCAGCACGTAGACAAAACCATTGTAAGTATCATAATCATATATACTTACATCCGGATTATTACTGTTAATTACGTTTTTGATCTCTTGGTTTATTGATGAACCACATTTCTAACGGGTATGAATATATTTTTGAACAAGTTGGATTGTTGAACTGGCCAGAGATTGTTTCCCCTGAAAAACGGTCGATAAATTCATGATTCTGAATAATGACGATGAAGTTCATTAGACATCATTTATTGCATGAGTGAAGAAATCCACAAAAATCCTGTCAATAAATGATGAAAACTGTGGGAATTAAGCAAAAGGACATGATTACTCATTTCGCATGTGCAATAGCTATTAGTAATTAATGATACGATCATATCGGAGTTTATATGAGATAATTAAACCGTCCATCTCCAACTACCTCTAAATTTTAGTGAGATCGAACTACTAGGACGTGAGGTAATTATGGTCCGTGGATCTCACTTTGCGCATGGCCAGGATGAAGTGCCTATTGATTCGTCAGCAATAACACACATATTAGACCTTCTAATTCGCACTTTTCCCTGAAATTTCAACGAAGTCCTGGGCAAACTAGCTGTAACCGTTCCGTATAATATACTAACCAACAAGGACCACATTCCCAACTTCTTCAGCTGCATAAAGTACCTAAGCAAGCACCTCTAACTATCTAGTGGTTTTCGTATTCTGCAGGTAATAATCCATTCATTCCCTGGTTAGCCGAGAAAATTGCCTCCATTACTTTTCAAGACCTCCGCACCTTCACGCTCCCTGGAGAACTTCCGTCCAACTGAAACAGCTGCAGATGAAGACCTGCAGCTAACAGTTCGCTGACTTTTACAAAAGGATTCGCGATCATTATTCCCTGTTCATCGCGGTAGTTATCCTTTGGGAAATGCACCGATGTAATTTGCATGGTTTAATAAAAGTTGATGTAATTTACATCGTAAAAACTATTCTCTCTAACTGCATGAATTGTAAATTTATTCATGTGATGCATATTTTAATTTACAGTTCAATTTACACGACCCAGAAAAATTATAAGTAATTACCTCCTGCTGCACATTCAGCACGTTAAGGTGGATCTTCAAGCTGAAGGGAGAACTGCTACACCTCAATGCTTAGCCATATAGAGACTAATCCACACTTTTTCTAAGGTTGAATCATAATTGTATGATAGACAACAGAAAATAGAGTTCCCAAAAGGGTATTCATGGGGAAGCCTGGAGAAGCCTGACGGAGGAAGAACTGAACTGTGGTGGTTATATGGAGTTGATGCAGATTGTATAAACATGGGAGGTCCAGGAGTACGCCCGGTTACGAGGAATTCAGATGACTGGAGTGGTTTCTGGAAGCAGGCCGTGATCCACATTGGATTGTAGCAACATAGAAGTGACCTCTACTAAAGGTACCTCTTCACCATCAATGAATCTGAAATGTCGTGACAGATCTGAAAAAACTGTATTGTTGCTGTAATGTGACATTATCATTGGTTCTTTCATCGGTCATCAGAAATCGAGTCCTGCCAACAATCGCCACTAATAGTTTCCAACAATTTCCTGCAAGACTCTTCTTTAATGTTCAAAATCAAACATCCTTCATTGTACAGTTCCGAAAATAAACAATATCATCAGCAATATTGTGCAGTTTAGGGGGAAAGAACTCCAGTTTGGAGTTCAGGTTTGAGTTCAAGAGGCCTTGAAAGCTCCCACGAATAAGAACTGGACAATGTCGTCCAACATTTGTACAGATTAGGAGTTTGTCGGTTTTTTTTGCAGTCGTTCAGTGGAATCCCTTGTACAAACAAAAACTGACTAAAATCTACGCATTTTTTGTTGAACATAACTTGTATTGAATGTTTTTGGTTTTCACCAGGATAAGTAAAGCTAGTGCAGTTGCGAACTCCCACGATAAACTAACCAACTCGTTGAAACGAATTTATAGATCTCTGACTCACACCTCTCGGGTCCGCTCCCCGCCATTCGATTACTCCTCCTCTCTCACTCTTCCCTGATGAAGTATTAATTGAACAGATTCAATTGGAGACCCGGTTAAAAGTCCCTTCTCGAACGGGTTAGCCCTTTTTAATTGTTTTCAATTAACAATTACGCCTTAATTGCTCTAACCGCCCCGACCAGATCATCCACTGGTTTAAAATCTCCATCAATTTCATTAATCTTTCTTGTTTTCCGGACCTCAAAAAAGGCTCGGAATCCATTAAAACCGGGATTTTTAATTGAGTCCCGAGATTGAGATTCCCATTAATGGTGAGACTCGGGGCCCACCAGTAAACCACATCTATTGGACGGATCGTTTTTTAACCCCAATGAGCTTCTCATCCTTAAATATTGTATGACTCTGTTGAATTAAAGTAAAACTAAACATGAAAATGAGATACACAGCTCAAAATCTCAAATGTGTATATAACTAGCGGAAAACCCGTGCTTTGAAAGGAATATAGAATCTCTGTCGAAGGGACCCACGACATAGCGGTTTTCCGCCTATTCGAAGGGGCTGTCAGCAGTCATATCAACAATAGTTCGAGAACCTAATAAATCCCTTGGAAAGGTTTGCGCCGTTTTTGACGTGGAAGGATGTTTTGGAGGTTCTGATATTCTAGGTCTACCCAATCTTGTGTGCGGGAACTACCTGATATTTTAACACCACTCCCATCGAAATTGGCTGGGCATTTAAGCATTACATTGGGAACATTTTTTTTTTAAATAACCCTCAAGGGCGGCAATCATCAAACAAAAAACGCTAAAAATTCTTTCACTGGGGTTTCTTATTCAATGTCATTCATTTGGCTTGCGTTCATGATTTGAATTTCTACTAAGCTTTGAAGTGTGCGTGTTTCACAGGTGATAGAGCGATTATTGAATTTCAGAAGGCACACAAATATGATCAACTGATCAATCCAAATAAGTATTTTGGTTGAGAACAGATTTACGTGCTCTATGCATATCTCCTGAAATTCAATAATCGCTCTATCACCTGTGAAACACGCATACTCCAAAGCTTAGTAGAAATTCAAATTATGAATTCAAGCCAAATGAATGAAATTGAATAGTAAACCCCAGTGAAAGAATTTGCAGCGTTTCGTGCATAACAGAATGCTTCAACCCGTGTATCGGCTATAAACCCTTTTAGGAGTTCACTCCAGTATCCACATTCACTACATCACTAGGTTACTGCGATCAAAACAAAACAAAAAAAAACGCTGTTGTTATTTTTGTTTTGATCGTAGTAACCTGGTGATATACAGAATGTGGATGCAAATGTTGGCAGCATAAGATCATGCCATACATCATCGGTAATGGTTTGAGCTACAGAACTGGGGAGGGCCTCATTCGATTCCTCATGGAAAGTTCTTCAAAAAAAGTCCATATTTAGGCCGCCTTGGTTTTTTTTGGAGGTTTTTAGGGATTTTACAAAACTTCTACAACCCTTAAAGGGCACTTTAAATTAAGTAAGAGAGCGGAAAATTTGTTATTGCAGATTTGGATTCTACACCCTTTGCAACGTAAACCGTGCAATATTCAGGGGGGTTAGACTTTTTTTCTTTTTTCAAGAGCGATTACAATGGTTTATTATTGAATAATAAACCAAAAGTTTTTTACCCTAACAGAAACCAAAAGTGGTGTCACCAATCACGATGTTCATCAACTATTCACGATATCACCCTCTTCGGAAACCGTAACGCTCCATTGTTTCTCCCATCTTCGCTCTCTTCGCCGAAACAACGGGAAGTGAGGATGAGAAAGAAAAAAACACTTGAAAGTAATTCGGAGGAAGGCCGTGCATGTTTTATATTCGCCATTAAGCCATAATGGCGCGGGCAACCCCAGGGCCTGTCGACAATTTTTTTTAATACCCCGTGTAATCAAGTCGAAGGTTTTTAGAAGCACCTGAGATCTTTTCTTCTACAATTTTAATGAGATTGCGTTTTTTTTTCAAATTCTTCTTTCCATCTCTAGGGGGCGACTGATCATTCTTTCCCATAGAAAAGCCCCCGTTTCCTTATGTTTTTGCCCTCTTCTGCGACGAACTAACTTTAATCCTTAATGGACGAGCCGTCTGGAGGAGAAAGCATAAATATCCTCGCTTACACCTACATACATCACGGAATAAAGGGAAAAAATAACAAATGTGAGAGGGTGGTGAGGCATACTGAGGGGGTTGGAGTCTGTGCTTGGAACGCGGTAAGAAATCCTCTCAATTATTCACCCTTCAAATTAGTCATGTAACGCCTACGGTTTTCTTTTCCACACCCTCAACTTAAAAGTTGAAGTGCTTTTAGGGAAATGAATTCAAATAACCTGGAAAAACTTACAATCGCGTTTAATTGTATCATATTCAATGAAATCTTCAATGGAAATTTGTTGAAAATTTCAAGTCTTTATATTGTGAGGACTTATCTTTTCTTCGGAATATTGTGCAAGATACCTGATGGAATAAATCCTTGACAGGCGTTGCCACTAACTTCATAAAGTCCAGAAAATATAATCAAAATTGTTTGAATACGCTCTATTATGACAGTAGTAATAAAACAAATTAAAGCAATGACTAGTACAATAGTGATAAAATTCACGAATAATCTCTATAAATCCATCATTCAACCATGATTCAAGTTCCAAATCTCAGAAACATCTGGAGGCAAGGAATCTAAAATGGTGACAAAATTTTAAAACCTAAAAACTTGAATATATCGATGTATGTACTCAATGTGTGTGGTGTGTGTATGAAGCAGACCTGGCTTAAAATACGTGAATATGCTAGGAGTAACCTATGGCCAAGTGTTTGGGCTGAAAAGAGAGGAGCCTAATGACGATGGCGCGATATGGGGCTTCGGGGCTCTTGCTATTTATTCTTGACTGGACGAATACTATTCGGAACAAATTTATTTTTTTCGTGAAATTTATACTTATTTTATGCACAGAAAGTCCTGAAATTGCATCGAAATTTAACATAAATATTGTAAGAAAACTTGGGGAAATTCGCTTCTATACCATTTCCAAGCCAAATGAAACCTTTTCCAGACCAAATGAAACTTTCCTAAACTAAATGAAACGTACTGAAAATTGGTGACATGAGCTACCTAGATTGGTGGTACCCTGCGAATTGAAGGTGGATCAACAGTAACTCTTGAAGACAATGTGAGGTGGGAGGATCAGGTGATTGGTCTGTTAAAGAAGCTGAGAAGATTCATCCACCTTTTCCACACTTTAGCCTAGTTTACCCTTCAAACAACTGAAATTAATTTATCAAACTCTTGTGCAAAGTGTGCTGAATTTCGGTATTTTAATCTGGGGATCTGCAGCTGACACAATCCTCTACCCTCTACTCTACAGACCTCTTCCTGAAGATGACCTCTTCAAAGAAGCAACTGTTTCTCCATCGACCAACTCCACATAAAGTCTGTGTTGATGTTCTTTCATAAGCATCCTGGTTATTTTTGCATCCCCCAGCAAAAACATGAGTACATGTATGGTTCGTACATCCGCTCGATCTGTGGTCCCCGGCATCTCTTCCCGGCTTATTAGTACAAATAGACATGAATACTTCAGTCTTCCACTCCTCCTCCGTCACACCCCACCTGATATGCGCCTGCTAGAGAACTTCACGCGTAACACGTTCAAGAAACGCATATTCTCCTGGTTGATAGAAGTGGGTCCACTTGTCTGCCAGAGACTTTTTACCAGTGTATAAAGAACTTTGAGCAGGGAGATTTAGTGACAGCAATTTAACTGGTTGAAATGCGACCAATGAATAGTTAGTAGAGGCAACCTCCCACTCAACACGAACTTAGTTCAACGAGTGGGATACTTCCGTGTTTCATTCATTATTACTTTTTCTCGTATTTGCCAAATTTTTTAAATAAGTATTCTGTTTTTATTTAGGAGGAATAAATATTATTTTCATTTTCACTTTCATTCATTTCATTTTCAGATGCAATCGTTCCTATCGCAGAAAGGAAATGACAAAATGAAAATTCCATGAATTTTAGGCATAGGGTTGTCAAAGTGGATCTCACCTTATTAGAATAGGAAACAAGTATTTTCATTTCATTAGGTACAATTTCACCTCATTTTCTCAATAGGTTTCATTTGATTTGGAAAACTTTTCATTTGGTGTGGAAAAGGTTTCATTTTATATAGTTTGGCTTGGAAATGCTATATAATCATGCTGCACGATTGGAGCTTTTTTCATTTTATTCAGCTTACTTCAAATGTAACTCCCATCTATGATGAAATTTTGGAAACGGCAATTACCTTAGCTCGTGATTGATGGAAATTTGTCTACCTTAAGGTCTGCACTTGGTTTGAACTTTTGCGGTGGGTTTTTTTCGCGTTAGTTTCTCGTTCCGTTGACAAGCGCTGTCGGCAGTTTTGGAAATGAGCGATCTTTTCCCGAGGCCCTTCACCGCCGAAGTGGGACGACAGCCCGAAAAATCGGAGCCCTCGAGACGTCCGCGATCTATTAACCTCTGATCCTCCTTCCACAACTACGCGATTGCTTTTTACATTAGTTTCGACTTTAAATATGGAAAGAAGAACTTTGCAGAGTTAAAGAGGCTTGAGGAACTCACTTCTTAAAAGGAGACCGCGAGATTAGTTTTTGAAGAGGATGAAATTGCCGTAAGGAAATTTAAAACCCTTTCACGAATAACTACTTCAACATACTGCATTATTTACGAATTCTATCCACCATGTGTTTGTTATGTACTATCTACCTTACGAGTTATTTTCATCCTCTATCTCTTGAACCAAAATTCCAGATGAAGTAGGGGGGAATTCTTGGGCACAAAGTACTCATATTTCAAAGCAATTTACCACAAACACTCCTTGGCATGTTTTCCGAAAAGTTTAACGAATTGAGAGTATAACCAATTAATTAGTGAAGATCATTATTTTATTGCGTACACATGGTGGTTTTTTCTAGCCTAAACTTGAATTTTTCTCAATCTCCTGCTTTTTTAAACAATTTTGGATGTTAATTTACCACCATATCATCTTCTGGAAAATGCCATAGCTCTACGGTAAAAACATCTACATTTCACCAGCATTCTACCGGTATGTTGAATTTTTTTAAATTGGAATTTTTGAAAGAAAAATTGGTGTTGAAACGTGGAAGTGCCTTGTTGCGACATAGAAGGAGGAAGGGGTAATTTTTCTCGCTAAATCGAATGAACGCATTTCTAAAACTGTCAGAATGATTAAAATCAAACAAAGAAGAGGCGGAGGAGATGGGTAATTCAGAAATGACTAGAATGACTATAACTTATATGACGCTTGAATGCTACTGCAGCCTCCACTCCATAAGAATGGCTTTGCTGTGCCATTGCCTTATTCATTTCAGTTTGATTGAGCGGCATGTACTGAATAAGATATCGTTTTCTGGTTGCCTTGGCGCGATCATCCTATTTATCGAGGCATTTTGAGCTGTGAGAAGATCCTGGGCCTGATCAGACGGGGCGGACAGTCAAGATTAGTTCGGTTCAACATCCGCTGGAGAGATTGGCAGCGGCACCTTCGAGCTCGCGGACGAGCCCCGCGGTCCAGAGGCGGAGGCGGGGACCCCCAGCGCCACCTTGCATTCTTGGATTTGCTGCCTTTCTTTCTAATTGCGCCTCCTCCCACCTGGATTTTCTTTCTCATTTTTTTTTATTTTCCCTCACTTTGCTCGCGGCTGTTTCTTCCTCCGCGCGGGTGGGAGCGATTCTCCTACACCACATCCGACCGCTATAAGTTATGAGCGCCTTTTACCTCCTCCTTCGCTCACCAGTGTTTATTGATTAATTTATTAACAACGATACGCGCATAATCCCAATTATAGAGGGATATACTATACACCACAAATCAGCAGATAGAAGAAGAGAGATGGAAGAATAAATGTGTATTCAAATGTAAATAAAACAGTGGTCAAAAACGTTGAACAAATTACATTCACAATAAACGAGCTAACATGAGTTTTGAGCGAACTGTAATCGTAACTATCAACTGCAGTAGTTGCAATGAACTTACAGTTACCAACTACAAAAGTAGTTAGACGTTAAACATTTTCAACTATTTTTTCTTCAACTACTAATGAGTATTCAAAAGTTTCAACTACCAACAGGTACTTGTAAGTGAGGAGCTGAGAATCAAAGTTAACTTCATCCAAAAAGCAGATTTTAGAGATACCGCAAAAAAAACTTCCCGTGTTCCAACTATTCATCAAATCACTTTGATTATTTTTTCGTTGATAAGCTATTGCATCCATAAGGCTAGCATCCAATGGGAAAATACGTTGAAGGAATACTTACTGCGTAAATTTTATTGTGATGTAAACCTTGCTTTGCTTCAAAAGTATGAACAAATTAATTTTTAGAACCAAGCTGGATGGATAAAGACATTTTAGAAAACACTCAAAAGATAAGTACTACGGCAGATTCGTTACTTAGTACAATAATATCATACTTTAGTGCTTTGGTTCGGATATACTTTGGCTGATACTGAATTTTTCACAAACTCGATTTATTATATTGGTAAAAATGTAATAGTTATGCTTTACGTTCTCACGACGTACTACTGTGTAAACCAATAAAAATAAACCTTTTCTCAGTTCATTTTATTTTATTTTCCCTGCTTCTCAGCTTCATCTTCATGTTTGTTCCCCTTTTTCGGGTCTCATGGCTCTAAATATGACGATATCTTAACGAAGATAGATAAAACTACTTTCATCTTAAGAAGAAATATGGTTTTTGAACAAAATTTTCCTATATATCAGAATAACAATGGATAAAATTGTTCTAATTTTTGGACAAAGTCGACTTTGAGTGTTACCTCCTCACTAACTAGTGATTATTATGTTGTAACTAGTTTTGTATAGTGTGTTTTGAGTACTTGTAGAAATGTAGAGAGGGTGGACCAATCATGGGCCCTCGGTGCATTAGTGTATGAGTAAAGATAAAAATGGTCTCTCATCAAACAACATACCAATTCCAGGCAATGAAAAAAACTGAAGGGTCATTATGTAAAAAAGGAAGGCGTCTCAGAATGGAATTCCAAGCCAGATATTCCAAAACCTATGATTGCTGTTATTCGTTCACAGAGATTGCTCTAAGCAGAAGAGAATTGCTTGAATTGAATAGCATTATCCTCTTGTCTTTTCCAAAATCCAACAAGGATACAAGAAATGACTCGTCCGATTGGTGCAGTGAATAGTTGGAGTAGTGGGCAATATAGTGTGTACGGCATGATTCCAGAATCGGGCACCTCAGACAGAAATTAGCCAGGCCATCATTTATCAAAAGATTGTTAGCTGTCAAAGTTATAAGTATGACCATTTGTAGAATATTGATGAGAGGTCTTTGTGGCTCATCCTCAAATGGGCCAATACTCTTTCAACCTGAACATTCTTTCTTCCCGACTAGTCGACCTCGCTTCCGTATTTTTGAAGTGAGCACCGATAACCAGTAATAAGTGTATGGTCCAGAAGTTGTTACCTAATTGATTCACTTGCGATGGAAGGAACTTCTTCAAAATCTGAGCGTCATCCAGTTGTCTACACGTTTGATTGTTGTTTGTTCTTTGTAACAGTAACAGACAACAGCAAAGTATACATCCGAGATTTAAAGATGGATATTACAACTACGGTCTTAATATGCAAATATCATAGTATCACCGTAATAATATAGATCATGATTATTATCAAAATAAAATATAAACAAGTAAATTTAATAGTATACTATTGTCAATTTATTAGATTATTATGATAGACTTACGAAATTATCTCATTATCATGTTTATAGCGATGTTGAATAGCTATCGATATGCATGGAAGAAGTCGGGACCGAGAAGGGAATGATAGATTTCGCGTGATCTTGAACCTTTTGTTGTTGAATTGAGTGTCTAACGGTTACATACGCTGAATTGTGATGGTTAACAATGATCGTGGTGATTCCGCAAATTTCCCGAGTTGTTTATAATATTTCTCACTTCGAGGAGTAAGCTATCTCAAGATGAGGTTTCCGAGAGAGGGATCAAAGGCTTCGACTGCCCGGGTCACGGTGAGATAGTTCTGTGGCGCCTCAAGGCTCCCCAATGCCCATCTCCCTTCGGAAACAATAATAGGCATAATAAGGGACCGATAGCGCACCCCTGAGGTGCCTTCCCATCGGGTTTTCCGCCCCGCCGATCCCCGCGTTTACTTCGCAAATCAGCGATCACGACGTTTAAATCGAATCGTGGGTCCCGGAGGAAGAGCACGGTCAATTTATCACAACCTCTAACCACCCCCGTCTCACCGGACTCCCTTTTGGATGCGAGGATGTAAATGCAATAACCCAAGCGACCTCCTAATTCAATTAGATCTTCCTTAATGGGGTTTATGGCACTAATTATGCTTGCTGTTCCCCCTCGCCCCGCTAGAGGGCTCCGTCTTACACATGAGCCCCGTCCTTTCCCCTGCTCCTTCCCACTTAATTGAATTACCTCTGTTTCAAATGAACCTGAGGCTTTTCCAAGTTCCGCCGATTTTGCTCTTCTCCCTTCTCCCTTTTCATTGTGCTTCGTCTTATCGTATATCACTTCTGATGGGGATGTCTAGTTTGGAAAGTAATGCCGCTTGGATTGCACTTTGCTTCATAAGCAGTTATGTCTGCAGTTATTGATGTTATTAAACTTCTCGCCTACATCTTTAAAGACTCCTGAAGGACTGGGGAAACGAAAACTTCCCCCTACGTTATTCTCCGAATCAACTATAAAGACAGGCTCACACTGTCGAGTAATCGCCATCTGGTTAACGTATGGACGATTTTACCTGTTTTTAATTCATTCCATTAACTAGTTTACTTTGGCGAGAGTTCTGAAAAAAAGTGCAATACGGATGATATCAGATGACTTTAAGGGGTCCTAGAATGCTTGTCACTTCTACGTTAGCTTGGAAGAAAATGTCCTCGTATGACCTACTCCTAATTCCATTGACTGTCCATTTTAGAATGGAAAATAATGCTGATGTGATTGCATTTTGCTCCAAATTATTGCTGCAGTTGATTTTTTTTTTTGGTACTGTACAAACGAGGGTCTCTATTGCAAGTCAACCTATTACATATTATGGGCGATTCTCGCAAATGGAATGGTATTTTAGGATTCCTTCAGATATATGAGATCTACTGTTGCATTTCTTCTTTCAAAATATTTTAAAGACCAATTTACACCATAATCATGGTCAATCGGGTATGTTTCTATTCATAAACCATTATTTATTTGTCGTTAAAAGCCCAATTTATCACTAACAGCACTTGTAACCGTCTTATTTTCATTCATTAAATCCTTTCTTAGAATGTGAACGTGTATTTTTTGTTGAAAAATCTTTTAAAACTTGAAAAACGTAGTTCAACCTTTACAGAAATAAAATCAATTGTCCTCTAACGTGAATCATCCACCAACATCATCTTCCAACAACAAAAATAGTCGTTACCGCCTACCAATGTTTTTGGCCCCCCTAAGGGAACCAAACAAGGGAATTTGGCCAGACTGAAGGTTTCAGAAGAGAGTGGCAACACTCCCAACGAGTGGACAAGGCTTCCCAACTAACCTCTCTCTAGTTAGTTGCCAGCAAACATGAAGAAAGTCTATCACTCAGTTGCGTACGTTTGTCGGTCTCATTACCACAACTCTTTCAATGTGCAATATTGAATTTTGTATATGTTTTTATTCAATTTGTTTGGTTAACCTTAAAATGGCTTCTGAAAATGAACCGTGGTGTTTTAGAAACCTGCGATTAAGGAAAGACAGGCTCACAGACTCCATATCCACCTGTCAAATCATTGAGATGATTAAATTGATTAAATTTGGAATTTTGGATTTAAAATGTTGATTTGGGCATCATATTGTTCTTCTGTTTGATCTGTGTGATCTCTGGAAGCCGTATGAAATTTTGGAAGAAATTTGGATATTTCACTGTCGTATGATTTGACTTTTTTTGAGAACCACCCTTATACCAGAGTTGAATCACTGATGGAATCAAACAGAGTTTGCCCATTTAGCAACGATAGTAAGAGTGTGAATCGTTTCCCCTATAAAGTAAAATAAATGTTCACCTATTCCACCCCAAAACAGATGTTGTTTTGAGTCCCTCCCACAGACTTACTCACACGGTTGGTCACAAACGATAGTCTCAATTGCATGCAAACCCATCATACCAGATCTGAATCTGATAAAATTTGCTCATGTGCGAACGATAGTGAATGATGAGTCATTTGCCCTGTGCAGTAAAACAATAAGCCACAATTTCCTACTACTCCCCAAGACAGATGTTGTGAGAGATATTGTGAGACCCTCCCGCGCCTTTACCCATACGGACGGTCACAAACGAGGGTCTCAACTCCTCCACGAATCACGTACCTCCGGGACCGACTTCGTTTATCATTTCTCAAGACACTCGGCGAGGCGTGTCTCCCCCGTTCACTCCGTTACTTTCTAATTAGTAGAAAATTCAATAACTGGCTAACGCTTGTTTTTATTCCCTCGTTGTTGCGAGATTTATAACTATATCTCTCCAACCGGTGGTTATTATCTTTCAGCTAGTAGCTACACGCGCAATATGAACAAATGATTAACAATCATGAAATATTACTTCCCGACCCCAAAGCCTTTAATGGTTTCGATTCAAATCAAATTATACGGCTGGCTGCATCAAACGCAGACCTGGACATGATATTTCTAATGGTAGCCGAGTCCTGTCCCGTCCGTTAATCATTTTTATGTTGATTCCTAAAGAAAGTCTTGTCCTGAACCCTCTCGTTGGGGGTTTTTCATTTATTTTTTTTTTCTGATTCCACGCTGCAAAATATTTCATTTCGTTCATATCGGGACTGTTTTAATTTGGCGCACGGGAGTCGCGTAGCGGTGGTAAATCAAGCGATCCGCGTTTCGATTTTGTTGTACCGTCCAGGGGAACACGTTTCTACTAGTGTTGATCTTATGGGTGAACATCACGATAGAGGTTTAGGAAGGGACAACACTCTATATTTCATTTCTCAAGGCGATTCACTGGATATTCCGGATCCGCTACTGGAAACTTGACCTTCATAAATATTATGTCAGAGAGAACATTTCGTTCCTCTAACATCTTGTTTTAGGGCAGATTATTGCTTCCTCACTGCCAGAGCTATTATACTCCTGCACCAGTTTCTAACAAAACTTCAAAATGAAATTTTTTTAGGGTTCAGGTGATTTTACGTTTTCGAAAATTTTCGGCATTGGCTCTGCCTGACTATTATCAACCTCTAAATAGTACCACAACTTTGAATGATGTTCAGAAAATTCTTCCACTGGGGTTTATTATTCAATTGGCTTGCGTTCATGATTTGAATTTCTACTAAGCTTTGGAGTGTGCGTGTTTCACAGGTGATAGAGCGATTATTGAATTTCAGGAGATATGCATAGAGCACGTAAATCTGTTCTCAACCAAAATACCTATTTGGATTGATCAGTTGATCTTATTTGTGTGCCTCCTGAAATTCAATAATCGCTCTATCACCTGTGAAACACTCACACTCCAAAGCTTAGTAGAAATTCAAATCATGAACTCAAGCCAATTGAATAACAAACCCCAAGGAAAGAATTTGGAGCGTTTCATGCAAATCAGAAGGCTTCAACCCGTGTATCGGCTACAAAGCCTTTCAGGAGTTCACTCCAGTATCCACATTACTACATCACTACATCACTACGTCTCTAGGTTACTGATAGCAACACAAAAACAATAATGAACCAAAATAACGCGAATGTTGGCACCATAAATCGGGCCATACATCGGGAATGGTTTGACCTACGGACCTGGAGAGGGGCTCATCCGATTCCTCGTGGAGTGTTCTTCAAGAAGAGTACAAATTTAGGCAACCTTTACTTTTTTTTTTGAGGTTTTTAGGGATTTTACAAAACTTTGACAACCCTTAAAGGGCACTTTAAATTAAGTGAGAGAGCTGGCTCAAAATTGGGGCGTCGCCGGACCAACATGGATTTTTCCTGAAAATTTCACAGCCGCATAGGGTTATATTTTCCTATTTTGAGGCAAGTTCGAATATTATTTTCACGTTAAACCTATTTCACACTATGTATTGACCACCAAAAACTGTCTCTCTTCATCTCTATTGTTACCATTTCTTCATTTCCCTTCTACTTTTCATGATTCTTTCATATCATTTCATGTATTTTTCGGAGGACATTTATGTTCAGCATACAACACTGACCTACCACCAGCATTCAGGAAGATCTAGAAGTACGATATATTGAATACAGCTATTCTATACCAGAACTTCTCTCTGTGATATTCAAACGACATCACAGTCATGTGAAGAAATGGTCATTATTAACTGGTGCTGGCATTAATTCTATACTATTTTGAATATTCAGTTCACAGGAACTTCAACAAATTCCTAGCGATATTTACAATAAACCAATCATTCTTCAATGAGCTATCAGATCCTGTTCAAATTTGGAGTTAGCTCAGAATGAGTAACAGTGAAGGTTTTTAAAGTTAAAATTGAATGTTTAGGGGCTTCGTGAATAAACTAGCCTACAAGCCCGACGTTTTGAATCATTTCACTATATTCCTAAGGGCACGCTTCCTCAGTTCCTTCATTTTTTTTTCAATAAATCCAAAACGTTTCGCTTGTCCGAGAGGTAACCGATTTTAAAAGGACTTTCAACACCTTGCACATACCTACATCATTATATGAGACAGAGGATGACAAATAATTGCGTTCATGTTATAGAGCATACTGTACATCATATTTATACAAACCAACATTATTTTCACTATTACCATTCTTTGAAAATTGCCCGTTTATCCATTTACTCTTGGAATTTGGCCATCCTCCCAAAAGAGTTTGAAACCTCTCAGACCGCAAAGCAGAATTGGATGCTTCCATCCCTTGTAATGCTCATTCCAATGGATAAAGCTCCACCCTCCCAGCATCCTCTCATCTCTGAATCATTAAACAACGGCCAAACTTTATTCTGAATTTATTATTCCTTCATCACTTCCCAGGCTCTCTCACTCCCAAAGTAATACTACAACTCAGTTTTAAACTCGAATGGCCATCAGCTCCCTTTTTGAATAATTCACCTTGTTTAAGAGTGTGATCCACGACTTCCTTAAATATTCATCCCCTATTTAGCACTCGTTTATTACTTTCCTCGAGCTCCTTTGCTCTCCTATTCACTGTTTTCTCTTCAGAACCTTGATCAATATTTTAATGAATTTTTCGAATTGTTACGTACTGAGAAATTTGAAACTCCCAAGTTGCATGACCCAAAGGAATGAGTCCTCCTGAATCAGGTCTTAATTCACTTCAAGTTCTACTTACATATCTGCCTGTTTATTGACGAAGGAAGCTCAAACTTTAAGAACCTGATAGTTATTAATTAATCAATTATAAAAAGTTGTTTCCTCAGAACAGTAAACCTCAATCTGGAAAAGTCGATCAATGCTCCAAATACATTACTTGAAATTTCAAATATATTAAAGATACCAAATAAAACACAAATCCGATCGGAACTATGTGATAATGATTAATGATAACAGACCTGAAGAGGTGGTGTATATTGTTTAATTGACTGGGATGTTATCTTAACAGACATCACGGTCTAGAAGTTCCCAGGTTCGTGAGGGGCTGTTGTTCTTTGGCCTTAAACAAGCTTCATGATGCAAGTTCTTATCATGGTAATCAGACTGGCTCGTCGTCTAATATGGAAAAAATATAGAAATTTTGGCAATCAACTTGGGTGGGAAATCACGGGTAGTTGAATTACCATAAGCGAACCAAATTTAGATGCAGGCGAATGAACTTTTCTGAAAATCAAGGGGAAAACTCAGGTTCTGCACTATTTTCAAAAAAGAATGAAGGAACATTTTTGTTGATCCACAAACGTACTAACTCGGGACATATAATAGGTGGTTGCATTTGCATTTAGGGTCTCATTACCCTTCTAAAATCAGTGTTTCACTTGGATGACTTCTTTCAGCTGAAGGGGAATGATTTACGTGCTGAATATGGTCCTGCTTCCATGGTGGTGTTACATCGTGCTGCTTGGGTTCTCAGGGTCCAATTTGGATATAACATCTCTGAACTGAATCTCAGGTTTCGAGATGATTCAACGCAATGTATCTCTATTTCTGCTGTCCATTCTCTCGCTGAGCTGGATTCTCGAATCCCAAGATGGCAGAAGGAAATCCTTCTACTGTGTGGGATTTCCTGATTCGATTGATTTTCCTCTCATTGAACTGTGTCTCTGATCCGTGTCTCTCGAAAGATCGAGGTCTCAGGTTCCGAGGTGGTGTTCTTGAGGTGTGAAGGATCTCCGATTCCGAACCCTCTACATCCTTTCTGTTCTGGTAGGGCAAAACTTTCTATCCTTTGTATAAGGCCGCTCAGCCACTGCACATCACCACTAATCTACAGCATTCCATTACCCTCACTTACTCACCCTGGAATTCAGAATACGAAATGACACAGTTTCAAGACACTTTTCGGGATCCGAGGTGATCACCTCCTTCCCGTGAAAGGTGCAGGCATTTCATTTGTAAAGACTGCCTAGGAACACAACACAATTGGGGGATTGGTCATTATCACTCACACACGGATCCAATTACAGTAGCAGACAAAAGGTCCCCACGTGCCGCAGACCTATTTCGCCCCTTTCGCGCACCATCTTCCGCGCGCACACGCACGCGCTCGTCCGATCTCCTTTTACAAGTGAACTCCGTACAAGACAATGGGTTTGTTCGGGGAGCCGTTTGTTCAAACCACTCTCCTCGGCCCCTCTCTACCGTTATAATACCGATTTGACACGCCTCTCCCGAAAAACTTTTCAATCAATAATCCTTGATCATCTCATTCTAAACACTGATCGAGTTCGTTGTGAAATAAACCTCTTGGATATTCCTTGGCAATGTTCACCCTTTTTGTCCTATTGTAATCGCAAATGACCTTCTGCGCATTCATTTTGATGGCGAACTAATACAGAAGCCTTTCATTCTAATAACTATAGCTTGTGGTCATTTTGTTTTGTATTCTCACACGTCTATGGTCCAGGTAATAATAGTCCATAAATAGAGTTCTTTTCATTTGTATGATTATCGTTATTATATTCTCATAATGTGTCCTCCAATATGAATGGCATTGTATCCATTTGTACATCAAAATATTTTCTTATTCAAATTTGGTTACCTGAACGAATCAAGACATATAAATTAATAGACCACTTTCACCGGGAAAAATGCCGCATTAATTCGGCGAAATCTTTTGTACATTTTCTCAATGCGAATTATGAACTGGAGGAATCTGGTAATTTTTATACTCTTATACCTTTCCCCAGAATTTTCTAATAATAGCTAAAAGCTATTAATGATGAATACGTAACTGCTAAATAATTTTTGTATAACGAATTATGAATCAATAATTTTCTATTATCAACTGATGGATTTTTGGTTCATCATTTCGAATAATGACCCTCGTATTTTGAGTTCAACTTGAAAAACAGCACTGCCCTTTATGATTTCCATGTCTAGTTATCGAATTTGTGAAGATGTAGGTTCGTACTCTTCTATTCCTCCTATTACGTTGTGATGATTTCCAATATTTTCAAAATTTAAGAAGAATTTGCAAAGTCCTTGCCTCTTCAATTTCTGTTTCTAGAATATTTCTATCGATTTTTTTTTTCTTTAAAATGCATGCGATTAGTTAAGTTATGTGTGATCATTCGAATTTGAAACAGACTAAATCAATTTTAAAGTTCTACTACGATATTCTGGACTCAGTTATTGTAATAGTTTACCCGTATTGTAATAGTTATTCTCACCCCGTACATTTCTGTTTCAAGTGTCCTGAACTTCTTGAAGCATTCCATGATTTGAACCAAATTCAAGGAGAACTTCTCTATCTTTAAATTCTAGGGCGGCTACGTCATTTCATGCTGAATTGTATATACCAAGCTCATTGTATACGCATTTGTTGCTTTTTGCAATATGGAGACAGTTCAGTAACAAGTCGAAATGTAACATTGTCATTTAAAGCTCCTAGATGATTCTAACAGGTATACTTTCACATTTTTGAACCTATCATAAATCTGAGTATTTCATTATGAACAGTCTTAATAGAACTGTTTATCAAAAGCCGTGATTGTGAATACCTCTACGTTGGACATTTAAGGGAGTGACCCCAGCACTTGGACTAATTTTGTCATAATAGCCAAAGAATTTGAGTTTTTGCATCGTTGCAACCCAATTGCGTTTTCTGCACTTTAACATGTAAACATTTCTGGACACATTTTTTTTTTTTTTTTTAAATCGCATTTACTTATTTGAAAATAACATAATACAAAAATAAACTACGTACTCTTCTCTATGCGTACACCCCTCCTAGGTTACAATCAACCTGTGCTGAGGGGCGGAGCCTTAAATAATCATTTGAACATGCTCATGTCAGACCGCTTATTCATTTAAAAAAAAAAATAAAATAAAATAAATGACAACATACAAATCAAAACCAGACAACTAAAAATAATTTACTTCACACACAAAAAATAAGCAACACACTCGTTGGTAACTTAACTTATAACTTAGCATACACTTTCTTAATTTTCTTCTTAAATGCTTTAATATCCGGTATCTTTCTCACTTCACTTGCTAGGTTATTAAATAATTTAGTTGCTCTATACTCGTAACCACTTTGCCCGCAACTAGTTAACCTGAACGGAATTTCTATCAGATCTGTTGCCCTCGTAACACCCTTCATTTTTTGTTGTAAATTTCCGATCACCTTCTCTTTGAATACTTTTATTAATGTAAGTCTCTCTACTAATCCTCTAATTGTGTTGACTTTAAATCCTTGAAATAACTTTTCCGTTATACATTGATGACGTATTTCCATAAATATAAAAATTCCACATTTTCAGCAAGTATGGGAGAGTGTAATACAACCATATTGAAAGTGTTTTCATTATCTCATTCGCTTTAATCGGTTTCCAGTCCTCCTATTGTAATAATGGACTCGCCATAAAACGGTGCATACGAACAATTAACAGCTGCACGGTCACAGTGCAATCTTCTTGAAGTAAAATGGTTTTCTCACAGAAGGGTCATCTCTCTTTTGGATGAGGTCGGCGAAAGGGCGACAACTGACCCCGAGGGGGCGCGCGCATCTTTTGAGTCCCAGCCGCGGGGTTGAGTGATTGCCTCCACTTAACTATTATGCTGATCTTTTCCCTCTACATGAACGGCCATTTCAATTACCTCGACGCTTCACTCGGTTCGCCAATAACGAGAACCATCAGCTATAAAACTTGGGGAACGTAGCGACTCCTATCTCCTCGCTCCCCACCACTTCCCCTCCGGCCATCTTCCGTTTTTCCCGACCCTCCTCCCGCTTCTTCTTGTCTTCTCGGTTTCTTATTATCGCGGGATGTTCTTATTTATTGGAAACAAGCGCATGGAACGAATGTTATACCGAAAATATCGCGGTATATAATAGTTCGACAATCCTTATCCCATAAAATTACAATCTAGATCTCTTTTCAACTTCTGAACTCCAGTGTTACAGAAAAACCCGAGTCTTAAAATGTCATATGGATATCCAGGATTCTTTCAGTTCACCACAAGAATCCAATCCCGCATCTTTAAATTTTT
This sequence comes from Creontiades dilutus, assembly GCA_031894815.1. NCBI lineage: Eukaryota > Metazoa > Arthropoda > Insecta > Hemiptera > Miridae > Creontiades > Creontiades dilutus. The sequence continues at coordinate 182,919 of JAVIWC010008758.1, read as the reverse complement.
ATAATTTTCAATTTTGGTTTGCGTATTACAATCGAAATTCTGTATATTTCTCCATTGATCACCGACAGTCCCACCTCCATCTTCTACCATCAATTTTAAATAGCTAATTTCTGCTAGATAATGTTCTGCCTCCAAGACCAATTAGTAAAGTCATTCATTCGGCACTTTCAAGCTTGAAACAGCTTTGTGTAGTGTGAATTCAACACCTGATAAACAAGTCTTTTCCCCATTTGGAAAACTGAATACCAAGGCTAACTGTTCCGATATCAGATATAAAAAATATCGATACATTTTCGATACCATCATGGTATCGATATAAGGATTTCGAATCGTGATTATCGAAAGACGTTTTGGGTGAATATCGGATTCCTCGATCCTTTCGTAAAAATAGATCAAATGATATTATTTGATCCAAGCTTATGTTCTTTCTATTCATTAAGTATCATCTTGAATGTGTTACAGTCATGCCTGTTCCAACAGCATAACTCTGTAATAAAGGTTTAGCTATAAAATGTGCGAGGGTGACAAGAACCATATTGCACAAATGATTATTTCTGTTTTGGTACTTACTGGATTCATCTCACAAGGCGACAGTTTCTAAAATCCGAAGGGGCCAACATAAAAATATCCATCACAAATGTCAATGGATATCCAGGATTCTTTCAGTTCACCGCGAAAATCCAATCACACATCTTTGAATTCTTATCATTTTCAATTTTTGGTTTGTTTATTACAATCAAAATTCTGTTCATTTCTCCATTGATCACCGACAGTCTCACCTCCATCTTCTACCATCAATTTTAAATAGCTAATTTCTGCTAGATATGTATCTGCCTCCAAGACCAATTAGTGAAAGTCATTCATTCGGCACTATCAAGCTTCGAAACAGCTTTGTGTAATGTGAATTCAACACCTGATAAACAAGTCTTTTCCCCATTTGGAAAACTGAATACCAAGGCTAACTAGACCGCAGAACTAATGAAGACTATATTTTGAAACATCATGGTATCACAGTGCTGGTTTTGGGATGGATTTCCTTAAAAAAATTGCGACGCAAATGCATATTGAGGTTTAAACAACTTTCTCTGGAAATTCTTGAACTGTCCCGGTTGTCAAAGACGACTCGTCTAAAATCCATGTGATCTATCTTCTTGACGAACAAATATGTGGAATCCGATGCAAGATTATCTTTCTCTCCAGGACGTGTATAGTAACGGAAAAAAGGAAGAAGGTACTTCCGATTCCATCTCCACGAGGGAAATCAACCCCTCGGGAACCCTCTCAGACACCGAATGGGACGCCTGGAGGATAAGAAAGCCAGAAAAAAAAGATGATCCGACTGCCGAGTGTATTTAACCCTCACCCCAACCCGTGTCAAGTGGTGGCGTTTTCCCCCCTTGTTTTTCTGTGTCACCCACTCGGATGCGGGGAGCTCTGAAGCACCTCTCAGACCTTCATCTCCATTAATATTTGCATAGTCCGCACCTTCCCGTTCTCAAAACAGATGGACAATTTTCTTTTAATCCCGAAGTCATCCCCGACCCGCCCTGTTGACACGTTTCTTGCCTTTTTTTTCTTTATCTTGCATTTAGATTTCCAAGGAAGAGTTTTCCATTATAATCCTTCCTTCCCCTCGAAGATGCCCTGCGGGGTTGACGTTTCGTCGTTTCTGTTGTGCTTTCAGCCTCAGACTTGTAAACCCCTCAAATCGAACTCAGTTCACCCTTCGCGCTCCCCGAGATTATATTTTCGTTGAATTGGAATCTTATCATCTCCTTATCCACTTTTTTCAACCAAAAATAAACAAGAATACTTTCTGTTGCTGTTTATTCTCTATACTTTCGTCGCGGAACATTATCAACCGATATTTTTCAAAAACTAACATACTGATGTTAACATTAACCTGCGAGTAACTGTCTAGACAGAGGGAAGGGTCATAACATTGTTTGTGCATGACAGCTTTCCAAGGTATAATAAAAGCAGTTATATTGTGTACAGAGTACTCGAGATGTTTTTAAACAGCTCTTAACAAAACTCACGGATTTTCAAAGATCAGCATCTCTTTTTTACTCTATTTTTACACAAATTTTGAATATTTTTGCTATTTCAGAAAATCAATGTTGAGAGTCTAGTCGATTTCAGGAGAAAGGCACCTGTACATAGTGATTGTAGTGAGAAATGTTACATTTCCTTATAGAGTCCACGAGTCCTGGGAGGTGTGAAGTAGTTTAAGTGGTTAGGTTCCAAGAACTTGTAAAATATTTGAGCAAACGTCCATAACAGCATCTCATAGATCTAAAAATGCACAAACCTTCATTTCATACTACACTTTACTGTCGGAAATTCCGGCTGCTTTGCAGCTGGAAGTTCCTCAATGCGATGCTGATTGGCATTAACCTTCTCTGCATATACCATCCAATCATCTTAAACGTCACCGTTTTTGAATCTGATGATCAATTTTTATTCCTTTCATAGTAGACTTCATGTCTTCTTGAATTGAAGGTCTCAAAAACATTACTTTTTGCTAGGAATCAAGTTTATTCGAGTATATTTTTTGAAATTTCCGAGCTTCTTCCTTATGGATATCGGATAAACACTGTGCATGTTGCCCTATAAAGTTGAGCGAAAGATGGTTCCTCCAAAAATCCACATCGCTGGTGGGTATTATTGTTGAATAACTCTGGAGATGGTAGTTTTGTGTACGTAACCAGGGGACGAATTATCATATTGAATCCTAGGAATGGGCCACAAAAGGAGATACGACGATGGTGAAATGGAAGGGGGTATGATAGAGGGAAGAGTGGGGGGATTTCCATATCTTGATGAAGTTGGGAAGCATTAGAAGGAGCCTCGGGGTAGGAACCCGTGTTGCTAATATATTCAGGTGTTCTGACGGCCGCGGCGGTGAAGAGGGGTTGGGGGTGCGATATTTTGATAAGATGATAGGCACCTTCCTCGCACCCTAAGGGCTTAGAAACAAACCCCCCGCTCCTTCGGAAATGCTAAACATCTCATACGGGCATATACGCGTCGTTGCTTTCGGCTCCCAAGCGACACCCCCTTGCCGACTCAAGTTGTGCAGATTTTCTTTTCTGTTATTCCCTACGAAAAGCCCCCCTCGAGGTATTTGCCGGGTGTTTCAGTTCTCCAACTTTTCTACGCATAGGAACTTTCAAGCAAAACTCAAATTTCTGCGAGAGAATGAATTTGCAAGGATAAGCTCTCGAGAAAATAGTGCTATGTTCTTAAAATTCTTACCTCTCATAACTTGAAAACATTTTGAACCTATGGCCTACCAATAAATTTCATCAGGAACAATCATTATTTTCAGTTATAGGGTGTGTAAACATAAGAAATCCATCTCATGTTGATATGGCCCATGCGATATCTCATTGATGATTATCGATATCTTCAAAATCATATACATCGCTAATAACAAAATTATAATCCGTAATAATGGTTGTAATAATTAAATGTTGCAATTTGATTTTATCAATTAGAGAACCAACGTTGAGAACAAAGGAGGGGATAATCCGAGACGATTTGAATTAATCAAGTCAATGGTTAAGCGCCGCTAAGCAATCAACCGTGCCAATGTAATCATTATTCCATTAATACGGAACACCATTTACAAACATAATAACGATGACCGGGGTGTATCAAGGGTGCTAAGATATTCCGGATCGGTTTAGACTTGGGTCGGTCGTGGGCGAGAGGGGGTAGTGGGGTGACGTCATTGTTATCGTCTCTTGTATAGATAGGTCGTGAATCCCCTAGCGACCCTGGCGAAGGATGTGGGAACTGACCGACACAGCGGTTGTACAGTCTAGCTAGACCCCACTAATCCGAGAAACGGTTAATTAGTTGTATCTTGGGGATGGGAATGGGGAAGAGGGGGAAACCTTGTCGCTAGCCGTCAACAAACAAGCGGTTGTTATTACTAGATCAGAGCTGATCCCCAGAGCTCCAGCTTCCCTTTTGAGATTAGGCTTTGGGGAGGAGCTTTGGCCTCGGTCGGTCTCCGTTGACCGGATCCCCGTTCTGCTTAAGCGTGTGGACAATGACTACATCAAGTTAATCAAAGTTCCTTCCCATAACAGATTCGAATAATAGGTTTCTGTTCTTGGACAATCCAACATGACTACAGGACTACAAAATTAATGCAGTCTCCAGTGAACACATTTAACCTTACGATACGAAAATGGAAATTTGCAAGCCATCTACATTACATGTCTTGTATAAGAGAATCCAACTCCATAGGATGGGGTCCGATTATAAAGAACTCCAGCAAAGAGCTTCACAGTATACCCAGAACGCATGTTTGTTAGATGGGATTTTCCAAAGTCCCTCGCACTACAGTTCATGTTTTGGTTTACGTTTATAATCACTTATCAGGAGTCTATTACTTATCTTATAAGGTTGTGGCTATACGCAGGTACAGTACGTCCTCTAAAAGGCTAAGTATATACCGGTACACGAGATTCAATTTTTCTCATCTTTCTGCTCATCTCCTTTTTCTTGAGTCAGATAGCAGATAGGAAGATAATGAACTCGTGTCTTGCGTATCTGTTGAATGATAGGTGAGGAATATAGTGCGAGATAAAGTTCCGTTTTCTCCACGTATACAAGTTCAAAGTTACTCAAGACGTTAGGAACGTAGTTTGTATAGTTTTCAATCACTGTAATTTTAGAGGTCGGTACTATACGGGCGTATAGCCTCAACCATTTTATAGTATACCTAGTCCTACCTGCATATATAGGTTCTGTTACAAGGAAAAATGCATGGAACATTATTTTCTTCTTAATGCTCAGCTTGAGTTATTTTATTATGAAATTATAACACGTTATAAGGTGGAAAACTAATGAATCTCTCAAAACGGCAGCCTTTTTCCTTCACACAGGCTTGTAACCTACTGGGTCAATCATCATTGGCAGTACACAGCACTTCCTGAGGGAAATTACGAACAGCATTCAATACAGACGACAAGCTTTCCAAATTACGGTGCTCTCTTGCGACAAGCCATCAGCCCAAAATGGGATTAAAGATGGTAGTCCAATTTGTTCATTCCCAGGCTTCCTGAGGGTGGCTTGTCAATCCGACATGGTGATAAATTTGGGAACGTTTGAGCCTTTTGTCCTGAACCCGAATTCTGCTGAAAGACCCACTGTTTCCCTCGAACAGTGTCCCATTCAGGAGATTCATTACTGAGCAGTGATTCCTAGCTTCATACGTAAGATAAACACTAAGTCCAAAGAAGGCTCAACGTGACAGTACGCCGAATGTTTTTAACAGAACTTATGGCACGTCTAGGGACATTCAACACAAAAGCAAGAGGAACTGAAGACGCGTTACCATACACAGCTTTTTCTTCCGAATCAATCGTTTTTCTAATTAAGGAAATAATTCACAACACAATAGTCCTCTGCACAGAAAGATATAAGTGAGTTTTCGAAACCACAACCTATTTTTATTATGAGAGGCAACAAAATATAAATAATGGAAGGGATTTTAATTTGACTCTGGGTGACAGAAACCATGAGCGGAAAAGAACGATCGGAATTGGTTCATCCAATGTCCTTACAGCCCATAACTACTTTCCTTACACAGTTGGTCATTGCACTGAGAATAAAGGATGCTCGTACTATGTTTCATTGAGTGCAAAATTTTGATTGAATTGGCATTATAGTTTCGAAATTCATGGTTTGACTCAAAAAAAGTTCTAATAAAAAGTCAAGATGAATTTAATTGAATTGCTCGGCAATGCATTGGAAAGTATCAAACGCTAATTAAGTTATGCGCTTAAAGACTCCCTCTCTTGTACATATACCAGCAGATATGTGGAGGTATAGGTTTCTAATGTCCTGTGTGATGGGAACTAGTTTTGCTCCCTGATTTCTGTCAACCATCTGCTAAATCTCCATGTGTAATCAGCTGTATTTACCTAATGAGCGGAATTCTCACCACCCCTGCCGGCGGCGGACTACTGCCCGTTGTATCTATGGGACGCCGGTGATTTGTATCGGAACAAAAGGGAAATCTCCCGTGTCAAGGATAAACTAATAGAAAACAATTCCTTCCAGGGATGTTCGGTGTCCCGTGACAATAAAACAAGAGGTGAGCGAATGAAAAAGACCCCCGCGCCGACCCGCTCCATTCATATTGGTCAACTTGACAAATGGCCGGAACTCAACGGGACGGTAACGCCCTTCGTTCGAATAAAACCGAGCGATCGAACTCCGTTTTCGCTGGGCATCGATGGCGGTTTTAGTTTTAAAACAAACATTGACTTTCCCGTCAGACGGCAGATGTATTGTAATCGCGTATACACTGTGAGGTGATAGAATGGTATAGTTGCCCCTTCCAATGAGCTGGATGCGGTAATAATGCTCCGCCACGCTCGGAGGATGACCCAAACGCTTGAAAACGTCAGATTCATCTCCCAAGGCGACGGATTCTAAAATCGGGAAGGGCCAACTAACCATATCCATCACAACACGAAAAGACTTGTGATTGAGAAGTGGAAATGTGATCGGTACGACCATAATACACAATATGAAAAAGTGAATTAGCTGCAGCACTTACTACGTTTTTCATAAATCACTGAAAACTTTTAATGCTAAACCAAAACAACTTTAGAACGTGAACTGTTTTGAAGTAATTAGTATTTCATTTAATAGTATTGTTAATGGGTACACCATTTTAATTTAAATTAACAAACAGAGAAATTGAAACGTGTCGTGTATGAAATTCGGGTGAATTACTTTGTTACAGTTTCGGGCCATTATGTATCTCATTTATAAAAATTGAACAGCGTTTCGGAAAGTCGTGTGAAGCCTCATTTTCGGCGTTTTAAGGAATGTACAGTAACGCACCCTACGTAAATACTCTCGATTACTAACTTACCTAATAAAACATCTCAAACATGGTCCGAGATGGATATAAAAATTAATAACGCGGCACTAAAAGGCGCCTAATTTTTTCGAGATAAAAACTTGGACACTCGCACCTGTTTCCTGTAGCGGAGAGCGATTCTTACATTACCCATAACACTGGTGGTTTGTTCCGAAATTAAAATCTCACAGACATTCAGTTTCGTTGAACTCAGTTAATTCCAGGTTGACCCTACAGTCAAGCTTCCTCATAATTGATGAAACACAAGTGCACGCTTATTAAGATGTTCATAATACGATCACGCGAGGCGAAGAACTTCAATTCTTCTCTGCCGAAAATCCATCCTGTATTTCTGGGAGTAGAAGACAACTCGCTCGATCCTGATTTACATCTCGTAAAGCCGCTTTCCTCACCTCCGTCACTGCTCTGGGTCCGAGATGGATATAAAAATTAATAACGCGGCACTAAAAGGCGCCTAATTTTTTCGAGATAAAAACTTGGACACTCGCACCTGTTTCCTGTAGCGGAGAGCGAGCAGGACGCTGGGAGGCCTTGGAAGCAAAATAAAATGGTAGGGACGGCACTAGACGCTCTTCTTCAATCTGTTCTTTCAACAGGACATTCATTCCGTCTTATCTGTATATCCAAATGAAACACATTGTTAAGAGCTTTCGAAAAAGGTGCATTATGAAGAGTATCTCGATGATAGACAATTATTGAATGAAGGAAATGTAAAAATGGAGTGAACAGGATGCTGTTCAAAGAAATGTCAGCAGAAGTCCTCTACAATCATGCGTTCTCCATCTTTATGAACTATTTAGCTGAGAAATACTGTTATGAGGTTTTCAAAAAGGTGCAGTTTGAGGAGTATCTGATGACAGAAAATAGAAGCAATCTAAAAAATTATAGTGAACAGAACATTCATAGACGACAAAACTTGTATGTGCTCTTAACTCGGAAGTTCCACAAACGTTGATGCATTTTTCGTATATTGGGCGCCTGCCAATTATAATGTTCCCGCAGTGCGTACAAAGCTGATAATTAATTCGCAGGAAACCGAGTCGAACTGGTGGCGTCTGTGATTACTTTTCCATATCAAAAAACACCCGGAGTGAAGAGGGAACTTCATTCCGTAATTATAGTCATTATATCCGGCCTCATCGTTATAATCGCGATAAGAGGAATGGAAATAGCGTCTCGAGGGAGATCCAGAACAACGGTTAAACGGTAGTTATAATAGAACGGAGTAACCATGGAGAACAATAAACACTTTTTTTTTCTCTTTCGCCGTGTGTGATTGTGGGAATGCGGTGTAACGCGTCAGTGGGATCGGCGGTGAAGTGAGCGTCGGGAAGGTGCACTTGAAATCGTCACGTTTGAGGGCCCTCGAGTGAAAATACGCCTTCAAAAACAATACGAGTTTGAATTGTACTTACGTTGAGGGTTGAAAGTGGGGTTTTTATATGGAGGGTGAGGAGAGAGATGAAAGTGGCCCTTTTTTCCACGATTGTATCGTTATGTGATACCGCTCAACAGTTGGTTAGCTGCTGTGAGTTAGAAGGGAACATTGTATCGAGTCTTTTTATTCTTGGAATGAAATTGCCGAAACACATTACGCTCTCACGACAAACCAGCTGGTGCCAAAGAACAATAACCAATGTTTGGAAGAATAAGTAAATCCGAACTGGTAATGACAGTAATTAAAGTGATAATCGTATAATAGAATGAACAAACCTCTTCCTCGAATCTCCTTTCAACATAGAGCAGCCTAGACACCAAGTTACAGAAAATGTGATAATTTGAGATGTGAGAAAAAGGATTTCATAAAAACCTTCTGAGCTAAAGTTATATTCTCTTCCAAATCTCTATTTCAACTTAACCAATATCAGATCAACTAAGTACTTATTTTGTGTTCAGGAGAGAGAGTGTATAATGCGTCTCCACGATCTATTATTTTTGAAATTTATTCAATTAGTTTCGCCAACATTTCTAGGCATCTTCAGGAAATAACTTTGAGTGAACCTAAAGTAGAGTCAAAATATCAGTAGAAGAATAAGTAGGTCTCCAAATATAAAATGGTTTCTTCTCATTACATATGTTATTTTGGGCTACATCCAGATCAGCTGAATGAGTTGTCTTACCTTTTGCTTATCTGAGGCAGTTGACATTTGAGAGATATTCACAAGGTGCATAGGTGTCATAATTAGATACTTCCACTGTGAAGTCTCAAGCATAGTTCCTGGAGCTCTCATTACAAAACAGGTGGTGTTTTCAAGATTATTTTTAAAAAACTTTCGATATACTTGAATAACCATGTGATCTACATGACCAATTAGGCATCCTTCTCATTCACCGTACTATGCAGGCAGAATTATACGATCTTTTGATACTATTTTCTTTTAATAGATGCTTTAAAACCGAATAATGAATAGAGAAATGGTGAGGACATAGATGTCTGTTAGAAAGAAGGAGTTGCGTTGACGTGAACCTCATCTTGTTGTAATCAACAGTTTTATCACTTAGCAGGTTCAGAAATGGGAGGAGAAGACATGACCAACGCACGGGTACAGTACTACCAAGCACAGACAAGCTAGGCGGTTCATAACCAGGTCAGGGAAACGCGCAAATGCTTTATTGCTACTGAGTCGGAAAGGCCTTCCGAAACTTGTCGGTCTCCTTACTGTCCACTGTTCTTTAAGGTACCACCTTAACAAAATGAGTAGAGCCAGGACAGAGGAGTACCCGCCGTTGCGAAAAGGCAGAAAACCGTTCAGAAACTCGAGAATCGTCCAACTGCTGCATCATCAAGATTTCTGCATTCCGCCGATATTACCAATAAAACGCCTGATGACCTCCTTGAATTGCTGAATGCAGAGATTATTCAAAATGTAATCAAATGAAATGGTGACTGCGTCACAATAGATTCTAAGGTTGCAATGACCAGGGGTTCATCCCGACCCTTAACGAGAAGAACATAGTTGCGTTATTCGGGCAACAGAGATCGTAGGGCGCAGCAGCATCACCCGTGCTAATGGAAGTCTAAGGGATAGAGGTCTATTGATTTTATAAGACCAACTCGTGGAGAGAAAAATCGATTTGTTGCGATAAGTGTGTCAGTAGTGAGGAGGGCACGAGCCAGAGGGGAGGATGATACGGGAGCCCTGCGAGGGATGAGCCAAATTAAAAATGTCTTACATCTCACATGCCCTCCCCTATCGATTTATCCAGATTATTTGCATGATCCCCCCTTGCAAATAGATTTGTGAGCTAGAATTGCGATATCCGGTTCAATTCTTGTTTATTTACAGCGTTTAAACCTCGCATAGGTTCTGTTTGATTCCAAATAACTGCTTTAAAGCAGTAAATTAATTAGGTAGTACTGCTTTTATTAAAACGTGATTGACATTTTTCCTTCCGAATCAATTCTAAAGCGCACAAGTGCCTACCAATCTCATCTGAAAATAAATATCCACTTCAAACAATTTTCTTTTGTCTTTTATATCATAGCAGAGCTTTCTGAAAAAATGTGGTTCCGGTGGATCTCTAGTCGAGTCCTCAACTCTCACACAAACAACTACCTCAGTTGCCTCAATATTTATTTTGCTGAAATTTAAACCGTTCGTGCTCCACTAGATGGCCTCCAGTGAATTTCAACTACTCTTCCCGAGATTAGTGAACATAGTTCTTTTTTTGTGGAATTTTTAATGCTTTTAAGATAGAATTCGTTTGATTATCAGTTTAGCAAAGCAAACTTCTGCACTTCCAGCCAGTTTTGATTAATTTTCTGTGATATCCTAAACTTTTCAGTTTTTTTCAAGTTCCCTTTTACTCCAATTGCCAAAATAGATATCTGTTTAAAAAAATCCCACAAATTGTATTACTATACCACGCTCAAATTCAGAAGTGATAAAGAGAAATAACTTTGGGTGGCCCTGCAGAATTGTCCTTTGAATCTATGGTAACTTTTAAGCCTGCGAATTGCGTCTTAACCACAATCCAAATGAATGCCCTAACAGTGTTTATTAGGAATACTATCAAGAAATAGTTTGGTTGATATCCTAGCATTATAACCGTGTAAGAGATCTCACCAATTATGTATGAACATTCACCAAGTTATGTCGCGAATGGAAAAATTCAACTTTCAAGTACTTTGAACAAACTAACCATAAGTATATGGGAAAAGTTTTGTGTACATCTTGTTTGGTCTTTTTCATTCTAACGCTATGCTTCCTGTACCTTCTTTTCTCCACTACAATTCCTCGGTGAACTTGTCGTAAATTTAATTTTCGCGGAGATACGCTGTTCCAATAACACCAAATTCGGTGAAAGGGGTACAGTCTCGGAGTTGGACAGTATTGCGTTACGGGAGCCGCGCGTGTTGAGATCGGTGAGGAGCGGCAAGCACGCAGAGCACTCGTGCTCGCCCGGGGGCATAACCTGCGCCCGAGCTCCCGAATCCGCCGCCTTGCTGACCTACCACCTTTGAAGTTTACCTATGCAGCCCTTCGAACGCCTTCATTTGAATAACGCAGAGCGAAAATATTGGCGGGTCGACTTCCTCGCAGACTCAGGGTCGGGAGGAATTTCAATGACGCGGGACGGCCGGACATTTGAATAAACCGAGACGGACGTTCAGCGGGGATCCAAACTGCGTTCATTTACTCACAGATTGGTATCGAACTGCGACAATCAGCGTTTTGATTATGAATCGACACCTAAAACCTATAACTGAATGAAGAGTTTATCCTTCTCAGCTTCTAAGTCATGGGCTGTCCGCGAATTCGAAATCACCAATCAATACAACAATACAACAGAGCATGGAACTTATAACATCAGAAGTCAAACGTGTCTACAGGTTCTCATCTTCTACTTGACTTGGCATATTTAAACCGTTTCAAATAACTGTTTTGGTTTATTATTTTCCATTGTAAGACATTGGAAAACCTTGACAAGTTCGTTCCAAAGTGTGTAGACTCACAATCAACACAATGTCAGCCCGCCCTACGGGACAAAAGGACTTAGAATTGACTTTAAAAAAAAACTTGGAAATGAAGTAACAAATCCGTTCTTTCGCACACGGGGTCTTGTTGGCTTAAATTCTAGCCAACACGTTTGCAACTCCCGCATTGGGTCAACAACTGGTGAAAAGCGGAGTTTTAGGAGTTTTTATTGACATTATCCAGTAATTTTAGACAAAAAATCGAGTGAAATAAGTTTCAGGTCACCTGAAGTTCACCTATAACAAATAATCGAAATTTCTGAACTTAAAATTCCCGTTATTCAAAAACAATAAACCCATGTACTGGAGTTCTCGGAGTTTTTATTATAATGAATGTTTGATAGGGTAGGAAAGAAAATTCAGGTATATCTAAGTTTCTTCCTCGAAAATGTCCTTGTCAAGTATTAACTTATCCTATACCGTTGAGCTTGGTGGGAGAGTTTATTTGATTCTTGCAACGCTACACCCTCCAGGTGACTGCACAGGCATTTTTCTTGAACCTGTTAGCGATCACGATGAACTTCATAATTTTAAATTATATGGAAGCTCTTCTTCATTGATGGTGGTTCGACCATTAAGCAGAAACCACAAATGCTTGAATCGTCATTTCTTCCTCACTTTGTGGTAATGGTGATATATAGCTTTTCCAAGTCAGATTCGGAAATTTCCAAACCAATTTCAGAATTTTCCATTTCAATTTCAGAATGTGATCAATATCCGGGTGGGAGCAGTTTCTGAAATTGAAATGGAAAAGTCTGAAATTGAAATGGAAAATTCTGAAATTGATTTGGAAATTTCTGAAATTGGTTTGGAAATTTCCGAATCTGACTTGGAAAAGCTATAGTTTACCAAACCTGCTGTACAACGAGACCAGGGCCGCTTGAAGGATTTTTCCTCCAATCAACTCCCAACTCAATAACCTAAAAAAGTATTTTACCAGTTTTTGCATAAAAAACAAAAACGATTATTTTATTAACTGAAGATTCGTCTTTTAAATCAAATTAAAACTGAATGTTGTTGCGTTATGTCTATTATGATTTGTTCTTATTCTCTCAACTCACTCATACCCAGCTACCCTACTAAGCATGGATTACATTAGATTAGACCCATACCATCTGCGATTGTCAATACAATTTCACCAGAATATACTCGTGATGGAAAATTAAAATAAACTTTTTATTCTGTTGCAGCTGAGCTGAAAATGGACGTCCTTCGGGAGAGAGAAGTCAAAGACAGCTACGAGAGACAAATGATGGACGAACAAAAACTTAGAGGTAAGAAATTGAAATATGAGTGTTTTAATAAATTATTGAAAAGACGCACTTGAAGCAATCGAGAAGCAAGCAAGGGGTGGGGGAAATGAATGATTCGTTCACATGGTTGAATAAAGTTGAATCTATACATGAGTTTAAGAATGACCGTTGTTGATAATCACGTAAAATGGTCTTTTATGACGAAAATTTTATTGGTAGTTGCAGAAGTGATACTTACAAAATGTTTAAAAAATGCAGGAATTTCAGGTGAAATGAAATGAAAAAATACGCAGTTTTGGTCTTTTTAATACATTTCAATTGATAATACGTTACAGGCTACGAAATAAAAGGCGAATTAGGCTATGATTCCCCCCATTGTAGACGTTCCTCATTTTGCTAAAGATACCGTGCCGATAACGATTTTAGGAGTTCTGTGATAACAAATCAAATCATTGATTGGTATTGATTCCCGCAGTTTTGGTATTGACAGGTCGATGGAAGGAAAAATGGGGATTGTTGTAGCTTTAGGGAGGATTTGCTCGTACATTCAAAGAAGCGGCGGCGGATAATTATGGATTCGTGGTAATGACCTTTCGTTGAAGCAATGCAAGACCGTTCGTGAAGTCGAAGTTATGCAAACATGAGCCAATGAGACGGACCGGAGGCCAGAACACAATATGCGATAAAAAATTAGCACAATTCGAACATTAAAGCTTCGACAAGCCTTCGGGAAGGATTGGGAAACCTACGATTCGGGGTCCAGTGAGTCATATATTAAGTATACGGGGTGTAATGCGCATTTACAAACAATGTTCCTACCTTAGGCGATGATGGGTGAGATGATGGATCAATAACTAAGAGGCAATGCGCACTCCTTCGTCAACCTAAAGAAAAACCTGTTCGATGACATAAGATTACTATATATAACATACAGTTATACTATAAATTATGAAATATTCAACACTTTTCCAATAACATACCTACTTATTATCACAAAATATATTAAACCTTCAAAAAGATATTAAGAATGCTTCATATGGTGAGTTTAGAAAACTTTTGAAACTTATCGTTCGGGGTCGTTGTATAAGTGAGATTTTCAACATGTACAATATTAAATTAGATGTACCAGCGAGGAACTATCAATTATTTGTTTCTTGTTATTACCGAAGTTGGAATGATTTACAGAGTAAATGGGATGTTGAAAACGATTCGCGAGAGCAGGAAATTAGATTATCGTAGGCATTTAAGATGAATTTTTATGGGGTATTGCGGAAGAGTTAGTTGCCTCTCGCCCATTCTCATAAAATCAAATTACGAGCGAAGTTTCGCCGAGGGAAACGAGGGAATTTCCTCGTCAATGAGAGGAACAAAAGGGTGGGGGGGGGCGGCCTTTCAACGGTTTTTAATGTCATTCGCCCCATAAATTAATTACAATTGTACTCGGTTTCCGAAAGGAGCATAATACTGCCGACTCCGGCTCAAGAAAAGTGGGGGCTATCATTAGACAAGTACACACCCGGATGTCTTGACATTTGGAAAGGGCGTCAGGGCAATAAAGGGGAAAGGATCATTGTCTTGTGTCCTTTAAACCGGAGCAGAGGAAACTTACTAGAACATCACTAGTAAAAGGCCAATTGCGTTTTGGAGTCGGGCAACGGCCTGCACGTCTGCTGCCCCTTACCGCCGCGGCATTGCGGTCAACAAAGGCGAAGAGCGCTTCAATTAGATGGGAAAACAATTATGATGGAAATAGTTAGAATGAGATTAATGTGAGCTAAGATTATTCCATATGAGCATCCATATATGCAGCCATAGAAGCAGAAGGTACTCAATTCAAAGAGGGTATTCTGCCAAGCATTTTCCAAAGATTCAATCGAAATCGGTTTGATAGATCAACTTAATATACACATATGAGTTGACAGATAGAGTCGCGAATTTAAATCAGGACTGTCTTCACCGTCGAATGGACGCTACGGTTTTGAAGGACTCTTTCTTCCGAAAAGAATAACTGCTGCTCTTCATAGACCCAAAAGCTACGATCCTTGCGTATTCAGTTTATCTTCTTAAGGAATGAGAGAAGACTATTTTCTCAATTCAGTGTGATTAGATATGACCCGAAGTGTAACAAACTAGTTCTCAATCCGCAACATTTTATAATTTTTGAATTGCCTTGATTCGTTTTGCTCCAGTCCACACTAGGATTTTGAGGGATAAAGAAACCCTTCAATGAATTTCACAGCGATCCGATGGTTGGCCACTGGCCCTACAGAAACGTTACCTATATCCTCGTACTCCTGTGTGTGCATGTGCATGTACGTTCTTTCTTGTCTGCCCTGACAGTCATCGTTAGTTTCCAAATAATATTAGTCATCAAGCCAGCGGGTTTTCTGAATAACGGTATCAAAATGATTCCAATTTATATTCCATGTTCAATCTTCCATAGACAATGTTTGCTGTAGAAATTACTAATAATACATTCCATTCATCGGTGCTCAAATTTACAAACCAAAAAAGCAGTCTGTACAGATTTAGTGCAAGCTGCTAACAAACTAGTTTGCATGTTAGTACGCAATGAGTAATAATTTTTTTATACAGAAATAAGATTACTGGATATACTGCTATCATTATCAAACATAAACACGTAAGCATACAAAAAAGGATTTGAATATTTTGTAAAGTATGAGAGTCAATTGCATAATCGTTGAATATGAACGAATGGAAACAGGCTCATTCGTTTAATGCTTCAAGATTCATGAAATCCAAGAAAAAATAAACGCAATGGTTATCGTAATCACTGCTTGATATTGAGCGTAGCTTTTTCTAAAAACTCATATTGGATCGGCTAGTGGAATTCCTATTTTCTGAACGTATGGGAGTTGAAGAAGTTTTAAAGATATTGAGCTTTCAAGTGTTTATTGTTGTTTGCATTGGAAGAAGGATGTTCAAGTTATATGGCTTTCGATCCGGTGTTTACTAACTTCCAGGGAGTTCAAATAATCAAAAGTGATGCCGTCTAGGAGGAAGGGTCTTTTGGAATCTCCGTGATACAATTGTCTGGTAGACTTGGCGCCTTCGCGTTTCGGAAGAAACAAATCGTGGAAACCAGAGAACATAATAGGATTTAGAACAAATAAACTCAGATTTTATATTTCAACAGTATGAATGGAGGGAAGGGATGTTATGTAGTATACCTGATGGAAATACAGGATTCTAAACTAATCTAATAGCCACCAAATTAGAGAAATATCTTCCCTATTTTTATCTCCCTCCGAAATTAAATAAATTGTTTCGATGACCCTTTGAAAAGTACCGAACATTATTGCAAGGAAAAGTTATTAGCATCCCCTAAATTGCAATGATCATATCACTAACATGTGATGTGACACCAAGTCCTGCCGACATTATTCTAACTGATAACTGTGTATATTTGCTCCATTATCTACAGTTTTAGAACCAATGCTTTTATGTTCAAATGTTGAAAGAAAACAAACATTGCAAAAATAAAAATTCTCAGACGCTTCTGGTTTTAGATTATTCTGGAGAAGCTTCGATCTTGTGTCTAGTAGTGTGCAAGCATCCGTCCATATATCAACATATCCTTGTCACAAACCTGACTTCTACAGTTGTTAACCCATTACTTAGAAATTTTCATGGATCTACGTTTTAAGTTGTAGATGCGATATTCTTAGGGTGATGAGCTCTTAGCTATTTCCTATTCTGCTACCACGTGGCTTTGTATAGTATTGAAAATCTTGAAGATTGTTCGTTTTGCCCTTCAACGTACTCGGTTTTCGGAAGGGGTGACAGTCGTGGGGTTGACGTTAAACACTGAAAGTGGTATCAAGTTGAAGGCGAAACTGACGAGAAGCGAGGGTTATCATAGCTAAGGTGGGTCCTTTGAGCATAGTTACATTGTTGGGATAACGGAAAGGGCCCCGCCGATAACTATGCCAAGACATACCACCGACAAGTATGTCCTTTGAATGTTCCACGACTTATAATACACGCATTCCACGGAACATCCCGCGCCGCCCTTCACCCTCCCTGATAACGCCTTGACGAGGGGTTGATCGCCTTGGGGTCGGCGTTCGTATCTTAATTCTGGCAAGTCTCTCAAGTAATGTTCGTTATTCCCGGTTGGAGCCCCTCACTACGTCCCCGCCCCATGCTGAGGACTGTCTAAGATAGTTGGAATTAAAGTGAAACCGCAGTTTCAAGTTGGAGTGATGGAATCTTCCTGACAGCTTCTTCAGCCAATGATGAAGAGCTCACATCAACCATCATAAGTCATGCATGCTTCCCCCTAGACGGGAATTCACTTTCATCTTTCTCCTGAAATCTACATCCTCAGGAGTGTTCCTGATTAAATACCAGATTTCTAATAATAACTTGATATTTAGTGAAAACAACAATTTCCAACTGCTTTCAACATGGTCAGCTAAGACTTCTCTAAACCGAGTATGAGGCCAGGCGTTCTCCAATCCAAACATCCCCATCCCTGCTAAAACGGAAGTATTTAATGCTTAAACTAAGGTTACTTAAAGTATGATGCAGTGGAGTCGGTGTAGGTTAGTTCATCAGGAAATTGTTCCATCTACCTTAGTTTGCACTGAACTATTTGATGTGTCCGGTGACCAAGCTTAATCCACTATCAGTTTGCGCTCTTAAATTCCACTTTGAGTACTTGCTGAGGGTTACAGAAATGTAGCAGTTGAGCAGACTAGGGTTGGAGCTGGCTATGCAGAAACGTATGCTCACATTTGTGAACAGCACTCTGTACCAGAAAATTCGTCCTCATTTGAATACAACACCCTCAAGTTAGACATGAAAAGCGGTTTGTTGGCGTTTGCGGTGCCCAGGAGAGCATGCTTCGAGGAGTGGGCTGCTACGTCTGAGGCTGAATCAATCAGTGAAGTGTGCTAGCCTGAGTGGAGATCATCATGCTCTCCTGCAAAATCCGAGGAGAAGCAATGTGTCTTAATGCAAAGCCTCACAGAACAGACGAGTCTGAGGAGTGCTCAATGTTTAACCTCCACGAGCGGGAGGATGCATACCAAATTCTTTGTAGATGCCAAGTTCTTGGTGAATTTTGGCGCATTGTACTTAGTTACAGGGTGATGCCCCCATAGGAGGCTATTGCTATGTTGAACAATTGCTATTGCAATCTCAAGCTATATTGCAAGTTCTCTTGGAGATTGAAAAAATTTAAAAAATGATGGCGGTAGAATTCAATTTTTGATTAACAACGTGATGGTGAAGTTTAGGTATACGTTAATTGCATTAATAAGTATAATTGAGTGACACTGGTTGATTTGCAAGCAGTGCGTTATGCCATGGCCCACATAATCCTGCAGACAAATTATTATTGCCGTTATGTTTATTTCTAGTATTTGGACTATTCTCTTCGTGTATTCATTTATAAACAAACCTTTTTTTTTTCTTCTTCTTCTTCAACACGTTCAATAATTTACCATCCTGGATTGAACATTTTTTGAATCAGAATTGTATTCTGTTTTTGATGTCAAATGCATTTTTTCTCGGAGCTGACAACTTCGATTGACTTAGCGAGTTAGGGAACGAGTTTTTCGAATATGCATGAGTCCACTGCAATCAATTGACTATTTAACTACTCGTCTACAAGCAAATGCAAATGTGCAATTGATGCAACAAGTGAAATGCCTTGATGTTGAAAAATAGAGCAAAATTTTACATATTGATTAGTAGTGGTCCTAGGTGGGTACAAGTTCATTCAACGTACAGATATACAAAGGGTTGAAAAGCAGCAACTCGTAAAATATCAATGTTTACAAAGTGAAGCGAGTCACCATGACGATTGAGGCTTCACTCGATGAAGTCGGGAATTGATTAGAGGCCTTCCAAGACTTATCGCCGGCAAAGAGAACTCACGAACTAGACATTAGCATTCGAGGGCTGACGGTTGACCTGCCGCTGATAAGCTTCTGTGGCGGGCCGTACAAATGGTGAGGAATCCGTCTCAGAAGCTGACTCAAGCGGTCAAGCAATCTGATCCTCCCAGGCTCACCCTCTAATGTACATTTATTGCCCCGTTATATTTGTCTTCACTTATCTCCTGTTTGCGTCCGGATATTTGCCGTCCGGTGTATATGATTCATATAAAGGGGAAAGATGTTGAAAACGAGGCACGTCAAGGGCGGTATCGCCCCGTTCGTATTATTCTCTCGGCCAACCGCAAGCCTTTTTCCCTCTACCGCGTTATCAGGAATCAGAATGACCTTTAAATGACACTTTCTATTAAGGCCGCCCCGCTCAATGTGTGACGATAAGTAAACTCGAAACCTAATATTCCCTCCTCTTCTTCCGACGAAAGTTCGTGCTTTACGACCGACTCTGGACATTTATCTAAAACCGCTCAGCCGAAATTTATGACCTTCAATGGCGATAACAGCAGATATTGAAGAACATACCATTTTATACCTGAAATAAACACCACCAACATTGACAAATTTTGCCATTACAATCCACTACCATAATTTGAATGGTTCGTTATTGCCTGAACTACCATGATTTCAATTGTTTGTTATTGCCTGAACTGTAAAATCTTAGTATGCAGATTTGCAGAATGGAAGTATAGCTTTTCCATGTCGAATTGAGAATTTTCCAAACCAAATTGAGATTTTTCCAAACCAATTGAGAATTTTCCAAACCAATTTGAGAATTTTCCAAATCAATTTGAGAATTTTCCAATCTAAGAAACTTTCACTACTAAAAAGGAAGAGGGAGTTTTCCAAACCGAATTGACAATTTTTTAAGGCAATCCAAGACTTTTATTGAAAACAAAATTAGTGAAGCAAAATGAAAGAATTGCACTTTATGAACAAATTAACATTTAAATCAGATAGACAAAATGAACGGAGAATACTTCATAAATATTACGCTCTTGTTAAGAACAGAAAAAATCGAGGCCACTCCGCATTTTTGTTTTGGTTGACGTCAATAGACCAGCCAAACACAGAGTTTTTCTTACCGTAACAAGACCATAATTTTTAATAAGTATTCTTCGTTCATTTTGTCTTTTTGATTTCAATGTTAATTAGTCCATAAAGTGCTATTCTTTCATTTTGCTTCACTAATTTTGTTTTCAACAAAAGTCTTGGATTGCCTTAAAAAATTGTCAATTCGGTTATGGAAACTCCCTCTTCCTTTTTAGTAGTGAAGGTTTCTTTTGATGTGGAAAATTCTCAAATTGATTTGGAAAATTCTCAAATTGGTTTGGAAAATTCTCAAATTGGTTTGGAAAAATCTCAATTTGGTTTGGAAAATTCTCAATTCGACTTGGAAAAGCTATATATAGAGCTTCAGAGCAAACGAGAATTTCGGTGATAAGTACGTTCTATAAAAGGCAATTAAATAACTGTTAGTCATAACGTCCACAGCAGTACAACATATGACGAATGTCACAGAGTGGGCTATCCAACGAGAATGGTTGTAAAATTTGGTTCTTATCAAATTTACGATTATATAGTCCAACTACACCAGTTTCCAAAATAGCCTAATCTTTTTGCATTCTGCCCAGTCTGTTTTACCTTCCTATCGACATAATAAATTCCAAGGGTTTCTGTTAGCATTCATCAAAAGTTTCCAGTGATTCCGAATCACGTTAACTCGGAGACCAACTTCTTTCAGCGAATATGATGCCAAATTTAATATTAATCTATGCTGTTGTATTGTGTTTTACCTCACAGTTAGCTAGATTGTTTGTTTTCTGATGTGCATCTTACCGATTTTTAAAGAAACAAATAAGTTAATACGCATTCTGTAATAGTTAGTATATCATTTTTGCCCGAGTTTTTCATAAAAAATTGGAACACTGGTGGAGGGGTCATGATAGATATACAAATTTCCTGGCACATTTGAATATACAGAACAGACAAAAGGGGTAAATATAGTATTACTCACACACATATATCAAATAAGTGAAAAGAAAAATCAAAAGTTAAATGTTCAATGGAAAAAAATACCCACGGAGTACGAACTTCTTAATGATTCTTAATGACTTGTGGTATTCCGTTGAGTTGAAAACATAAAAAAACTTTCGCAATTTCTTCACCAACAAATTTATATGAGTGGTGGTTTTTCAATTTGTTTTGATTATCGAGAGATGGAGTTTCCTAGGCGTATCCCTAATTTCTGTAGGCGTCCAGTAGCTTCTTCCAGGTTATCAGTACTTGCTAAATAAAGTTATAATGCGTATTTTACTTTTTTTTAAACAAGCAAAAGTTTCTGATCCATTCTGTATAGGATTCCTTCAGCTGGAGAAGGGGTCAGAATGATAATACGAATCATGCAGTCAGCAGGTGAGGTGTTGAAGGAGTCCGTGAACACTTCTGACTTGAAAAAGGGCGTAGCCAATGGAGTAACTGATGCTTGACTACAATGCCCCAGACAAATTGAATGTTTTCTTTATAACCTTCAGCATTTCTGTTTGTTTACCACCTTTGATCTAAGACGATTAATCTCCCACTCGCCCGCTGAAAGCAAAAAAAAAACGGCCCCGGGGTAAACTTCACGGCTCTCTTTTTATGATGTTTTACTATCAATTTCGTCCGGTTTTGTTCCTTTGTGCCTACAAACAAAAGGGGCGTCGGCTAATTCCGATTTCCTCAAACAATGTTTTCTCGGCTTCAAACGTTCGAGAGGTTGCTGACTTTTGGGGTAGTTGACGCCAAAGGGGGAAGATAAATATAATTTTTCACGACCCTACGCTGACCGTTCCAGGAGGTTGCGTAACGCTCTATCCCATACTGCCCATACTGCCACTATTGTTATATTCTTATGAAAGCTCTTTTCTTAGGTTTGTGTTATATTACCTATTTGCGTGTATTGTACACATTTTCAGCTAGTTCCAGAAGAGAAACCACATGTACAATGCTTGTCTTTCAAGAATTTATCCACACCGTCGTAATGATTTGTTATTAGGTCGCTCACACCAGCTGTTGCTTCTTCAAGGATATGCTTAATTTTTTTTGCGATTAAAATGCAATGTCGATTTTTGAATTCACGAAGTTCATTTCCCAAAAATCATGCATACTCAATGAAATTATTATCGGTTTGGCTTCTTGGCTGGTCAGTTCAAAATGTGGTTGAGGATTTTTGAGGTTCAGTCACACAAAATGTTACCGCACATCTTTTAGGCTATTGGTATATTTGATTCTCAGGGATGGAAATAAAAACGCACCAGTGTAAGATAGTTAGGAAATATGCAGAAAGCAAGCTTATAGACACACAAGTGGTTAAAGGATCGGAAGTTCGGTATAACTCGTAGGTACGCTCAGGTAAAATAAGGTATGAACTGCTCCTATTTCATTAGTATCAATGAGATAGGAAAATTGTGGTACCGTTAATCATATCAGTTGTGTAAGTATAAATGAAGAAAGAAAATGATAAAATGTCTACATAGGGTGTGAAATTTATCACTTGTCGGTCCATTCGCACGTTTCAGTCTCTTTTAACACCCACCCAACTTTATTTGCAGAGTTTAATTGATGGAAATATTCAAAATGGGTATGTAAGAGTTGGTTGTAAGAGAGACTTGGAGAAGAGGTTCATTTATTAATCCTATACTTGGGAAAACTAGTATGAATACAATTTCGGTTCGTGAATTCGTCTATAAATATTTTTGTATCTTGTTGCGTACACCTTCAACGCTCATGACCGGTCAAAACCTTCAATACAGACCTACATTAAATAGTTGTGTTACATTACATTTTATAATTTCATCAATTTTGTTAATGGACCAATGCTAACGAAATTCATTTTCATCTCTCCTTCTTTTATCCTGTTACCTATCAATTTTAACAACCCCTCAAAAATGTTTTTGGTTCAAACGGTGCTTCAATTCTTAAGATCGAAAAAAAGAGACTCGATCATCAACCCCGGAAAAGCTGGTCATAATTTCATCCTTGTTAAATGAGGGCCAATGAGCGATGGATTTGATTGCAAGCGATTTTTTCGATTGGTGAACACCTACATGCTACCCGTTTTTCAACAAAATAGAATTTGGATAAACTACTTATTATTAGCTTTAAAAAATAATCGAAAAACCACTGCGGGTGCCTGGTTGATGAGAGGGGGGGGGGGGGGATAAAAGGATGAAATTAGAGAGAAATAGTCCGTCTCGTGTTTCACAGTCGTGATTCAACGAAGTTGTCCATCGAAGCTTCGAACACTTGTTACGGATCAAATGTACCCACTCGGAGAAAGGCTGTGTGTACTATAACGGTGTTTTTGTGAGTCTATGGGGGCCCTGGTGCAAGTGTATGATCTGGCGGAGTGAGGGCCACCCATCTGGGGCGATCCGATTTCTTTCCGAATGTCCCTCCGTGCTGAGGGCACCGATGATGGTGGCATTGTTTGCCGACAGCTGATATCGGATGAGGGAATAAGATTGTACTAGAACAAAAAAATGATTAAGAGAGTGAAAAAAAAGGGAAAAAGAATAACAAGAAGCAGCAGGGCTCCGCGACACATGATATGTCGGGGTGTCTACAGGTTTTGCTGCGACCCGGAGAAGCCTTAAAAATAAAGGGCGAGCCCTGCAGGTCTCCCTGCCGCTTTGGGTGGTAAGTTCGCGAATTATTGTTTTAAATAACGTGATCCTCTTCAATGGACCTGCACTGACAAGGTTTCCAGAGTTGGAGGTTCAAGAGCCATGACGAATGACAAGCGTCAGCTGTCTTCATAACGATCTTTTTACAGGGTGTAGTAGAAGCCATGGGACACTTTCTTATTCTGTTTCGTTTTGTGTTTCTCGTTATGCATAGAATGCTTCACAATTAATCTAATAGTAAACTGTGGAAATCGTTCGGTACTGTCATTGTATAAACCCATTTAGTTAGGCGAAACTCAATATTGGGCAACATTTTTGTCGAACGGAGCACAAGTGCAGTAGAACTAAGGTAAACCTTATGTGATCGTCTTCTACAAACACGAAAGAGCTTTAGGGAGGTTCCGAGCCACACATTAACCCATTTTGATTCTGATCCTGGACTAGGATTCCTGTGATCCACTGTGAACTGTTCTGCATTGCTATTTTCCCATTTTCATTTTGCAGTTTTATTAAAACGGAATGAATCAAAGTACGATTAACCGAGCCATTAATGAACCGATTCCATGAATTAACCATTATCTATGGGAATTGGAATAATCATTGCCAAAAATAACTGCATATTGTTGATTACACATTAGTTAGGTCAAAAAAACTCAGTATGAAATCTAATTAAAGAAATGCACGTTTGTGTCTGCCATCATTTAATACATACAATACAATAGCGAGCAATAGACTTGGAATCTAATTAAAAATCTGTGCTAGCTTGAAACATGCAAGCTGTAGACGAGCAACATTTATCGGTGAATATTAGTTAGGGAAATGATGTTTGTCGTAAATGGGAATGTTAAACAGTTTTGTGGAATAATTCAAGAAATACCTGTGGTAGAAGTAAATGGTTTCGTAAAATTACTACACATGCTCATTTGAAACGACTCGTTATATTTTCGTTTACTTTTTCTCTGAAAATGCTTATTATTTACTTGTGTTGTGTGGTAGTCGAAGTGACGAAATCCTAAACCAAGCGTTGAGGTGTGAAAGAGTCTACACATCCGACGAAATTAGTTGCGAGGCTTTTCTGGAGGAGTCGTTGAAAACACGTCGGACACCTTTGAGGTGGTCAGCTGAAACGTAATATCCCTGTTATCAAGCGGAGAACATCTCAAGCCTGGCCACTAGTGCCTAATAGTGGCTCCCTTTGTTCGTGCAGTTCATCTATTTGCTCGCTCCTGCCATCCGATATCCCTGCTCAGGAGGGGAGGACCCTTCGGTTTTATCACATTGTCTTTTGCCCAGAAATCTCAGACATTGCTGCTCTCCTTAACCTGAGATACCTCAACTGATCTGCACTCGAACACAATGTCGCATGCCTCTTGTTTCAAATATGAAAGATACTCATCAGATTCTGAATCTCCAATTTGCAGTCTTATCCATCGTTGGCAAAAGGTTGTTAGTGTTGAAAATACTGAACTCATTCATGATTTCTCAGGTTGAATGACAAAATTAACGCAAATACATCATTGTATTGGATTGCCTATCACGAACATCTTTGTGAGACAGGAATTTTGCAGAATTCACGTTTGACCTTCCACTATTATGGTGGACCAGCACAAACTCTGAGGCTCTACTACTGCAATAATTCGATTATCTCTCGGGAAGTTGGTCATCGCCGTGTTTCCAAAGGAGGGGGAAAATGGTTTAGGTTCGCCTCATCAGTTGATATAATCAGAGTCGGCCACTCCAACGTCCAATTTGCCCAGATAATTCGATCTGTGAGTACAATGGCCTCTCGAGACCTCAGGAGAGCCCCGCTGTTTGTATAATTGAGAAAGGTGTCGTGGGACGGAAAGGGCTATTGATTCCGAAGCAGAACCAAAGTGCTGGTCCCTGGGGACCTCCTCAGATCAAAGGGCTTCGCCCAAGTTAAGTGTCAAAAGCACACTGTCCACAACATTGCCTAATTGTCCGCTCATTACGAGGCGAAAGGGAACTCTTGTTATTGCATAGTGGACTTCCAATTTAACTAAAGGGCCGGTCCCCTTTGTCTTGCCCCTTTGAAACCCCTGGACTCCAGTCCTACCGGAGTTGCAACGCAGAAAGGGCTAAAAAATTAAATCCAAAGGGAATTAATATACCTCTTTGTATATCAGGAAAAACAGCTAAAAGACTCGACTGGGAAAGGGGGGAACTTATTTTGCGGCATTCGTTTCCCAGTTCTTTTCTGGGACAAAAATCTAAATATGAAAATGAGTTTTTCAAATGAAAGGTTTCCACAGTAGGGGGGCTTACTTGGGCCGTTGATACGAGAACAATGGTTGTCAGGCTTGACCGTGAGCTGACGATTTTAATTTTAGCTCTCCGGGGGTGGAAGCTCTTGTTGCCCCATTCGTCCATTGTGCGGAAGAGGGCTTGCGGATGTTGAAAATGAATGTGAGCTTTACAGTCGGTGGTAACGGTGAAATTCGCCGGCGAAAACAAAGGTTTTAGGCTGACCTGACATTACAGGGTTAACATGGTTTTGATCTGAAGCGTTCCAAGACTCTATCGTCTGAAATCTTGACTGCTTCGAGTTTATCATCGGTTTGGATGGTTGGAGCCGCGAAAGCTTTCGCATAATGCGTTAAATCCGTCCTGAGATTAGTGAAATTTTACACACTGATGTGTGTTAGCCTATCAGACAGTTTTGATTGAGCTCCTCAAGTTTAATGATTGGCTTTATTTTGAAATCATCCAACTCGGAATATGTAATTCAAATGGGGATTTAATAACAAGATGAAGCGATATTATTAGGCTATCTGATGATTATTGAATACACTTTCTATTTTCAAAGTTGTTCAGGACGTTAAACAAGCTCTCATACTTGGTTGAAAACATCACCTCTACATGATTTTCTGTTCCGTGCAAGTGATCGTGTTTGGTTTTACACGTCATGTCCCATTTGGTATTTTGTCCCCGTTCCGAGTTTTGAGTGTGCTGCATTTCTCTGTCAAGTGGGGAGCGGTCCGTTAAAAGACGTTGCAGGACCATCTCAGACGGGCTGGGGTTGAGGGCAGAAGGTCTTCGTCTTATGAATACAATATGAATTTAAAGGGGAGGGGAGAGATCCCCGCATTACACCGATATTAGTTGTTGAAGTGCTCGTGCCACTCAAGATGTGAGGAGAGCGAAACCTCATTCCGAGCGACCAGGCTGATTGAAACCATAAAGGAAGAGATTGTCCCCTCCTTCAGACGCCGCTTCTCCCGGCGTTTATGACCATAATAGCGGAACCGGGGAGAGCGAGAACACCACCCGACAATAAACAGTAGGTTTGCTTAGGTTGGACCTTTGTTGGGTTGGACCTAAACTTTATAGGCAGCTTTCCCGCTAGCCCTTCCAGCCGTCCTCTTATTATTACCATCTTTCATTTCATATCTCCTGACTCCCGGTGGGCCGTAATGAAAACCTGAGCGGCGTAAATGCTCCAAAGGGCTCAAGAACAGAGCAGACGTTGCTCGTAGATTACAAAAGACGGACGAATCCAGGAGAACAGTCTTAGCTTAAGCCCGAATTCATTTTATGAACCAAGAATGGAGGATGATGGAAACTATTTATTACATTTAACTTGATGATCACGTTGTGTACTGAATATTATACCATATTTTTCTCACAGTAGCAACTTTTCATTGAGTTTTTAAGGTTACAAGACGTTTTTTGTAGATGAATTTGAAAGACATTGCCAGTTAAAACGTTCCATAAACGTTTAAACGTTTAAAGTTCATAATGCTAATGCGTTGTTCCCAACTGTTGTAAAAACAATCAAACAAACCCCTAGTCTCATAAATGTAATGTAAGTGCCACTTCTCCTTAATTGATTAATTACTTGGAGAATCGATACCGTATCCCTAATAGTGATGAACACTATTCAGTAAAGTAAATTAAACAAGGAATTTCACCTTGGATTTTCGTCCGACTACCCGGAGGTGTCGCGGACGTCGCAAGCCGTCCTCGCGAGAGGATTGGAACTAGGTCTGACGATTTCGCACGTGGCTTCCTATTGCCTGATGCCCCTGGGTTGGGATCGATTTGGATTCACGTGATATCGAGATCAGAAGTGAACTGTCTAACGACAGGAAAGGTATACAACAGTTGATAGGATTTTGGCCCTAATCATTGGTGCCTGCCGGATTCGAACCGCGCAAATCAGTACTCCCACTGCAAGTAAACAGGCAAAGGAATGATGCCTTAGTTCGCTCGTACAACCTATCCCCATCACCTTTCATCGTCAAAACTTCTGGTCCGCCATAGTAGAGTCATTCCCTTAGTGAAACGATAGTACCAATGAGCCAGCCAGTTTCTATTCACGGGAACTTATACTCGAGCTGGTGCTATTAAATCTGTTAGATGCTTTGTGTGAATCAATAAACATCCACAAAACCACATCATCGCCACAGTTCTTATCATGCGTGTTAAGTAGCTGGTTTTTGAGATGGACATTGTGTCTGACAAGTACTAGGCCGTACAGACATTAGTCTTGTTATTTGATTAAATGTAAAGGCGTTCCTACATGTATCAATCGGGAGCGCGGGATATTGATTGGTAGGTGCTAGTTTGTTGTGAGCCGGGCGGTGGAAAAGGGGATATTGGACGGTCTCTTCGCACCGGGAGTGGAAAAGAGATGCTTTACGGCCAATATAGAGCTGGAAGTAAATAACCCGATTAACTCGACTGCTACCCGAAGGGGAAAGGGCGGTAATAAAACAAGATTAACAGACGACAAGTAGCGCTTCCCAAACTGGCGGCAGACCATCGATGGGGGAGGAGGAAAAAAAAAAACGTTCCCAAAGGTGTCCGGTCGACTTGTGGGTAAAATCCCGGAAAAACAGTTTTTAACCCTCACGCCCTCATCCGCCCTTTTACCGGGACACCCTGCCACTACGTCCCCCCTTTTGGACCTCTAGATTTCCAACATACTCCCCTGTCTACTGACCCTTTCCGTCGTTTCGGTTCCACCGCTCAAGGGGGAAACTTGGGACAAATCGTTCTGGGGATTCGATCCGATCAGTTGAAATGATCTCCACGTTTTTTTTGTCTTCCGATTGGATTCCAGACGTCCGATTGCTTTCTACCCCTTTTTCTGACCCTGTTTCCCCTGGATATGTGGGATTACTTACCCCTCAAAATCAATTAAACTCCCTTTGCCCTCGTCCCCTGGGGAACTTATTCAGACCTCTCGTCGCCAAATTTCCTTCCTGACTATTGATATCGGCCCCTTCGGTATAGAGAGTCATGTCCTCTTAACCAACAAAATACTTGATTTTTTCAATACTCCTACAGCATACCCTTCAAATTCTCACACGTTTTGGAAAAGATTATTTCATATTCTCCCATTCTCTCCTGAGCACGGTGAAGCTTGCTATTCCTCAAGATTGCTCACGTTCACAAATTGTCTTCACAGCTCCTTTTCCATCCACAAATTATTTGTACAACCGCCCACTGTGCAGGTTAAACAGAGAAGCTAAC
Source organism: Creontiades dilutus (assembly GCA_031894815.1). Taxonomy (NCBI): domain Eukaryota; kingdom Metazoa; phylum Arthropoda; class Insecta; order Hemiptera; family Miridae; genus Creontiades; species Creontiades dilutus. Next base: position 153,688 of record JAVIWC010008758.1, on the reverse strand, counting down.
CTAATAATCAACCAATCCTCATTCTTTCAGTTCTATTCGCTCTTGCCTTCTTAGTTTGTAAAGCTACATCTTTCTTGTCATAATATTTTCTTCCCGAGCCTGTTGATAGTTTCAATTCCGTTTTTTTTAAATAATAACCTTTGTTACTGTTCACTTTATTATTTTGTTCTTTGTATTCACATACTTTGTTCTTCTTGGTATATTGCGCTTACCTGCATTATTAAATAAATAATACTGTCACCTGAATTGCTTAGAAAAATTGAATCCTTCAACTTTTTTTCATGATAAAGGAGATTCATCAGGTGTTTTACCTACGTATTTTGAAATTCACTGCACTACACCGTGTTTACTGAATGTACTGAACACAAATCAGTAATAAACTAAATAAATAATACAAATAATATTATAATAATAATAAGTTTTATTATATAATTTGCATTTCCATTCAACCATTCATTTCTTTTTACACCAACCATTCAACAAGATAGATAAATAGACAAAGAAACTTGGAATATCAATTCAGCTTCAACCAAGATTTTGAAAACCACCACTAACCGTTAAAATTGTGTTATCAGAAATCAAAATTTAATCTCCTATTTTGATTCGGAGTAACCAAGGACTACAAAAAGTAATTTTATTTCATGCAGCAAAATCCACAACTCTTACAACTTTGACCCGCTCTTTTTTTTCATGAAATGTTTTGTGGTAATAGCTAGTAAATCAATTGACGTGCTATTTTCACGAGGACTCAGTAATGTAGCAACGAATAGGATTCGCGTTAGCTGAATTTTGTTACATGGAATTCGAGGGACAGAAGTATTTAGAGCGAAGGAAGAACTCTGAATAAGATGGTAAAATTTTGGGTATTAAAAACGAACTAGTAAGGTTTTGGGAAAACGTCATTTCCATGGAAAAAGACGTGATTTGGTTTGAAAAGAACCCCCAGCTAGTTGAGTGTCATCACGAAAGTCATGTAATCCCTAGATCACATTGTTTGTTGTGTTACTAATATGAATTATTAATGAAAGTGATCACGCAGAAACGGTGATCTACTTTACCGATTAAAGTGTTTGGTTCCTATATCTGCTAAAGAGCATACATATGTTATGAGGTACTAGAACGTGTTATCACTCAGATATAGTGTTCAACTATTCGAACTAAGCTGTTTGTTACAATATGAGCTGAAAGAGCATACATATGTTTTATTCGATTAGATTTTGCTAGCACTCAGAAACAGAGAAACGTTACCAACTGAACTGCTGGAGCGTGTTAGCACACAAAGATAGTGACAACTCTACGAACTAAACGGTTTGTTAACATATCAGCTAAAAGGGCATACATATGTTGGATGTGAATAGAGCGTGTTACTATTCAGAAACAGTTAAAAACTTACCTACTAAACTGCTAGTTTCATTATTTGCTAATAAAGAATACATAATAAGTATGCATATTAAGTTACATAAGAAATTATACAACATACATGACATATGACGTTTGATACTGCTGGAGCGTGTTACCACTCAGAAACAGCGATTAGCAATACCAACTAAATTGTTCGGTTCCAATATCCGCGACCAATCGTTCTGCATCTACCTGTTTCCTGTTTCATTGTCAAAATATGGTTTTTGACGACGCTGCCTACTAACGTTACAGTTTAATTATCCAGTATATCCGGAGGAGCAACCGACGAACGCTTTGATTGCACGCACCTACCACAACGTCAAAAGGCAAACGGATTATGCAAAGAACGGCGCACTTTTTGTCACTCCTTCAGCACGCCTTCACAAAGGCTCTCGGGGAGGACACTCGAGATCTCAATACCTATCGAATTTCAACATCCCGACTTCATCTTTCGCTCCGTCAAACGCGGCCATATTGCATCGCTTCCCCACATTACATCCACTGTCACTAATACCGCTCTTTATTCACATAATTATTTTGACGCTGGTTTTTTCCCTTTACGATTCCGTTGAAACTTTTTCTTTTCGTATTTTTTGTTTCCGTTCCCCTGACTCCATTCCGATTCTAGTGTTTCTTATTGTGCATTCGGAGCTCGGCAACTGTAATTCAAAACTCCGAAAGCTGCCGGTAAATCGAACGTATCGAATGGACTCCTTTTTCCGAACATCAAAGCAGGTAGGCACTCGCCCAAGTCTTCCCCGCTCAGGTAGAAAATCATTTATTAACTAACTGAACTCAAGTAAATGTTCCGTTGCGGTGAACACTCTGACGCAATTTGTCCACGAAGCCGTACTAAAGCTCCAATCAACACTACTACGGATTTTCCGGTATCCACTACGTATTTCTTTTTCAAGACCTATTTTACACTAGACCTTACGCAACAAATATTTGTCTAGAAAGATCACAATAAAAAAACCATCATGTTAAACTATAATTGGTCAAATACGCAGCAACAAAGTATCAATTAACTTCCTAATTGATATTCAACATGAGTTCATATTAAAATCATGGAATTCAAAAGTCAGATAATATAAGGTATGGTAAGATGTTAAAATTATTTATTCATTATTTACTTGTACGGTACGTCTTCAAAAAACTAAGTTCTTCATTGCACAATTGAAATTGCCTCAATTTCATAATTTAACTATTTATTTTTCCATCCATCCAATCACAACTTTACACCAATTTTCAAAATTTGAGAATGACTGAGCTAAAGATGTACAGAATATGACTTCTAAATTATGTTAGAATGAACGATTATCCTCTGCTTGTAGTCAGTGCAATCTACATTGCAAAATTGGTTGAAATTAATTATTTATCACGAAAAAGAACGATTCTCATAATTAATAACATTGACTCGAAATCCGTTTAGAAATTATTGTCTTTGTTCGGTGTGTTAATTAGACTCTCCTCAAATTGCGATTCGAGCAGCTTTTCTAATAGTCCCTGATAGTATTTGTTGGTTTTTTAATTTGCGGTATAGGTATTGTTTTGTATTTTTGGTTTTCGCACGTGGTTGAATGAGAAATTTTAGGCACACGCATGACGCACTGAATTTCCACTATATCCAGTAAGGCTTGACAAGTCCCTTTCATGGATATACGTTGTTCATCATCAATTCAATCGCATTCGATGTATTAATAGCTGCATAACATTCTGTTGAGTGGTGGTACCTACTCGAAAACAATAAACACTACGCAACCTACAGCTTTTAATTGAATCTTCTATTCCCACGCACCCTAGTACTTTATATTGATACGAGGAATATTAGTACACCACCTACTTGGAAAAATCAGTCCCAAGGCCCCGAACTCCAATCGAGAGTAAAACAGTAAATCTTGTTTCTTGCTTTAAACACGATTCTAGATTTACGTTCAGGTCTCGGAAGGGGGCCCGTGAAAAAGGGAAAACCCCTCAAAACCATACATCAAAAGGACAGAAAGGAATCCAAAAGACTTTGCGTGTCTTTCGCTGAGCCTCTTCAAGAGCTGGACAGCGGCAAAAGAAATGATGAGTGCGGAGCGGTCGGTCGCAGCATGGGGCGTCATGCAATACAGGGATATTATTTATCTGTACAATGGGCGTTTGAACTCGACACGAGATCATTTCCACGACTAGTCTTTTTGTCGCGAACGCTCTCCCTTGAACGTGATACTCAACAAAAGTAATAAATAAATCACATCGGATTTATTGTCCGTCTTTTCAATTAGCGGATGGAGGCGAGAATGGGGCCGTCCCGAGGCTTTTGAGGAGGACTGGCACGCGTTGAACCCGCTTTGTCGGATCACAAGTATCTGAGTACTTATCAAACGAATGAGGTGCTACTGAAGTGATTTCACTCTTCAATTGAATGCTAGTCTGCTGATGATTAACACGCAATACAAAATCGAAATTGACATACGGTTGACACGGCGTATACATAGATCGAGGTTTACGAAATCATCTTGAAAAATGTGGAGATTTTCTGTTTTCCCCCTCCATAATGCCATGTGATTATTGCAAATCATTGAGAACATTGGTTCAGTTGAGACCATTTCCTGTTCTTGACTTTAGGTTCATACCCATCAATTGATTTTTGGTCGACTGATGAATAACCTGCAAGACAAGATGAAAATTGTCATACGGACCACCCACACCCTAAGATTATGCATAGACAAATGTCTATGAAATCGTCTTTAAGAATGATAGATTTGCCCGTTCTTGAGCTGCATTTTTCCATACGTTGTGATTTGTCCAGTTCAAAACATGGTAGGCAGTGTTCGTCAGAAATTTATGGAGAAATGAGTCAGCCAAGGCTTATTGAACAATTCCCTTCCTACCAAACTGATGTTCAACATCATATGAATGAAATACTACTGAAACACCGAATTATGCTCCAAATCTAAGCTGATTCTGAACACCAAACACGAGAAATTAATGAGATGCTAATTTTGGTATTTTTACTCTTTAATTGATTGTTGTTCATCTGATGGCTACATGCACAACAAAAACGACATTGTCACACGGTGTATCCGTAACCTAGGAGTGCACACAGCCCAAGGCGTATGGACTCATCATTTAAAATGTCAGATTTGCTTATTATTTCCTTGAAAATTTCCATGCAGTGTGATATCTTCTGCTCGAAACCTGGTTAGAAATTTACATCAGATGTTCATGGGGGAAGGTTCAGTCACGATCATAAGAACGAGCCCTTTGCTTTCATAATCCTTCCAAATCGATGTTCACAGATTGCGAACATCATATGAAGATATGCTAATCTTGGTAGATACATTCACTCTTCAATTGATGGTTATTCGGCTAAAAGATCAAAACTGCCATTCGTTTCAATCACATCATTCAAGTGGATAAACAGTCCAAGCTTTATTTAGTATGCAATCTTTGGAAAAAACATCAGACTTACTAAATTGTCTACTGAACATTTCGGTGAGTTTGTTGAAACGATTCCCTGGAAATATTTCCTGTTTCTTCTTAGAACCTTTCAGACATGTTCACAGGCAGTTCGGCCATACTAAACTTTCTCAAACCTGAGAAAATCTATAAGTGAGTCGTATTCTACGTATCTAGGCTTGTGATTTCTTCGAAATATTATAAAATTCGGACGGGACCAACATGAAAATTTCAATTATTCTCTGATATCATATCACTTAATTCATATAAAAAGGTATTTCCCACAACTGAAAATTGTGAATAGGCAGAGGAATCTAAAAGAGGCTTTGGAATAATGAAATTGAAATTAATTGGCTTCCTGTGGCCTAACATCAAATTATTGAACACATATAAAGTAGCCAAAAATGATAACTTCAAGGGCTTGGATTTGTAAGTTTTAATCTTATGAAAATTGGTGGCTAGAATAATTGTTTTGGAAACCTTTTCCGTATTCGACCATCGCTTTCTAACTGCAATAGTTGAAGTATCTTTATTCATTATGAAAATCCTTTTTCATTTTATTGCAGACTTGTATTTCAGTCAAAGATCGATATCGATTTTTGAAATACAAGTTTTTCATTTTTTTATGAGCTAAAATGGCAGGAACCTTTCAGGAAATATTCTTTGCCCCCGTACTTCTATTAAGAAAAATACCTCCTTCCTTAAGTCGTGGTGGACCCTACTTTTCGGTTAGGGAAAGGGCGTAAGGTGGTAATTGTCACTTAGAACCCCCAAGTACCACTTAAAGGTAATAACTGAAATTAGATTTTGTATAGGTGTCCGCATCCCTGCACACCCGTCCCAACCAATAAGTGCCTACTTTGAAATGAAGCCACAACCTACCTCTTCTCTCTCGATGGTCTTTTTTTCCCTTTCTTGCCTCCCAAAAAAATTAAAACGAGACCCAAACGTATAAACAGGTAATAGACCCGCATTATATCTCGAGAACGGTAATCTGTACAGATCCTTTTCGAACATAGTTGTTCACCCTCGCGACTAAACTGTTTTAGCCAAACGAGGCGCTCACGGTTTTGATTCCAATCGCCTTTTCCGAGAGCGAGAGAGAAAAAATCGATCCCAGAAACGTATCCGTTATCAATGGAATCGAAAATAACGTGTTATTACTAGGAGAAACATGGTTGTGCACTGGCGTAAACTACATTATGTTAATAAGATTGAAAGTCGCTCCGTTCCGACTGATTGATCGGAATGCCTCAGTCATAAATAACTGACAGCCTGCAGCGACCGGGCTCTTTTTCAGTGCGTTTACAATGTGCCTGTAGGAGCGTTTTGGATGAAGTTTATGAGTTGAATGGAAGTCGGTTGGGTTTCTTTTGAATTTATCTAGAACATTCTAAATTTACTTTACTGTTTCGTGACTTGGCTATGGAGTTGTAAACAATACACCTCTTCAAGAGTTAGGCTTGATTTTTACCTTCACTATTGTGATGTGTTCCGATCTCACGATTTCAATCCCGTACTTGATCCTGCTTAATGCCTGTACTTAACCAGTATTTAGCTGAAAACTGACTAACTTTTTCGATAAACGATTCTAGTTTTTCTACTAGTACCCCAAAGAACTCTTTCAGTGTTAAATGTAAAGCAACTAAGAGAGATGATTTCATAGAACATCATCAAACCAATGCTATCTACCTTTTATTAGGGAACTCTATTAGAATTAAATATACATGCAAATTTATTTATCAATCAGGAGTAAATCATTTAAAATACGAGTACATTTGGTCTTTCATGATAAATTTGGACCGGCAACCTGTTTCAACTAAATTATGTTCAATGGTTTGAATACATTGTTGTACGACAAAATCAAAATTTTTATTCGAAACTTTCTGAACAATTTTGATTCTATCACTATGTCTATTTATCTGTGTCTATTTCCCATCAATACGGAACCGAGAAGGATGCGGTCTTTTGTGTGCTTTTCTCTGACCTGGTGCCTTATCCATGTTCTTCTTCGATCACATTTCAAATAAGTGGCAGAGAAACCATTTTTAGAATCGAAATAGTATCATTCATTAGTTTTTTCGAAAACTTAACGTTATGTTACCAAATTGTACAACACCGTTTAATTAAATGTGCAATACTTCTTAGAAAACTAGGTTTTTCCTTAACTAGCCCTTGTTGTTTGCAAATCGAATTGAACCGAGGTGAGCCTTCTATACACGATTACCCTGATTTCACATTTTTCACGGTGGAATTGTCAAGATTTTTCTATTCTGTTTAGACTTGGCGATACAATCCTTCTGTAATCCCTAACCATCTTTTTCATAAGTTTAGTAAATTCAATAATACATTGACCGCCCTTGAATCGGCACCTCCCCGGGTATGGGTCTTGGTGTGTGAATGTAAGTTGAGTACACATTCATGTCTCTAACAAACCCGAAGACGACCGAAGTTTGCCAAAACCTGCTGTATCAGAGTGGTTAGATTGTTTCTGGGGCCATTCTGAAGCAGGAGAACAGCAGGACAGTAGTGGACAGGACAGATGCGGCAGTAGTGGATTTCACTCACTCTTACTTGATGATACAGTAGTCCCTCCTGTTCCCTCCGGCGTTAGCCTCACTAAATGAGTGTGCCCGGCATGGACCACCAGGAGGAGCCAGGATTTTATGAGTTGCAGAACTTATTAGAGACAGGAGTTTGTCAAAACCTGCTGTATTGGAGTGGTTAGATTGTTTCCAGCACCATTCTGGACCAGCAGAACAGCAGGACAGAAGTGGATAGGACAGATGCGGCAGTAGTGGATTTCACTCACTCTTACTTGATGATACAGTAGTCCCTCCTGTCCCCTCCGGCGTTAGCCACACAGGAGCCAGGTTTATATGAGATGCTGAACTTATTAAAAACAGGAGTTTGCCGAAACCGAGTCCATTCGGTTCACTCACACTATATTCAACTTTGGTTTAGTAAATCATTATATTTCCACTTGGATATTCTTAAAATCATGCCCTACTTTGTTACCCAAGGCTTTCATAACAGAATATTTTGTGCGTTTAGAACATGAGCGAGTGAACATAATAGCTGAACAAAGCTATTACGATTTGACACTAATCGCGCACTTTTGATCAGACTTGCCAAAAGTACCAATAAGATTATTGATGTCTTCGTTTAGCGGAAAAGGTTTCGTTTTTCCGTCAAGAGCTCAACGTAATTCGAAAATTTGAATTGACGCCTGCAGCTTATGACGTTTTAAGCAGCAGTGGCAACCCTGCTAACTGATTTCCAAAATCCCTAGGCTACCCTAAGAATAGTCCGTAGATTAACATAGATCTCCTGTACTGATATTTGAAGTTTATGTTCATTATTTCTCGTGTATTCTGAATGCAATTCCGACGGAAAAACTTGACTTTTCTACCACAGTTTCACCTCACATTGAGCAGCAATATCAACCATCATTACTGATTAGATTACCATAGATTCATAGATTAAATATCCTGATAGATTATATCTCCTGTACTTCTATTTGGAGTTTATGTCCAAACGCCAATATTGAAACCATGATCATGTTGAAAGGATTAACACACTTTTAAACTGAATGAAAACTAGTATTTCTCGGTTCTGAAGGAGATTCCACCGGGAAAACTTGACTTTTCTACCACACTTATACTTTCCGGAAGACCTGATATTAACCCTGGAGCCCCGGAACCAAGAGATCACGAACACGAGAGAAAGGGCGTTTATGAAGAAATTGATGAGATTCCAGTTGTCGAAGGCACCTCCCGGACGCGTATAGGTGGGAGGACGAGGAATGCAGCTATAAACCCCTCCTCCGCCGCTCTTGGCAAGACAATCTGTGTACATCTGTGGCGAATTCCACACACTCGGAACATTTAGGAATGCGATTAATTATGAGGAGCGATATCTTGCTTCCAGACGAGCGACACGATATTTCGCCCTCATATCCCCAACCCGAACACGTTGCCCGTGGAATCCGTGCAGGCCTCAACCCTTTCCACGAAGGTAATATCTCTAAGAATTTCTCCTCTGGTTCCATTTTAATTAACTTTTTTTTCTCTCTCTCTCTCCTTCGATTCCCTCAAACCGTCCCACAGGAACATTTCCCCGTACGATTCATTTCGGTTCATTTTCAATTACGAACTTTTGTAGTCGACCAAAAAAAAAGTAACCCACCTAAAAATTCGTTGGTTTATCTTTCATTATTCGTAGAGTCCAAAAAAACTAATAATGAATTCTTCCCTCCACCATCCTGATCTTTATCTCAAAACTATTACATCAATGTTTAAAAACATATTCCTGAAAATGCATGTACTTCTGTCCATGATTTTTGAGCTAATCTCTTCACAATTTTTTAATATTGTTAGTTTACAGTTGATCAACAATGCCTAACTGTAAGTGCTATTCTGCTTTACCTCAATTGGATTATTAGCGATTTTCGCTGTTATACTGATTGGTTTAACACATTCCATTCGCGCTTTTTAATGAATGTTTAGACTGCCCGTATAATTCTTGCATTTCGTCAGTATGATGTATATGTACGCTGGATATGTATGAGAAAGGAACAGATATTGGTGCCTGGGTATCGAATTATTATCGTAATGCTTGTAAAGTTTCAAAGCTCGCCGCCTTCAACCGCAACATTCATCAGGTGACCGAGACTTCCTCGTCATCCGACACCTCACCCCGCCCCTGACGACCTAGTTCACATTGATTTCTTATTTTGGACGGCTTTGAAAAGCGATTTCTGAAAGTTTCAATCGACGCGAAAAATTATAATGGGTGCAAAAAAATCTATAAAAATTCAAAAAAGCTGAGAATCCAAAATCTTTTTTGAATCGCAGAATCTTGTTAAAAGTAAATTTTGATCAGAAAAATCATCGTTAACCAACACAATTCAGTCACACTAGTAAGTGGACTACACACATCAAAAACATTTTGCATCACCCTGATTCAGTCAAGAATATGGACGGGAAAAATTTTATTTTTGGATTTTTGGAACTGCACTACAATATACGAAGAACAGAAAACACTTTTTTCTTAGCGTACCATTTCTCCATTATGGACATTTTTTTGCTTGGAATATGCCACAAAACTGACTTATCACTAACTTTTCACTAATAAATGTCATAAAACATCAAAAAATCACTTTAATCGTCTGTATCAATCCTATACAAACTTCAATTACTGGTGGAGGAAATAATACTGACTATTAAAGGATTTTTTTGAAAAATTTTAGAAAGTGTGGTGAGGAGTCAGTTTTTTTCGCCGTTTCATAACGAACAACTTTCATAATGGAGAAATTTATCAGAACAAAGTTTTTGTCGTTTGTGTAGTGTAGTAAGATACTCTCTTTAAAAATCCAAAACCAAAATTTCCACCTGCTAAATTACTGATTCATTCATGTACGAATATATCAATTAGGGAACCTGTGAGAACGAAAGGAATACTATAATTGAACGCTTTGAACTAAATTTATTGACATAAAAGGGAGCACCTATATAAAAGAACTATAAAATTGAAAAGGCAAAGATCCGCATTATATGACCTCCGAAATGAGAATAAACCCTGTAGTTACTAATTTTTGAGCCGTTTCGAGAATTCTGGATTTTGAATTCCACCATTTCGTGCCACAATATGATTAAGAAGAAACGTTAACGAGAAAAACATCATTTTAAGAGAAATTTTGAAGGAACAAAACGCGCAGTTTGCATCGATGAGGGTCTGACCAGGAGTCTCTACATCGTTAGTGGCGTCGGAGTACACGATAGTTATAGGTAATTAACTTATCAAAAGGGTTCACGGATTTTCAATGTGATTCAAGCAGATAACACTTTCGAAGACGCTCTTCAATTCTGCACGGTTGGAAGCACTGTTTGCTTAATTATGTGACAATCCTCGTCCAACTTCCACATGTTTTTCTAAATTCCTCGTTTTCGTTGGAAAATCTACATTTCCTGGGAGCGAATTCTGGCGGGTGACTATTGCATTTTTCATTTTCTCAGGAACTAATTACAGAAAAATCAATCCAAAAGGACCATGGAAATTCGCCTTGCAGGAAAATTTGCTCCTACAATGATACTGCTTAATAAACTTTTAAAAACACATACTCTTCTATACTATCTCAGCTATGCGATCCACATATACGCGTTTGTTGAATGATGATTCATTGATACTGAATCACCTGCCAGATCCTGGTTCCATGGTCTTCACACGGATGAAAATATCGCCAGACAATCAACGGAACGAATGGGAAGTACATATCGTTCGACCGAAATTCTGTTTAATATTTCATCCCCGGTTACCATCTCGACTGAAGTCTGTTGAATGAGGCGGACGAACTTCCTCGAAATTGGGGCCTTAATGAGGAACAGGAATCGAAAATCATCCACCTCCCTCTGCCGTTCGGTAACCCCCCCCCCCCCCCTACACTTTCTTCTCGTCATATCTTTCCTAATGAGTTTTTTCCGGTTATTTTTTAAATAGCTCATTTGTCGCAGGGCTTGTTAAGGAGGGTCATTCCCCAACAGCTTACGGTTTTTTTTTGCCTCACCAATTCCAACTTCCCTCTTTTTGTTGGTTACTATCAGATTCATACTTCCCCTTCTCAATTGTTGCTAGTGTCCCATCGAGTTTTATGGGTGGTTGAAAAATAACGCAAATTGCCAACAGTCAAGTATACCATCATTAAAGTGCAGGACATTGTCAAGTAAGGAAGGCAGCGTTGGGAAACCAAGACATGGATTTTGAATGAATTGAAGAAAAAAACACACACAAATTAAGTTCCTTCGTTTTTAACAAGGAATTTTGGAGCTTACCTCAAATATATTCACTAAAGAAGTATTGAAAAAAGTTTAGTCCACATTCAGGTTTGAACCCGATACTTCTGATGTAACTTGGTTTTTTGGCAGGATTTCGGAATAATTATGTTCAAGAACTTTTGGAACCATCATTTTTCTATGAAATTTATGAAAAAGTAATACTACCACAAGCACATGCTTAATATAGAGCAAGAAAACTAATTTTATTTCTACTTCATTATGCATTTAAGGGAGGCATTCATGGCTAAGTGAGAAGTTACAATAACCATATACAGAAAGAAGTTGGTCGTTTTAAACAAATTTAAAAAGTAATAATAATGCAGATATCTTAACCCTCACACCACAAGGTGAATCATCATCCAAGCACAAGATGGGGTGCACCGACACCCCAGGCATTTAACAGCGGATATCAATAATTGCTATCAATATGCTATAATTGATAATCAATTATTGATTAAAGCCTAATTGTCGCTTATATTCTATTCTTCTTCATTGGGTCACACTCAGTCAATGCTCGTATGTACTTTTCGCACCAAAATTGCAATAAAATCTCTGGATTTTTTTTTTTTTTTTCAAAAATAAAGTAACAAAGTAGTGAACGAAACTTTTAACGAAAAAAATACCTTATAAAATAGGTTCATTATTTGCTTATACCCTTTATCTTTATGCTTTACACTTCGCTAAATATCACGAAAATGAAACATTGTGGACTGAATAGAAAAAGTCACAAATTCCAAAGGTGCTAAAGCTAACTTCGAACTTTGACAAAAGAGAACTAATTCAAATTTGACAAAAGAAAACTATGGCAAACTGACTTTCAAAACAATTTTCTCAAAACTTCACAACCTTCCCGTTCACTTGAAAAATTGGTTCATTGCACTCGGAACAATAGGCCGTATTCTTATCCTTCTTTCGGTAACAAAACTTGAACCGCCTGTATTTTTTGGCTTTAGTTAGGAATTTAGGAAGGGATGAAATCTTTAAAAAAATTTGATTAATATAAAAAATTAACAGAACTAACACCAGATTTCTATTGAAAAAGTATATGATGTTCATATGAAAAAGTTTCGTTACTAACTAGGTGGGGTGCTGGCGCTCCCCAGCCAGGGTTTGTTTTGAGAATGCAGTGAAATGAATATGCTACTGATCTCCCCGAGAGGCGAAGGCCCATCAGCGGGTAGAGGACGACTGAAGAGGAGGCTACAGGTGACCTGGGTCCCCTCTATTACCGTAACCCCTATCCGTTCAAAAATTGGTCGCTGTGGTGTGAGGGTTAAAGAATGTTAGGGTCTAATTTGAAAGTGCGGGTTGGGATTTTTGGGTCCATTTTCGATTGTGGATGCATGAGCTGTTGCTACAATGGGAAATTCGAACGTCAATGCCCTCAATTTTGGTAGTATGTAGTTTATTTTGAGTTACGGATGTGATAGCTAGTTGGATAGTGTACTTAGTTGGCTCGCTTTTACTCTCGCTTACCGCACAAACGTATGTACGAACGGAAATGGTATACTTAACTGTCTATTATCGCCCACGTTCCGCAAGTTTATTAAAAAGGAATACCGTTTCGAGTTATGAAGGATGGCTCCGTTACGGCCCACATCAAACTTGAGGGAAAGGGCTCTCCCACTTTCTCATGAATGTAAATTAACGGCAGAGTCGAAGGATGAGGTACGTTCAGGACCCTTCAGAATGTTCAAGTAAGGTGTCCACGCCCGACTTGCCGCTCTCGGCGAATGGCTTTTGCCGCTCCGCCGTGATGAACGCCCATCATAGGGCCGACTGTTTAAAGATGTAAGGCTCAGGGCCCGGGAGTGATAGGGCGAGGAAAGGCAAGTTACCCCGCGAGGTGGGAAAACATGATGTGTCATACTAAGTGCTACACAGCCGTTACATTAGGAGGACCCCAGATGCTTGCCGTGTTACACCAGAATCAGCATAAATTCCTTAATAGCTCTTCGCCCGTTTTCCCTCTTCACCCCGGTCTCCGTGGCCTTCCTTTCCACGGTTATTGCACGGAACAGTGCCAGTTATTATACGTCTATTGTAAATCCTCCTGTGGTAATTAAAGAGAGGCGGTTGGGGAGGGCGTCGAGGGAAACCTTAAAGGGACCCTCCGCAGGATTATCTGCATCAACTAAGTGCCGAAATTGTGTCCTGAATGCAGGCAGTAACGTCGTTATTGCTCCTTCCACTCACAGACGATTGAGCTCGCCACCTGAGCCCCATCTCTGCAGTTGCGACGAGTTGACGCCTAATCTTCACCAACTTTCATTCATTTTTTTTTCTCTCTTGTTCGTCTTCCGCGTTCATCTCTTAAAAAGGTTTTACGTATTACGTTCACACCCTCCGGCAATCCGTACGGTGAACAACTGCTGAATCACTTTAATGACCCCGCGCAGATGTTCAACCTGCTTCCTTCATTCTCACTTTTATGCCCGAAGCTCCCTACACAATCATCTAACAATCGTAAAAGTTCAAAACCGAAACATAGTTGTGAGCATGACAATGTACAACAAAAGTAAAATGTTAGGACTCAACAAACGCATTACTCCTTGTAAGGATTCATTGCATAGAGAATGGCAATGTAAAGTTAGTACATTTCTAAAGGTTACCAATATCCAAGTTTTTCTGGGGTTGAAATCAACTACTATTATTTCCATTAGACTTTACGGACTCGTGGATTTGTTAAAATACCTTGTTAGCTTTGCACCAAGTTTAAATCTTATTAGCAACTTAATGACTAAATTCCTATTGCAAAACAATGATACAGAACATGTTTTGACCAGTTAGACAAAATTTGTCTAACTCATCATTTAATGATGAATTATTTCATTATTTCACATTCATTGTGCTAGTTCGTGTGGTTTTCTTCTCTTCAATCTTCTAAGAGGTCACTTACATCAAGCAAATAGACAGCTTCAATGTCGACATGACCTCTTAGTCGCTCTTGGACAGCTATCGCAATCCTCCTGATGGACTGATCGATAGTTTCCACCTAAATATCGTGGTGAAGTCCATCATTCTGAATGTACCAGGGTGCATTAACTATGCTCCTCAGCACACCATTTTGGAAGGTTTGAATAACGTTTCGATTACTCTGAGCTGTGGTCCATAGGTCCACACTGGCTTTAGGACTTGGTTGTACAAGGTTAATTTATTTCGTACAGACAGTTTTTATCGCCTGCCCATTAACCAGGACATTTTTTTGAGTTTGAGAGTCAGCTCTGCTTTCTTCTTTTTCACATGCGATTTCCAGCGCAACTTTGCATCTAACGTCATTCCAAGATATGGACTCGTGGATGATGTGGAAGAATGTTGGAAATCAGGATATGCTACGGGTGGTGTTATAGTTCGCACGCTATAGTTTGAAACACTCGTTTAATAAATACGCCAAGATATGCTGATTTAATTGAAGCACAACTGTGTCGTTGTATGGTGGGGGCGTACTTAAGAAATCTCTCTCTTAAAAAAACAAATTTCACCATCTGCTATAGGTTTGCGATAGCAGCATGATCGATTTTTCGCCTGATGTAACAAAGGAGGAACTCGCGTCAGGTAATTTGGAAAATTTAGATTTGGTGTGATGGCCATTTGGGCTTAGATCAAATACATGGTCACCTAAATACACCAAAACATGATCTGTTGCATTTGATAAGGAAGACCTACTGTAGGATTGTTCTGTGAACAATCATCTCACTGATATCTGAAAATTGGAAAATTGAAATGTATCCTCAAGAAGTTCATCAAGGTGAACGGTAATTCAAAAGTTATGTACTAACCATTGATTAAGATTCTAGGTATGTTTCTTAAAGCATGTACAATTTGAAAAACAAAAAGCAGAGGTTGGGCTTCTAATGTTTTCAGAACGTTCCCTATAGCCTTGTTGTCGATGAACAGGTCATTGGATGGCCTTTGCTAGTCTGCACCAATAGAATCCATTACTCGGAATCTTTACTGCCACGCACGGAGAATGTAAATGTCCGGTTGTCCCATCCTACTCACGCCTCCGCCGTGAGGTTTTCCTTCCCAAGTGCAATCAATAAACAGCCTTCGAGAGGCTGACTAGGTAAGTCCCAAGCTGGAAATTTCACCTTCCGAGGTTTAATTAGCGATTCAAGGGAAGATCCCGGCCATTATGCTATGGCTTTCAACACGTGTGACTAACAGCAGCTCTAAGGGTGGACATAAGGGTTGGGATAGTGGAACATCTTAGGGAGAGACGTGATCTGAAACCCACCGGTTAATTACGTAGCAGCCTGCCCTGAGCGCATCCCGATCTCTATAGCACTTCCAGACCTTAACGTCATAACGTGTTACTTACTGTAGTTTGTTCACTGCCTCAACCCCCAACCAAATGCTCCCTCACTAACTTACTGCTGAAGTAATGCGTCCAAGATGATTCCCTGGGCCGTTTCATCTATTGATCACTCGATCCAGTAGAACTACCAGTGCGTACTTACTACGGTAATAAGGTTTTCACCACAGAAATCGTGTCGTTCTTATAGGACTCTAACTAAAAGGAAAAGTTTCGTCTTGAAAAACGCAATTCTGCAACACATAAATTGGATTTTAATCGAAGAAAAATTGTGAAAAGTCATGGACACAACAACAACTGGTGCACAGGTCAGGCTGAAAAGATACATTTTTACTTACAACAATCTTTTCCTAATTGTGGGCTTCTACGTAGGTTCTTTGTGGTGTGTTTAGCATCAAGCGTACTAAGATTCGCACGACCACACTATGCTTTTGTCGTATCAGCCAGATGCCGCAAGGAGCCGAAATACAAATCCGAAATACAATAGGGCCATATGGTAGGTGAGGCCTTGATTTTGTCGCCTTCCTCAACAAAGAACAGAGCTCTCATAGTCGCAGTTGGAACGGAGGATTCATAATTAAACGGCGACGCGATGGTAAACCGAAGCCTCAAATAGGCCAAGTGGAATGCCTTCGGACGGAGTAGGGGCTCGGGTGTCCCCCTCTGGAAACAGGTGGTTGGCTGTGCGGTCCAGTCGGATTTCGTGTTGGTAAACTCCTTTCTCGCTGATGTGTACCTACGCCCAGGAAGTACACTTGGATATGGAATATCCCTCAGGAGTATCCGCCCGTCATTCAGGTCCGCCAAGGACGCTCCAGGCCATCAGAATCGGGACACCCGATACATACAAAAACAGTTCGGGCGATGACATCGTGGTTGAGACGCCTGCCCTCACAGGACGCCTTGCCCTTCCACAAAATCATCAACAAAACTTGAATGAACTCCAGTTCATTGTTACCTGACTGTGGGACCACCAGCCGTCCTCGGTTACATGCGTGAATGTCGAAGTCCTATCCTACTACGTTTTACAATACACGCCTGTAATTGCAAATTATAGAATTTCATACCGGTCGCCCGGTATCATTTTTTTGGCACCTGTAATGGTCCTCAGTGAGCAGCTGTTCCAAAGGAGCTCCATTGTTTTCCTCATCTATGAATTGGACTCAAGTTAATCTTAAAACCACACTCAGTAAACTAATTCCCTATGTCACATATATATGATTTTTACGGTACAAAGAATCGGTCTTCGGTCATTAAATGTTTTTTACTACGAGATTAAACTGTCTTAGTTTAAGATTCTAAATTTAATCAGGCAAATAATATATTTTTTACGACTTGATATATTGACAATGGTATTACGCTTAAAGATCATAGAATTGAAGACAAATTTTTCATCCAGTTTGGCATCACCAGTTAAGGAACATTTAAAGTGAGGAAATCACTACGTATTATTAGGTTGCAAATCCACAAATAAAATTTGAAAGCTCGAAATCAAAACAAAAATAGTTTTAATCTTGCCTATTATTTCTGTTTCCTATATTTTCTTATGTCAGATTTTTATTATTGAATTCAGGGCTGTAAGCTTCTTCCTGAATTGGTTTAGCTACTACTTACAAAACGAACAATTTTTTCGTGTTTAAACGATCCTCATAAATATATAAATCCTTGATCATTATGGGTAGTAAGTTATGTTGCTTGGTATATGTTGGCATTGTTTGTATGTTACATTACAGCTTAACTATATTTTTGAAGCACTAAAAGAGTCATTTTTCGTGTAATAATATACCCACCCCTCTATCTCGTCCTTTTTCTGTTTGTGGATCGAAAACTATCTGGTACCAACAGCAATAATTTGTAGTCTGATGTCGATAATGGGTAAATTGGGCGTACTTCGTTTCGGCACAGTCATCGATTCGGCACACCTCTTATCACGATCTTATCAGATAAGATCGATGTGTCCTTACATCGATCTAATTATCGATCTAAATACGAATGAAAGCAACAATTTCTGGTGTGAAAGCAAAAATCTCCTACCGTCTAGTTTGGTGGTCTGGATGCTCGCTACGCTCGCATCTCAAAAACAAAAAAATATCCTACATCAATCCTTCTAGTGAAGTATAGATCAGAAGAAACAGAAATAGGAATGAAAGCAACAATTTCGGGTTTGAATGGTCGTGATAATAGTTTCAAGATGGCATTATATCGATGTAATAATCGATAATTAGATCGATGTAAGGACACATCGATCTTATCTGATAAGATCGTGATAAGAGGTGTGCCGAATCGATGACTGTGCCGAATCGAAAACCGCCGGGGTAAATTGCTTGTTCGTAACAAATACAGTAAGAACAGTGTTGTGGTTTACCCGAATGGTTGAAATGAGTAGGGCGTTTTATCAAACCGAGTAATATTGCCCAAAAGACTTCAAGGATTTAGGGAGATTTATGAAGCCGAAGATGAAGCCAGGGTCCTTCTTCCGTCTAAAGGAAACGTGGGTGTCGTTGAAAATGAGCCCTCACGAAGCTAACTTTATTTGAATACAAAGGGGGGAGCTTAGGCCTTGGCATCATAAGATTAGAAATGGTGGCGAACAACCCAAAAAAGACGCCCTCCCTCCCCCTTTTTGACAACATTTGTTATAAAAGAGAAAACCCCCGTTTTATCAAATCACTCCGTAAAGAAATCATCAAAGGCGCCTCCCGAAGATGAGTCTGTTGATGTAATTCGGTCGCAATTATTTCAACGTTACAGCTTGATGACTCTAATTTTATTATGACCTTCCCACCTAAAGAGAGGTCCCTTGATGCCGAAAAAGTAAAAGACGTGCCCAATAAAAATTCAGAACGCTGTGTCTAATCCGTTTTGTCCTCCAAGCCCTGGAGGGATGTCGTTCTTTTTGACGTCGACAAAAAAAAAAAAAAAAAACTTTCGAGAAAACGGCTGAGTGGAAGGGAAACATTTACAAGAGATTGCTCTCTTTTCCCCCTCTCCGACTCCTTTTTTTAAGAGCATTCACGTTTGAGATAGGTAGTTAAAATAGTCACAACAACCGGGTTTAAGATTTACTGACGCGACTTGGGAAATGCTTTCAAGCGGCAAATTGAAAACGAGAGACAAGTTTTTTCTTGTGGGTGCGGACTGTTTATTTTAGTCTGACAATCGGCTTACGGAACAAACCCTTTCGCTTTTAATTATAAAAGAAGGATTATCGGATTAGGGTTTCGGCAACACTTGCAGGGGTTTTAAAGGGGTGAAGAATCCTTTCTTCCCATTTGTCTCTTTTGCCGCCGCCAGCGGAGTAGGAGGGCCTGTGCCTTCTGACCTTAACAGTAGAGGCTGGCAAATCCTCAAAGTTTGTACCGAAAACTTCCCCTCGGGCCATTAGAGGTGCCTTCGGGAGGCGAGACGATTTCTTACTCGGTTTCTCGGTTTAAATCAACAACCTCTAATTCGTATTACGGAGAGTGCAACCCCTTCCATTTGAGAGCATCCCTCCTTGCAACGGCGATGAGGGCTTTTAGTTTATTTGAATTAAGTCTTCCAAACGAAGATTCACTCTCACCCTCGCCCCATTAAGATCAGAGAGAGTTAATGGTAACCAAATATTGTAGATGCGTTCCACCATCTTCGACGCATCTTTTGGTTGCGACTTTCGCGGCACTTCTTTGCACAAGCTGACTTTGCTCGTGAAGAAAAAGGTGCCTATAATACCACCAGTTTTTACTGGGTTTTTACTGTTGCAAGGGACCGATTTGGAGATCTGTCGCCTATTCTGCTATTTACTGAAATAATGTCAGTGAAGAGTACAAAACCCACTCTAAATCGAAGTTACAAGAAATTAAAGTTTGGAGATGAGCTGCCACTTCTATTGATCCAGAAAAATGAAAGTCAAAAGAGACTGTGCAAAAGCGAACCTGCTGAGTGCCTGAAAATTTCATATAAATCGTAAGTGACATAAACAGACAAGGAACAAAAATTGATGAGCGAGCTTTAAAAAGCAAAAGGACAGTGGAATTTTTTATTGTGCTAGCACCACAATAGCATGGATTTTGATGATGTATATGACTTCCAACAGTAATGTCGTTTTCCGAAAATCTACTTGTAACCTTATTTCACTTTGTCTAATACCTGCTCTCCTATACTAAGTATGGTAGTTTGTTTTCCAACAAGTTTGTGGGTGCCCACAGGGGGGGGGGGGGGGGGGGCTATGACGCAGAAATTCTTGGGGGGGGGGGGGTAAAGTTGATTGAAACAGTGTTCAGCGTGACGACATTCAAAAATAAACTACATCCTAGGTAAAGAACCTCAAAAAATATACACGTTTTGTCTAAATAGAGAATATTGTTGACTGGGTTTGAATTTTTTCCATACCTATTCTTTTAATTTTGGAGAAAATAATGGGAGATTACCAGTACTTTTTACATTTGGGGGGGGGGGGGGATACCAACTTACAGGGGGGGGTAATTTGGGGTGGGGGGGGGGTCATGAAGCTAGGGGGGGCACCCTGTGTTTTCAATGTTCATCCAACTGTATTGGAGAGAAACAAACCGTCACAGGAAACCATCGCGGATTTTCTTGCAGGTGGCTTGAAATTTCAAGTATAATAACGTTTTTGCCACTGTTTTGTTTATGTTTGTTACTGTACCTTTTACAATCAGATTGTAGGAATCATTCCCTGCCTCGGTAGTGATAAATAACTGCTCAAATATGCAGCAGATATCGTAACAGAAGTATCAACGATTATTCCAATCTGTCTGGGAACGTCGAGATCACATTTTCTATAACGATCAGGTTGTGAACCGTACCGAAACCCAAGGCATTCAACGTGTGAATGGCCGGCCGGCTCTCCTTGTCAGAACAGATTCCACAGCCGATCCGTTTGAGGCTCTTCCAGCGCTCAAACGGATATAGCTTCAGGGCAAGAGCGATAAAACTCCTCCGAAAGAATCCCTCTTACTGGAAAAGGTCTCCCGGGAAGACCCTCGTACGGAAAAATGGTTCGGGATCGAGACGGGAATGAAAAGGCCGAACGTTGACCGAAGGCGATTGTAGGACTGGAGATATCTCGAGGAAACATGTTCCCCTCCTGCCGCCTTCTGTCAACTTTTATGGGAGCATAACCAAAGGGGTGCTATAGGCAACTTCACGCTGGGCGCATCGTTAAACGTCGAGTCCTCTTTTGTAGAGGAAACGAAGAGCTATCAACACTATTCACTTAGCCGGAGCCAATCGATTCCCCGACTCCGACAATCCGCTCTTACAAATGAAACTTCTCCGGACATTTCGATTGAAACATTCGAGGAAAAAAAAGTGTTTGGATTGATCAAGTCACTCTTTTCGAAGACGGGTTCTGAGCCTTTTCAGAAGCGGAAATGACTTCTCATTGTGCGGATACAACTCAATCGATGGAGAAAGCATTTAAAAGTCGCAGTTCTAGACATATTAATAAGGCACTTGACGAAAAATGGATATCTTTTTTCAGGTGAACTCTCACTCAGGTACTAGATGATATTACTGTTAAGAATCAGCATTTTCAGACAAAACCCAATCAAGATATGAACTCGTTATTGACGTTACTGATAAGATATTTCCAAGCGGTGAGAAAATTGATACTGATACATACGAGTATTGTTGAAAAATGTTATTGTAGCATTAATGTGGGCTATCATCTCATTATAAATAAATGAATTATTTCGAAGTATTAAATCGATTCGATTATTATGAATAGGCGATATATACGTTGATTTGGCCAAATCTGCTCGTGATTGAAATGAAATAATAATCAACCTTATAACAAGTGAATCATTGCTCTCGAATTTCACTATGATTTTTGAGAGTCTTCCTATCTACAAATAGAGTGGGTTTGCTCCTAGAGGGTTCCCATAGGTTTCATTGTTGGTATTTTTGGTCGTTACACAATACTGTGGGTTTTGATGGGTATTTAACTTCCAACAGTAATACCGTTTTCCAAAAATCTACTAGTAACTTCATTTCAATACACTTGTCCCATATCTGACTCCCCTGTATTAGGTATGCACGGTAGTTTGTTTGCAAAGTTCATCCATCTGTTTTGAAGAGGGTCAAAAGAAATCATCGTGGATTTTTCTACAAGTGATTTTCAGGGAAGACCACGGCTGTGGACATCTAGTCCATCAACTATTTCTTGGCATAAACCAATGAAAACCTTGTATTTTCATGCTTCTTGTAAGCATGTTCTAATGAAAAGAGGAATATATCAAGTATAGTCAAGTTTTTGCCTCTGTCTTGATTATGCTTGTTACTGTATCTTTTACAATCAGATTATAAATGGATCCAACTCAGAGGAAATTGTCTGTAAAGAATATAAATCGAATAGAATAAAACCTCGTATTTCCATGCTTGTCGTTAGCGCGTTACGTTAAGAATGATGAAGCTGTTACCATTGTTTTGTCTATATCTGATACAGTGTCTGTTTATATTCGGTTTATAAGTATCAAACATTTCCGAGCGGGAAAAAATGGATTCGGGAGCGGGTTTTTACTATTAGTGGGATGTAGCACATATGAAGGGTACAGGGCAAAAACCAGCATTGTCATTTTTTTCCCAAACGAGTTTTAAACATCGTTGGAATCAGAATGAATAGTACTTTCCAACGGTCCATCAAAATGGGGAAAAAACCAGCTCAGTCAGGGTTGGAATCGCTATACAGGGAATCATTGTCACCAGCAGATTTGCCAAATGATAGCGTTGTATTTGCGATCCTTCTTCAAATAGGCTTTTCTACCATCGAGCTTCGTACAATAGCCAGGAATCCTCGCCTGACCAAAACTTGAAAGCTGATGAATTTTATCTACCAAAATGAGCATATAATGGTAACTACTCCTGCTTCATCATTCAATTCTTGATTTTCTTGATAAATCGGTGTCGATTGATCATAAAACTGTTGAACTCCCTAACAGGCTTGATATCCATCTCAAGAGCGAAATTTCAAGACATTATGATCTTAATCAGGTTCTGTGAAGATCCCCCATGAATAATAAATCCTACTTAATGGGCAAGGAACATTATGCAAAAATAATAAATAGGTATAACGAAACGACTGAACGTAAGGCAATTTGACTAATTTGAGAAATTCAAGATTCGATCATTTTCTTGTGTCTTTCAGATAATACGCTTAACGATCGACTTGTGAATATTTTTGTGGAGTTTGCCCCATTTTTTCATTCTTTGTACCACTATAAATTTATTGATAGACTTGACATTTCTGAGGCAATTTCTGGCATCCATATGATTGTTAATCATAGTAAAGGGGCAGTTTTGAAGTTAAAAACTCATTTTTCAAAGATTGCAGCTTTTTGGGCATAGCTGACTTTTTCCGTGTAGCCTTCATAATATGAATATTATGCATATTATGCACTGGGCTAATGACAATTTACGTGTGACATTCAACTGACAGGATGTTGTCAGAATGAAGTAGCAAGAACGTGACAGCAGTGACAGCAAATCGTGGTAATGTTGACGTGAAAGCGACATTTCCCTTTCAACAGATGTCCCGTGGCTTCTCTCACGGCACATTCCAGACCCGCAGTGCACCTTAACTCCCCTGGAAACTCTCGTTCGAGCGAGCGGCTAGACAGAGCCGGTGGGCGGCTGCGGCGGGGCCGAGTGGGGAGGTAATTATAAGGTAGCACATAACAGACACACACAGATCCCCACACACACTCACACCTGAAGGCAGCCATTGGGCATGATGAGCCACACCTCCCTTCCGCCATCTCCCGCCGTTTTTAATGTTCTTCTGGTATCGCTCGCGCCAGTTCGGAATCCCCAGTCATGCAAACGAATTGCTCCGAACTGAGAATCGGGACTCCCTACATGATCGTGGGTATTTCACCCCCTGCTCTACAATTATTTTAAATTAAAAGATTACTATCAAATATTTTCAAACGGGTGCCATATGATGGGTGTCCAATGAACCTGACTAGAGTAGCCTGACCTACCGCAGAAACTGACTCCCGCTTCCCCTCATATCACTCAAGTTTGATATCATAAGGTCATAGAAAATATCCTTTCAACAACACAATCTTTGAACAGTGGTCTCATTTAGCACAAATTTGAAGATACAGTTTAGAATTTAATAGTCTTTAAGGAGACAAATTTGACAATTTGGAGACAAATGGATCTAAATAAAAATTGAAAATGGTAATGAGGTTTTACTCATTGGTGTGAAGACTAAACTAGGTGAGAGATGACTAGAATGAAAAAGGATTAAATGGTAAAGAAGAAATTGTAGAATGAGAATTGGAAGATTGTGGGAAGTTCCTACTGAATAAACAGTTTTAAAAAAAAAAAAACTACGGACCAAATTTGTCTCCCTAAAGACTATCAAGTTCTAAACTGTATTTTCAAATTTGTGCGAAATGTCAAAGATGTGTCTGTTTAAAGATTGTGTTGTTGAAAGGATATTTTTCAAGACCTCATGATACGATTTAATTCAAGAAAGGTCCTCATTTAAGAAGATTGTAGAATTTAATGTTTAACATTTTCACTCTGAGTTATCTCATTCGCGGATTATTAGTCGCCATTGCGCTTGTACAGAAGTGATCAACTTGTCACTCTCACAGTATAAAGAATATTCATAAAATGTTAGCGTGACACCGTTTCCTGATGGTTGGTATGCCCTATCACAGTTTTTCATCATCCGCGTTATTAAGGCTATAAAAACTACGTCCAATCAACTCGCTCCTCACCAATTTCCACCTCTGAGTTGGTCGATGTATTGAAAATTTACTCTATTACAAATTTACTCTATTAGATACCAAAATAACGAACATGTGTCTGCAAATGATTGAACTTCTCATATCTCATATTTATCGATGTATTTTTGTGGACAGTAAGATAACAGAAATCGGACATGGGTTAACTCCATCCAAGATTTGGATGGACAAATGTTCTAGTCAGATTTTGTCTCCTCTGGAAATGTCCGATTTCATACTCCATGTTACAAATTAGAAAAACTGTTCTTTCTTCCAAAAATACATTTTTTTTAAATAACTACATCTGTTAACCATATGTGAGTCCACTTTATTAACTTCTGAACAGAATGAACTCCTTAATGCAATGACGAGTTGAACATTTATATCGAAACATGAAGGATAGTGGCACATTCTGTTTTGATTGAGAGGAGTTCTCGTACGAAAAATCATACACAGTTGGACAGTTTGTGGCTGTTTAGCCGCACTAATGCACCTATCTTCCTCGCCTACCTACCTACCTCACTTCACGCACCATCTCTGTGACGTCATTCGTCCTGCCTTACCTCAGCTCAATCATACCCTATATCCTTTATTATTCCCTATATTATCATTCCGGTTTGATTCACTGATTCTTAATCATTCTAGCTGAATATAGTTTAATCATATTTTGTAACTCAGCAGTGTGTGTTCTTTTCCATTAGTGCAACGTTTATGTGCCGTGATGTTGGTGCGACTGTATCGGAAGAAGGTTTTTTTATGATGGTATTCGCGCGGATCGGTGGCTCTCGTTCGTAACGTACTGAAAGCTTGACGATTCTATTCTTGCCTCATACTCCAATTCTATTCTAGCTTCTATTCAAGTGACTTTGTCTTGCTAATTCACAGTGTGAATAAAAGGAATTATCATCGAGTCAATTTCAATAATTTTTTCCCGGCTTTTCAGTGGCGTTTCACTTGATGCCACAAGAAATTGTGCCATTGAAGGTGATCGCTGGGAAATGACTAAAGAATCAAGGATAAAAATGAGAAGACGAAATCGGTTTAAGATATACAGGAAATCTTTGCTTCCACCCTACGTGATGCTTCTGTGTAGCAATGTGTAAAATGTGTAGACGAGAAAAAAAAAACTTAAATCGTCTTTCCCTATACAAGAACGCGAGTGAATCGAGTGGGAGAGTGGCGCGTGTAATAACAGATAAGTAGATATCACGAGTTAAAAGGAAAAAGAAGCCTGGGAGAGGGGGCTTGGCCCCCCCTTCGCTCGCGTGGAGTTATGGTGATAACTCGGGAGTCCTCATAAAAATAAATGGTCCGGCGTACGTATGAAGAAGGTGTGTGTACGTAAGTGTGCGTGAGGTGTGTATATTGCTACACACCCCCACACATCGCATCAAATAAACCTTCGACAATAGAATTTTTTATCTAACGGGAGTATAAGGGTTGATTTTTTTTTTCTTCTTCAAAGCATACCGTATCCCTCGTCTCATATAATTTTTGCTGAATCTCCCGCGAAATCCCCTCCCTCGCTCCGTTGATTCTATTCCGGAGAGGATGAGGAATCTTATCGAATCTTTTCACCGTGTTCTTTCCAGATTAGATGTCTTTCTTCAACGGGGGCTTTTTCTCGAAGTCTTCGATTCACAAGAAAACCCGACAGCGAATCCCAACTTCCACTTTTCAAAAAATTAAAACAGAATTTAAAGAAAAAATTGTCTATTTCCACCAAATACTGAGTTACAAAGTTAAATCGATTTCGACTGTTAGGTCATCATCAGTAACAAAATATAACTAAATGTGCAGTTGAGAGAGCTCATCTTATATAGTCTCAGAAGTGAAGGGAGCTTGAATCCTATTGGACAAGGAAAGTGAAAGGGGGCGGGAGATACAACCAATGAACAAAGTGAAAGGGACTCAAACAGATGTAAGGGTAACATTTTGAAGTGGGGGACCAAGTTATTGGAGAAATGAACCCACCAATGGTGAAACGCTCTGAGGGATGACGTCATTTAAACATTTACCTGCTTTATCGCTTCTAAGTATCTCAAATTTTTCAAGAACATCCAACATGCTTCCTTTAGGACAAAAATGAAGAAATTCTACAAACTGTCTATCTGCCAAGTCAAAATTGAAAATATGGCTAGATTCCCTAAGGTGACTGGCAAACGCAGAATCACCTTTGCTATCTTTATAATCTTTCTCATGTTCCTTGATTCTTTCTTTAAATTTCCTACCCGTCTGACCGCAATACTCAAACCCACATGAACATTTCAATTTATAGACCCCACTCCTATCTTGAGTTTTAATCTTATCTTTCACAGAACCTAATGATGATTTTAAATTATTTTTATTTTTAAAACCTACCTTAAAACCCCTTGACGTTAAAATTTTACCAATTTTATCAGAAATTGCCCCATAATAAGGAATACTTATCCATTTTCTATCCACAACTTGTGGAGACTGGCAACAAGTTGTGGGTTTCCACAACTTCATCGCGGGTGATTTAGTTCGTTCCACTTTTCCGTTGAAGAACATCCATTGCAACTTGCTGACCTTTCTTTCATTTAAGTTCAACATCTTTGGACAGCAAAATGATTAGTTAATTTTGTGTTAAACCTAAAAGCCCTTGCACCAAGAAAAACACAGGTTTTTTTTTTTTTTAAAGAAATGTGGGCTATTCTCGCCTAATTGAAGAGTTGTGCCTCAAATCGATTTTGACAGTTAAGGAAGCATCAGTAATAACAATAAGCGAATTTATTTGAGAAAGCAGTGGTTACATAGTGAAATGTGAAAGGCAGCTTCAATCCTATAGGCCAAGAGTTGTAAGGAACATCCAATCATGTGGTTTCTGAGAGAAAGGGGACACTATTCTATTCGTCAGAGAGTTGAAAGGGGGAATCGAACGATATTGACGATAAGGGATGGAGGGTGAGAAAAACAAATAAAGGTTTTGTTGTATACAACAACAAAAATAGAAAAAATTAAAAGGTTATTCTAGAAAAAAATGCTCATTCTCCTTTGACTAATAATTATTTAGCCTTCGAAATAAATATAACATGTATAACTCTTTAATTTTGTGGAAATGGACCACGTTTTTTCTAAAATGTCTTGACAAGGGTTTCCACAATTATTTACTGCGTAATTAAACAATTTTATAATTATTAGAAATACGTGAATGGACCTAAGTCTTTCTGTCGGAGAGTGCCCTAGATCACTAATTCAATAAACACACTTATGCTACACAATAGGCTCAACAAACATACCAATAGGTGAAGGAGCCCAAAGATAAGCTGCACACAAGGCCTGGTAACTGTACTAAATTTAATCCAAAATTTGATAATTAAATTGATCACCAATTAAATTCTCTGATCAGTTGGGATCTATAACACCATTTCCCAGAACAATCACCATCCAGCAGCTGCACTGCACTATCCTTCTTATAATCCATGGCCCAAAGCAAGCACTTTTCAACTCTTCCAGAACTGAGCAAACATGAAAAAAAAAGTGGTACACAACTTCCAGTACCCTCATATTGCTTCTCTTCTGTTTGTGGACGATAGAAATGGACGACGAGTAGCAAAACGTTAGTGATACAATGGAAATAGGTCTCACCACTTTTTCATAGAAGTTTCAAAGAAAATTAAGCAGATTCCGAATAGTTTCAAATCGAAATTTTAGTTAAGGCGATTCTTCTTGATTTCATTGGTGATTTTCGCTTTATAGCACAGCCTTTAATTTCGATCTGTGTTACACTGTTGACCTCAGCGCAATAAGACGATTACAAAATCCCTATTATTCGACCCCCTTTTGTTCTTTCAGCGCGATGAAAGAGTCAAAATCGTTATTGATCTGCCTTTATCAGAATAAACATACAAAAAAAAAGTGACAATGCTTTTCAATACCTCTGGGGAAGATGGAGTCGGCACTTTCGCCCCACCGTGCCACCGCGTGTGAGGGCCATCTTGTGTGGTCTCGACCCCTAGAACAAGTTAATAATTACTACAGTAACGACAATGGCAGGAACAATCGGGATCCTTTTGTTGATTTATGAATCCTCCGCCAGAGCACACACGTAGCGTTTTATCTGAAGGCGGACGCAAGGCGTCAATCATTGGGGAGCCATTGTGCGGCAGCGTGTGCGAGGAAAAACAGCTATTGAGAGGCGTGGCTTTTTTTCTTTTTTTTTTTAAGGTTGAAGTGCCTTCAGACCGAGTGCCTCGCTAAGGACAATGGAGATGGCATCTAGATCTTGTGACACAGATGAGTCCACACGGTCCTGAACTCCTACGTCGTCGGGGAGAGAGATTTCTATTAGGCAGAATGCGTGGTGCGGGCTCTCGGTGTGTGGCTCAACCTTCAGATGCATCCCAAGATTGACTCACATCCATAAACACTCCACCATAGTCACTAGAGATCTTAACAGCAGGAAGACATCATTCTTCATTAAACTCGTTCTGCCAATCGGTCATAGCACAGGTTACTGTTTGCAGTAATCACCACGATCCCCACAAATCCCCGTAAATTGACAGACAAAGCTTCTATCGTTTGAATAAGACAGCTTCAGGCCTTTCCTTACTATTAAAGTAAAACAGCAGTATCACAAAAGTGCCACATCAAATTTCTAAGTCATGATTTTGCGTGAAAACCAATCGTGTAAAATTGTGTAAAAGACGTGCTAAGTTGCTTAGTTTTGATATCAAACCACTTTGCACGTCAATAAATGTGTTAAAACTAAAGATTGAAGAACAGGTTGTTCTAGAGATTGTTATTTCTGGGTAATCAACCGTTTCAAACCGACATGTACTGATTTTTACTTAAATCAAAACATCAGCCTGGAATTAAAAGTTAGAGTGCCAAACAATTTGGCTACGGCTCCCATGGGCCTATCTCACTTTTCGCACTATTTCCAGTTTTAAAACCAAACGACAAGCGGCTTAAAGTTTTATAAGCTACAGCTTTATAGTTTCTCAAAGATACTATGAGATTTGACTGTTATTGCTACACTTTTCCAACTCATCAACTTTGCTATGTGTCGAGGCATTGATTTTAAGAATTCAAGTAATTTTTCAAAATGTACTTGTTTAAGGAGTGGTACCGAACCACTGGGGTAGCTTTTTCTTCATAGTAACTAGCCGAATATATATCTAAATTAACTTAAAAGCGTAGGATCTAATACAATAAGGATTTAGTCCGGAAAATTGATTATTTGCGATACAGGTCAGTTTATTCAGAAAAACGCTGCAAATTCTTTCACTGGGGTTTATTATTCAATTGGCTTGCGTTCATGATTTGAATTTCTACTAAGCTTTGGAGTGTGCGTGTTTCACAGGTGAAAGAATACTTATTTACCCCAGTAATAATATTGAATAATGAACCCCAGTAATAATATTGAATAATATTTACCTATATATTATCAGCGTCTCATGCATATCAGAATGCTTCAACGCGTGTATCGGCTATAAACTACAAATATCCACATCGGCTATCACTCCAGTATGCACATTCACTACAACTCGACGCTATCGGCATCACTAGGTTACAAACAAACAATAATAACCCAAAAAACGCAAATGTTGGCACCATAAATCGGGTCATACATTGGGAATGGTTTGACCTACGGACGTGGGGAGGGTCTCATTCGATTCCTCATGGTATGTTCTTCAAATAGGTAAATATTTAGGCCGATTCGACTTGTTTTGAGGTTTTTAGGGATTTTACAAAACTTTGACAGCCCTTAAAGGGCACTTTAAATTCAGTGAGAGAGCTGGCTCAAGAATTGGGGCGTCGTCGGACCAAGATGGATTTTTCCTGAAAATTTCAGATCTTTTGCTCCAGCCGTTTCGGAGAGATCGTGCGTACGGCGGACGGACGGAAAATTTTTTATTGCAGATTCGGATTCTACACCCTTTGAAACGTAAACCATGAAATTTTCAGGGGGGTTAGATTTTTTTTTCCAGAGCGATTACAATGGTTTATTATTGAATAATAAACCAAAATGTTGATATGTAAGAATAAGTGCTCTGCCAAAATAGGTTTTCTTCTGGAATCTATTTGGATATTCATAGAACGCATTTTGCCACATTAGGGAACATTAATGATTGATGCTGAAATTTGGACTACTTGCCTTACGAATCAGCTTACTCTGAGCAAAATGTGAATAGTTTAGATAACGGAACCTGTACGAAACTGTAAAATTACGTTTTTGACTGGAATTGATTCGAAGACTCCTCAGGCTGCAACGAAAAACGGCAGCCCGTTTTCAAGGAACGGCTCCGTTATAACATTACGTTTCCATCCATCTCCCGTGGGCGGTAAAGCAGATGAAAGAGCTCGCTAAGTGTTTGATAAAAGCTCGACTTAAAGTTTCATATGTGACGACGGAGGAACAAATCATTTTAGAGAGCCTCGCAATCCACTCTCGCTTCGTTTGGGATAACAAGGGAAACAATCGTACAATTTAGTTAGCTCCCCGCCTTTCGGAGTACTTTGTTAAAAGTTCCGTCTAGATACGCTCAGGCTGATGGGCTTAATGCTTCAAGTGAATTTGTCCTTCTGAATATTGGATGAGCCCTCGGGAGTTTTGTATGAATGAGTCTTCCAGTAGAGATGGGATTTTGTTTTGAAATCCAATAAATGTCATCATAACTGCGAGTGATCTTTGATAATAATAAACAGAAAGTCCCTAAGGAACAAACCCACATTTGAATGCATTCTGTGCAGAGATTGGTAGTCAAACAAACAGAAGGGACTAAAGGCATATGGTATTAATTACCAAAAATTGGCAATTCCAAAAGAAGCTTCGGTTTTTCCTTTTAAATCCAAAACAACTCGCTGAAAAATTGTGTAAAATAAAAACGAAGTGGAAGGTATTTTACTGCTGAATGTGAGAAGCAGTGACGTGATGCAGCTACTTCCTATCTTCAACTTGTTGGTCTTTTTTCCGCAAATCAGAATAATTCACACCGATTGCTCTTTTTCGGAAAGCTCTACCAGAGTAATATGACACATTACTTGTTCCCAAAAACTACGAAGAGAAGTTTAACCTAACAGGCTTTGTTAGATTGGTTAGGTTCAAGGGAAATATACAAGTGGAATAAAATATGTATTAGTATGCTACCTCTGGCTGATTCTGGCAAAACACGAATTGTACATGTATATTCCTCTATTGACTTTTGATTTGCCTGGATATCGCTCTCGAAGATGCCTCGAAAATGAAACGAGGAAAAAACCGAGATATCCGAAGAACAGGATGCACAATGCTCCCTCTCACGTCTCAGCCGATAAAAAACTCTTGCACCAGGCATCCCTGCCACAATGGCTGCGGCAGGCCCAACAAAAAGCTAATTATCGGCCAATGAGAACCCATCTATTCCATTTTCCGTGGAGACCCAGCTACTCCGGGCTTATCGAGTTACTCTCATTGGGCAAGTCTTTGACCCTTATCGATTTTTTTTACCTCGCACGTACACTTATTCCTTTATACTTCAGGATGTTTCAACAACATAACGTCAGGTACTAAAGGCCTCAGGGCATCGTCCGTTCTCATATGTTTTAGTACAAATGTCGCACCTTTATCTCACAACATCGAGAAAAAAAGGAAAAATGCCCTCACATTAAAATTGGTTTGCCCGCTCCGAAAGAAATTGCTCCGCGAAGAATTGACCGGAAGGTTTCCATTGTTTGGAAATGCGGAGCCCCGTTTTTCCATTTAAGGACCAATAAAAACTCTTTATCCCCCTCGGGCGACCATTACCATCAGCAAGAATAAACCTCAATAAAGAGTGACATTTTCGCCCAATGGAAAACCTTTCAAAAGATGCCGATAACCGAACGGCCATGATGTTTTTTCCCCTCGAGGGTCAAATTCATTTGTGAGGAAATTATCCACTTCAAACAAGACCGCCGTATTTCTACTGATTAACACGAGTTTTCCGTTGTACTGTAATGCTCATCATAAATAACCATTGTTCACCCGAGAGTTTCTGAGAAAGGGGGGAAAATTATAATTTATGCTGATAAGTGGTGCGCCGCACTGACTCAGTATGAAACTTGCTCTAAACTCAATTCTAATGAAATTGAAGGGGGATTCAAGTAAAAGAGCCAATGTACCACATCAACGTATATCAAGTTAGCGTATGTTTCTGGACACTTCCAATCCCTGTTGACTGGTTGAAATGGCATGGATTTGGAATCGTTGAGTGGAATCGCCGCATACCATCGTGATAAAGTTGCGACAGAGAAGTGGCAACCTTGAAACGTGAAAAAAGCAAAGAACCAATCGTACCGTTATAAGGTTTGGCAAACTGTTGAGGCTTCTTCATGGCTTGGACCCTGCAAAACGAAAGTACAGCAACAAATATGAGCAACCAACGGAACTGTCTTAACTTTTATGATCTATACAAATTACGGAACTATGAGTACCATCAAGTGTCCTCAAGCTTGACAAAACCAGAAGGATTTCTTAGGGCTGTGATGTAGTGGGATATTTGCAGAGGGAATAGAAGACGACCAATTTGTTGGAGTTATGGCATTGATAAGGCTGAGACTGATTTGGATGTTGGGAATTTTTACGGAAAACTTGCTGGCTGTCTCCATCTATCCTACACATGCATGCGCTGTCTTCTTAGTGCAGATCTCGGAGTGGACCAGTCTTGTAATTTGCCACGCACATCCGCAAGTTATGATAAAAATCTCTCTCGGTGATTTGAGCTTCGCGACACGGTGGGATACCCTCGGTGGTGCGTGTAGCTCGAGGTTGTTTTCTTTGCTACATTAAGTTCCACCCCATCCCAGGGCCGGCGGATATCGTTCTCTTTCTGTCCCATTGCGAACAGCAGATCGCTTTCCAATAAACGGGCGATGTGCCCCACATGTTGTTTTCGCAGTATTACCGAAGGGAGGAAAAAACTGCAAACTATTACTCAACGGTTTATCAAATTACTTTCATGACGAATTTGTGCGACCCGTCTTCTGGTACATACATCCCGAAACATAGGGTTCTTCACCCACCTGAATTCATGCGTGTACGGTACACGAAATTACCTATTTACATACCTCAGTATCTCTTTTGAGGAATATAAATAACGAAGGTAACGTCGCCGAAACGGTAATACAGTTATGAGTGATGCAGAAATACAGTATTCAAAACCAAGGCACCACGACAAAATCGGTGGAAATAATTCCACAAATATTATCATATCATCTCTGTATTAGATAGCGTTTCTATGCAGATCACTGGTCACTGAATAATATTTGTCTATTTTAAATTAATTGAACTTAATCGATTTCTAGAGGTCTGTAGAAACAATAATTCGTGATCAAAATATACTCCTATTATGAGATTTCTGCAAGTTAGTTCGATTAGGAAAGACATGAGGCTAATCGTTTCCTCACCTGATCAGTGCTGTTTCGTACCTTATAATTTAGTCAACAAGCCCCAAAGGAGCTCCATTTCATATGCCAGCTACTCAATTCGTTTGGTAAAGTCAGCTTGCTGATCGGATCCGTCTTCAAATCTGGCAATAGCACTTGATAACCCAACTATGCTGTTTTAATTCTTAAGCGCTGAAGGTTGACTACAAAAGGAATTAGCTACAATGGTCCTTTATTAGATCAGTGGCCCTGCATACTTTGTATCGAATTTTAGAAGTCCCTAAGAATCTGCAATTCAAATAACACTACCTTAGACTGATGAGAAATGAAATTAGCATGATATTTGTGAAAAATATACCCTTGTAATGTACCCTTCGCTTCTTTTGCTTGTTATGAGATTCAATCATCATTTAACAGAACACAAAACTGGAAACTAAGAAATTTCAGGAGTCCAACCTTGAATTTGGTTGGAAAAGTGTGACACACTATGGTGTGAGTTTGGGATATCTTGCACGGGAATGACTAATTATAATAGGCAAACAAAACTAACTATAGTAGCAGATGTTGCAAACCAAATAGTGAACCTAACAGTGCAATTATTCCAGTAGCAGCATGACTCACCGATTCATGTACTCGCGTGTACCTAAACTGGTACATTACACTGTAATTTGTACAATTGAATAATGAGAGAGAAAAAACATTTATTGATCATTATATGGGGTGGATTAGTTGGGTTTGTGAAAAGTATAAATCGGTATGCCAAAAGCTCGAATTGGTATGCCAACAGTTGAAATTGAGTCGCCAAAAGTTTAAATTGAGATACCAAAAATATTAAAATTGATTTGTGTCATACGTTCAAATTAATTTGCCAAAATTTTCAATTTGATAATATGCCAAAAATCCAAATTGATTTTGTCGAACTAATCTGATTTTCTTATTTTCCTAACTGTGTGTGTGTGTGTGTCTAATTCTTCTGGTAGCCAATTGAATAATTAGACAAAGTAAAACACCTACCTACGCTTCACTAGTCCACTCTAGGGATGGGATATCGGGACCCAAATATATTGGCTAAATATTGATTTTCTTGTTGATACTTTTTCAACCATCCAAAACCGACGCAGTTCCGTGTTACCTGCTATTCATTTCTTAAATTTTATATTACAACCAGTTTGCAATGTTCGTATGGATTTCTGAAAGGTTCGTGCCCACTTTATTTATAACTTCGCACAAGCAAGTTGGTATTTAATCAACAACAGCAATAATTGAATCCCAAAGCTTATTTATGTCATATTTTATAGTTGTTGTTCTCTTCTTCTGGTGCCACAACAGGTGAGATGATTGCCGAATGTAAAAGAAGAGAATTTTTCTAATTGAGTATGAATGCTACTAAATCAACAAGAAAATGAAAAACCGCGGTGTCTTATGGATTTTTTCTCGATATATAGGTTAAGAGCAATCAACGTACGATAAATAACGACGACCCAACATCGATGTAAAATAATCGGTTCTTCTTAACATAATATCGATTTTTTTTAAATATCAATTATCGATTCCCATCCCTAATGCAATCTACCCCAAAATTTTTGGATCTCAGCATTTAAGTAATGTGAAGCAACGAATTAGGTGAAATTGTAGGGCTCATAAACCTTAAAATGACTCACTAATAAAAATAATAGTCAGACAGGGCCTGTTACTCCGTATGTTCTTCGAACGAATGTTGTCTAAAAAGATGGATTCAGGCCGTTCCGGATCGACCATCTGCACTGCGCCCCGGGCGTTGCCGGCGTTTTGAACTTCAACGGCGCTTCATTCGAAATTCCCAGTTGCCCCCCCTTAATAATTGTTTGTACAGCTCGTCATTTCCACGTAAAGGACCATAAATGAAAATGCGACAGTTGAAATTACACTCTTCCCCTCAGGTGCACAGTTATTCAAAAACCAACGTTCCATTGTCATTGAAATTTATTAAACCCTCGGGATAAGATCTGTCCGCTTACAACCTTCATGGAAATGCACCTTGAAGCATGTACCTACATTCCGAGATCACAGCTTATTCACGGGAAGTGAATTTCTGTGTGACTACAAAATTTCAAAAACCATTGTTTAATTATAACAATTATAGCTTTTCATATTTTATCCTATAATCATTCATCAAATTAATCATTCGTTTGTTGTATGAGCTCTATGATGGCTTTTTTCTCTCAAAGAGGTTCATGCAATGGGAATTAGTTTTCTTTTCTTTGTCTATATGACTCCAATCATTTTAAAGTATGATATTTACCTATATACCTATATATAGTAGGTACTACAAATCATTTTCGGAAGAAAAATAAAAGTATTGGTACCTTTTTCATTTCCCTGAACCTTGCGCCTGCTTAATGGGTAAAAATGCTTGAGTAATGGTACGTGGTTGCATAACCTACGATAAAATGTGAACACTTTAACTTTATCAAAAATGAAACACTTTTCTGACAAGTTCTCTGAATTTTAATGTATTCGAAAGATGAATGACCTGCAATGAGCGACCCTTAAGGAACGGAATATCAAAGTTTTACAGAAAGTGTTGAGATTTTATAGTTTTGAGTACTTCTGAGTGTTGCACATCAATCCTCCCAACGTTGACTAGTAGTGGATTGCAATTGAAGGAACACTATTCTGTCACTATTCTCTATCTCTGGGTTTCATTGATACATGCTATTGTGATTGAGTACAATCAAATCAAATAAAATGCTTTTTCAAAGTCTCTGCAAGGTACGAATGTATTCTATTGGAATGATGTGAGTTCAAGTCGAGCATTATTAGTTGAACCTTCCATTCACCAAGCATCTCTCTTCTTATTGCTTAAGAATTTCGGTTTAACTTCAATCGAGTTTACATTTTGTCGATTTTTGTTGCAGTTGTGTACCAGAAGAGGTTCAGGAAGGAGCGAAAAGCGAGGAGGAGACTCCAGGATCAGCTGGAAATTGAGATGAAGCGCCGATCACAGCTCGAAGAGGCGTTGAAAGCTGCCGGCGCGCCCCCAGAGGCCCTGCGGCTCCTGACAGGTCTGTATTTTGCAAAACCATACGCCACGCTCGTCTCTATCACCAATTTACCGATTCACCGCGGCTAGACAAAACCATCTGGGCACAACTCAGTCGTTTATAGGACCCCCAGTCTCATTTCACCTCCTTATTTGGCCGTCACTGGAAATATACTGGCAGTTAAAACCACAGCGATGAACAACCCAAGTTGTATCTTGGAAAGTTGTTAAGTTCATGTGAGATCCAACTCATTAAACGTGAAAACGCACCCGGTGACACTAATAAGTGAAGAAATTATTTTCAACTGATATGTCATTTAGTCCATGATTGACATGAATGGATAGCACTGCCGAATCTGATATAACTAATGTTAACAATCAAACGATTTTTTCACCTCTGGGTCACCATGGTAAAAAAGATTAGGATTAGTGTCCAAGCATTCAGAGATGACAGATCGAAAAAAAATAAATCGATCTCGAGAATCGATTACTCGAAAAAAAAAATTCGACCCCCCTGAAAGATCGATCTTTAGTCAGATTGATTCATCTAAACTGAATTTCCCCCCTACGGATAGTACCGTAGTTTCTATTGTTGGCTATAAGTAGCTTACTAAAATGTAATAATGC
The DNA here is from genome assembly GCA_031894815.1 of Creontiades dilutus. Taxonomy (NCBI): domain Eukaryota; kingdom Metazoa; phylum Arthropoda; class Insecta; order Hemiptera; family Miridae; genus Creontiades; species Creontiades dilutus. Next base: position 115,939 of record JAVIWC010008758.1, on the reverse strand, counting down.
TTACTAATTTCATTAACAGTAAGAGACGCCAGCTTTACAGGCAAGTGAGGCAGGGAGGAACAAAGGTATGGAGTGGCAAGGGAAAATGCGCCTCCGACTTTTCAACTAATATTTCTCATCTATGGCACTAAGAAACCTAATCGATACGGCAGTTTATTCCTAAAAGACCAATCTTACCATTCACGAATTTACATTTTCCAATAATTCGATAAGTTGTAATGAGCTTATGATGAATGAGCTGGTCGACAGACGGAGACGGACGGGCACAGGTCGCAGCCGCTAGAACAGTCGTCTTGCGCAAAACGGTATAGATCGAAATCGGAGATCGAGGAGAAAAGATCGATCTTCTACAAAAATCGACCTCCATCAGATCGATTCAAAAATCGATTAATCGGAACAAAGAGATCGATCTTTTCTTAGATCGATATATTTTGCCCATCTCTAGTCCAAGCATTCATTATTCATGACATATTTATTTACTCATGAAAAGACAAAACGGCATTATTTGGACAGATCTCTCGGTCTTAAGGCATGAACAGAACAATAGAAAAGTATACAAACTTCCTCCTCTTCTCAATTCAAGCAAGCAGTTCTTTCAACTGTATAGTCACATTTTGAGTAATTATAAATATTAAATGACCCAAAAGAGTGATCTGAAAGGGGCAGGGGTTTGACAATTTACAAATTGATCATAATTAAAGGGCATACAGCCAAAGGGGAAATGCTCTGCTACCATGTGATGGTTGCCCCTTCCATTGAGCAGAATGCGGATATAATGCTCCGCCACGCTCAGAGGATGACCCAGACGCTTGAAAACGTCTGATTCATCTCCCAAGGCGACGGATCCTAAAATCGGAAAGGGCCAACTAACCAAATCCATCACATGTTATATTTCATCCATGCTCAGAACAACCCAACTCTTATAGGCTAATAATGAAATCATCAATATAACTGAAATTATTCTAGCCCAAACACAAATGCCGGTGCTTCGAAGCTCTCCCACACAGGAAGCGATCCCGTTCGATTCGCTTTTCACTTTAGTCCCCGAGTTTGAGCGGTAGATCGAGCCTCGATCTCTCAGACCCATTAGATTCCCCCTTGGCACTCCCTCAGATATAATTTCACTAAGTTAAACATTGCCTTCGCCCCCAGCCGAGACGCACTGCTCAGAAATTTGATTCCGACGTTAGTGGATGTTGGTTTCACCTCGAATTAATTTTCAACCCCCCTCCCCGCGCCGTGGCCCCCACGTGGAAGCCCCTTCCTCGTGAGGTGCAACTCTAATTGTCGTTAATCTCCCAGGAAAGGGAGAGCAGATATACTTGCTGTTTGTTCTGCCGGCATTTTCCATCGAAATCCAACGGACGCGACGGGAATCACGTACAACGTCTTAACAGTTTCCTTGTCTCCGAATAACTTTGTTAAGCCCCACACCTGGACTCACCCTCTCCAACTCTCTGAATATCAAAATTGAGTTTCAATTCCGCCCTTAGGTTTACTCAAATACCAAAAATAGCAGTGCCGTTCAATACAGACAGACTTGTATTTCTCACTTGAACAGACAATAAAATCAATCAAATATCGGATGACTGGTAAAGGTGGAAAAATGCAATTCCTGCCGAGCAATTCTAAGGATTGTTGCGTGGAAAACAATATTGCACCTTCACCAATAATAACAGTAAAATGAAACGTCAAAATCAACTCAATTAAAACAGAAAAGCGAGAATCAATCTAAATTAACAATCGCAATACTTCATATTAGCCTAAAAATGTTAATATTGAACTTCCAACAAAACTGGCCGGTAACTTGTCAACAAATTTCACTATATTGTAAATGAAACAAAGAAACGGTAAATATATTTACGGTTTTACTAAAGTCTTTAATCAATTAAACCTTTTTCCGAAACAATTAAATTTTTTTCCAATTCAATTAAAACCTTTTCCCCATACAATTGCACTTTTGTTCAAAATATTCACATTTTTTTTTCATTGTTTTCATCTTCTTTCATTGGTTTACCTGATCTAATTTTTTTCGGTTTAAGATACCTATTGTTCACGATAGAATAGAGATTTGCCAAAAGATCGGTGGTAGAGGCATTTTCTGTCAGTTTGACTCTTCTATACGTATATGTATGATTGCAAGTTTCTGCGATAAAAAGAAATGCTTCATATAAATCTATTAATTTTTTCATTTATCTGCTTACGAATCTTCATTATTGAGTGCCTCGACCGAAACGATTTTCGATTTCCGAAGTAGGAACTTCATTATGTGCATCTGATGTTTAGAATAAGCGGAACGTCAGTATGTTTTGAGGTGATGGAATGTTTAAGTTACCCCTTCCATTGAGCTGAATGCGGTAATGTCCGAAGGCGGTGCGCTTGAAGGCGTCTGATTGATCTACCAAGGCGACGGATCCAAGAATCGGGAAAGGCCAGCTAACCATATCCATCACAATGTTGACATAGGGGGTTTTCAGAAGTTTTGGTGTGTCCTCGCTATTCCTAAATTGGCTTGTACGCAAAAACCTATGTTGATAAGACCCATAGCACTGCAAACGAAACGAAGGAATCCCTTTATCAGCAACTATTATTGAAGCTCTCACTAGGGTGTAAAAGTTACGAACCCCATGATGGTCCCCATGATAACTCATTTCTTCTGACGCAAACATTAAAACGTATACTAGGATATTATCGCAATCAGTAACTTTCTAGCTCTCGTTTAACTTGTGTTAAACTCGAACGAAGTCCCAAACTCTGACACTGTGAAATATCTGGGTATGACTCTCGATTCGAAATCGGTGTGGAATCATCACATCGAAAAGAAAAAGGAGGAACTGAAGATTGAATACAGGGAAATGTATTGGCTGCTTAGAGCGGATTCCCGTCTTTCACTTCGCAATAAACAGATTTTACACCCTATTTGGACATACGGGTTCCAACTGTGGAGCTGTGCCAAAAATACTAACGTGAAGAAAATACAAACTTGTCAGAACAAAATCCTGAGAAGTATAGTTGTAGTATAGTATGACATTCATCGTAACCTAAGGATGGAAACAGTCAACGAAATCATTATAAAATACGACGAGAAGCACGAAAAACGCCTCCACTAGCACAAGAACCTGGAAATGCTCAACGTTTTGGACAACGAAGGAGAACTGCGGCGAATTAAGCGAAATAAGCAATTGGACTTGACTGTGCTGTGCTAGTTATAGTGATGCTTGTTCCGGTTAACGATCTGATACTCTGAAGGGTTGGTTTGTTGAAATCCCACCCTGTACATCGTGTCCATTTATGGGATAAGGTATTGCTAGATGATGTGTCCTACAATCGGTTGCAATAAATAAAATCACAGAAGAAAGGATATTATCGCAATCAGTCACTTTCGAGCTATCGTATTCATTTCTACTTCAACAACTACTGGTAAAGCATCATCAATCGCCAACTCGCTTTTATTCACGGATCTCCCTCGCCGCTCTACTTCCCTGCTGCCCTTAAACGCCAAGGATCCAAAAACGGTTTTCTCTTTTTTTGTTTACCCCCGTAAAAATTATTCTTTACCTGAAGGTAATCGATCGGGCAAGAGCAGATGGGAGTCTTCCGATACATAATCCATTACGTCCCCAATTTATTTGGGCTGCAGGCAGGTGGTTATGATTGTGTCCCATCCTCCCTTAATAACACATTTGGATCGAAAAGGGTTTATTCACTGCGACTCTTCCCGATCAACTTCAATATTTCGGAATATTTATAGCCATCCTTTTTTTTTCGTCTACCTTCGACCCATAATAATACTCTTTTCTCGTCGAAACGACTGTACTTATTTTTCTACCCTCAGATTAAGCGAGCTTCCTTTCCAATCGTTTTTACAACCCTAGTTTTTCTGTGATCCTCAATGTGCTATCAGTTTTAGCAAATAATTTTAGTTTCAAAAGATTCCTCAGATATTGATTAGCAATTCAAATAAAGTACCAAACAGTAATTCAGTAAAATATTGGGGGATGAACCTTGATTCAAAATTAAATTGGACAAGAAAAAGCGAGAATTGAAGATCGTGTATAAAAGGATGCTGGAAGCTGTTGGGAAGGAGTTCCCGCTCAACACTCCACAACAAACTACTATTATATAAGCAGATTCTTCGCCCTATCTGGACCTATGGGATTCAACTATGGGGCTGTGCCAAAAAAACAAACCTAAAAAAATACAAACATTTCAAAATAAAATACTGAGAAGTATTGTAGGTGCCCCCTGGTACATGAGAAATGATGATATTCATAAGAACCTGAGGATAGAGACCGTCTATGAAACAGTTACTAAGTACGCGAGGAAGCACGAAAAACTGCTAAACAAACATGAGAACCCGGAGATGCTTGACGTTTTAGACAAAACGGATGAACTTCGGCGCCTCAAGAGGAAAAAAACCTTTTGATCTAGTTGTGCAAAGCGCTATAAACTGGTTTATTACAAAATTATTGCTACGTATGCTGCTTAAAGGGAAGGTTTTATTGAAAACCTAACCTACTGCTGTGTCTACTATACTATAAAAAATATTGCTAGATGAAATTTATTTAAATTTTTAAGTTGCAATAAAAAATCACAGAAAAAGAAGGTATTGGTCAAGAATCAGCAAGCGTGTATTGAACTAAACTATTCGAAATAATCTCACAACTCCTTAACAAACGTTTTGAGATTTTCAATAAAACAATCAGCGTATCTAGCAATCAACAAGGATTGATGGAGGCCAATTTAAATTGTTATTTTCTGGATCGGTTTCATACGTTCATAATCGAATATGATGGGTCATAGAAGTGCATTACTTTCAATAGAAAGCTTGATCGGTTGGCAATTAATGTCGTATGTTACATCCAGATAAATAGGCAAATCGCTTTCCAATTCAAACCCACCGCCGCCTGAATTCCACATAACCTCCCTTGAGGGCGACCCTAATTGGGAATTACTCCCAGTATTAAATTAATAACTCACTTCTTTTCCCCATCGATTTAAATATCGTCCGCGATAGGGATCTTAATTTGAAACGTCGGGCTTCTGGTCACCTTCTGGTTATTAAACTTTCATGTAAACCGGGATTGTCCAGTTTTAAGTTTTTTTTTTTTTAATTTTCGACTTTTTCCAATCGATTTCAACCTTATTTGGTTGATAAGCTACGACTGCCTCACTAATTGGTATTCGGCTTTTTCATTTTATTCAATTTACCGATCTAGAATGCGATCAAGGAACGATCTCAAAAATCAGATATCTATGCGTTTTATTAAATATTCAAACGGTAAACATTGATTTAAAATAGAAATGTTAAAAAGTGCAACCCTCCATAATAATTTGAATGCTTTAACATCAAAGATTGGAAAAGCTTGTTGAATATAGCTTTTCCAAGTCGAATTGAGAATTTTCCAAACCAAATTGAGATTTTTCCAAACCAATTTGAGAATTTTCCAAATCAATTCGAGATTTTTCCAAATCGATTTGAGAATTTTCCAATTTGAGAAACTTTCACTACTAAAAAGGAAGAGGGAGTTTTCCAAACCGAATTGAAGATTTTTTAAGGCAATCCTAGACTTTTGTTGAAAACAAAATTCGTGAAAAAAAGGAAAGAATAGCACTTTATGAACAAATTAACATTGAAATCGCAAAGACAAAATGAACGAAGAATACTTCATAAAACTTACGCTCTTGTTAAGAACAACAAAAAAATCGAGGCCACTTTGCTTTTACCAACGATTTTTTTTTTTTTCAATTTAATTTGTTCATAAAGTGCTATTCTTTCATTTTGCTTCACTAATTTTGTTTTCAATAAAAGTCTTGGATTGCCTTAAAAAATTGTCAATTCGGTTTGGAAAACTTCCTCTTCCTGTTTAGTAGTGAATGTTTCTTAGATTGAAAAATTCTCAAATTGATTTGAAAAAATCTCAATTTGGTTTGGAAAATTCTCAATTCGACTTGGAAAATTCTCAATTTGACTTGGAAAAGCTATATATAAAAATAAAGTACATCAAGATCTTCAGTTGTTAATAAGCCAACAATTTACACTATCCAGTACAGTTCTTAGTACAATTTCACAAAGATGCAGAACAAGTTTTGACAACGTCTGATAACTGATGGACTATTTATGTTGATATTTCACATTCGGTAACATCAAACAAACGGACAACTTCTATGTTGTGTTCTACCAAATAGTTTTTGCAGTAATAACTTGTCCTGAGCAAATAAGGGTGAAAAACGTCGATATTTTTTATAATCAACACATATTTAGGGTCCCAAAAACAAAATAGGTGACTCTTGCAAAAAAGTTGCTCCTGAACTGACTTATAGATTTACGAAATCTGTTATAAAAGCTCTACTAAGTAACACGGAAAGCGATTCATTATGAACGTATTTATCATTCAAAATATGAATTTTCAATACCAAAAGAGACTAGTGAAGATTGGTGTTCACCGATTTATATTTCAGACAAAGTCACCCAACTGCATTTGGAAATCAACAAGTCAGTTATAAGGTATGGAGATCAGTGATCAGATGAAGGCCCTTGTGGCTAATTCTGTTGTTAATCGATCTAAATTGCTGAAATCCATAGCTTTTCCAAGCGAAATGAAACCTTTTCAATATCACATAAACGTTATTGAGAAAATGTGTGAAACGAGATCCCTTGGTAGGTAGGTACCCAGCATTTTGTAGTTAGACGAAATTGTACCGTACAAGGAAGTTGCCAAAACGAAAATTCCATGAATTTCACGCATTGGAAATGTTATAAAGACTAGTTAGGGAAGCGCGAGGCGACTAGTTTAGATACACTGCGTCTAACATACCTGGATCAGTGGTCTACTTAAAATTGGTATTATACTACAAAAGTAATAAACCTTTGTGTAATAAGCGTTTTATTAAGATTTTTGGATTCTTAAAACGTAAACCGCGAATCCTAATAGCGACGCATCATAAATATAAAATCGTCAATTCCTTTACGCACATCTTATGTCGGAATGATTTGAATACATAATCTCACCCCGAAACCCAATCCCAAAATAAATTCCATTCGCGAAATCTCGACGCCGATGACGGACGAAAAATCAATTGTCAATCTCGGCACCCGAAAAAAAAAATCCAATTTGCGTTTCAAATCAGGTCTGACGGGTAATCGACGTGAATGAAGAAAAAGGAATAAAAATTACGGTTTGTGCTGTAGCTCCGGCAAAAAAGACGCGAAAATGTGCCCGAGATGTTATTGTGGCGGCGGGTCGTGGGGACGCATCAGTCTTCACTAGTTGCCTCGCCTTCCTCCCCCCCAAGGACTTGGGTATTAAAACATTCAAATTGGGTTTGCCACAGGGGTGCACCCTCGGGCCGGTTCTGTTCCCTCAATTTTTTCCTCCTTGTAGGCAGTCGATCACATAAGTTCAATCAGCTTTCGGGTTCGAGAGAAGAGAGATGGAACGGGAAAAGACATTTACTGATATTTGCATTTATATTTACCGCTCGGAGTTAAACGATTCCATAAGTGAGACGGGGATGACGAGGCGGATATTGATCGAACTAATCCACATTGCTACGTTAGCAGCTAATTCACAAGCAAAGGAACTGATTCACTTTGCATTTCTGGACCTTGAGAGACCTTTCCTACTGAGTTTCATACACTTGGGGTCCAGAACTTGGTTGTACAAGGTCAGTTGGTTTTGAACAGACAATTTTGATTGCCTGCCCGTTAATCAGAAAACATTTTTCTGAGTTAAAGACTAAGTTCCGTTTTTTCTTTTTTACATGCGATCTCCATCTTTACTTAGCATCTGTCGTCATTCCGAAGTATTTGGCTTTATTGGCGTAAGGGACTTTACTCCGTTCTTTCTTACCCTTCTTTTAGCAGTTCTCCTACAAATTCAGCACTAAATCCTTCAATACGATAAATCAACAGTGTATATTACAAAGACAGAACATTTGAACATTTCCCGACGCATCCCAAAACTAACTTTCACAACAAACTGAATCACAGGTTTTTATACGATGAAACCTTGAGATCCATGGAGTTGATTTAGATCCAAGAAGTCCATTTCTGGATTTGTAAAGTAAATTGATTGAATTTATTGTATCGTCCGGATAGGTGCCAGTTGTATTTCCAATCATTTCAAATACGTGACTGCTATAAATTAGGCAGAGGAGTGTGCCAAGTATGATTAGTGTACAACTCGTGGGACACCCTGTATTACATATGAATGGAATACGTATTCATACCTGACAAGATGAAATTAATCCTAAACGCTCTTGTTCTTGACTAAAATGGGTAAAAAAGACATATATTCTTAAAATACCGAATTGATACCAACATGTAGCGTGCAATGTGTGGGAGCGAGCCTTTAATTTGTATTGTTTTCTGGCCTAGGGGGATCGGACGTCCGGACGGAAATACAGTATCGGAATCCATTTAATTGACGAAAACTGTTATTGTTGGATACTGACATTGATCATACAGTCGAAATCGATCTAAAATTGCAATTCTTCATTTCGTGAAAATGTGCCACGTGTTCCCGCTGTTTGTTTTCTTCAAACCAAAACAAGTTACGAGAGGGGCGATAGAAGGAGTGCATCTCCCCACGAGAAGTATCGCTTTCCGACAAATGACCTTTTTTATTTTATTACTTCGGATCTTGCAGAATCCTTTCCAAAAAGTTGCACTATGGAGGGTTTTAGACGATTGAAAGGGTCAGATATGTCTGAACGTCTAAGTAGAGGAAAGGACTGCTTCGTCAGCCTTTGAAGGAACATCTTGAACAAATATCAAGTCCTGATCTTATCATCTTTCTAAGGGCTTTTTGTGCATCTCACCATGGTCGTGGGATTTTGAATCGAAAACGAGAAATTCTATAGCCTGATTCGATTAAAGAGGCAAAATATCATTTAGCAAGGTTTTCGAAAGAATCAAAACTTCCACTCGTATTTTACTTGGACAACTATCAACGAAATTGGTTTCTTGTCTATCTGGAAATCAGCAACTCCTTCCAACAGACTCAATTTTTACCTCTTCTAAATGTTTTAGAAAAAAACATTTCAGGGAATGTGGGAAAATAGGCTTTAAAAGGCCCTTTATCATTAAGATGTGTGCTAAATGCAACTTAAGCGTTGAGTAATCTTTGCATTGCAGTAGAATGTTGTCCAACGTTTCGGTTTTGTTAAATTGACACGTTTTACGGACATTTAACACATTTTTCTATCTGGTAATGGCTTGAAGAAGGCCTGTCAGGAGTCACTCAGATATTTCCCCGCTTCAATCATCTTTTAAAATAGAGGTGGCAAAGGGGGACGGGCCTCCGCTAACATTTGCATTTATATTTAACGCTCGGGGATAAACGATTCCATAAGTGAGTCGGGTTCGGAAGGCGTGGCCGATATTGATCGAATAATTCCACGTTGCGCTACGAGCAAATGATACGTAATATCATTCATTTTGTATCTTCGTGATGGTCTGGGTTATTACATACAGAAAGTCCGGATAATATGTGGTTACGGGGTGCCTTTATTGTTTTACGGTATTCGTGTGTTTATCAGTTAAACGTGCGACTCAAGCTACCGAAAGAAGAAGGCTGTAATAAAATCATGGTTTTCCGAAATTAAAAACTTCACAAATTCAACTGCGGTGAACTAGAAAAATAAATAATAAATTTACCTCACGTTCAAACAAATGATCAAAAAAACAGAAAAATGATAATTTTTTGGAAAAAAAAAACAGAAATCGCTAAAAAAGTACAAGCGCGCAATAGAAAAAACCTCTGCCAAGTGGGTGTGGCACATAGCTTCCTCGTATCCATAACATGACTGTATAGATTTGAAAATTATTATTGACTAAAGAACTTCGTTCAATTAGGCGAAGTAAATGTTGAATTAGGGTAAATTTATTGTTATGCAGGAGCATAACTTGAGAAAATAAAGGTAGGCATGTTCAACTATTGAACAAACTATAAAATATACCTAATAAGTCCGAACAATCCCTGAAAATTTCATCGAAATCGGTCAAAAACTCCCGGAGTTATGCGCGTAACAAGGATTTCGTTTGCGCATGCGCAGAGGCTGCTATTGATCCGGGGGTCATGAAACTCATAGGGGACCATCTGCACATCAAACCGAACAATCCCTGAAAATGTCATCGAAATTGGTCGACAACTCCCAGAATTATGCGCGTAACAAAGATTTCACGTTCGCGCATGCGCAGAGGTTACCATTGATCCGGGGGTCATGAAACCTATAGGGGACCATCTACACCCCAACCCGAACAATCCCTGAAAATTTCATCGAAATTGGTCAAGAACCTCCGGAGTTATACCCGTAACAAGGATTTCACGTTTGCGCATGCGCAGAGACTACTATTAATCCGGGGGTCATGAAACTTATAGGGAACCATCTACACCCCAACCCGAACAATCTCTGAAAATTTCATCAAAATTGGTCAAGAACTCTCGGAGTTATGCGCGTAACAAGGATTTAACGTTCACGCATGCGCAGAGGCTACTATTGATCCGGGGGTCATGAAACTCATAGGGGACCATCCACACATCAAACCAAACAATTCCTGAAAATTTCATCGAAATTAGTCAAGAACTCCCGGAGTTATGCGCGTAACAAGGATTTCACGTTTGCGCATGCGCTGAGGCTACTATTGATCCTGGGGTCATGAAACCTATAGGGGACCATCTACACCCCAACCCGCACAATCCCTGAAAATTTCATCAAAATCGGACAATAACTTCGTGTAGTTTTGCCCGTAACAAGGATTTGCTGACAGACAGACAGCCACACAGACAGACACACAGACACACGGACACACAGACAACAGACACACAGACACACAGACAGACACGGAACCAAAATCGTTCAGAAAGGTCTAAAACGCAAAATGCGAGTGGAATTTTTGATTTTGGAGGCAAAAAATTTTTCACATTCCGAAAGTGAAAACAATGCTTCCGCTACTTTAGTAGACTCGGAAGCAAAATTGGTTGAGGGGTTTTTCGGTAGAATCCGAATCTGCAAATGAGAAAGTTAGTGTCACTTGCGCACGGTTGAGCGAATGCGCAGACATTCCATAATAAGTTTTGGATCGACTTTTGTTTTGAATGTTTTCATTTATTTTCTGTATTTTTCCATATTGTACTGATTATGTTGTCGATAAACAAGAAATAATGAGAGTATTAGGGCTGGTTATAGCGATCTTACAGCTAAATTCTTTAAAGAGTTGCAAGTTCTATGCTTCGATCATATTTCAAATGTGAGCCAGCTAAAACAATTTCTAAAAGAAAAATCCTATTGTCACTCGCAAAACTTGGTTGAAAATTTGGTGGCCGTGCCATTGATGAAACCAATGATGCAACCAAGCAAATGTATATCGCAGTATCACTACCATTAATTCACTGCCAAAAGGAACAAGAAAATCTTGGCTTCAGAGCTCTAATAAATTAGCAAAGTTTTGAAGGATTATTTTCTTGCTTTACAATGATTTCATATCAAAAAAGTAATGTTTTTCACCTAGATTCCTATGTGATTATTGAACCACTTGCTCTTACATTATAATGTTCATGTTTAAAAGGCAAAGGTTTTCCTTTATTCAAGGGCGGCACCCGTTCGGACCCTGGAAATTATCGACCAATTTCGATGCTGGGCGTGATTGGGAAAGTATTGGAGAAGTGGGTGAAATCTAACTTGGTCCAATACCTCGAATCTAACAACTTATTGAGCAACGCACAGTATGGTTTTAGGACCTCCCGGGGGGTGGATGATGCTCTTTTCCGCCTTTCAGGACTGCTGTATCGCCAGCGCGATGCGGGTCTGAAGTCAGTAGTGGTTTTCTTGGATCTTCAGAAAGCATTCGACTCCATCAACAGGTCCCTCCTACTGAACAGAATGGCTGAGGTTGGGATTAGGGATTCTGCCCTGGAGTGGTTCTCCAGCTATCTTTCAGGCCGAACCCAGTATGTGTCAATAGGGGATTCTGCTGGTTCAGAGGAGCCTATTGACTACGGAGTTATTCAGGGAAGCACCCTGGGGCCTGTGTTCTTTCTGATTCACATCAACCAATTGGCCTCACTATCATCCGATGGGGAAGTTCTGTTGTTTGCAGATGACGCAGCTATGGTCGTGTCTGGTCGTACCTGGGAGGAGGCCCTAGAGAAGTCGCAGAGCCTTATGAATAAATTGAATGGCTGGTTACTGGAGAGCTACCTCTCTATCAATGTAGCGAAAACCAAGCTTATGCTCGTCGGCGGAGGTAGTCCTGGTCTGTGCAATCTTCGTATCCATTCATGCAGGGCAGGGGATCCCTGCACTTGTGCCCGACTTGAGGTGGTCTCCCAGTATAGGTATCTTGGGGTTGTCTTGGAGAAGTCACTCAGCTGGGAGCAACACATCTCTCACCTCCAACAAAAACTACGAAAGTTTCTTTACATTTTTTACCATGTACGTGCTCTGTTGTCCAGGGAAAGGCTGATGTTGATTTATAGATCTTTGGTGCAATCGTTACTTCAGTATGGCATCCTAGTATGGGGAGGTACTCTCCCCACCCATCTGCGAAAACTTGAAGTCGTACAGAAGGCTATACTCAAGATAATGCTAAGAAAATCAAGGAGGTTTCCGAGCGAGCTCCTCTTCCAGGAAGCTAAAGTTTTCTCCATCCGGCAGCTTTTTGTCAAGACATTAGCTCTTTTCTTTTATTCCCATCCCCATATAGTTGTAAGATCCCAGTCCCACTCACATCCTACTCGTTTCCAAATCCTCCAGAACGTTGTTAACCCTAAAATTAATTTGTCCCTCACCTCCAGAAGCCCCCAGTATTTGATTTATCTAATTTATAATTCGCTACCTGTTGACCTTAAGGATCCGTCCACCTTTCCTTCTCGTACAGTTTTCAAAAAAAGAATTTTCTCGTGGTTAATTGGACTGGGACTCGGTGACATGGAAAATATATTGAAAAGTATGTACAGTTATTAGTTAAATATTTATAAATTTTATTAGTCTAAGTCTAGTTTAATGAGAGAAGCCATTCTGAAAAATATGAATTAACAAATAAAATAATGAAATAATAATAAATAGGTAATGAAGAATTAAAAAAAATAAAAAATAAAAAAATAAAATTAGGTATGCATTGTTAACGCAACTCTAGCCCGTCGCCACAGGCTTGCCTACAGACGGGCTATTATTATTCTGTATAATCCTATCTCCAATTGTATTCTATATTATGGTTAGTTTTTCGAATAAATTTTCATAATTTAAAAAAAAGTATTATGTGATTGATTCTGATCAAGTTGATTTTTTGATTGCAGAGAGCGTTGCGCAGACGAGCACACGCGCCCCGAGCGTGGAGAGGAGCGCGAGCCGGGACCCCGGCTCGGGAAGCGGCGGCTCCTCCGGGGGCGGCGAGCGGGGGCAGCCCGGCGGTTGCTCGGGAGCCGGCGAGCGGGAGCGGGAGCGCTCAACCTCGACCGGCACCACGAACACGGCGAGCGGGTCGAGCGCGGCGCCGCGGGAGGCGGAGCGAGTGGAGGCGGCGGAGCAGACGGCGCCCACCAACTACTCGTCGACGCCCACGTCCCGGGAGTCGGGTCCGCCGCCCCCGCCGCCGCCGCAGGACAAACCCTGGAACTACTCGTCCCTCGATCTCATCAACTCCGGCGCCGCCTTCTGGCAAAACTACTCCGGTAAATACCTGGCGCTCCTCAACTCCGCTCAGCAGCACCCCACCCAGTTCCGCACGACATAACCTCCTCGCTCCCTCGCTTACAGCAACTACTACCCCCACATCATTTACTATTCATAGTCATCCAAGTATGTGTATGTACTACATACATATATATACACACACCATATACAATACTATGTATGTACTATCAATAGTAGAAGTGGAATAGATACAGTCTTACGGCGACATCTGGTGACGGTAATTAATTAGGTATCTGGAAAATTAGGTAAAATTAGGTCAAGGAGTCTAATTAAATTGATAGTTCAGAAGTACAGCAATGCAGGAAATGCAGCAATGTCGAAGTGCAGAGAGAACAATTTCTAAGAAGCGTCACTAAATGGGCCACTAACCCATTCAACTACATTACTCTACTCCAGCAAAACGATTATTTCATATATCAAGAGATTTATGATTTCTTAAGATTGAATAATGTATATACAGGGTGTCCAGTATGATGCGAAAATCTTCGCACACGTGTTCTACAACTAGTTTCCAACAAAAAGTGCCTCTAGAGATTTTTTTAGAGGCTTCGTTTTTGAGTTATTTCACTTTTAAGATTTTTTTCGTGTTTTCGAACTTACGTCACTAAAACGGCCGTAACTCCGGCGTTTTCACAGTATTTGCAAATCTAAGTATGTCGTTGGAAAGAGCATGAAATTACCTATTGTCTCATTCTTTAATAATAATTTTTTAAAAGGAACTAAAGGGTAAAAATGAGCCTAAAAAGTAAATTTTGTCAAATTTTGAAAAAAATTCTTTTTTTAATGGCTCATTAGTCCCCCTTAATTTTATTGATACGTTTGAGCCTGTAAGCTTAAAAAATGCGCAAAAATCTCAGCTTTCCAATGGTATATTCAATTTTTAGGTTTTAGAAGGAACTTTTTTGAGGAAATTGAGATTTTATGCAAAAAAACGTGTATTTTCAAGCACATTTGATGTGATCGAACGGGTGTGTGGATCTGCCTTTGACCGTTAATCACATTATCATACTCAACATTTCGCTCCTGACGATTTTTCTATCAACGATAAGAAGAGGAAATCATAACAAACAACGGGATCAAATCTCACGATATCAGCAAGAACGGGAGACATTTAACAGTTGATTTACATCAATTCATTCCGCGGATGCTCTCACTAAAACTTAAATTTTAAACTTTTAAAACCTTTAAGCCCTTAAAACCTTTCTAAACTTGTTTTTTAATGTGCTTGAAAATACACGTTTTTTTTGCATAAAATCTCAATTTCCTCAAAAAAGTTCCCTCTAAAACCTAGAAATTAAATATACCATTGGAAAGCTGAGACTTTTGCGCATTTTTTAAGCTTACAGGCTCAAACGTATCATTAAAATTAAGGGGGACTAATGAGCCATTAAAAAAAGAATTTTTTTCAAAATTTGACAAAATTAACTTTTCAGGCTCATTTTTACCCCTTTAGTTCCTTTTAAAAAATTATTATTAAAGTCTGAGACGATAGATAATTTTATGCTCTTTCCAACGGCATACTTGGATTTGCAAATACTTTGAAAACGCCGGAGTTACGGCCGTTTTAGTGACGTAAAGACGAAAACACGAAAAAAATCGTAAAAGTGAAATAACTCAAAAACGAAGCCTCTAAAAAAAATCTCTAAGAGGCACTTTTTGTTGGAAACTAGTTGTAGAATACGTGTGCGAAGATTTTCGGATCATACGCTGTACACCCTGTACGTATATAGAATAACTCAATCACTATGTATGGCTGTATAAGTGATGCCAATAAATAAAATTGAAAAAAGTACGAAATAAATTTTTTACATGTACGTTCATCGTGTACGTTCTTCAGTCTATGTTACGTTTTGCGTCCAACTTGTAAGTTCAACGTAAGCCAGATCCTTGACCTACGTTTCCCCAAT
This sequence comes from Creontiades dilutus, assembly GCA_031894815.1. Classification (NCBI taxonomy): domain Eukaryota; kingdom Metazoa; phylum Arthropoda; class Insecta; order Hemiptera; family Miridae; genus Creontiades; species Creontiades dilutus. Next base: position 100,334 of record JAVIWC010008758.1, on the reverse strand, counting down.
TTTCCAGCTTCCAAATTAATTACCGTCACCTTGACCGTGATGTCGTCTTAACACTGTATGTATCTATCCTACTAGCAGACCTGATGTCATTGTATTTCTAATAATCAACAACCCCCCTACACCCTGATATTTGATATGTCTTCTCAAAATTCCATCTCAACATCCAATTTCATTCATTATAATTTCCTGAACCACCAAAACGGTTCAAAAACTGCCCATAGAGCTTCTGTTGGAAAATTCCCAAAATTCCCAAAATCCCCAGCTCAGCTATGATTTTTTGACATTTCGGCCTTAAAAATGGTTGCGATTGAGCTGTTGTAGCATTTTTTACAATCAACCGAAGGGTTTTCATTCCAAACACGTTTCATTGTCTTTATTTGAAGTTTTTACAGAGGACTATCGACCTTATTCGTTCGTTGTAAAGGTCTGCAATTGTCACCATTCGATTGAGCGTGAAAAATCTCGTAAAATCCGATATTTAAATCATCAAGTTGTGGGAAATTGTTTATTTCAGACAAACACGCACATTTTTCGTATTGAAAAATTTGATTGCTATACCGTTGGAAAGCTGATGAAATGTAGACGTTTTTACTGCATTGCTGAATACTGTCCATTTGTTGTGTAGAGAGAAGAATAATATTGAAAAATCCCAAATTTTTAGAATTTTACAATTTGTATTTTGACCTCTTTTTTGGTCTCTTAACTCTCTAAAAAAATTATTTTTTGGCACCAAGGAGATTCTTACAAAATACATTCTGTTTACTGTTATATGAAAACTAAACAGCATTAGGAAGTTGTTGTTAGGAGAATGGCTTAAATATGGTAAAATTGAGCTAAATCCACGATTTAAAGGTTGGGTAATAAAATTTTAATGTCATAACTCAGATTTCGTTAAATTACGTTTAAATTTGAACTACTTGATAATATTTAGGAGTCAAGGACATAATTACATTATAAAACCACCTTGAGAAATTATTGAATCATTCATGATGTTTTAGAGAAGAGAACACGACCCATGAGAACTGAATATATTCTGGTTAGTAGGGTGAAGCCTCGTATGTGGCTACCTTTGGTATATCTAAGTGATTTAATTGAATTTAAATTTCTATCCTAAGTAAGGCCTCTAAGCCTAAGTGCGCCTCGCACCTGAATATCTTTGATATCCATATTACTCAATTTTAGTGTTGCATTTAACTGTATCCAACCCAATGTAGATACTTGTTGGAGGTTGGTGCGATTTTGAAAGAAATATCAAACATCCTTCCCTCATTCCCTTGGCCACTATCTAAGTTGTCCCTTGCGTTCCGAACCAACAATTTATTTCAGTGATTGTACATATATTTAGCGTAATCGTCCGTTATTTATCGCCAATTATATTACATTGACACGCCGTCAGTAAGCGATGCAAACTGCGCTGTTCTTCGCTTCGAAGCTTCACCAATTACGCATAATTTATTTCCAAACGCTGCGTCATTTTTAGTAGTTAGTGTAACCGTATTTATTTTTGAAGCTGAAACCTTTCGAATTATTTATCGTAAAGAGTAATTTCATCGTAGTTCACCTCATTGAAGGGGAGTAGCCCAAAACAATTCATTCACCTTTATTTTATAATAAAACGACATAAAATTCAAAACAGTTTGGTAACAAAAAATTAAAATCGGATGTCTGGTTGAAAAGTTACAATTTGTTAAAAATCTTGGGTAGTGTCAAATTGATAACCTTCTTGAAGTACATGGATCCATGGATACTGAAAAGTAGAGGCGCTGAACATGGAAACGAAAGGACCGAAAGTTCAACTTATGGTGTGGGGGTCAGCCAGACACACAAAATCAGAAAAGTCACATTTCGCTGGACAGATGTTCCTTTTTTTGGTTATTACAGGACCAATTTCGTTCTAACTTTTACAAGATACTCACATCGATGTAATCAAAAATGGAGAAATGGAATTTACAGAAACATACAGATTTTTGTGTCCGAAGAAACCTTGCAACGATGCCACTTGAATTTAAGACGTTCATCAAAATAAATACCCTAATATTTACATTTATCTCGGAAAGGGACAACCACACAAGAGCAATCCGAAATCTAAGAACATTCATAGACATGGAGCCTGATTGGAAAATTAAAAATTCGAGATCTCCCGGTAAGGGAAAATCTAATAGCTGATGATTTATCAACATTAAGGCTGAGAAAGTTGGTATCCATCCAATATTTAAAAGTTCTTCATTAGGTTTCTTAATCAATTGGTCACAACCGCTACCCCAAAAAATGATGGCTGTGTCATCTGCAAAGCCAAACATCTTACCATCAACAGGAAAATCAAGCACACTATTAACATACAAGAGGAACAAAATCGGAACCAAAACAATACCTTGGGGTACTCCACTGCGTACAATAATTTCAGAACTAGTATTATCATTACATCTAGTCACCTGAGGGCGATCAGTTAAATATGACTTAATTAAATCCTGAGGTAACCCCCTAACACCAAACAACAGAAAAAGGAACATGAAAATTACCCATTTTTCTACATTAAAAATTAATGTTTCCTATCTTTTAATTGTTTTCAACCCAACATCGATGTAGAATAATTGATTCTGCCCTAACTTAATATCGATTACCACTCCTAGTCTGAGTTTAGTATGACTTGCGACACGGTAGGACATTATTTCATATTTTACGTGAGTTTCCTAAATTGTAGCATTCAAAACGTACTTTTTTTTTGGGGTTTAGACTTATCACGTTCGCTGCGGGCTCACGCGCTGAGCGCGTGAGTTAAGGTAAATGGCAATTTCAATCGTAGTGCGGCGCACGCTCCTGGCGCGTGAAGTATTCGTGTACTTTAGATGGGCCTCCTCTCTTAACCGCAATAGGAAAGGACTCGATTTCTTCCTCCCGCACTTGGTTTGAACCTTCTAAAGACGCGGGAAAAATCGTTGCAAGGTGGAGGTCATTTGTATGAATACATACGTTGTGCAGTGGGTGTAAGTTTCATGACTTTGTTTAGGACACCTTGGCAAATTGTGTCCCAATTTTCTCAATTTTTCGCCAGACTTAGTCATTGGATACAACTACTTAGTTATTGAAATTCCCTTTTTTTGGGCAACATTCACGCAGATGTGCTTAGCTGAACAGTGGGAATGTCTCACGCGCCAAGCGCGTGAGCCGCACTCAAAAAGGAAACTGGACCATAATTTCATTCCAGGGGCGGCGCACGCGCTGAGCGAGTGGCCATGTATAGCGAACGTGTCAAAAGTGAGGAACATCTCATAGGAAACTCGTTTTCGAGGGAAGTGTGTGGCTGAGACGAAGCCTCGCCCCCGGAGGGACGTCCTAAAAAAACCAACAGATGAATTCGAATTCGAAAGAAACCCCCTCATGGGATCCATAAATCTCAAAAAGGCAGCACGAAATGAGACCGCCTCGAGGAATCATCACGCCCACACGAGCGCGATCATCTCAAACCCCCTCGCACTGACCACTCTTCAAGGGGGAAAATGGATGTTTTCCCGTCGCGGACCACTTTCGTGTCCGAGATGGGCCCACCCGACGAACGCGTATCCCGAGATGGCCCATCGGCTACCACATAAATATCCGAGGGGAAAAACGGAATGGAATCCTTGGGCCATCTCCCGATACAATTTGCCTTGTAGATTGCTCTGACACGGTTCGTCTCACCGCATCTTGACCGTGGAAATCCAATCATACACAGGCCCCCTCCCTTGGACTCCTAAAACCCCGAGAACGTCCGGTCCCCTCCGCTTCAACATTTCTGCTTCAACGAATTTTTTATTCCATTTGCCACGACTTTTTTTTTCTCTCTCTCCGATCTCTTCAATCTGCTAAACTTTTTCGTTAAAGCTCCGATAACAAGATTTTTTTCCCCCCATTTCGTATTTTTTTCTATTTCACGTCGAAGGATTACCAGAAGCCAAATTACTAACATCGATTGTGCCCTAATATTGCTCCTGGTCTTCTTCTTGACTCGCAGGTCGTTATTAAAAAGAATTGAAGGATTAAAAATAAACATTTTCCATTGAAACTCCCATCAATAGCGCTGCATTTATTGCTTCTTTTCCGAGATTCTCAAACAAGTCAAATACATGAAATTAATGGATTTCCAAAAGACTGTAATCTAATGTGTGTAGTTAGTATACTTGAATTCCACCAACGAAATTCAGTGTGTGGAAAATACTAGTAGCTACAAAAAAAAAAAAAAAAGTGGGTGTGGCACATAGCTTCCTCGTATCCATAACATGACTGTATAGATCATTGAAAATTATTATTGACTAAAGAACTTCGTTCAATTAGGCGAAGTAAATATTGAATTATAGTAAATTTATTGTTATGCAGGAGCATAACTTGAGAAAATAAAGGTAGGCGTATTCAACTATTGAACAAACTATAAAATATACCTAATAAGTCCGAACAATCAATGAAAATTTCATCGAAATTGGTCAACAACTCCCGGAGTTATGCGCGTAACAAGGATTTCACGTTTGCGCATGCGCAGAGACTAATATTGATCCGGGGGTCACGAAACTCCTAGGGGACCATCTACACATCTAACCAAACAATCCCTGAAAATCTCATCGAAATTGGTCAAGAACTTTCGGAGTTATGCGCGTAACAAGGATTTCACGTTTGCGCATGCGTAGAGGCTACTATTGATCCGGGGATCATGAAACTTATAGGGGACCATCTACACCCCAACCCGCACGATCCCTGAAAATTTCATCAAAATCGGACTATAACTTCGTGTAATTTTGCCCGTAACAAGGATTTACTGACAGACACACAGACAGACACGGAACCAAAATTGTTCAGAAAGGTCTAAAACGCAAAATGCGAGTGGAATTTTTGATTTTGGAGACAAAAAAAATTTCACATTCCGAAAGTGAAAACAATGCTTCCGCTACCTTAGTAGACTCGGAAGCAACACTGCGTAGAGTGGAAATTCGTACGCTTTTTGTATTTTTGCTCTGAATTTGGGTATAAAGTGCTCTAAAAATTCATATTCTGTTCTTCTTTAGTTGGGTATTTTGGTCTTCTCGACTACATTTGACAATCGTATAATAGCAATTGGCTGCACACAGGAGATCCCATTGCAATGAAAGACTGGCATCAGGCCTGATGCAGAACCATCCATAATCCATCAATCCATAAGGGCTACTAGTAGCAGCAGTAGTCTCACTGTCCCACGGCAATCTGAATGCACCACGTCGTTTTCCATGTAATTTTGGACGCTGAATCGATTTAGAGTAGTCCCAGGCCATTAAGACGGCATCCAAACGATAAATTCAAATTTTTTGATCTTATCGACGTTATAGGCTTGTGGATTACTGTTTTTCTTGTATTTGTGGACGCCAAGCTGATTGAGATAGTTCTCAGGCTTGATAGTACCCTACTAGCTGTTTTCGTGGAGAAATACAATTTTTCGTCAGAAGTTAGCTATTAGTTGACAGCCATACCAAATACTACTGACAGCTAAATATCGCAGCTAATTAGCTGTCAGCTATCAAGCTGATTTAGTAGTAAAATTTAGCTGTTCTTCAATAGGTAATAGCTAAATAATTAGTTGTTACTTCCAGCCAGACAGTAGCTAACTTAGCTGCAACTTTTAGCTTTTTGCTATAGCTAATTTTTGCCCAACTCTGCATCGGAGGTTTGGGGAATGTTTCACATTAGTGATTGAAATATAGGTTTAACAAAAATGATTGCCTCCAATCCAGCGTTCCATTAATTTTCCAGGACTGGAGACTTGTAGAGTCTCACGGTAAACAGGTGTTAATTGAGCCAACTTTGTTCAGTGCTGAAAGCGATAAAATGAGAGAAAACATTTGGGCAAATCGAAGCCTGCAGGAACTGGTGACCAACTGAAAATGCTCAAAAAGTCTTAGTACATCAGGGGGACAAAACATAAGGGGTGTATTGGGTTTCCGCCAACCGCTAACTCTTTATATGGCACATTCTTTGATAGCTCTCGTAACCAGATCTCGCCTGAGGAAAATAACAATGCTAGTTGGGCACATGATTGATCGTTAAACTCATAGAAAAAAGCAAATAGCTATTCGAAAAACCCAATGATGCGTCATACCTGCAGATTCATTCATGATTCTGCTCAACCTCCTCGATCCCCGAAGATGTCATTGAAACTTGAAGCGAACTGTGCGATTTAAGCTTATAGAAAAACCAATGTTTTATTGGTTTAAGGGCATATAGTACCCCAGAAAAAATGTTTTGACTTTTTTTTTTTTTTTTTTTTTGATCTTAAAAAAACTAGATTCAATTCTGAAAAGAATGGTATATTAAACAATATTAAAAGTTCAAAGGAACATATTGAAATTAGGCTTAGAAGCCGCCCGCCTTGAACGAGAAATCAAAACTGGCACTGCAAATCAAAACTACAAAACTGACATTGACAAACAATAATAAAGGAAGACACGATTATCTGCTAACACCATCGAATAACTTCCTCTTTTTTCAAGAATTTAGTTCATTAGAACGACGAGAAAACGCTAAATTCGTTACGTTTCTGTTTTTCGGCTCTCCTTGAAAATTGCATTTTGACGCATCTGACCCATTATCTCGAGAACCACTGAACCGATTTTCATTTTCTTTTTTTATAAAGATTCGTCTATTCAAGATGCAAAAATATGCGGAAACAGTTTTTTGAAATTATGCGTCAGATAGTTCGGGCATGAGTGAACAAAGTGACGCCAAACCGCCACTAAAACGTAAAGTTTGATCATTTATTGTGGTTCGCCTAATTCATATTTTCAAAATCTGTTTCCGCAGATTTGAAGATCTTAACTAGGCCTAAATTATTTTTAAAAAATCATCAAAATCGGACAGCGGGTTGCTGAGATAATGGGTCACGAAATTCGCCATTTTCGGGGGGGGGGGGGGGGGGTTCAATATGCCCTTGATGGATTCTTAAATCATACATAAATGATGTTATAAATAACACAAATAGGAGTTGCTTGCAGTCGTCACTTGAATGTGATTACTCATAAGGCCGGGTGCATTCGACGCCGTAATTTCCACGGAGGATTTCTCCCACGCTTCGAAATACCGTTTAGACCCTCAATATACGGAGTACAACAAGGGCCGATTTAACTCCACAAAGTGATGATCAGTACCATATAGATCACGACTGGTAATCTTCGAGTGGGATTACAAACGAGATGTATTTGAGAGAGCAGCGCATGCTCAAATGGCCAAAAAACGGTTTCCCCGGTCACGAGCCAAAAAACCTTGGCGGGACAGTTTAAAAAAGATGATAGCTCCAGTCATCGCCAAGGGAAAATCCTAGGCATTATTAGAAAGGTTCCGTGAAAAAGGAGTATTTCGTTACTTTGTGGATGAGACAGAGAAGTGGCCTGTAATTTCACAAAATCGAGAACTTTGTGAGGCGAGAGCAGGAGGAAGGGTTCTCCTTCATGAGATTACGTTTCCCTTTTTTTTTCTCGTCTTAAACCCAACGTCACGACAACGGCACTCGTGAGGGAACCACAGAATACGAATGTAATTTCATAAAATAAGAAATGGGATTTGATTAAACGTTTATGGAGTGATGGGATGGTATGGGGGGATTTTTTTCTCTGGAGGGTAATGCGAGTAATTGTGGTGCGGAGTGGAAGGTTGTCTTGGGCACGGGGCTACATCGGAGCCGAGGCCTCCAATCAGTATCGTGGATAGCTGTAATTGCGCATTGGCCCGCCGGAATCATGGGAAATGGAATGACCCCTGGGATGACCTTTCACATAACACTTGGGCTTTTCGAGGGCGGGGATCTCGCGCATTGTTTGGGTCAATGGCAAATATTATGGACTGAACCGCTCACGAGTCGGGAAGGCAGTCAGCTTACAAACGATCTGCAAAACTGTAGCATTTTTCAAAGGACTGCGAGATAAGGAACGTAAAATCTAGATATGGCCCGTTGCAACTGTACAACCGCGAAGATGTCCACGATTCTGATCTTGTCGAATGATGTTGCATCTGTAACTCATTTCTAATGATGTGCTGCTCTAGCAGACATCAAGGAGTGTACACATTTCTAGTCATATCTCACAACACTAAGTGTATCCAAACGAGGGAAGTAAGGATTTCCTGAGGGCATCCCAGAGAATTAGCAATCATGGAAAATCTGGTTGGAAATAAAGCGCCCGACCAAATCCAAAATTTTAATTGTAGGATGATTTTTGTCCATAACTCAGGCAGAATTCATGAAAAATTACAAAGTATCTTGGTATGGTCCGTTGCAGTTGTACAACCGCGAGGATATCCACGATTCTGATCCTGTCGAATGATGTTGCATCTGTAACTCATTTCTAATGATGTGCTGCTCTAGCTGACATCAAGGAGTGTACACATTTCTAGCCATATCTCACAACACTAACTGTATCCAAACCAGAGAAGTAAGGATTCCCTGAGGGCGTCCCAGAGAATTAGCAATCATCACATGGACAATCTGGTTGGAAATAAAGCGCCCGCCCAAATCTAAAATTCAAATTGTAGGATAATATCTGTCCAAAACTCAGGCATAATTCATGAAACATTACAAAGTATAGTAATGATTTGCTACGGCATGGTTGGAAATCCTCCATGATATTAGAAATGACCTAAGTTGTGAGTGACAGTTTTGATTTACTTCACGATTTACCACTAGAATTTTCATAGTCACCTGTTCTATACTTAGCAGATAGGTTTATGCTTGGTAATGGTGGATTAAATTGCACATTATATCATCATACCAGTGGAGTTCGCACATTTTTTTTTTTTTCGATAAGGGATAGGACCTCTCCGTTGACAAAGTGTAGGAGGTTTTCAGGCGTTTCCAAGGCAATATCAGTGGGTGTTAGGGCACGCTTCCCAAAATGCCGGAATCTAGTTGATGCAACAGCAGGACAGTTACAGAGGATGTGTTCTGCTGTTTCCGCCTCTTCGCAGCAGAGCCGGCATTCTGCTGTCCTGGCCTTACCCATTTTGTTTAGGTGGTACCTTAGCGGCCAAATGCCCACAAAGTCATAGCGCCTCAATGACAGAAGGGCTTTTGCGCGTTTCCTTGAAATAGAAAGGAACCGCTTGGCTTGCCTCTGCTTAGGAGTGTTATTCCAGTATTTTGTACGTGTTTTGTCCTCCCATTTCTGAACCTGTTGAGTTATATTACTCTTGGAGTTCGAACAATTCGTGCTGACTTTTCAAACGGTGTTCCTGTCATGGATCTGTGGTCTGATTGACGTTTGTAAAAAATGTCTCTCTAAAACTACTTTATAGAAGCATAAAAGGGTTTGTTTCGACAAGTTCCGAACCAGTTCGGGATAGAACCAGAACCTACAGGGGGAGGGATAGAACCACCGAGAACTTTCGGTATTCGTTCTACTTGTCCGAACGCTTTCCGAACTAGTTTGGAACCAAAAACCTGAACGTCCCCTTCCCGCATGGTTCCGTCAGACATCGAGACCAAAAAAAGAGGCAACATCAACAATAACACATAATAATAATCCTACAAAAATCATCACTCGAACTTGATGACGAACTAGACATTGTTGTAAACCTCGGAATTTATACTTGAAACAAAGTTTGTTTTGACAACCTCAACGGTGTTGGTAGGCCGTATTTGGGCGGAAATAGATGATAACCGTTGATAACGCGATAAATCTACTGCGCATGTCTCGGACTAAAAGTTCTGGCAAAAATCTTCGAACCACTTGAACTAGTTCTAAGTGGTTCTGGACTCCTTGTCCGAACAGCGAACCAAGAGGTTCGAGATTTTTCAGAACTAGTTCTGGCGTGTCAAAACAGCCAAAAAGGGGCGTGTTCGGTTCTGGACTGGTTCTGAACCTCTTGTCAAAACAAACCTACAATTAACTCCACAATATGTCGTTTTCACCACAATATTTGAATACAAAAAACAATCACTCATTAGTTTATCAGATCCGAGGTCAAAAGAATTTCCTCGTGCAATCGTACACCGTTTAGTAGACGATGATATATTGATAGTGAACATTGGAATTCACCCGAGAAATGAACAGCATATATTTGTATATTAGCATACAAACAAACTGTGATTTGAGAATGGTGGCAGGATGGTCTGGTGTGAAATCAACTTCGATATATCACGATGTGTCATCTACCACAAATGAATTATTAGTTCTTCAGTCGTCAGCATGTGATTATAATTACATACCTATACGGCTTTATTTTTTGATAGTTTTCCCTCATCTCGCATACAGTGATATTAGAGGATGTTGAATTATTCCATGAATTTTAAAAGACCGAGTGGCAACATTCCGCTCATTTCATAATTCAACCGCGTGAATCATATTCCGTCAAGACTGATTTCCGGCACCATCCGCACTCTTGGATCTCTCATACGATAGGGGGGCGATAGACCTTTCCAGCCCTATTTTATTATTAAGTCGATTTTCGGGGGTTTTAAGTCGGGCACTCCCACAATGGCGCCTTTGGGTGGAAGTTGGGAATTACGGAGAGATATTCATATGACGGCTCGTTTCGTATGCACGAGACCAGGGAGGAAGACGGGGCCCGCTAGCAGAGGGAGCTGGTTTATTGCAAATGAGAAATCCGAATACGAAAACGCTAAACCTCAACAGCCGAGAGTTAAGTTGTAAAAACCGTGTAAGGGCTCGAGGGAATACATCGCGTCCCCACACCATCTAAATTTCCTAGTGTTATTTCGCTATAGTACATCATATTGGTTTTCTGAAGCAATTTATCCAGTAACCGATGGAATACTGAAGTGAATTTTGAACTTGCTCATCATACTGCACTTGTATGAATATCAGTATTAGCAACTCACAGAATTTTAATTTAAAAAAGCGGCAGATTATTACACAAAGGTTCGTTTTTGTTGGCCAAACATGGGCAGTTTTTCGAAAATTCTTCGATTTTTTCAGTTCTGTACAAAAACTGATTGACATCGAACTGTATCAGCAGAAGTTCTGCCAACAGCTTCCTGTAAAAGTGACTTAGCGATTCACATTTCTGCTGACGATTTTATTTCCGATCCTGTTTCACATTCTTGCGAAACACACAATTTCTACAGCTTTCGTCCTGTTTTGATGTCTCTTTAGGAAATATGCGGAATAGGGTGTAGATGGTCCCCTATGAAATTCATCGTTCAACATCCAATACTTCGCTTTACGCATGCTTAAACGTAAAATCCATCGTTTGTTCAGGTTCTAGTGGGCCGATTACAATTTGAAGATTAGTTGGAGATGAATATTCTAATAATCTCTCAACAATTTCAACACGATGAAATCACCATGAGCTCTTGCTCATGGTCAAACGTGGAATCTTAGTTGACAAAAAAGCCTGATTCGATAGTTTTTATGCGAATTAGACAAAATATGTCATAATTAACCTGCCGTGGTCCCTCATAAAATTCATCGCTCAAAAAACACACAGATTTTGAAGAGAGCAGATTTCGAGAGAGCTGTAAAACTTATGTTCCTGAACGAATCGGAAGTTTTTTTTTTTTTTTTTTCACTGAAAATATAAACCAAATGATTCTATTAAAAATCTTTTAAATATCCGTTCAAGACCTGTTGCTTTTTTAGCAGTTTACTAAGACGGACTAGCGCTTCTCTGCCATTTAATCAAGAACGAAGTATCTGTTGCGGACTCTACCAACATTTGCTTATTTTCGTCTAATAAGAATTGCTTATGTATACCCCATCGTTCGATTATTATAATTCATTTCAAATTAAATTAAAGATAGAACCTCCGTATCGCAGTGAAAACCTTTTCCGGCCGTTAATGTAAACTGAGACGATAGGGGCAATTATAATAAAACTACCGTTTACAAACAGAAAATTGAAAGAAAATATTTATCCCTTTATATCAATTTTCATTCAGCGCTAGAAAAACTCGGTTTCCTACATAATTATGAAAAAAAAAGTGTACTTGATTGAAAAATAATAAAATTAATGCGAAAATATAAAAGCAATCAATGTTGGAGAAGAGGAGCAGGGAGATATTGAAAAATAGTTGAACGAAAAATAAGTCTATCAACACTGGACGTTAAAAACTAAAATAGAAGATTGAAAACCGCATGATAATATTTTATAGGTTTATAAATATTTCATAATGGGTTCAATTTCTGACCATTTGTTCTTCAACCCGACGTGTCACAAGTTAGTTTCAGTGTCCGCTTGTAAATTTGTAACTAAAATTCTTTTAATTCGTATTTGTTGACCCAGTACAGATACTCTTAAATCAGATGAATTTATATTTGTGCGTCGTTCTAGCTGCCGTTTTAGTTACTGTTAGAAGTCGTTTTGTAAAATTAAGGCCTCAGTTCTCATTATTCAAATGACAAGTCAAGGTTTAACTCTTGTTTCGTATGGATAATACACACGAGAAGAAAACTGTTTAGTCTTCATTATATAGTTTTTCCAAACTACCTACATGGGTTGTCATGAAATAAATTTTAAGCTGTATTACTAATTCATATGGTTGGGGTAAGTGGTTCTCAATTTTCTGATATTCCTCTAAAAATCAGTTTTACGAGTTTTTGACGTGTTAAAAATTGATTCCAGTTTATCATTGGTATAGTAGTGTCAGAAATTATAGAGTTTGTGGGGAAAACTGCTTCTAGATTTCCGTGTTTTCTGAATGTTGATTCATTGAGGGGTCGGTAACCGAGCGGACCGAGGGGAAGAAATAACTCCCTTGCTGAGCATTCACGTCATGTCTAGTGTGAAATGATCATTTGATCCCCTTCGCAATAAGAAAAAGGCCAAAGCGGCGCGGGCCCAACCCTTTTGGGGAAAATCGGTTCATAAATCCAATTCCTTAACTCGGAGAGAGGAAGAGGAAGAAAAAAAAGGGTAATGTGAGTTATTCATGGAAATATTACGAGATTACTAAGGAGAGGGTGGTCGATCTGAGACCCAGATGAGGGGGTTGGGACGCTTTAGGGGTGAGTTATGAAGGGGCGCTGGGCTTGGACCCCCCTTCCGGTCCCCTCAAGCGTCTTTGGCAACAAATGAATTGATAATCGAGGCGAATTCGGTCATCCGCAAGCTTTCGGAGTCTCGGCCATCAAATATTGATCTTTCTTCAACGACCCCCCCTTCGAGTAATTTCCTATTCGTTTCAGATTAGTAAAGGAGCGGTGGATTTGAGTCGAGTGTAGCAACTAAGGTGCTAAGCTGGTCGGTAGGACAGTGATAGCTTTTGGTGGGCTTTGGAGCCAAAAGCCTTCATTTGAGGATCTACCAAGCTCGGGTGGAGTCGAAGTAAGATGTGGTCCACCATTAAGACCAATATCTACATACAGAGAGTGTTGAAATAACGGAATAATTCATATTCCGCTAATTTATTATTCTGCTCTGTCGAAGGCTCGCGAGTCCCAACATCTTCCCAGGTCCAAGCTATTGTTTGCCACTTCTAACATGTTTTGTTTGGGGATCCTACAAGCTCAGGTGAAGTCCAAGTATGCAAATGTAATCCAATACTACATGTACAGATAGAGTTAAAATAATGAAAATTACACATTCCTAAACTGCACATTTACTGTTCTGCCCATTTCCCAATGTCTTCACCAACGATGAATCGAAATATCACAAGTTTTGCCTCCAATAACTACCAATCTAGGTATATAAGTTAGATTGTAATCATATACAACTAGTACCAAGAATTTTACATTCATCTGCTAAATTTACAGTTTTATCTGCATTGCACTGTTTGGAATAGAGATTTCGTACTATCAATGATGGCATACAAGAACGTTAATTTCCAAGGTATTCAACTTGTCAATATTGCTTACCTCCCCCTCACTTCTTCATCCAAAATAATCGTGCTAAAGTCGCATTATAGGATTTGGCCCATCATAACCATATCAAACTGTGATCCTTTGCTTTCTCAATAACATCGAAGCTGACCTGGAGTCACTCAACACTGCACTCACTCAAGGCTGCAGCAACAAATTAACGTTGCTTTGGGTACCAGGTCATGAAGGAATAGAAGGCAACGAAGAAGCTGATTAACTTGTTAAAAAGGGATTACAGTCCAGCTCAATTGGACCTGAACCGCAACTAGGGGTTTCCAAGAGTTATAAAACTCAACAGGTCCAGAAATGGGAGGACAAGACTCGAACAACATATTGGCAAGATGCTCCTAAGCAGAGACAAGCCAAGCGGTTTCTTACAATCTCAAAGCAACGCGCACACTCCCTATTGTCGCTGAGGTTTACAGACCTACGCAAACTGTGGAACTCCTCACTGGCCGTTGTCCTCTAAGGTACAACCTTAACAAAATTGTTAAGGCCAGGACTGTAGAATGCCGGCTCTGTTACGAAGAAGCAGAAACAGCTGAACACGTACTCTGCGACTGTCCTGCTGTTGTATCGATAAGATTCCGGCATTTCGGAAAGGATGCCCTAACACCAGCCGATCTTGCCTAAGAAACGCATGAAAACCTCCTTCGCTTTGTGAATGAAGAGGCCATTGAAAAGATTCTGAAGCGAAACTGGGGAAGTGTCACAATAGATCACAGTGGTATCAGTGACCAGGGGTACCACCCATCCCATATCGGGAAAACAACTGTGATCCGTTGACAACCTTTTATTCAGTGTGAATGGTTTCATATCTCATAATTTTGTACGGATCGAAGTGATGGATTCATCTTGGTATCCAACACAAATAGTGATCCTCATCACATATGCTCAATCATAGATTGCTCTATCCCAAATATTGTACCGCTAAGATATAAGATAAATTACATACCGATCGTATCATTCAAATTTAGTCTGAATGAGCTAACGTAACAGTGAAACACCTTCACAACTCCTCTTTCAGGAAATTACAAAATCGCCCTAGGGTCCCTCAACCTTACCATTATGACGAGCCGAATGAATATCTTCAAACCAAAAATAAAACACAACCCTTGGTCATCGGATTGGAACCGATCGTTTCATTTTTATACATGTAAAACGGACCAGTAGGTATTATTTCTCTCTTCTTTGATATCTCGGGCGCTTCTGATACCGTCCCATTTGAAAGGCGGTTTAATGATAATTACGGGAGGTGCTCAGTAGAAAGGAAGATCCCCATTCTTCAGATATTATAATCATATTCAATGGTTGATAATGATAGAAATTGTCGGGACTGATCGGACGTGCCTTCATTGGATGTTCTTGAGTTTCCTTTTGATGAAGTGGAACGTGATTCAATTTTCGGTTATGTTTTTGTTGGCTTACCGACGATTAAAATATTTGTTTTCCTGTGTCATTTACCCCTGCTCTAATTTCCAAGAAGAAAAACATGCTTTAAAATAAAAATACCATTAAAGTCACTATGGAATTTGAAAACCATGAACAGTTATTGTATACGATTAATTACTGCTTAACGATAGGAGGTATGTTTGTTTGCTGATTTCCATCCGAAGTTCAAACTAGGTATTTCATATTTTCTTAATACAATAATCCATTCGTTATCCATGATTTTATGTTGCCCATAAAATATCAAAATACTTTACCAAAAATTAATGACTAACCAAACATGAACTTCATAACCACAAATACCTAGAGAAAACTGACAAATGTGCTAAAATTCCTTTTTAAATTGAGGGAAATTCAAATTTGACTCACCGAAAAATGGAAAACCTTGGTTCTGCTGATTAGGATGTTTCTATGTCATTCTAAACCATCATTCAAAAGACGACTAAATTTCTATATCAGGATTGTGGGTTAAATCTGAATGATTCACATCAATTCGAGCAGCAATAGAAAAGTAGAAATTGAGAGACCTGGAGGGGGATCATTGGAATTCCACGTTGATCTGTACGTGAGGAATATGTTTGTTGTGGAACGACTAAAATGTGTTATACGCACCTTCCCCATAGATGTAATTTCGAAGACTTCCGCTCATTTACCGTCTGACCGCTCTGAATCAACAATTTCATCTATTTTGCAAGTTCTTCGCCTTTAACTAACCCCCCCCCCCCTCGACCCGTCATTACATCTCGTCTGTTAATGCTAATCCTCATTGCTTCTGCGAGGCCTCCTCAGCCCTTTTCCCCGGTTCTCGCCTTAATATTGATAACAGCATTAACCCTTCCCAGCCTCACTTTCTCGCAACCTTGCGGCAACGTCACTGCTAAACCCCTCTTCCCCAACACTCCTATAACGGAACCTCGTCGACAACTATACGAACGCAAACATGATTTCCACGTTTAATTATACACGTCCTCTGAGGTTTACCTCTGGTTATGCCTTCCCTCCTAATGATCTCTCTTTGCTTCAATAATTCCGCATCGAGACCTTCCAGAACAGCAACAGCTTGAAATTTTAATCACCTTTTCGCGCAACGTCGACGTTGATCACATTTTCTCCTGGATAAAAAATCCTGCTTCATTTACATGGAACATTATTTAATTAAACAATACAAATACAACCACGCTCCTCTTAATTAACCCAGCATCAAAGTTGCATCTATCAGTCTATAGAAATGCCTGCAAGTATTGTTTCTTCTTAGGGTTTCCGATGAGTTTTTAGGTAAATACGAATTCTGCTTAGCATCATAAAAAGTTACTTTGTTACAGGTTTTGGATACAGGGTGGTCGTTAGTGTATGTACCACCCTTTCAATTTCGTTGATTATGGAGAAATCAAAAAAAACTTGTCGAATTAACCTCCCCATATTTTTATGCAAAAAAACTCAAAAATTTCAGTTTGAAGCGTCACGCATGCGCGCAAATGCCCGAAAAGCGCACCAACTTTCTTATTTTAAATGGGAACCCCAATTTTTTGTTTCAGATTCGGATTCTACCCAAGATTTCATGAAAATTTGATCCCTCAACCAATTTTTTTTATTGCGCGGAACCGGTTCAGCGAGCACTCAAAGTTGTCGAATAGTGGATGATGATGAACTCTAAAGTGTGGCACATGAATTTTCATTGTTTTTTAATGCTGATTCACGATATGCTATCTGTTTTTTGACTTGACTCAATTTTTGAGGAATGATGACCAAAATTTGTTCATTTTGCGTCCGTTTTTTTATTTTTTATTTTAGGTGCCTGTTTTTAGATTGTTACGGGGATTAATTTTCGAGATCTGGTTGAAAAATGTGAAAAAAGGATATTCAAACCTTTTTTTAGTGATCAAGGGAAAAATCATCTTAATCTGAGAGTCAAAAGTCGGTATAAATGATGATTTTTCACGCGAAATAAACAAATTTCGGTCTTTATTCCGCAAAATTGAGTCGAATCAAAAAACGGATAGCATCACGTGAATCAGAGTTGAAAAAAATGAAATTTCGTGTGTCACACTTTAGAGATCACCATCATCCACTATTTGACAATTTTTGGAGTCGGAATGGATCACCAATCGAAAAAATTGGTTGAGGGGGTCAAATTTTCATGAAATCTTGGGTAGAATCCGAATCTGCATTTAAAATAAGGAAGTTAGTGCGCGTTTCGGGCATTTGCACGCGTGCACGACCCGCGAAAGTGTAATATTTGAATTTCTTGCCAAAAAATAAGGGGGGTTTACTTCGAATAGTTTGTTGATTTCTTCACAACCAACGAAATTGAAAGGGTGGTACGTTCATTAAGGACCACCCTGTTAAGGACCAACTGTCCAACTAGAGATTTGTAATTTTCCTCATCCCAACGTTTCTTAAACTTGCCATATTGTTCAAACCGCGCAACCTCTTCTGCTACCATGTAACAAGGAACTGGTGGAATCAACTAGTCGCTCAAGGAAGCCATTACGCTCAGAGAATCTTCCTGAAGCTAAAAAGCCTCTAGAAAAGGGGAAATGGGAACTACCTATTCATATTTATCACACTCTTCATACAGCCTACTGTAATCAAAATCTCATTGCATCCCACTTGTTAGCTTACAAAAACACCTTCAACATCAACAATAACTTTAGGCAGAAAATGTTGAACATTTCAGGACGTGCGAACGATGAAATTACTCTTTCAGTAAATATCGAAAAAGCTGACTCCAAATGCGCAGATATTTGTGCGTACTTGTATGCATCACATACTTGATTGTTCCGCACATACCCATATGTAATGTGTTGTATTATTTGTGTGGAAGTATATTGAATAATTAATCGGATAACCGATATTAATCATCAATGGAAGTTATCATTGTTAATGACAAATGCTCACTGCGATTCCTTTTGCTATTATTTCCTTCATCCTAAAATACATGACATGACGTCTCATGAATTGAAATTAAAAACGTTTTCTTGCGATCCTAGTGCCTCTCAAAATCGGATTTTTTCATTTAAACACTCGTCCCGGATCTTATAGAAAAAAAAAATAAATAAAACGAATTGTTGCTACAAATTATTCGAGTTCATAGAAAAATATTCTGTTGCAGAGACCCTGGCACAAGAAATAGAACTAGAGCGCAAAGCACGGCAGCAAAACACAGAAAGGGATAAATCACCCCTCCAAGGTTAGTTTTTATGTAAACCGATTATGTGGTTAAATTAATAATCAATTTAGTTAATGAATGAATTAATTTATTCGGAAATCGTGGAAAAAATCATTGTTTGGCCGTGGGTGATTGTCAAACACAATTCGAAATGTTATCTTTCTGTGATAGTAATTTTTCTAGGCTACCTGCTGCCAGTTTATAAATTCGCAAATTTAATAAATCACGAAAACAATTGTAATCATTTTCACTGATTTTTTTTCTATGATATTGCGGCGTCAAAAGATAAATTCACGATCGAAATTTCACCCAAACGAAAATAGAGTTGTTTAAATTGTCATGACCACTTTTTTTTGTTTAATTATCCCCCCTTTGTTCTTGTTTGTTTACAGACAACCGACCGGGGTATTACAAGAATTCCGTGTTGTTCAGCAGCGCAACTTAAGAAAATGTGGCACTTCCCAACCTTCCGAGAAAAGAATTGACAAAAAAAAAAAGATAAAATTAAAGAAAAAATGAAAAAATATATAGAAATACAAAAATTTAAAACAAAAAAGGAAAAAAAAACATAAAATTTAGCCAAACCCTTATTTTACCGTATTGATTAGATTCGAATGAAAATTAATGTTTTTTGAAATAAAATATTGTGTGCAAAGGAAATTTTTTCTGTCGTTTACGTATTGGTGGCTTGGCGTGGTCTCACGATGTTTTTCTATGTACACTAGAGGAAATATACATAAGAATCGTAGTTTCTATTTGAATTGATCTACCGATGAATTTAGCTTTTTTTAAATTATTGATTGACTTTATGAACGCACAGCAGTGTTGTGTCAATATTATATGTAAAAATAAAGGGAAATATATTGTAATTCCTTAATATATTCCCCTCCCCTGTACATCCTTGCCCCCTCTCATTCCCAACTCCGATATTTCCGTTGGATTATTCGTTTCCGTAAATTAAAAATAAAAAGGAAAAGATGAAAAAAAAAACGAACTCGTAACGTGAGCATTTGATAAAATAAGACGCACATGTTCACCTGATTAATATATTATATTTAAATATTGTTATTGCGTTTTTTTTAGTCATATTTTAAGGCTGTTATGTAAAAGAAGTAGCATTTTTTAGCTGTGAAACCAGCACTACGTCTCCGAGGAGGAATAAAATAAATATTAAATTTAAAAAAAAATCTTACCTAGTGAAAGGATCAGATAAACCTGGCCGCAAAAAAACATAATAATAATAAAATAATATTAATGATACTGTTTTCAAAATCGTTGAAACAGAGCGTAGAATCGGCCGCTGCTTTTTTTTTTTCTCCAGACTTTTTGCGGACTGGTTTTTATTAATTTATATACTTTATGATATTTAAGTGTTGTATATATTATTATTATTATGAAATTATGATATCAACGTATTCGTAGAATGAAGTACCTACATTTTATCTCATAGCGTGTATACTCAAAAAAACTAAACTAAGGGCATTACTTGCTGAAGATTTCTGTTCTACAAAAAAAAAAAATGTTAAAAGCTGCAAAAAAATCGAAAAAAATGATAAAAGGAGAAATAGCTTATAGTTGTGTGTATGTAAATATGAATAAATAGCGTCAATTTAAATTTAGGTTGTTTAAAATTGGGTATTTGAATTCATTTCATCCATTTCCCCATTTTTCGTCCTTTTTTGTTTGTTTTTTTTTTTTTTTAGTAGATGAAAAATTGAGGGTTTACATTTCAAATTGGCGGTTCAAACTTTTTACTTCCAAGTTTGTACAGGAGACGGCGCACTTTTCAAAAAAAGTGCCTGGCTACATGTTATTTTCTACATAAGTATATTATTAAAGTACATATATAAATATCAACTACTTTATGTATAGCATAATATTGTGTATATAGTATCGAAAATAAAAAGTAGTGGCTGCAAACGGGGGCCCGATTTAATGTTTCGTTGTCCTAATTGAACGTTGTTCCTTTGATTTTGTTATTTTTAAGGTTATAATTTAAAATGGCAAGAAGGTGAAAAGCGTTGTCCGATATCTTATGATTTTTTGTATTCTTTCTTGTTTTGATGTGACAAAATGTCCTTATTTATAGTGAATTCGATGAGATGTTGTACTTAAGGAAGATCGGGGCCCCACATTCCAACCTTAATGTGAACTACCTAATGATTATATATATAAAGGAATTGTACTCCATGCGTTATTGTTTCATTTATTCCGTTCCCTCGTGTTCCTTTTTGAAAGTGAACAAAAATGTCTAAGAATGAAGCGACATTTATATTGAAATCACGTTTATACGTCCAAATATTTTTCTAGATATGAGTACATACATTTGCGTAATAGTCTTTTGATAATATTTTTTTAATCAAACCCCCCCGAAGGGGTTGCACTATTAATATAAAAACAATCAACCCTTACTTAATTGCAAAACTTTGGTTTTGTCTCGAAACATTTTAGTTATTTATTTTTCATTTTCTCATGTGTTCCTGATTATAAGAAAACTATTCCTGACGTTCACTTTTCCGGAAAATCGGAAAAATTCTTTTGTCCCTCTAGAGGGACAGCATACAATAGAGAAAGTTGTTCTGAGTGGTAGAATTTTGGGAACTACGGAGGCACTCTTGAAATAATAACACTTTTAAAACCTCGAAAACAGTTTGTTCAACTCCAATCACCCTAAAACAGGTAAGTGTTCAAAGTAGTAGGGCTTTAGACCTTTTATTTACCTGGTAAAAATCAAAAAACAATTTGTCACAGGAACCATGAACAAATTTACATTTATTAGTTAAATTTATTGTTATAACTAAATGTACAAATTGTACCTCTCGAATATTTTCAAAGAGCTTAGAAATCTTGCGCGTGTACTTAAATGATTTAGTAACAAAACAGCACTGACTGACCTAAAATTTGTCAGCCGACGAGCGATAGTTACCAAATACGAAACGAAGCGAAATATGGGTGAACTTGACAATAACTTGGACAAAGTTTTCAAAATCTTAATTCTCATTTGCATGTGTTTTGATCGGTCTTACATGTTCATCTGTGTATTTCGTTTGGCATGGGGGAATTTCGGGGAACTTGTTACGCTAAAATAAACATAATTTTAATTGAGTTCTACATGAAGTTGTAAATGTAGCCAAAAAATCATAGCAAGTTCTTTACTTACTGCTACAATCAGAAGAGATAGTCAAGGAAACTCCTGGTTTAAAATAACTTTTACGTAGGCTTCCCCTGTAAGGAAAAGAGATAATTCGCAACTGATTCTCTCACGAAAACTAACGAAGAAGATGAGGGGAAGCAGATGTAACGGGAGATGCTAACAAAAGCAAGTAAGTCTACATGATATTTAAAACTACACTATTTATAGCTGACACGGCGAACTTTATCCACCTTAGAATTTATAAATGAGCAGACTTTCATTTGGATGATTCATGTAAGTAAATTTAAAAAAAAACAGCAAGTATTCTGAGGATTCTTCATTATTACATTACTTTATAGATTAAATAAAGAATTTAATAGGTGGAAATACATAATCAGGCTTTGATCTTGATCGAAGACATGAGTTACCTAATGGGGAGAAATTTATTAGTCAGGTTAGAGATGAAATCACCAAATCGTGAAATGAATGATTAACTTAATCGAGAATCAGAACGGGGAAGTGAATGTGATCTCCAGGAATTAGATTTAATAGTTCAAACGAATGTGCCCCTATTGAATCAACAACGAAAGGAAGTTTATGATACATTGATGACGACAATTGATGATGGAAATGGTGGTTTAAATTTCCTGGATGCTCCTGGTCGAACTGGTAAGACATTTCACAGGTTAGTAATTTAGCAATTGTTCCTGGATGACCCATCAGTGCGGTCGCAGTTGCTTTTTCTGGAATAGCAGCCACATTGTTAGGAGGATGCGTTTGGCTCATTCAGCATTAAAATCGCCGTTAAACCTTCAAACTACAGAAAAACCAACACGTAACGTTGCAAAACACACAAATAAACGATCACTGAAAGCATTGAAACAAACATTGAAATACGAGTATCTACGCAATGATTCGAGAAGTTTTGGATGTGCGATGATTTTACTATATGGAGATTTCCACCGAACATTGCTAGTAGTACTAAGATCAACTGTATGAAAACAGTATGATAATATTATACTTATAATATTATTATCTGGTGTCTTTTTCATTTTGGCATGGGGGTGCAAATGCCCCTGTGCGCCTATCAGCATCCGCCCCTGCCGCAACCCCCTGGATCAATTTTAGTAGGCATCCCCCTTCTGCTGAAAGCTAGCTTAAGAAATACGCCCTGAAAATGAACACGCAAAAAACGACAATTTATTAAGCACTGGTTAATTACTACAAATAGTACTAGAAAAAAGCAAGTTTTTAGAAGTTCTAGAAAAAACGCTGCAAATTCTTTCACTGGGGTTTATTATTCAAGTGGCTTGCGTTCATAATTTGAATTTCTACTAAGCTTTGGAGTGTGCGTGTTTCAAAGGATAGAGCGATTATTGAATTTCAGGAGGCACACAAATATGATCAACTGATCAATCCAAATAGGTGTTTTGGTTGAGAACAGATTTACGTGCTCTATGCATATCTCCTGAAATTCAATAATCGCTCTATCCTGTGAAACGCGCACACTCCAAAGCTTAGTAGAAATTCAAATTATGAACGCAAGCCACTTGAATAATAAACCCCAGTGAAAGAATTTGCAGCATTTTTTTATTGAACCTCAATACCCCCTCACAATAAAAACATCTATAATTTATCAAGTCCTTTGGCACTCGTATTGCGTTAAAACTTCCCCAAATCCAAATTTAAACGATGTAGCCAAAAGTAGACAGATGTAGAGGGGGCACACAAATATCATAAACCGATCAATCCAAATAGGTGTTTTGGATGAGAACTGATTTACGTCGTCTATGCATATCTCCTGAAATTCAATAATCGCTCTATCACCTGTAAAACACGCACACTTCGAAGCTTAGTAAGATTCAAATCATGAACGCAAGCCAATTGAATAATAAACCCCAGTGAAAGAATACTTATTTACCCCAGTAATAATATTGAATAATAAACCCCAGTAATAATATTGAATAATACTTACCTATATATTATCAGAATGCTTCAACCCGTGGATCGGCTACTAACTAGAGGTGGGTAGTGAGTGAGTGACCTTGTCTCAAAGAACTTCTTCTTCAAGTGAACTTGTCCCAAATGACCTGCGTAAGGAAGACCTGCAGTTCATCACAAGACGTTTGGACAGCATGGCTCCTCGTGGCCGACATTCGAGCTACTCAGACGGTCGGGAACTTTTCGCGGCAGGTGAAGTTCGAGACCTGCAGGTCGCAAACGTCTCTTGCTGAGGAGTCTTAGATCAAGATAATTCACTCTACCCACCTAACAACCTGGGCAGGTCATTTACAGCAGAACTAAACAATTCAAATAAAATTTAATAAGGATACTCGGAAAATGACCTTTTTGGGGAATCATTGACTCACAGGTACTCATGTAAGGGGTACAGTAGACGTCTGTCATCTACCGAACCCTGACTGTACACGTAAATAATAGAGGCCACATTCCTTCACAAAGTGAATTGCGGAGCAAACTGCAGGTCCCATTCATTCACGGAGTGAACTGGTGACTTCTCCCACTGACCTGGTCTTTGGACTGAGTGACCTGCAGGGAGTCTACTCCCTCAGGTGACCTGGGTTTACACACCTCTACTACTAACTACACTACAAGTATTCAAATCGGCTATCACTCCAGTATCCACATTCACTACAACTCGACGCTATCGGCCGGACATCACTAGGTCACAAACAAACAATAATAAACGAAAAACGCAAATGTTGGCACCATAAATCGGGCCATACATCGGGAATGGTTTGACCTACGGACGTGGGGAAGGGCTCATTCGATTCCTAATGGTATGTTCTTCAAATAGGAAAATATTTAGGCCAATTCGACTAGTTTTGAGGTTTTCAGGGATTTTACAAAACTTTTACAGCCCTTAAAGGGCACTTTAAATTGAGTTAGGGAGCTGGCTCAAGAATTGGGGCGTCGTCGGACCGAGATGGATTTTTCCTGAAAATTTCAGAGTTTTTGCTCCAGCCGTTTCGGAGATATCGTGCGTACGGCGTACGGACGGAAAATTTTTTATTACAGATTCGGATTCTACACCCTTTGAAACGTAAACCATGAAATTTTCAGGGGGGGTTAGAATTTTTTTTTCCAGAGCGATTACAATGATTTGTTATTGAATAATAAACCAAAAGCAACAATTGTGTTATTTTACAAACCAAGTTATTGGAGACTCGTTAATATTTAAACGCAAACACAAGCTTAAATTTTCAAGAATATTCTAGAAAATATCACCCACTAAAATGGAAACTGGGGAAATGACAACTGAATAAGAAGGTCATCGTTTTCCCGTGAACTACAGTTCTTTTGTCTGTATTGGTCGATGTTTGAAGTGCACGTATTTTACGATAGTTCCGGAGTATATTTTAGTTGGAATCATGGACAAGTTCATTAACCAGCGAACCAGTCCCAGGCTGATCAGAGCAACCTAATATCCAAAATATCCTAAATTAGGCCCAAAACTGGTAGAATTATCATTATAAGCAAGTGGTGTGTCGTCAAACATTTTTTGAGGGTGCTGAATCGATTGAAGCCAGTCCCGAGCTGATTAGACCGTTCAACTTTATGGACAAGCAAAAAGCAGCTCCTCTCCAGAAAGATTTTCCGTCAGCTCCTTTATCCTGCGCTTCTTCTGCCTTTTGGAAAGCTCACTAAAAGGTCTTACTTTTTTAATAGATGGTGTAAGCTTGCTTTCTAAGTGAATCATTCGAACAAATGGCGGAACACTTGACTTTCAGGGTCAGGAACTTGTTGAAAGGCTCACCGAACGTAATTAACAAGTTATAATACATGTTATAGTCATCGAAAACACTTAAATTTTGCCAAATGTCTTGGTAAAACCCTGTTTTGTCCCACTGTGACGTTCTATTGAAGAAGTCCTTGTTTTGGAGAGAAGTTCGAAAAAATGGGAAACAAGTTGGGAGGAATCCCTTTTTCGTCCAATGATCCACCCCAAAATCAGCCCACATCAACTTCACAAATCGAAAAGTTCTAACCTTGGATGTTGAGATCAATTCGAATAAAATACCGCATACTGAAGCAGTTAAATACTTGGGTTTGACACTTGACTCCAAATTAAACTGGAATAAACACATAGAAAAGAAGAAAGAAGAACTTAAAATCAAGTACAGAAGGATGTATTAGCTAATGGGAAGGAATTCCCATCTCTCTCTTCACAACAAACTGCTTATATATAAGCAGATCCTTCGCCCTATTTGGACCTATGGGATACAGATCTGGGGCTGTGCCAAGAAATCAAATATTAAGAAAATCCAAACCTTTCAGAATAAAATACTGAGAAGTGTAGTTGGAGCCCCTTGGTAAATGCGAAACGATGATATTCATCGAGATTTGAGGATGGAGACAGTCTATGAAATTATTGCAAAATACGCAAGGAAGCATGAACATCGCCTCCACAAACACGAAAACCCGGAGATGCTCTACGTTTTGGACAACGAAGGTGAAATCCGACGTCTCAAGCGAAACAAACCACTGGATTTAGTTGTGCTGCGTGAATAGAAGTGCAATCGAACTCAGTGCTAATTAATTGAGCTATATAATAAAGGGCTAGGTTTTGCTGTAAACCTACCCTCTTGGAGTGTACCTATATTGATATGTAAAATTGCTAGATGAAATGTATTTGATTTTTCAGTTGCAATTAATAAATCACGAAAAAAAAAAAAAAATGATCCAGCCAAGGAGATCAAAGAGGTTGAGGAGCGTAAAGGCAAGAGTGATAAGAAGTGTTCCTACTAATGACCACCGTTAAGGAAAGAACCCCGAATACAGGAGGTGTCACCACGAAGGACTCCTGCCGAGATGCTGCATATTTGGTACCACTTTGCGTAGGTCAACAAATACAAAATAGTGTATAATTTTTGTCTAAAATAATAGAGCAGATACAAATCGATCAAAAAAATTGAATTGGGTAGATAAACGATGAAATTCCCGGGAAATGACTGACAGTCCACGGGTACTTCAACGGGCGCTACATACCTATGGTATTTTGTCTTCTGATGAACATGGAGGCCGCTACGAACGCCACGTGTTTCAACGTATTACTTAGTTGACAGATGCAATGCACTCGGATTCATTTCTTTACCGAACACTGTCGTCACCGAATTGGAACTTGGCTTGCGAAATGCCTGTCGAAGTACGTGGCCTCTCAAAGGACTTGTTTGTTGCCGTTTTCATTTGTGCCAATCTTGGTGGCGGAAGATCGACTACTAAGAACTAGAAAGAGCATAACACCACTGGGCTGAAGCTGTTTTTGGACTACCCTTTCTTCGACCAGAAGATGTGGAACCATGCTACAACGAACTGGTCAAAGAAAAGTCGAAACCTATGTCTCAATTCATGTCTTACCTGCGGACAACTTACGTTCGTCTCAATTCACGTCTAAATGTGACAACCAACGCATGACAACTTACGTTCAACAAAAAGATCTACTTATTCTCAAACTACCAGATTTCCGTAAAGAGATACCAATAACAATTAACAGTTGCTCCCAAACCACCACACCAAGAATTCCCATACGAGGAAGCGGCAGCAATTTCTGGCTAACCAGCTGGAGAAATACTTTTCAGGCAACCTGACACCTCGTGGGCTTGTTGTGAGAGTAAGCGCCCACTATGCCCCCGGGAATGACCTTTTCTTTTTAGTTATGAATTTTGACGAACGATTTGGTGATACAAAACTAGTGATAATTGTTGACTAGTGATGTCTTGTGAACTTGTGTTATGTTCCGTGAACGTTCAGAAATAATACCTAATATATACTTTTATTGTGCCCGATTTTCTATGCACCTTTTTCTTCACCGCAGGTAATTCTTGGATTGCAGCGAATTTTCCACTCGCTGGGAGGGGTACGGTGAAGGTCCGCGCCGAGTTTTCCACTGACCCCCTCAGATTAGCGCCCAATCTTCCATAGCCCGGGAAAAGCGATTTGCATATTTATCCCTCGTGCTCCATCTTACGTTATTAGCGTATAATAATTCCATATTGGTAGACTTTATTCTGATGGGACTCGCCTGATTCTCATTTGCCGCTAGACAGTGTGAAGGGAAGCCCGTCCAACTTATATCGCCCTCACCTAATGAAGAACTTGACGATCGAAACATTTCGCGTTTTACGACGTCCTACCACAAAATGACCACGAATGGTGCGGAGTGACGGAAAAATTAGCCGCATAAGACCCCGCCTCCTACAGACGGGAAGCTTTAAAAATCTCCGAGAGTTCGCGGGTAAAAGAAAACAAAAAAAAACCTTTTTGAAGACTCGCACAAAAAGTAAGAGGAGCGATTCAAAATAAATATAAAGGGAGAGACTGGGTAATGCGAACCTGGTTAGATACATAGTGTGTTTTATAGTTGGGGCTCACTCCACCATAAAATGCCCGCGACGGAAAACGATTTTGTGAGAAAGAGTAAAAAGTGTACACGGCGCCCCTTCAAGTTTGAGAAGGGACGTAGCTACTGTGGAATATTATCTGTCAGGTGTAAACATGGGATATTATAGCTTTCAAGACGATCCTTTTTTTGTGTGTGTGTGACCAATCGTTCGAGTCTGCCAAAGTTAACTGTCAGGGTTCAGTGTCAATTTCTAATTGGGCAAGTGGGCTCGGTCATTTTGTATCATATTAATTCTGGTCGTGGAAAATCGCTAGAAATATTTCGCTTGGTATTTTACGGCAGTAACGAATTGAAGGGAGTCGTTGTGAAGCCTTTGGTATTAATTGAAACAAATTATTTCACGGACGGCGGGAGTTTCTTGTACGATACCTACGCATCTTAAACAGTAAAATAACAAGTTTTGGGGGTGGGGTTACATTTTTTCCTTGGTCGATTTCAAAGGTTCATTATTTAGAATAGAAAAACCGTAATAGTTACCAACACCTCATTTTAAGTATTTGAGAGAAAAAAGTCTGAACTGATTCCTACAACAATCAACATTCAAAACGAAATTTTAACTATGAAGAGTATTGCAACAACTCAGAGGGGAGTAGTGCGACAGTTCAAAAGATGATGTAATCCGAGCGAAGAGCTATGTTACAACTAGAAGAGTAGGGTTACAGATCAAAAACGGCACTTTACACAGCTAGTCTTGCCACTGACTATAAGTGTTATCACACTGCTATCATGGTGTGAGGCCCCGACTAAATTACTAGTGTAACTACCGCTCCCTAGTGATAAAATTGACCTTAAGCTTTTAACGATACTATTACCTTAGACAGGGGCTGTGATGCAGACTGATCAATTATTGGGGGGGGTCCAACAAATTTGGGGGGTTGAAACAGGGTTTAACGTGACAACATTCAAAAATGTATTACATCGCTAAATATAACGTAATTAATTTAAATATGGTTTGTTTTACCTATCTAAATCTTCTTCTAGTTTTAGATAAAATAAGATGATTGCTTACGATATTTTTAAAATTTTTGTTTAAAAAAAATGGGATAGCGGGGGGGGTTCCAACAAAGGTTGATTGAAACAGGGTTTAACGTGACAACATTCAAAAATATACTACATCGCTAAATACAACGTAAATAATAGAGAACCTGGTAATTAATTTAAATATGGTTTGTTTTACCTATACAGGGTTTCCCAGGAGCTATGCACGATTCGACTCCTACGTGTTCTAAAACTCATTTCCGACCAAAAATGTCTCTTAGCAATTTTTTGCCAGAGGCCTTGTTTCCGAGCTATTCGCGATTTAAGATTTTTTGCGTGTTTTCGATCTAATATCATTAAAACTGCCATAACTCCCTCAATTGTAGGAGATAGTTCAAATGTGATGACACCGTTGGAAAGAGCATTAAATTTTCTATCTATGTGATGTCAGAAAACTTTTTTAAAATTGCATTGAAGACGTGCGATTGCTGCGCGAAATGGCAGTTTTGTCAAAATCTTGAAATCGCCTGTTTTTCATCTCGCCTAGAAACCCCATGAATGCTTGACGCAGAACTGTACAGGCTTGATAAAACGTTCGCCAAAATGTCAGCTTTCCAACGGTGTAGTCGTTTTGGTTTTTAAAAATATTTTTAGTTAAGGAAATTGTGTTTAAATGCAGAAAAAAAAGTGTTTTCTGTTAAAATTGAGGTTTTTCCAAAAGCCTCGACGAAAAAAAATGGTGGATATTTTTTCCTCATAGTATCCGACGTGCTCGCAAGGGTGTGAGTTGTACACAGGAGGAGTGTGACTCCCTTGCTGCTTCAGAAGCATTACCATTGGCAAAATCGTACAAAAAAATCATGTCAACATACTCACTTGTGGTATAGCTACTCAAGCTGACTGAGGCAGGTCAGCCCAACTCTTCTGAAATTCATTTCCATGTTTCTTCTAGGCCATGTTTATCTCATTCAACGAGTCGATTGTCAGGTATTTGGGAGCCTCATTAACAAGTTTTTGAAATGGGAAACACATATTCTTTTAGTCAAGCAGTTCAATTAGAAGATCATCATTCATTTTTCTCGTTTCTAAATAAATTCCTTCCTTTAGTTTTAAAAATGACATTCCATGCTTTTGTGTTTCCTATATTCCCATTAATTTGCTTATCAAAGATTGCAGTAAAGTCGGTGTTGCGTATTTTTCAGTCAGGGTATCAGAGCCAATAAACAGATTTTTTTCTCCCTAGTCTATAAAGAAGGACATTGCTCCAATATTATTTCACATTACCTTAAATCTCCCTTCTATTTCATTTGCATGGATAACTCGTTTCACACGGTTTGAACCTTGATTTTTATACTAGCAAGCCTGGGTATTTTCAACGAATCAATTTGTCCGTGTAGCAAAAAATTTTCGTATTCTGGGTCCAAATTCAGTTTTAGTAAAACGTTTATTGATTAACATGCTATTTAGTTTTTCTCAGATCTTGGACATATTTATTATTTTGGTTTTATAATCGAGTTTTACAAAGAGTTCGATTTTAAACAAGATTGTCAATTTTTTTTAAAAAATAAATATTCAAAAATGAATTTGGTCAGAAGCAAAAATTAAAATGAACACCCAATGAATGAAAACGTTCGTTTGTGAATACAACGGCAATACGAAATTCATCGCAAGCAATCGTGTGACCAAAGTAGGATCTCGGATCGAATTTCCGACTTTTTAGCTGAACAGCTATTGTTTGTGTTCATTTACGAACGATTGCGTGATTCATTGCATTTGAGTTGCATTCATCTTCGAGTCTTTTGGAAAAACTAAATTTTAACAGAAAACACACTTTTTTCTGCAGTTAAACACCATTTCCTTAAATAAAAATATTTTTAAAAACCAAAACGACTACACCGTTGGAAAGCTGACATTTTGGCGCACGTTTTATCAGGCCTGCACAGTTCTGCGTCAATCATTCATGGGGTTTCTAGGCGAGATGAAAAACAGGCGATTTAAAGATTTTGACAAAACTGCCATTTCGCGCAGCAATCGCAAATCTTCAATGCAATTTTTAAAAAGTTTTCTGACATCACATAGATAGATAATTCAATGCTCTTTCCAACGGTGTCATCAAATTTGAGCTATCTCCACAATTGACGGAGTTATGACAGTTTTAATTACATTAGATCGAAAAAAATCTTAAATCGCGAATAGCTCGGAAACGAGACCTCTGGCGAAAAATTGCTAAGAGACACTACTTGGTGACAGATCACCCATTTCCCTCAACAAAAAAGGCTTATCTACGTTTCGCTCATCAAACCAATCTGGTCGTGTTCTTGTGGACTATGGGGGTCGGCAGCGCCAACACACATTAAAAATATACAGGTAACTCAAAACCGAGTGCTAAGGCTCATCATTGCGGCTCCATGGTTCGTCCTAAACGCAGCGCCCCACAATGATTTGGACATCCTCTACGTGGTCGGAGAGATCAAAAGGACCTACAATGCCCTCCACAACCCCACGAGTAACCATTCAAACACCATAGTCTCACACCTAGCTGCTAATACCCCACCTATGCCAAACAGACGCAGACTGAAAGATAGCGACCACAAGATGCTCTTCTCATATAAGCTGCGTGTAAAGACTGGTACAGGGCAAAACTGGTTTTTACCCGAAATGCACGTTTCATTTTAGTTGGATATTTAATCTATTACATGACAATTCTTAGCAAAACTGTAACGTTGGTTCCTTATTTATATGAATGATTTATTGAATCTCCAAATTGATGGTTCTATACTGGGTTTCGCTGATGACACGGCAATTCTGTTTTATGGTAAAAATCTCCCTAGACTAATTGATACTATTAACTATGATTTGTTCCTTGTCAAGACATGGTTGGATATCAATTGTTTAGCCCTCAACATCGATAAGACCTCGTTAATTAGGTTTTCATTTTCAAATCGTGAATGCTCTGATCAATCTGAAGTCTCTTTCCATCGCTTTTCATGCTTTCATAGCAGAGTACCTTGTGTTTGTAAATCTCTTCCTTTGGTTGAAAAATGTAAATATCTGGGAGTTGTATTTGACCGCAAGTTGAAATTTAATTTTCATATTGAGGCTTTGATAAAAAATTGAGGAAATTATTTTACGTTTTTAGGGAAGCTAGAAATTTTTTATCAGTTTCTCAATTGAGAATTATTTATTTTGGTCTAGTATTTTCTTTGTTAAAGTACGGTATTTTTGTATGGGGAAGTGCCGGAAAATCTCTGTTAAGATCTCTGCAAGTTGCACAGAACATTATTTTGAAAATTGCCCTCCGTAAGTCTCCACGATACCCCACTGTCCTTCTTTACTCTGAGTTTGATGTTCTCAATGTACGGCAATTGTTTTTATATCTATCGTGCTTGATAGTTTATAAAACCGGTATAGAACCTTCGCATAGGAGTACTGTCGCTCATACACGCACGGCATTGACATCTAATGTTCAGTTGCCTAAGCTTAAATATGAGCGTACAAAAAATAATGCCTATCACAAAGCCTTACATTTCTTTTATGACTCTAATGTTAATGTTGATATGTATGGTAGTTTCATCAGTTTTAAGAGGGAAATTCTGAATATGATTAAGGGAATTGTTCTGTAGGAAGCTTATAATGTATCTTTATCCATTACAAAAATAAATATACTTTAATTTTCTTATTCTTTTAAGTTTTTTTTTTTTTTTTTATTATGGATGTTTATGGCTAAGACTAGCTCCACCAGCCGCCACAAGTTCTTGTGAACTTATTTGGTTGGTGGACGGGAAGAAATTGTTTCATTTATTCATTATTTGCTGCCTTTGTTCAATCAATTTTTTTCTGTCAATAAATTAATATTCTATTCTATTCTATTTATTCTTCTATAAAGTTTAATTTTGAAAAAAGAAAAAAAGTAACTCTAAACCGCCGGTATGTGGCATTTCTTCGTTACTATGACGGTAGAATATATTGCATGATAAATTGAAATACCTTCCGTTGGGAGGTGAAAAAGTGTAGTCAGCTCCTCAAAGCCGAGTTACCGCCGTAAGTGTAGAAATTGTTGTGCTTTCATGTCGTCACTCGCTGATGCACCAACGAAAATTCTTTTGAGGCCGCGCGTGTCCGCTGGTGCGAATGCTCATGTCGCGCTCAGTCGACGGAATACTTTTTCAAAGTTTTCGCCTTCCCGCCCTTCTGCCCGGTGGGGCGTGCCGTAATACAGTTGATCCTCCCTGCTTCACTGACATAGAATCCATTTCTTCACGCTGCTTCGGGTTCACTTCGGTTCGCTCCATTTCCTTGTAGCTCGGGGGATAAGCTTTTCCTCCGACCTCGGAGTTTCCCGACTGTATCTGCAGTCCGGTCATTCGCGATCCGCCCAAGTTTCATCGGCCTTGACCAGAGCGGTCTTAAGAGAACGGTCATTATGATTGAAAATCGACAGAGATTCGCGATTATACGCGCCCAAGAATCTACCGGAGAAGGTGACGGAATAGTATAGTTGACCCTTCCATTGAGGTGGATGCGAATTTAATGGAGAATTTAATTTAAGCCACGATGGGGGGGGGGGGGGGTGCAGAATGGAGGAATAACTCCCATTCAGGGTGGGGGGGTTCGCAATAACTAGAGAAGTTTTATTAAAGGGGTCTTAACTGATGCATTGAGTTTGTCAGGGAGTGCGAGTGATTGGGGAGGTCAGGACAGTTGCAATATGGGTCAGTCGTCGTAACCACGCTCTGCTACCATGTGAGGTGATGGAATAGTATACTTGCCTCTTCCATTAGGAGGTGGATGCAATTTAATGCTCCGCCACGCTCAGAGGATGATCCAGACGCTTGAAAACGTCTGATTCATCTCCCAAGGCGACGGATTCTAAAATCGGGAAGGACCAACTAACCATATCCATCGAAGGTAAAGTGGGGAGACAATAGAAACTCGAAATGCACAAGGGGATCTAGATAATTTTTACAGTGGAAAACCCCGGAGTTCATTGGTTTTTTGGTTTCCCAAGAAATGAATGAGAAAGGAGTGGCTTTGACTGAAGGAATTTCGAAAAGAACACGATTAGGGCAGCGGGGGCGAGAAACCCCAGTGAAACGATACACTACTGAGCACATAGAGTCAGGATCGGAACAGCGATAAAAGGCACAATTTAGCATAGAAGCCTCGTTGTTTGTTTCTCTTGTACTATCTGTTTTTTTATTCTCGTGGGCTAAAACTACGGACTTTTACGTTTTGTTCGGACGAAATTGAAGGAATCGTGCGCTTCGTTGGCTACAGCTGAACTTTCTATTCACACTGTTCATCTGGATTTTGAGGTAGCTGCACAGAACGCCGGGTACAGGCATTTTGGAGGCAATCAGATGGGGAACGTTTGCCCTCATCGTCTTTAAGTCCTATCTACAAATTATATTGTCCCTCTGGTTACATGCTCCCCTTCTATTTGAATTCCTGCCTGGGTTCCAGGCTAAGAGATTGCTTGCTCAGGCTCAGCTGTCAGTGGTCCTATTTTCTAAATTGAGCATATTGATAGCCTAGTGGACTGCCCGTTATGCAACCTTTCTAAACTTTCTGAGTGAGTTTTCCTTTTTTTATACAATGAGTTGTCTGTTTATGAACTGTTTTCTTTTAAAGATATATTCACATGTCCAAAAGTGTCTTGCTTGATAAATAATTGTATAAGAACAAGAATTTTATTTTAAACGGAGGTTTCCTATATTCATTGACTTATTTCATAATTTACCTATTTACCATATCAGTACGTCGAGCTGCTCAAATCATATCTTTCGGAGAGGTACTTCCGTATCAAACAGGACGATGCTTACTCTGAGCTCAAGAAAATAAATGCCTGCATTCATTTACCACAAGGAAGTGTATTAGGCCCACTCTTAAACCTCCTTTACAAATGCGATTTACCAGAGCTACAAGGAAACATCACAGCAACGTTCGCTGACGACACTGCAATCCTGGCAGTTGGAGATGAAGAATCAATCAGCAAGCTCAACAGATCTGTCACCAAAATCAGTCATTGGACGTCCAAATGGAGGATAAGGTTAAATGAGGCAAAGTCGGTGCATGTTGATTTCACCAACCAGAAAATCAAATACATCCCACTATACCTCAACAACGTGGCCATTCCCTATGCGAATGAAGCCAAATACCTGGGCATGACGCTTGACGCCTAGCTCAGATGGAAAGAATACGTCAAAAAAAAAAAAAAAAAAAATCTGAACTCGTGTTAAAACTTGGAAGAATGTACTGGCTAATCGGCCGAAGATCCACCATGACCATTGGCAACAAGCTGCTACTGTACAATCAAGTACTAAAGCCAGTTTGGGAGTACGGAGCGCAGTTGTGGGGCTGCACAGCTCCAACCAATAGACGGATAATCCAACGTTTCCAGAACACCGTTTTACGATGTATCACGGATGCACCGTGGTACTTCCGAAACGATGCCCTCCACCGTGAACTTCGAGTTGACACCGTGGATGAAGTCATTAAAAAGCGAGCTACTGCTCACCTTAACAGACCAAATATCATGTTAACGAGGAAGCTGTCAAGCTCCTGAATGTACAAGATATAACTCGTCGTGTAAAACCACATGAAGTGTAGGAAGTGATTGTGGAAGTTAAAGAGACATGGGACTAAGTTGTGCACCTTAACCCTGAAATATTTATATCAGTGAATTAAGTCAAATTAATATTGTTAATGAGTTTACTCGGAGCAATAGAAGAGTTTGAAAAAATAAATAATAAAAATTATTATTATTATAATTTACCTATTATTTTACCTTTTTTCATGAACTTTTATTTATTGTTTATTCCGTTTATTACTAGGCATATCCATTTATGTTTGTGCATAGATTGTCAATATCATAACGCCGACAGGCTTTTACAAATGAACAATATCATTTCATTCATCCTACAGAATAAGTGTTTGAGCTATGTTCGGTGAGGGATGTTGTTTACATTGAAATTCACTAATATCACAGCAATGCATCAGTTGAACCATGGAAAGGTTTTTCGATTTTTCGGGAAATGTAAATGATACGCTTTATCTCGTCATTCCAAGAGACTGCAGAAAAAAATGTGGGGAGGAAAACACGAGGGAACGGCGGGGAAAGCAATATTAAAACTCCGACCGCTCCCAGGGAGAAGATTCGGTTTAAATCTCAGTATCTGCTAAGCTTCATATTAAAATGATATAGGGTTAAAGCCACACGAAAAAAGACGAGTTTGATGGCACGGAAAGTATGGCATTAAAGGGAAGAGGGAGGGTAGGAATCAAAGCATATGTTTCAGATAAGAATGCCAATGGGAGAGAACGTTTGAGATCAAACAGTGCATTTGCATGGAGAAAACAGGGAAAAGAGGGGCCCAGGGAAGATCCTTGCGGAAAGCCCGCTCCGCTGGGGAGGGTCCCATAAAAATACCCTTCAATATTTTAACTACCGTTCTCCTTACAACGGCATCGCATAGGAATGGTAATTTGAAGAAGATTTTTATATTACTTCCCTCAGAATTGAAGTAGAGAGAAGAAAAAAATCAAGGGAGAGGGAGAAAAAAACACTGTTTCCTGAGGGGCAGGCACCGAAAGATCAGAAAAAACGGGTAAGGTTAAATATTGTTAATGCAAAGGCTCAACGGCTGCCGTTAAACTTAATTTGTTTAAACGCGCCGTATCGGTTACCTCCCGCTTCTCTACAAGTCAACCTTATTGCCACTTTGAATTCGCTTCTTTTAATGATACGCCCAGAGGAGAATATTCTCTTTTTTTTCCTTTCCACGGAACATTAAGTTTTAAAATATAGCGGAATTAAGTTTATTTATGGGGCAGTAGTGTAAGAGTTACTGAATAACGTGAAACAGGACCCCGTTTGTTCGGGAGTGTGTTTCCTACATAAAAATTGAAAAAACTGTTTTAATTTATTTTTAGGTATTAAAAGAAGTCACTGTTCTAGTCATGCAGAGAGACCGGTTGTTTTGAGTTTGATCCGCTATTACTTCTACTATTATATCACTTCTATTACTACTACTTCTTCTTCTTATTCTTAATAATTTTAACATAAATTCTTGACAAGTTTAATATAAGTTTATGTTGAAGTTGTTAAGAATTTAAGGGCACTTTGGTAAGGGCGCAAGATAAATAATTATAAATTTTACGACAAATGAACTCTTTCTTAATATCATTCCACTTTTTTAATCTCATGTTAACAATTCTGTACAATTATTTCACTTTTTGCGAACAACAAAAATCAACGAATTCTTCGAAGAAAAAAAAAACGCTTTTCTCCAATTATCTTCAATATTTTTTAGATTTTGACCAAATTTTTGAAATCAGCATCACATTTCCCATCATCAGAAGCCAGTTTCTACAGTTGAAGCGCTAAAGATTTGAAAAAAAATGAAGTTTTCCTAAACTTTTGGTTGTTGAAAAAATGTTTTAAAAAAAGAAAAATTTAATAGCGCTCGAATAATTTAGTATTTTACTCATTTAACAGCTTTCGAAAATTGGTCTTCATTACTCATTGCGATCATACCTATTTTTAATTTGGCGGAAAAACCATACCTATACCTATTTTGAAGAACATTTGAAACTCCGCGCCGTCTTGTGGACTAGCCTATAGGAATTTTTTTTTAATTATTTATTTCCTTTATAGGTACAAAATACAATGAAATTAACACATGAAAATTACAGGGTATTATTAAATGAATAAATACTTCAGATCTAGAAAATAATCCCCCATATGGGCATAAGCCAGTGGAAGGTAGATGAGTCCTTACTCACGCCGATTAACATAGTTTGAAGATTAATACAGTTATTGGAAATAGATCCTAATTAATTTTATGAAGATAAAAAAACTACCTAGCGTATCACACAAAGGTAGATGTATTTAAGGTAACACGCTAAAACAAGTAAAGTACAGAAGATGGAAGAAGAATGAAAGAAGATCAACAAAGATTATGCGTGATGGATAGATATGCCCTAATATTATAATTTAACAAAATGATCACTCAGTTTTTTATTTATTTTTGAAGATTCAAGGAGAAGATCCGCTCTCAAAGATTCCGGAAGCGAGTTGTAGGCACGCACACCTCTAGCCCGATATGAGTTATATCCCAGAGTGGTACGGAAATAAGCCACATTCATAAATTTACTTGAATGGAATCTGGTTGAGATTAAGTGCGCTGGCATGGAAAAACTATTCTCTTTCAAAACATGTTCGATGCAACTTATATCGATTAATAGCGGAAATTTTATAATGTTTAAACTTTTGAATAGGGGTCCAGTGTGCTCCAGAAAGCCCTTCCTAGCAATAATTCTTATAATTTGCTTTTGGGTTGTAACAATAGACTGAAGGGTAGTGGGATAAGAGCCACCCCATGGGGATATACGATAAAGAAGGACTGATTGAACAAGGGCGAAGTAGATCATTTTTAACAAGGGTAGGGATAATATTCTGTTGAGTCTGGCAAAAAACTTAAGTCTCTCTGTAACTATAGCAATTTGCTTTCCCCACTTAATACGGCTATCAAAAACCACACCTAAATATTTGACCTCCGAAGTTCTCGTTAATCTAGGGCAAGTCGTGCATCTCATAGTGTCACATTTGGCGGAATGCAAAAGTACCTCCATGTTATGCACTGGTTCGGACAATAAAGATGAATGAAATGGTAGCCACATAGTTCTTTTCAATTCATGGTTAATTTATTACTATTAAACCATGTGTAAATTAATTGTATACTACGATTCGCATCATTAAAAGTAGCGTCCCATTTATCTGCTGAGCAGTATATGATAGAGTCATCCGCAAAAAGTATGATTTCTCCCTATATATTACAAAAACCTATGTCATTTATATATACTAGAAAGTATAATGGTCCCAATACTGTACCCTGAGGGATGCCATAGTTGGTATCACCCAGGAGAGAACCTCTAGTATTTTTCAAGCTAACACACTGAGCTCGCTCCACCAGATAATTTCCAATCCATTTAAGAGCCACTCCTCCATCATCCAACCTGCTAAATTTTTTCAGTAATCTTTCATGAGAAATGGTATCGAAAGCTTTGGCCAAATCGATCGAAATGGCCAGCAGCTTTTTCCCATTTTCAATATCATTTATGATTTTTGAGCTCAAATAACAAATTACATCTTGTGTACTCCGGGCAGCTCTGAAACCAAATTGCTTCTCATATACTTAGAAGATTGTTACTCTCTAGATATTGAAGTAAATTATTAGTAATAAATATAATTTAATGCTAATTTCAAAAATGTGGTGAAAATCTAAAAAAAAATTGAAGATGTTCGGAGAAAAGCGTTTTCTTCTAAAATAATTCCTCGATTTTTGTTGTTCGCAAAAACAGAAATAACTTTGAAACGAAGTCTCTAAAAAAATGTTCAACGATGCATTTTCTCTTCCACATTCAACGTTAAATCGAAAACTAAAATGAAAAAGGGGGGTAAAGAAGCAACCTCAAGTTTCAATCAAAGATTTGAGGCACTAAAACATCAAAATATGAAAATCGGGTTCCACCACCTTCAAGCAGGGTGAAAATACTATAGAAAAGGTCCGGTTCAATTTTTTGATAGCTCGTACCGTATGGCTGCAATTCCTTAATGGGCCCATACAGATGGGACACCCTGTATAGAACCCATACTTCTTGCCACTACAACCTCATGGCAGGATGTTTCCCTTGTTTTTTGCTTGAGAAGAATACATTCGAACACCCCGACTTCTCATTGGATGACCTCTCCCTAGCCGAGCTCGAAGTACCCAGCGTGAAATATGGCCGAGAAAAACCACTTAGCGAAACTACCATTAGAGCTCATGTTTGAATTTCCAACGAAAAGAGCTTCCAAGAAAGAGAGAAAAAAAAAACGCGAAGGAAGGGGGGGAAAAAATACGAAGCAAAGTGGATTTCCAGAGGGCGTTAAAGCGTAAAAGAGAAGCGAATAGCTCGAGAACTGAGTCGGAAAGGAGCTGTTAAAAAGTGGAGCGAGCGACTCTGGGATTGGTCGCTGCACTTCGCCTTGCCCTCCTACTCATTATGAATGCATGGCCGTCATTGATGGTATCTCCGTTCTGTGGAGGCCTTCCTCCACAACGCAACACTCTTGGACATGTTTGTTGTGTGACCCCCCACCGGACCGATATATCCCTCCCAGCTAATTATGCCCTGTCTTTCACGTCCTTTGCACCCCATATCGTCTTCATCTCATCACGACAAACTATTGTAGGCGGGAGTCTTTGTTATTGATTTTTGGGAGCCCTCCTACGCTCCCATAACCTTATACAGAATTTTTTTTCAAGTAACTTTTTCTTTTTTTTTTGTGTTTTATTTAATGAAACGCCTGTCGTTTAGAAAGGGGACAATGTGGGCTGTGTTTGTATTCACTCTTCGATATATCTATTAGCAATTCCTCATCACGATCTATCAACTTTGAGCTCTCCTACGCAATATATTTTTGAATTCACTTGCCGGCTCTCGGAGACGTTTAGGCAAATTAGATGATCATGAATGGGAACTTCATCTCTTTCGAAGATTTGACCTTTATCACTCTTACAGTGGGATCACGACCATCCGTTCCCAAGACTTCTTCACGTAATTTCGTCCTTCGGGTCGGATGCAATTACAGTTTGTGATCTCTAGGAGTGAATGCAAACAAATCCCATTGTCTTTAGGTTTCAATAGGGAATGTAAATGGAATTTAAATATCTTTCGTAATAGACCGATTCCTCCCTAGGCCGTACTTATGACTAAACCTAAGGACCTTCAAGTCGAT
Organism: Creontiades dilutus; assembly: GCA_031894815.1. NCBI lineage: Eukaryota > Metazoa > Arthropoda > Insecta > Hemiptera > Miridae > Creontiades > Creontiades dilutus. The sequence continues at coordinate 59,601 of JAVIWC010008758.1, read as the reverse complement.
GCCGTGTGGTGTGGTGTTGGGTTGATCGCTCCTCTAACTACAACCATTATGGTTACTATTGAAGACCACAGGTGAAAACACCTAGTTGATTTTTTTTTTTTTTTTTTAGAGTAGAGTTATGACGGTTCCTCATGCTTATTGATGGTCCGAAAACGATGGTGGTGTTCATCAACGAAAGAATGACCCAAAACTATCAAAAATAGCGATAGAAAAGAAGCGTAAAGGGTGAAAACGTACCAGCATGGCACCATGGAAGAACGGCGTAACGTTGGAACTCCCACAACCGGGCACCAGCTACCACACAGTTATATGGAATGTGGCAAGGATATTGCGTTAACACGTTGACTGCCACGGCTACGTAGGCCGAGGATTGCGCTCAGGCCAAACAATTTTTTCTTTTTTTTTTAATCCTTCAAATTCTTGATTCTTGTTAGCGTGGAATACGCTTTAGCCATGGACTAACTAGCCGAAAAGTGTCACGCGGATCAGTGGAACGAAAAAATGGAGTTTATTGTATCCAGGAACGAAAAATTTCCCCAGTCAAAAACTTTAGTATTGCCAGAAACGATTCAACGGTGACACGAGACACACAATAAACGTAAGAATATTTACATCCAAGTGTAGCAGTTGCGACAAACCCGTTTGAAGTGAGTCATTTAATTTATGTAAATCGGAGTTTCAGTCGTTCGCGAATCGTCCTTCGGTTCGACAATGAACGTTCGATGATCATCGTTGAACGTTCAGCGTTCAATCGAGGCTAAAGCAATTCTATTCCTATACTTGCACTGAACAGTAGTCTCTGAATCAAAGCAAAAAAGGGGTCCAGGGGTTTGCTAAAAACCACCCAGAATATAGGCGCGGAGCGTGAGTTTTTGACATTTTATATCTTTACTTTGCTACATAGACTCGAAAATGTAACGCGGACAGCGTCACGAAAATATTTCTGATGGTTTTCGCTTACAACCGATTCGTTGCTACGGATCATTACCTTCGACATTTGTGATCGTACAAAACTCGTTCACCACTCATTTGAAAGCTGTTGATTTACTTAATCTTGTTACGTCAACCCCTGGACATTCGGGTCCTCAGTGACCACCCGATGGAACCATATTGTTTACTAACTGTGACAGTCATGTGAGTGGTGATGATTATGTCTTTACAGTTTACCATTCGTTGCTTCGGAACCTCAGTGACCAAACGATGGAACCATTACATCGCAACCATCAACGAGCACAATCTAACGTAGTTATCATTGGTCCTACGAAACGGCACTCGTTGGAACTAGTGCGCGAATATCGTTTACGCAAAAAGCTGCTTATGAATACTACATTATCCACAAATGAAATTGAAATTGGCGAGGTACGTGATACATTTATCGAGACGCCTCATTCTCTCGCCGACGTTGAATTTGATGAGCGTTTTACATCAAAACCGGCCTCCAATTGGAAATACGTGGTGTGTATGCGGGAGGGGGTGAAAATACATAAAATGTCCGTCGTAGTTACGTACTTGTACAAAAGTTTTTTGGTTTTTTTTTTTTGTTGATTTTTGAATTCTTCAATCTCTGCAAAAATGATATTTTGATGGGCCGGGTGACCTTTTGACGAAATCATGGTCTCAGGGACCCAAAAACCCTTGGTACGCAATGGCCCAGGAGTGGACCTTTTGCTGAGTACCAATACGTAAAAATACGTTGTAATGATTAACAGTCAACTCTAACATCTTGCACAAATCTATTTATTTAAAAAAACGCTGCAAATTTTTTCACTGGGGTTTATTATTCAATTGGCTTGCGTTCATGATTTGTATTTATACTAAGCTTTGGAGTGTGCATGTTTCACTGGTGATAGAGTGATTATTGAATTTCAGGAGGTACACAAATATGATCAATTGAACAATCCAAATAGGTATTTTGGTTGAGAACAGATTTACCTGCCCTATGCATACATCCTGAAATTTAATAATCGCTCTAACCTGTGAAACACGCACACTCCAAAGCTTAGTAAAAATTCAAATCATGAACGCAAGCCAATTGAATAATAAACCCCAGTGAAAGAATTTGCAACGTTTTCCTGAAAATTTCAGATTTTCTGATTTTTCCTGAAAATTATCAGAATGCTTCAACCCGTATATCGGCTACAAAGCCTTTTAAGAGTTCACTCCAGTATCCACATTAATACATCACTACGTCACTAGGTTACTGATATCAAAACAAAAACAATAATAAACCAAAATAACGCGAATGACCTACGGACCTGGGGAGGGGCTCATTCGATTCCTCGTGGAGTGTTCTTCAAAAAGAGTACAAATTTAGGCCGCCTTGACTTTTTTGAGGTTTTTAGGGATTTTACAAAACTTTGTCAACTCAAAGGGCACTTTAAATTAAGTGAGAGAGCTGGCTCAAGAATCGGGGCGTCGCCGGACCAACATGAATTTTTCCTGAAAATTTTCAGCTTTTTTGCTTCAGCCGTTTGGGAGAAATCGTGCGTACGGGGGACGGACGGAAAAAGTTTTATTGCAGATTCGGATTCTACAACCTTTGAAACGTAAACCATGCAATTTTCAGGGGGGTTAGAATTTTTTTTTCAAGAGCGATTACAATGGTTTATTATTGAATAATAAATCAAAATGACCGAACCCTGTCTCTAATAAGAAGGTAAGGAAAATCTTCCTAGAAGTCAATTCGAATTGACATAATTACGAAAGAGAAAAACGTGCAAACAAAAAAATCTGAAAATTACTCAAGGGATGAGAAGGATCCGTCCAAAAACTCACATGGAGCGATGTGTAAGTATAGCAAAATCAAATCTCACTTCAAAGTAGGATATTTACGGAAATGAAATGCCAGACGGAAAAGTACTATGCTAAGCAATGTACATGGATGCCAACACACCTCTTAGAAGATGTACACAGCGTGTTAGTTCCGAAAACACTTCATAGAGTGTCAAGAGTCGATGATGTCAGGATCGTAGGTGGGTACTAACTTGGTACACATGGCCTGTGGGTAACCCTCTCCGAGTACCAAATTGGTACTCACTGGCAGTCAACGTGTTAATAGATCAAAATATAATTAGGATCGAACAAAAACAGGTTGAGGATTGCAGGCAGGGCATGTCAACAGTATCTGTCACACACAGACAACCACCTATACTTTTGTTCACGGATCTGGTCTTACAATGGTCTGCTACGGATTTGTATCAATTTATTTTTTTTCTCATGTTCTAGCCATGTTTCATGCAGAGCCAATTCATCCCCGGGATGCTTGACTTTTTGTGGCTAAGGAACGGATTTTAAAATGTTTAAATCTAAATACAAAGGGCATTTTATCTAAAATATAGGAAGGATATTTTCACACAAAATATTTCCCAATGTTGATTCTGGAATGAGGATCGCCAACAATGAAACTGCACCCCATCATATTTCTGACGAACCCCTCAAAAACATCGAGCCAATATCTGACCGCCGGTCGCCCTCTCCAGTATCTTTTATTTTTATTACGATTCCCTTTTCCTCCAGTTTTTTTACTTGAATTCCTTCTTACCCCAGTATGTTTCCCCCCTATTTTTTATGACATTTAATTAGACGAATACTTGGAATTTACTGACTTGCCAAGGGACGAGGATTCCTATTCATTGAAACTCGGAACAATGATTCGCATTCCATCTTGAACGCATTCATGTTGAAATGTTCGGTTGTTAAGTTCAGCTGTAAGCAAGGAGATCAATTGGAAGGGAACTACTAGTGTCTGCAAGGAGGAGCTACTTTTCTGATGTTAAATCCAATGCAGCATGTCAAAGTCGAGAAAATGGTTTCACTAGTTCAAATCCCTCATTTTACAAGAGAATAGGTTGCGTTTGTCACCTATGAAGGAGCTAATCTTACTACCAACTGACTTGCAGTGGAAACAGGTAAAATAACCGCCCTGCTACCCGGTCTTCTGATCTCGGCATGAAGGCATAATCAGTACCTAGTGATCAAAATTGATCACAATTACCTCAACTAAATAGAGGTAGCTCGCAAATCCTACTAGTTTAAATCACCTACTACCGGAGAGTCATTGTTTCGTTTGTACCTACCCTATTAAGGAGGTAACCCAACTACTTGACACGTGGGAGAACACGTGTAGCAAGGCAAACCTCGTGGCAGGAAGACGGTTCTGCGAAAACTATCTTACAATGAACACCAAAAAGTCTAATTCAATTATTCATGGCGAATGAAATCATAAGCTTCAAGCATCTCACCCCTTAAGCTTGCCAAATGGTCAAAATTATAAAGCGCTAAGAAAAGGCAGATTTTTGTATTTTTTAATATTTAAGGGAGTCATTGTTCCTATTTAAGGAAATTCCAATGGCAGGCTTATCGGTCACCTGTACGGGTAACTCGCTCGTCTGGCTGTTCAATTAGATTGTTCACCAAACGAGGGCATCAGTCATCGTTTAACCAGTGGGGCGCGTATTTTCCAGTGGTTGGACACCAAGCAAAACGCGAGAAGCCCTGCTCTATGGTTTTCAGTGGGCCAGCTCCTAAATGTTGGTACTTGAATGCGTTCTCAAGCTGGCAGTATCCAAATTTTGAACTTCCGAAGGAATGGCTCATACAGCTCCTCTTTCTTGAACACCTTGAATCTAACCCTATTTGATGTTTCACATCGATGGTGGTGCATGACATGGCTCGACTGAATCGTTTTTAATTTATTGACCATATCGCCAAGGTTCGAGGGCGCCAGCCCCCATTTCGTCAACTAGAAAACGACTGTCATTGTTATTTCGATATGTAAGAACAATTCCTCTCTCGCATATAAAAAATCAATACGAATCCTTACACATCATAATGAATTCTTAAATTTTTCTAAAGTTCATATACATTTACATGCATTATTACATATCGTTGTCAAATAAGGCTAAAGCAGAATCGTGATTTTATCATCTACTCGGCTGCTAAAGTAATTTTCATAACAAAAACAATCATTTATCGATCATTGACACAGGTGTTACTTTCTTTTATTCTCTAACAATTACGGCCTAGCCAATCGTTAGGAACCAGTAACAAATTCGTGCCATCCACACAGTATGTATCTGTACCAATTTCATTAAATACGCTCATTAATAGCATTCCCAAGTCAATGTCATCCTTTTTCAAGTCAAATTCAACCTTTTGCAAGTAAAATTTAACCTTTTCATCATTACTAGGAAAATGACAAACACAACTCAAAGCCCTACATGTACTACCAACATCTTGTCTGTCATTGGGGGCTGGGCTGTAAACAACACTCCAAGACTAAATCACGTTTGACTAAAAAATAAAACAAAATGAAATATAATTTTTAAAAGTTAACATTTCTTTGAAAGAAAAACTTTGACCACTTCTCTATCTACTTTTTTGAGAGAAAAAACACTTATTGATCATTATAGGGGGTGGAATGTTGGTTTAGTTGGGATCTGTGAAAAGTATAAATTGATATGCCAAAAGCTCGAAGTGGTATGCCAGAAGTTGAAATTGAGTCGCCGAAAGTTTCAATTGAGATGCCAAAAATATTAAAATTGATTTGTGCCAAAGGTTCAAATTAATTTGCCAACATTTTCAATATTCTCTATCCACTATTTCAATTTTCTCTATCTACTATTTTATAGGCAAGATGCTCCTGCTACCTCAGGTGCCAGTTGGACAGCCTCACCATTTATATCATATTTGCTGTTAATTTATTACAAGTATCCACCCGTATTTCACAAAAGTACCGTAGTAATTTTAAGACTTTTAAAATATCAATTATGTAAAGAGTTTTTTTTTCGAAGAAATGTTGATTTTTTCGTTAAATTATAAATTTTGTCGATTTATTTTTTAATAAAATATGATATCTACCTGTTGCGTTTGGAGTATTGTTTTCAGCCTAGTCCCCAGTGACAGACGGGCTTTGGTAATAGACATGGGCCTTGAGCGTATTTATCTTAATTTCCCTGATGATGGTGAAAAGATTGAATTTGACTCGGAAAAAGTTGACTTGACTTGGAAAAGTTACAGCAGGCCAAATAACTCTGTAATATGCTGTCTGGCAATAATAGCTCCTTGGAAAATATCAGGTATAAATATCTTTAAAAGGTAGGTGCATTGTATGTCATACGTAGGGGTGGGAGGTTGTGATCACGCAGTGCAATTGGAAAAGTTCGGAATTTGGATAAAAACCGTACAATGTAAAAGGGTGGGGTCACATCAACGCTGTCTAGAACAATGAATTGCGATGGTCCAATTGGATCTAATATTCCAGAACCATATTCTTATCACAAGGGGGGTGAAGATGGTTTTCAGGACGATTCTCCCCACCGACCTAAAAGGACCTGGCGGTTGATTTACGGTCCACAGATCTGTGATGGGACTCCTCAGAGGCGCAATTACCGTACGAGGTAGCGGGCGTATGGAGAGGCCAAGAAGGTAATACGGGGGTAATCTCCGTGTCAAACCGGAGATATACGACCGCCCACAACAACTGCTCCAGTTATTTCCTCTAGTAAACACTTAATAAGGGACCTTTTCTCGGGGCATGGAAACGGAGTTGCGGGGGTCAGAAGGCGGTAAAAAGTAACCGGGGAGGTTAGGACCGGAGCGGTCTCGGCTCTCCGGGGGAGATCTCCCGGATCTCTTATGCCGCCCTCGGGGCAGGACGGAGCGTTTGCTTCGGAATGAAAACGGCGACCGGGAACTCGGCGACGTACCTTTTATTTCCTTTAGCCCCGAGGAACTCGAATATTTGAGTACCATAAGTTAAATGTTAACATGCACTTAAAAGTACTTACAATGGTGAAACTTTCCACTCGGCGTTCATTGTCGGCATTTCTTCTGCAACTCTTCTTTCTGTGTTTCTTTTTGCGGCTAACTCACTACTTCTCCCTGCACAACGCTACATTTATTAGTTTCTTCCCCTAAAATCACAGAAGTCAAAGAAAATCAAGAGTACTACAATTACCTCGGAACTATAGCAGACCAAATGAAGGCCAATAAACATGATTGATTATTTTAATCCATCAACTAAAAGATTTCGGCGTGATATTTCCAGAAAAAACTGCAAATTATTGAACAAAAGCTTCATAATTTACGTACTAGATCAGACCAGATCGTTAGTCTAAAAACTTACATCGCACAGGATCGCTAGCATTTGACATGAAATAAGATTGAGTCGTATTAGCAGAGGCAAGACACGATTTTGCGGCTTTACGGTTCGCACTCAAAGTGGCTAGGGTGTGGTTTCAGACTGAAGGGTACGAATCCAAAGAGGTTTGACAGATTTTTCCACCTCTCACTCTCGATTATCGGCAACTGCTAGAATCCATACCCGACCTTAACCATTTAGAAGTTCTCAAATTATCACTGGTTCACCTTCCTCAAATTTTGTTAACCCTCTTCCGACTCGTTCTGAATCCTGGCTCTGGGTGAGCACAAAGGCTTCGTTCATAATGACCACCACCGCCGCCTGCAAAGAACTTCGATATATCTGATCGATGCCATATTCTTGGTTCTGACCTATCTAGAGAGAATCATAGTCTAATTTGATATCTGCTAGTCCAATAATTTGAAGTCGGGTTCAGGAAGTCCTATAGCATCCGCGTTATGGTCTCCCCCCAGGTTTGTACCTGTGAGGATCCTTGGAGGAACAGACTGATGTGTCCCTGTCCTGTGTTAACCAGCAGGTCGGGGTGTCTAGCCACACTTCCAGGTAAGCTGGGTGGTACACGAGTTTTTGATACAACCAAACAACTCCGAGTGTCAGAGTAAGCAAAGCAACTGAGCACCCTGTCACCACAGCTTCACCACTCTTTCCTCAGCTCATGTATGGAATGATGTCTCAGGTGATAAAACCACTGCCTCTGAATCCACCTCAATAGGGGATAGGCAGTTGGTGCTACTACCAAAGGTAACATCCCATTGAGGCTAGAAAGCTCGCTGGCTGGAAGGAGGCCCTGCATCTACCAGTTTACTCTCTCACCAGACAAGTCCAAACCACCCATTATCGGTCCAGGGGATGGGAGGCCATTCAAGCTCACCTGAGTGGCCCAGCTCTATTGGATTACTACTTCGCTATGATACCCATGATGATACGTTGATGGTGGCTATGACCCCTTGCATTCAAAAACCACAGCTTCCTTTCGAGCCTGTTTGCCTAATAGCATAGGTCGTTCATTATACCCTCTTCCTAGAATTGGTCTCAAATAATCCCGAACATTAGCATCTTCAAAAACATAATTTAGCCTAAAAGTATGTATCTACATCCTTTTTACATGCAATGAGTAAATCCTCCACAATTATCTATATCCTCTAACCTACTGTGAGGGTAAAAGTCAGCCTGGGAGTGACCAAACCACCAAAACGTCTTAGACACTACACATTCCCTGTTGTGGGAAGGAGACTATCTACGGGGACACCATCGATCACATTATCCCGACTCTCCATGGAGTCACTGCATTCTAGCAGGACATGGTCGGCCTCTAGAGGGAATCAACTGTTGTGAGGTGATGGAATGGTACAGCTGCCCCTTCCAATGAGCTGAATGCGGTAATAAGGCTCTGCCACGCTCAGAGGATGACCCAGACGCTTGAACACGTCAGATTCATCTCCCAAGGTGATGGATTCTAAAATCGGGAAGGGCCAACCAACCATATCCATAACACTGTTTAAATTGAACTCATGAAGCCTCACCTCTGGAAGGTATTTCCACTTTTAGTCCTCGATTGACAGTGACCGGCGGAATTCATTCCCAATCATCAACGTTTAGGAGTTACCCCAGAGTTCTGCAAAGTTATTGCACATGGAAGTATCAACAAACTGTCTAGTCCGTACTACCGGGTGCACTTACCGCAAATTCTGTTATCCGTCTTCCCGACTCGCTCCGAGCCCCGGCTCCGGGCGAACACAAAGGCTCCGATAATAAGGTTAGTCAACTCATAGGACGTTCGAAATGACCGCCCCCGCCGCCCTTCGTGCAACTCTCAACCCCTTCGGTGACTGGCCCGACCGAGAACGTCGGGTTGCCAGGGGGAACGCCGGCAACTGGAGATTCAAGATGAAGGTGGATATAGGAGGATCACGAGTGAGAAAGGGAATGAACGGTAATCTGCCGCTCAATTACGTTAGTTTCGTCTCGGAATCGAGTTGTCGCGAACGCTATTAGTGAGAACACTTCCATCAGAAGACGCATCTCCCGTCGAATGCTCGTATCTCCAGGGCCCTCCCTTCTCCCCTGCCGCTCCCTTCTCAGACCCTTTCTGCCCTTTTCATTCGATTGCAGGGCCTCATTTTACCCCTGGAAAGGGCTACCAAGTTGATTGACTGTATCCCTTCGAGTTATTCTAATTAATGGGGAGGGCGACATCATACGTGTTTTCCGCATCCGGGGGGCTTTTAGGGCCAAGTAATAACAGAGCTCCAGCGAATCTCGTGCAATCTACCCTATAATAATTGCAGAGGCAATCTTATACCGTAATTCACATATCCCAAGGTTTGGCTTTCTATTCCCCACGAGAAATGCTCTTTTTGATCTGTAGAACTTTACGTAATCAAAAATGAACTCTAATCGGAAGGAATCAAATTAACTTCTTCACACATGGGAGAAAACACTCAGTAGGTGAAATTCTTCCTCTTCACTAAAGATACTTATAACTTTAATCTAATGTTTTAAATTCTTTCGATATCACAGAGATATCACGAGAAAAGAGATAAATCCGAAAGAATTAAAAATCAATGGAGGAGACCCCAACAAAGTTTGAAAGAGTTTGCAAAAATCATATTTATTTCAGCGAACCTGGGAACACAGAAATCCGTACCTTATTCGACTTGTGGCAAAAAATAAAATTTTAACCCCTAGGAGGGGGTGAATGAGGGAAGAAGAGGTGTCTACGGACTCTTGGAAGTTCAAATTCGATCTCAGGAACCCCAAAAACATAGAAATCCACACCCCACTCGACTTGGGGTGAGAACTCAAGTTTCAACCCCTAGGAGGGGGTGGCGGGGGGTGATTGAGGGGGAGGTAGTTTCCCCAAGTACTCTCCTTGTCTGAAGTTAAAAAAACTTAGAAATTCACTTAAAAAGATGTCGTAGTTCATCCCAATCTCATGAATCAAAAAGAGGGTTCTGACATCAATTTAAGTGTAGTTTTACGGCCATAGCTCAAAATTTTGAGGGTCAGGGTATTTTGTTGATCTTGGATTCGATTCAGCATCGGAAAATACATAGGGATACTCTTGTCTACTTTAAGGATCTTGACTTTTTTTTTGTAGCGCTGTGTAATGTATGCCTAAAAGCTATGCATGAGCCAAAATCAGCAATCCTAAACAAGGCCGCATGTTTAACACATAATCCTACCAATGAAAATGAAAGAGAAAATTTTCTGTTATTTGCTTTTATTTTTAGAAATTCAAGTGCTACCCAATGATCCACTATACGTTATCTAAGTGCATTCTTGGGGTATTTCAATTCAGAAGTGTACTACATCATATCCCCATTGTCAAAATATGTGCCTGTACAAAACTGTACAATTCGTACAGAGGGTAAAGATTTTCGTTCTTAAGCAAGGGGGAGAATAACAACAATCATTCGATATTTATGGCTGCGTTAAAAAAAAAGTACATTTTAGTTTTGGGAGTTCCATTCTGCATGGTTCCGCCCTTATATACCTAATATTTTTTTTAAATCGTTTTTATTCTTTAGTACGTATTTCGTTGAATGCCTCATATGTCTGTGGAAGTGGGTCCAGCACAGCACTATAGGTACCCCCCCACGACAAATTATAATGGCGAACTGTGATGTAGATTGTATCAAGGGTCAAAAAACTGTTTGTTTTTTTCTTTTTTCCAAGTGGACACTCAAGAATTTGATCTACCTCGTGATAACTGCTGATTTTCTTATATCATTGCAGAGAAAATTGACACGCTCATCCTGCATTTTCAACACCATATCAAGACGATGGCCTTATCACCTGAGTTTACATGTTCCACTGTTTCCTTTCTACACCTGTTTTCATGTGAATACTTCTACCTCGTTACAGGACGCACTTGACGCTAACAACTTTGAACCACGATGAAAGCAATTTGTTTTGATAAAACCTCTTACACTTATATTTGTACTACCGGAAAACCCGCGCTTTGGACATAATGCAATTCCTTTCCAAACCTTCTCCATTGCCATGATTTCTCGCTGCAAATAAACTGGCTGTTAGCGAACAATAGAACAATCTTTTAAGAACCAAACGAACTGATTGCGAATTGTAGTGCCGTTTTTAAGGAAGAAGGTGGTTTTGCAGGTTACGTTAGTCTATGTCGTGGGCCGGAACTCGATGATCATTTTACAACCTCTGCCGTCAAAATCGGTTGGGCAGTTTAGCAGCATATTGGGAACTAACTTACTCGTACATAGATAAAAACATACATAAATACGAACATACAAAAAAATCGAGTTTTATATACAAGATTTTTATTTAACCTTCCTCCGCTCTCGCGCCTCCCAGAGGAACATTTCCGCTCGCATTTGCAGCAATTTGGCCGCTCGCGGAATTCTGTAGTTTTCTCGTGGAAAATTCCTTTTTCACAACTTTAAAAAGGAATCCAGGTTCTGAAAACTATTCATCACAATTGAAAATGCATTTACTTAATGTTTTAGGCAAACTTGTTCATAGAAAAACGTATGCATAAATAAAGCAAGAGGTAAACGCTATTTCCAGTCTTTTCGGTAGGAACTGGCCAGAACCGTACTAGAACAATTATTTTCAAAGCGAGAAGAGAAAAAATACCAATCTGCCAACATGAATAAAACTCATTAAACGTAAATTCTAACTTGAAATTTCTTAAATCGTACCGCTTTTCAAATCACAGCTAGGTTCCCTCCTATCCTATGGTAATCAATCATCACTGTCCTCATCTTGACGATCCTGACAGTCTTGGTAAGTGATCGGAAAAATTGAGTGGTTTTTGCACACGTTTTGCTTGGAGTGTTGGCAATCCAATTTGCCACTATTGTTCTTCCTCGATCCACAGATGTGACATATCCTCTTCTGGTTGGGACAGGACGATCTTCCGGACTTTTTTATGGTTGGTATGGTTCCAAGAACAACACCAGATCTTTTGGTAGAGTTTTTATGAGGGATTGAGTTTCAGGGATAATCCCATTAGATTCAATTTGGCTAACAAACGATAGAAAAAAAAATATTTTAAAAACTGAAAATTTCATGTATTTTAGAAGCTTTTGTATTCCGGACGATGTTTTCACATTGAACCCTTCTGAAAATCGTTGAATCCCGTTCCTACGGCGTCCTCAACATTTTGAAGCATAAAGGAGTTAGCTTGATAGTTTTTTGAAGTGAGGTCGAAAACACGAAAAAGATCATATGTTAAACAACTGAAATTGTAAGCAGAGAAAATGAAGACATTTTTTGTAAAAAATTTGCAGTAGATGTTACATTTACTGTTACATACTTAAGTAGAAAAACGGTGCAAATTAAGACTTTGTACACACCAAAGAGTGTTAAAGCTCAATTAAAACGGATTCCCATGAAGAAAATTAATAGGAAATTTTTTTTTTTTTTTTTTTTTTTTTTTTTTTTTTTTTTTTTTTTTTTTTTTTTTTTTTTTTTCAATGTCAGAGACGTTGCTACAATTTTAGGGTCAGCGATTACGAAAAAAAATTGAGTTGAGACCAATTGAAAGGTAAAAGTACAGCCCTACAGTAGAACATTTTTCACAATTTGCGTTACTGAAAATATGATATTTCGAACTTACAATATCAAACCCTAGTCGTCCATTTGAAGATAGAATGGAAAGGATGGTAAAGGTGAGACTTGAGTTGTGGAACTTAGGTAGAGAATGACTGTTACAGAGAGAAGGTATTGATTCATATCTGCGCTCAATGTAAACCTTCCTAATGACTCGCCATATCTTCCCACGGGCCTCGAACCTCCCTCTCCCCGAAAAGTTATTAATCTTTTACTAAAACAATTAATATCTTTAATTAATCGATTTGGCCCTTTTGTTTCTCCAAGACCTCCCGCCTCCACCGCCTTCCTCACTCTGGTAACCTTTTTCGAACCTTCGGCGCCTTTGATGGCAATGGCAGCTTTGCTTGTTTCAACGTCCTTCCCCATTACAGCGAAAATGAAAATACTCATAATTCAAACCAACAGTAAGATTTGTTCGAAATACTGGTCTAATACAAGACTGCACAATATCTCCTCAACATTTATTCGATTTCAATTACTCCCATTGGTGTTTCCATGTTTATCAATTATTTACATAATTGTTTTTACCGTACCTGACTTCCAATTCGAACTCAAGTCACTTCGTTCATGGCCCTGGAAACAGCAACTACGCGGAGTAGTAGAAGTCACTCTCGAAACTTTGGAAAACCAGGAAGTGTGTAAAGGGTTGTTTCTTGACAAGGAAAAAGCTTTCAACAAGGTTTGGCAGATATTATACAAATTAAAACCACTACTACCGGATACTTTTTATAGACTAGAGCAATCATTCATTCCCGATCGTCCATTTCAAGTGAAATACGACAAATGCGTTAGGGCATCGGTACCACAACGGAGTCCACGAGGACCCAAACTCTTTCAACGTATCCCCTAACAGAATTGCCACAACGTTCGACCGTGATCACGCTATATTAGTAGCCTTCAACAATATCCAGAGCCATTTATATGAAATTCAATGTTCGTAGAAATGGAAGATAACTGGAGAAGAAAAAAGTTTATTGATAGTAATAATAATACAAAGTAAAAATCATTTCTGTTAAATAAATAAACATTTCGACAATGGTTTTTCCAACCGTCTGTCGGAGGTGTTGGTCCTAGCAAGAGTCACCATCCAGCTCGTGAACTTCTTCAATATTTCTAAGAAGAATGGAGAAGGTTGCAAGGAAAGAAGAGAGGATGTTGTAGAAGAGGCTTGATGTAACCGAGTAGCGACCAGGCTTCAAAAATTAAATTCACTCACCATCATTGCCCTATACCGACATGCCAGCTTGCAGAACTGGACCGCCTGTGGCCATCCCTCACCATCAAGAAACCGAATAGCTTCCTCCCTATTCAAACCCGGCTGATGGAACGCTATCACTCGGAATTCCGCTAACACGGGGCAGGTACACAAGAAATGATAGGTATCTTCCCTTTCATGTCTACTGCACATGGAGCATTCCTCATTGCGATCTGTCAAATACGGTTTGGCGTTCAGGTGCAGCAGCTCACCCCTGAGTTTGAAAAGCCAACGCTTGCTGTATGTATCCATGGCGTTCCCCGTCACCAGACTAGCCGATTTAACTTGAGGATTAAGCTCCCTGTACAAAGTGAAATTATCAGACATATGCGCCCTCTGAGTGGCAACATTCCGACAATCATCTTTATATCTGATCGATAAACACTCCGAATCCGCTTTCAAAATCTTAACATCCATGGATGTTAGGTTATTACTGATTAAGATAACTGTAAACGACCCTAAATCAACCACGTCCACATTTATCTAAGAAGGAACGTTCAAACAAACCCTATAATAACAACCTGGCCCCCGCATCAGACAAGTCCGATACCTAGGTATCTCACATAGGAGAAATGGTGAAGAGACTGCGATCTAGGATGAATCTTCCTAAGCCAACGCTCGGACGCTCATCTGCCCTGTCACTGGAAAATGAAGCTCTGTTATTGCTCACTTTGATAAAACCAATATGGCAGTTCGCCTGTTCCAACTGGAGCCTGGCAAGCTTAATTCAAGCTCAACAAATACGATAACGTATGAACCATGGTGCGTCAGGAACGAGGCATTGAATAGAGATCTTGAAGTTCCAACTGTCGACAAAGTTATCAAAATCCACCATAAAATGTCTACACATAAACATATCGGACCATCCTACCCCAGCTTCATTTCAAAATCTATAGTCATCATGAGAAACAAATCAACCTAGACGCCTCAAAAGAGAAAGAGCACCCGACATCTGAACTTGGGCAACTAATTATGAACATATGTAACATATCCAAGTCAAATTCAACCATTTAAATGGATTACTCGGAAACAGAATCCCACTTACAGGGTTTTGGTGGAGAGCTGGCTTACACACTGCCAGAAACTCCACTTCCTCCGGTCACATCTGGCATATTTTCCAGAAAACTCGGGGAATTTCAGCGAAGAACAAGGGGAGCGATTGCATCAAGATATAAAATTGATGGAACAACGGCATCAGGGAAGATGGAACGCAACCATAATGGCGGACTACTGCTGGAATCTTAAGAGGGACTGCAAGGCCAAAGACTTGACATCTAGGAAGTCAAGGAAGCGCAAATTCCACCAAGAATAATGTAGGACTAATCATACATCGCGTCACATTTTATCTATTTACAATACACATTTTTTACTTCAAAATAGCTTTTTGATTTCAAGTTTTTCCTTCCTAAACTACAGCAAAGTCGTGAATACTTTCCAAAACTTCAAGTGTTGGCCAAAAACCTGTACCTGATGGAAAAAAAAACGAATTGAAGATTCAAATTCACCGTACCAAAACCCATCAGAAACACCTCATTCGAGACATCGCCAAAAAAATAAAATGCAGCGTTGTGTAATGTTTTTCTTGGTTGATTACAAAGTTTTATTATTGAAAATAAAAACCCAAAAGGACTCGGCACCGAATCAGGTGCCTACAGCTTCTTACCGACGGCTGTGAGTATAATAAAACACCTACCACCCCCGCATTAGCATATAAATACACGAGTTCTTAATTATTATTAGAATATTCAAGCGAAACGGCGCATGTTGGGATCGCTGATGCTGACCGATTGATAAGAGGCGTCGCCCGGGCGCTCATTTCTCCGCGCCATTACGCTCCGGCCATTGCGCCTTTAAATAATGGCTTTCAAACACGTTTGAACATAATTTGAACACGCAATTACGTTTTAGGCTACGTAATTAAAGTCCGTGTCCCATTAGCGGGGTTTTGTGTGAAATACTGCTGACAGCGACGGCCCTCCACGCTCGTGACTCCTTTTCGGCGACATGTGCTTCCCGCGTCTCTACGCAGTCGTGTTTTACGACGACATCTACCAAATTGATTTATAAAACGAACTGTTATTACTCTCCGCTATTGGGTGGGATGACTATTTGCTCTTTCAATCAAACTCCGAGTAAACAAACCTCAACACCAACGTAACACCCTCTCATACCGCAACCATTGAGCGAATTGGTATTTTGTATAGATAAATCGATTCATTCCCCCAAAATAATGTACTGGTACTGGTAAGATATTATTTTTTTTTTTTCACAAGCTTATGAAAGGAGTTCTCCAATCCCCATCGCTTCTTTCTAAAGTCAACATAAATGTGCCTCCCTTCAGAACTCGGCAAACACTCTTGTTTTAGGTGCCTTTCACAGTTTGCAACTACCTTCTGAACCAATCGTTGTGTCGTTTGCCTCGTGAGATCAATGCTTTCCTAGAGTCAAGTGGCTGTGACATATTTAGCAACTCTTCCCACACTCCTTAAGCGTCTGCTGGCTAAGATCCTCTATTAATGATTTTTTATCTTTTATTGTATTTTTGTATCCTTTCGTGTCACACTGTTTTGTTTATCTGCTTCTAATCCTGTTGCTACATCAAATATGGGATGGGGAGCTGGTAAACAGAGGAGGGGAGCTAGTAAACAGACATGAAAGCTACGGCTGGGGGGGGGGGCTAACAAGGGTTTACGTGAGCGCATTCTGTGTTAATAAACGGTACTTACTAAGCCTAACCAACTCCCTGGAAAACTATGAAGATTCAACCAGAGCACCAGAGAGGCTAGTGCTTACCAAGGTGGCAGGTACACGAATGACCCCCTCGGGCGGACGGGAAAGTGGTGATGCCGGGACAACAAAGGGCGGCACACCCGAAGGTTAGTTGAAGGAGTGTTGAGCGAGGGGGTAGGGGTGGGCGGAACTGTCGATTCGGTCGCTAAGAAGTGGATTGTACTCCTGTTAATCATTTAAATGATAAAAATTTTTGCATGTATTTATACATATATTTGAGGCGTTCTTGAAGAGAATTGTATTATTTCGTTTTGACACTCCCACTTCCAGCACAAGTTTGACTCAAAGGAAGATTGTAGCATTTTACAATAACCGTTTTACTCTTACTATGTAATCACTCTATAATCTACTAATAAATGCATTTAAAAAAAAATTATTAACTCGTTTTGTATTGGCTTTGTATAACAGCTTTTGCCGTTCATGTAAATAATAAATAAGGTTGATCTAAGTACAAGTTGTCTGGGTCATTCCGTGCCACATCTGGTTTTCCTCAGGGGTCACTGTTGGTCCACCGCTATTTCTATTGGTGATCAACAGAGTAAGTGCCGTTTGAAGTGATGACAAATACCTCCTATTTTCTGACAACTTGAAAATTTATCGGGGACTGCCAGGTTCTTTAGGATGCGTTGCATTCTTTATTGCTTTGGTGCTCTATTGGTACATTTTGTTCCTTTGGCGATTCTTCCTCTGGGCAAACCTTGAAAACTTACCGACGCTACCATTAAAATCACCATTTCCCTTGAATTGGAAGTCACCACTTTGATCCTCTCAGTGTTAGCAAACAAAAGCACAATCGACCACATTGGAATTCGTTGCAAGAAGTAGCTAACAAAGCTTTTTGTCCTTCTGATCAACTTCTACAATGGTTACATGAATCAAGGAGTCATATTATCTATTCAGTCAACTAATCTGTTAGGTTTAAATGTGCTACTAGAGAGACTAACAGTGGCCGTTCCTGCCATGAAACCCGGGGGGGTGCACCTAGATCGTAAGGGACAACCACAGAGGGAACGCAAGACGAAACTGTGCTTTTCTCAGGAAATACAAATTTCAACTACTACTATGCAAAGGAAATCAATCTTGTCCACATTCTGGGCTTCAACAAACCACTAAATCCTACCTTTAAACGAAGGTCACTAGCCGGCACGTAAATACAAGTGAGAATTTTGAAATGATTGTCAAACTTCGTAAAACCGTGTTTTGCAACAGTTGAAATCCATATCTACACAGCAAGAACCATCGTGGAGGTGAACGCCCAATTCCATCTTTAACCTACGGTCCATTCCTATTGCTGCAGCAAAGAGGACAAGGGAAGCAGAAAATTGTATTACTTACCTCACATCCGCAGAGCCAATATACATTTTCATAGTACTGAGGGTTGAATTTGGGAATCGTGGAATGCGGTTGCCTTCGAGGTTTTGTTGCAGTCCTGTCAATAGTGGCATTGGGCACTCTGCATGACGAATAATCACTCAACTGACAATTTAGCGAACTCAAGTTTTAGAGCACTTACTGTATTCATATCGTATTTACAGGTAATACAGTTCAGTCACAAGGGTTGGGGATAACCAATTGATAATAGGATGAGAGTGCGTTTTGGTGATTAGATGCACGAATTGGATAACCAATTGATAATAGGATGAGAGTGCGTTTTGGTGATTAGATGCACGACTAGTGGGTGAGAGGACGACTAAGTGAGCTCCCTGGAACTTATTTCAGGCGCTCCCATTGGTTCATTCTTTGGAGCCAGATAGAATCAATCGCTGTGTTCTCCGTAGAAGCCCCTACCATACAGGAGGGTTCACCAAACTCACGACTCCACCATCCTCTCACCCATCCTGAGGCTGTTTGGGGCGTGGATTGGAAACTATTCTCCTCTTCGAAGAGGATTCATGGGGAAGAGTAGGAAAACAGTATGATAATATTATACTTACAATATTATCGTAATCAGGTATCTTTTTCATTTTGCCCAGGGGGTGCAGATGCGCCTGTGCTCCTGATAGTAGCTTCCCCAGGAGACTATACTGTTTAGTTCCAACATTCGCTATTAGAGTGAGTTGGCGTCGATCTCCACTCATTCTCCTACACGAAGTCTAACTTGAAATTAATGCTGTGGGTTTCGAATTAAGGTAGGAAAGCAGGGAAATCGGAAAGCCGTGTGATCAATGCAGTCAGCTAATTTTTTTGCTTCCAATGTCTGCTACAAGAGTAAACAGGGAGGCGAGGTTATTTGGAGTTGTATCCGATGTTAACTAGCTCGACTCTCCTAATTCTCTCCTAATTCATAACACGGTCATATTTCCACAAGAGCCAGTAACTTTTCAGCGCCAAGTTCTCTCTTTAGGAGTAAAAGATGGTGCTCTTCATAAAACGAAACCGTCCTCCACCGCTCCCAATGTGATAATTCCAAGCAGAAAGGGAGCCTCGTTAGAATAACTAAAGGACTTGAGAAAGAAATTCTATCCGAGGACAATCCACTTGCTAAAAGGGTCTTTCCCGCTAAGTGGAAGTTTCAACATCTACTGTAATTATCGCCCTCCCATAGTCCGAACCGCCCTATGGGAATGGGAGGGGAGGGGAGGGGAGGGTGGTGGAGGGGGAGGCTATATTAGATTTATAACTCGAGCTCATTTTCTTTCAACTTTTCCAGTTTACTGTTCCCACCCTGTTCTCTCATCCTCATTTTTTTCCAACTCATCCCGCTGTTGTTTCGTTCCGAGGAAAAAAAAAAATGTTTGTTCAAAAACAAAACCAAAAAAAAATCCTTTCTCACCCGCAAAAGAGTAAGAAAAAGTACTGGCAATTTCGTCACTCATTAACAGAGGTATCAGGTTAACAGATGGGGTCCGGGAATACGAAGTGTAATTAAAAATAACAAGGGCGAAGCTTGGGGACACTTTGTTTGAAAAACTAATAAAGCTGAAAATGGAAGGGATGATACGTTTTACTCCCATTTCGTCCACAACTCAGCGCCAGATGAATTTGAATACAATAAAGACGAAATTAAGAGTGTTAAATAGAGTGAGAATGGAAGTATTTTGGGACTATACCTTTCTAAAAAGTGGTACAAAATCGGAAAAAAGCGCTTAAAACTTTCGAGTTTCAGAGAGCTATCTTCGTTTAAAGGCCCGTAAGCAATCGTTGGTATATGAAGGATTGAACATTTTGGCTGCCCAAAAATGAAGGAACTCTCTTGCAGTTTCTTCTTTCGACTCAACAATCACAATCATGTAAATTTTGGAATAAAATGCGTACTAAAAAAATGTTCACAAACATTTAAATTTTGGAGAAAAAAATACATAGGTACTAGACAAAAATTACTTACTTGGGAACCTAAAGAAAGTTCAAATTTGAACCAATAGATAAAGGGGAATGAGGGGTAATACCGTGCATCGGGTAATGCCGCCCATGGATGTTTCGGATGTTTGAATCGACACCAGAAACGTGGGAATGAGCGCCGATCCTAGAGAAATGTCCCGCCAACTGGGTTCTAGCGTTACCCTACCTGCAAAGTTAGCCTTCTTGACGTGAGTGCAGTGAGTATTTTTCCAAATCGTTTGATGTTATTTCTTGTGCATCGGAAATAAGCAATGTAAGTCCCATTTTCAACTCTTTTTTTAGATTAGTTTTCATGTATATACGCAGAATTTCATCATCTTTCTGAAGCACTAACCGAATTTAAGTTTTGATTGTAAATGAAGTCAGCGTGAATGAATTACGAAAAACGTGAACATTGGGGTAATGTCGCCCATCGTATCGGGGGAATGCCGTGCATTTCTGAAACGTCAAAAAAGATGGAAAAGAACAACAAATAACCAACAAAGCGCCAAATTCAGCTGGATTTTGATCAACTCACTACTAGTAGCAGAGATGGGGTTCAGAAAAAGAAGAAGAAAGGTGGAAATCATGAAAAAAATTGAAAGACCTCAAAAAAAGAAAGAGAAGCGCAAGAGAACCAGAAGTGAGAGCAGTGACAGTGATGACTGGGGAGATATCTCTGAGGGAGACCTTGTTGGAGACACAGACGAAGATGTTGACGAATTCTCGACTTCGTCTTTTGTGGACAGCTTGTGTACAATTTCCCAAGAAGCCGATAATAATTCGCCAAAGTAGAATTGCGAGCACTGCAATCACAGAGCCGCTACATGTGTTCTATGGGAGACCTGATCACGGACTATGTGATGTATGCAAGGCTATTTTATAAGTTTGTAAAGAAATAGGTAAAAGCTAAAAATTAGTGTGGGTTCAAAAAAGTTCTATATACAAGACTGTAGTTTACCTATTTCTAAGTCATCGTTCATTTTAACTATAGTTTATGGACTGTTTTTATGGTTTTTATTGTTATAAATACATTTAACCTTCTAACTTTGGAAAAAATGGGTTGAATGACGGTTGAGAGGGGAACATAATTCAGTTCTCGGGGTTGGGCGTCATTACCCCATAGTGCGGGCGGCATTACCCCAAAGCACTTTATTAACATTCACGGCTGTTTTTCCTTTAAAAATCCTTTTATGTAAGGGAAAAGCTCAAATATCGAAAATAGAATAAATTCTAGAGCCATTCGTCCAAGAAAAACATTTTTATGACGTTCTGTCCCTTAACTGTATGGTTCCAAAGTTAAGTGCACGGTATTACCCCTCGTTCCCCTACACTTCGATTTGTGATTCTTCAAGTTTTGTGATTCTTTTACAGTTTTTGATTCATACCTGTGAT
This sequence comes from Creontiades dilutus, assembly GCA_031894815.1. Classification (NCBI taxonomy): domain Eukaryota; kingdom Metazoa; phylum Arthropoda; class Insecta; order Hemiptera; family Miridae; genus Creontiades; species Creontiades dilutus. The sequence continues at coordinate 38,092 of JAVIWC010008758.1, read as the reverse complement.
GGATATGGTTAGTTGGCCCTTTCCGATTTTAGAATCCGTCGTCTTGGGAGATGAATCAGACGTTTTCAAGCGTCTGGGTCATCCTCTGAACATGGCGGAGCATTATTACCGCATCCAGCTCATTGGAAGGGGCAACTATGCCATTCCATCACCTCATAAAGCTTAGATGTTTTGTTAACATTCTGCGGAAAATTCTCGGTAGCCAATGAGAAATGTGAAGAAAATTTAGCTAAGACACCCCGGATCATTTGTGGACTGATCCTCAAGTGAGTTGATACGAAACAGCACCAACCACGGCTTTAGCTCAACCATTGGTGCTTTGACGAAAAGCATCCTGTTTCCCAAGAAGGTGGTGACTCACACAACAGAAAAGTTAACTTCGTAGTGATTCTCCCTCAGAGGGTTGGGACAAGATTTTTGTTTCTAATATCTAATGGGAATCGAGTGGGGGGGATCAATTCAAGATGGACGATGCTGAAAATGAAGCTATATATAACTGCAGTGTATCCCATCACATGTTACACAGAAAGCTTTGGACAACTGAGGAATTGTGACAGGTTCGTTGTTGGTCAGTTGGCCTCCAACTTTGAAATACGGAGCGTTGGCTCTCTGGCACGGACGAAATACTATCACAGCTACTCCTGGTTCAAGCCAGTGGCTCGTGGTTTTTTGGAGTGTCTAAGTCATGCATTTGAACGATACAAATGATATATTTCAAATTGGCTCTAATCCCAATAAATTGGGTCGAAAATCCACACATTCAATTACAAAAACATTAGTTATTTTCCTGAGTAGACAATCCTAATACGGTGATTCACAGTCCTATTGTGACATATTTTAACTCCCTTACCAGAAGAAATACTCCCCGAAATGTTGGGGAACAGAAATTACAAACAGACAAATAAACGCTGTTGCACCAGCTCACTTACTACAGGCGCAGTCAATTGATGAAGGTATGAGTATTGCCAAGTTTTTTGGGAAGACAAGAGTCCTGATTTGGTCAGAATGATTTAAAACACGTACTGAGAATGGATGTTCTATTTTGGTGGACATACATTTTTCTTCTTGGAAAGTTTTTGCGAGGCACTCAAAACCGCGATTTTCAGAAGCTAGCCCGTACTCTGGAAGACTGTCAATTGGTTGAATACAATCAGGCGCGAATCCAAGGGGGGGGGGGGGGGGCATAGGGTCATGACCCCCCCCCCCCCCCAAAAATTTTTAATTTTATGGTTTATGATAAGCTTATTTTGCAAACACACTTTTTTCTTCCTCTGATAATTATTGTACGGGAAAAAATGTTAAAGATAGACTACATTGTAGATAGACCTAAGTTTCATTGAAAATCTTTAGGTAAGGTCTTTGGGTAAGGACTAGGCTTTGGTTTGATAAAAAAATGTATTACATTTTCTAACAATGACCCCCCCCCCCCAAATGTAAGCCTAGGACCGCCACTGAATACAATACACTGGATTGAATGCTGTACTAATTGAATTTTGAGCTCAACTGAGTGAACAACCCAGTACTTCAAACTCCATTAAATTGAGTTTTCGTTTGAGCTAAATTACATCAGAATTGAAGGGTAGAGGAAGTGAATACTATGGTAAAGAAGTTTTTAACTTCCCCAGCACTTTGCAGTAGGCACGTGGAATATTTGTTTTCTTATTTGTAGTGATTATTTATGGCTATAACGAATACTGATATTTGAATATTCTGATTTAATATTTACATCACACTCATGTTAAATCACTGGAATAGAAACAATTAGGAAGGAGGGGGAAACCATTATCGACGCCTCCTTTGAGGGCCCAGTTAGGTAAATATTTCGAACGAAAGGACTCCGATAAGAGAAGCCACCGAGGCGCGTTTCGTTGTATGTTCACAACAAACAGATGCCAGAAAACAAGACCAACCTGTTTAGACAGAGTTTGATAGAAATAGGATAAGGTGGCGGGAAGTGAATGTGTTATTGTGGAGGTGTGTTAAGGCGAAAGGGCCTTCCTTAGGCGGGCCTGAGTGCCCTAGATAGGGCACGGCCAGCTCTTAACCAAGGGGGGGTGTACCGGACAACTCAAACAACCCGATGGGCTCTGAGGAGCAGAGAAGGAAAGGACCATAGAGACGGCGAACAACCCCTTTAGATTACACACGTCTTGGGGGTCAACGGCGGGAGGGGAAGCGGAAGGTAATTTGCATCTTCTCCCGCTGTTTACATATAGCCTCTTAAGTGCCTTCCCCGCTCAGTTGTGTACAGAACCAACAAATACAACATATATCTAGAAGAGACAGAGTTTCTCTTCGCACTTGCGCCAGATTTATGCCCTCCTTGGCCTTCCGAGCAGTTGGGGGCTCCTTCCTCCGTCTAACTACCTTACGTCATTAAAGTCCGCCGGGATCCAAAAGCTAATAACCAACTGCAATAACTTATCTTCCTGCTCCGAATTTCCTTGCACATTATTTTCATGTGATTCGCCAAGGAGATTCCACATGTGAATCCTCCCTCTATCTTACGTATGTAGGTATTCTGTAATAATTAAACCTGTTCCGTGCTCAAACTAAGGAAGCTTCAGGAATATTTTATTGGAGATTTTGACACTGGTTGATCGTATCAGGAGGAATAATAAGATTGTCCAATTTATATGGACAAGAGTCCAAGAATCAGAGGTAACGAGATGGCAGATGCAGCATCGAACTTTGGGCGATTGCACTGTACTCCATTAAACGTAAAAATTCCTCATTCTGACGTATACGTTTATATGTATAAGACGTCGTATGAAAACCCATTGGCAATTGATTTATGATAATGCCGAAGTGGGCATGAGATACCGTGAGGAAAATCCTAGCGTTTCTGTGAAGCCATGGCTTTACCAGTTCGATTTAGATAGAAAATGTATACGAAAAAAGCGGGACAGTAGACCTCTATGGTTCTACAGCCAGATCATTTAAATGATTAATTTTACACATTTAAGTACCGAAGATGAAAAATTGCCTAAGCAACCTACAAATATGGGATTCTAGCTCACAAGATTCTGGCTAACAAGGGTTTACGTGAGCGCATTCTGTGTTCATAAACGGTACTTACTAAGCCTAACCAACTCCCTGGAAATAAACCAAAATCTGTAGATTCAACCAAAGCACCAGAGAGGCTAGTGCTTACCAAGGTGGCAAGTACACGAATGACCCCCTCGGGCGGACGGAAAGTGGTGATGCCGGGATAACAAAGGGCGGAAGGAGCCCACCCGAAGGTTAGTTAAAGGAGTGTTGAGCGGGGGGGGGGCGGAACTATCGGGTTCAGTCGCTAATAACTGGATTGTACTCCTGTTAATCATTTGAATGATAATAATCGCTTGCTTTCGATCAAACCATGGTCTCTGTTTGGCGTACTTGCAGAAGATCGGACAACCTGGCTCAGTCCTTTGCCTCCAATGTGCCGCCGAAACGGAGAACTCCTGTGAATTATCACCAAATAGTCTTTTCAAAAAATCTAACTGTGTACAAAGCTATGTGTGCATTTATTCAAGATGTTCGAATGAAAATTTAATTCAAAATTCTACGTAATTCTATTATAAAATAATATGTAAGTAAGCAACTTATAATGTATTAAGTTTAATGTATTTATGGAAATGATGATTGATTATCCATAAAAAAACTGCATGTCTGTTGCCAATTGAAGAAAAATGAAAAACAAAAAATTCAGGATCTTGCCCTATTTTCATGGATCCTGCTCAAAATTCTTGCATACAAGTCTGCAACGCATTAGGACATTTCATGTCTTTCCCCTCCCTCCTTCTTCTTCCATCTTCTAGCAATCTTGTCTTCCTCTGTGAATTACATTTTTAACACTTAGTACATTAACCCCACTAACCATTGATTGCGTGGACAACAATCAACCATTTTCATAATATGAAAATATTCATAACATATTATGTTGATGCTTGGGTAGCATTGATAATAAACCTAACCTTGGGTAAGTTATAAACCTAACTTTTTACTTCGATTGTATATAGTATCAATACAACTACTAGGTATCCATGTAAGGTTGACATGGATTTGTTTACAAACCTAAATGGAAAAGTTTAGGAGCTATAATCATATAGGTACTTAACTACCTCACTTCTAAGAATCATAAATGCTTGCATACGAGTCTGCAACACATTGGGACATTTCCTTCTGCGTATTCGAGCCAGACTACATCACCTACTCCAGTAGCGTTGTTGTTCATGTCCTAACGAGACAAATTTCAGCTTCCTACGGTTGATAGGAAAGAAGTTAGCTTCAGTAGCCACTCAGCTGATCAAGACCCTGTACAACTTATTGTTCACGTCCTAAGGAGGCTACCAGCCAAATTTCAGCTTCCTACGGTTGATAGGGAAGAAGTTAGCTTCAGGAGCCACTCTGCTGATCAAGACCCTGTACACCTTATTGTTCATGTCCTAAGGAGGCTACCAGCCAAATTTCAGCTTTCCACAGTTGATAGGAAAGAAGTTAGTTTCAGGAGCCACTCTGCTGATCAAGACCCTCTGCACCTTATTGTTCACGTCCTAAGGAGGCTACCAGCCAAATCATAATAATCATATAGCCAAATTTCAGCTATAATCATATAGGTACCTACGTACCTCACTTCTACGAATCATAATAATCATTGAGCATATTTAGTTACGTAACGTAACGTGACATAACGACAATTTGGTTGTGTGCCATAGCAAAGACATGAAATGTCAAAAAAAGGAACGAAAAACACAACTCGAGGGATATATTTCAAGAAACCAAACGTCACTACTGTTTTGATAGAAAAAATGCAAATTATTGCACATTGTTCATTACTTTGTTATTGCAGTCCACCGATCTGTTAGGAGGGTTATCTGATATACAAACAATAAACCGTTGTGTAATAATTTGCATTGTTTTTTATTTCAACTCTTGTTGAAACGAAACAAATTTTTTGATGTGGAACACGTTTCTTGTAGCTCGATTACAAAGGTTCATTATTGAAAATAATAAAACCAAGTCGAAAATAAAAGGACACAGCATGCAAAAAGGACGATCTTTTGTGTCTGAAGAGCCTTTGTGTATATTAGATAATATTCAAATAATACAAGATGGCTGTTGGAGGGAGAAAAAAAAAGGTTAAAAGAACGACCCGAGGCAGCAATAGCTCTGAGGAGAAATCCCATTGAAAGAGCCCCTCTGCGGGTTGGTATATAGGTAGTGTAAGAAGCTATACAGAGGAGATGAGGCGACTTCTGAATAAAAATTCTCGTTCGATTAAAAGGAAAAGGGAGAATAAAAAAAAGGGAAAATATATTGAAAAAAAAAAAAAAGATTCGCCTTGTCCAATGAGAGAGTAGTCGCAAGAGAGAAAAGATCTCAAAGGCCAGTGTAGATTAGCAGCCAAGATGAAAAAGGGCTGGCATGTCAGGCCGGTGGCGGTGTGGGGTCTCTCGGAAGAGGCGAGGGGTTTCTTTCCTTTTACGGACTTTTCCCAGTTGAAACGGGTCAAAATATTTTGAGGTCGATTTATGATCAGATTTTCTCATTTGAACCCGATTTTGAGGCTAGTTGGAAAAATTCGCCGTTTTTTTGGATGCCCATAACAATTGAACTACTGGACCAATTTTGATTTTATTTTTTGTAATCGACGCAAAATTTTGTCTACTTTAATTTATCTAAGAATGATTTTGTAAAAAATGTCAACAGTTTTCGAGTTATAAGCAAAAAAATGAAAAACGTCCGAAAATTTCGAGGTTTTTCGGCTACCACGTCTGAAGCTCAAGGGCCACGAAGGCGCAAACCCAGATACATTCATTTTAGGTCTCAATGGACCGATTAAAACGATTTCCAGCTTTCCGGAATTTACTTCTTACTCGGGTCCGTTTATTCAGTGGCCTATAAGTTGGGCTTCATGAAGTAGTTTCGACAAATTTGAAAATCTACAGGGTGTTACATTTCGTGACGATCACAGGCCAGGAGAAGATTCTACGAAAAATTTCTGATCGAAAATGCCTCCTAGCAATTTTTGTTTACACCCTTGGAAATTCGGTTTTTGACATTTTATGTCTTTGCTTTGGCACATAAACAAAAAAATCGTCACGAAAATTGCCCTTGTAAGTGGCCACGACGATGATTATGACCATCAGAAATGACGTTGTCACCTGACATTTTCATGTCTTTCGTAGATAAACGCGATTGCGTCACAATTGCTAACGAAAATAGAGTTACCTTGTAAACAGTAGTAGGTAACGAGGATAGTATAACAGCAAACTTTGTACAACACGACATTTATTGGTAGTCAATTCGTTTCGCAGTTTAAGATCGGCGCTTCGCGTAACATCTGACTACTAATACACGTAGTGTATTTACGTGGGTCGGTCCTCTGTGTGAGTTGTAAAGGGCACTTAGTCTGTCGCGGTGCATTAATCGTAATGAATTCCAAGGAGTTCTTAGAATGTGTGCGTGGTACGCCGTTTACATCCCAGGCCACCGACACTGAAAAATATGAACGATTTCTACAAGTTCGTGGTGACCGATGGACGTTAAAACCAGACACAATTCGAAAACGTGAATACAGGGAACGAAAAAATCGAGAAGCCGACAAGTCAACCCCAAAATCAAGCACGGAACGTAATCGTGAGTACAGACAACGAAAGAAATTGGAAGCTAAACGTAAAGAAACACCAGTTTCTGCCAAAGAACGAGCGCTGAATTTTCACTAAATTTTGGACGCTGAATAAATTGAGATGGGTTTTATCCTTCATCATTACATTAACAATCCGGGGGTCTGGGGGTGCCCCCCACATTTCATTTCTTCGCTATTATCCTCCTCAAAAGTCCCCAGCTAATGGGGTTGGAAATGGGGGGGTGATGGTGGTGGGGACTAAAGACATAAAATGTCCCAATGTGTTGCAGACTCGTATGCAAGCGTTTATAATGATTTGTTCAATAAAGAGGCTTGCTAGTACCATGTGTGGTATCAGGTGATCATTTTCAGATTCTTCTCGTATTTTCGACCTTACCGCATGAAAACGTCCATATCTCCCACATTTTGCGAGCGATTTCAAATCTGATTCCACTATTGGAAAGAGCGTTAAATTTCCTATCGCCCTATTGGGAACCAACTTTTTTGAGCCGGCGAAACGGGTGAAAAATCAGCTTGAAAAGGACACATTGTCAAATCGTGGGGATCTCGACTTTCTTCAAACGCTTATGAGTCCCTGTAATAAGGCATGTGAATTTTAGCCTGTAGTGCTAAAAGATGCGCCAAATCAAGGCTTTCCAGTGATATAACCAGATTTGAAATTCCGTGTAGTTTTCTGGGAAAAAATTGCTTTTCAAGTAAGAAAAACGTCATTTTTCACAGGATACTCCGGTTTTTCATCATGCGTTGATTCTGAATGCAGAAACGGCACCTCCGCCGAACGATGTCGACTGCTCGCTCCAGCTCCCTGGTGTTTGGTCTCATATAGTGAGCACATTGGTGGACATTTTGAACAGTATCTACAGTAAAAATGTACAAATTATTACAATGCTTCATTAATAATTTTTTTTTTAATCCGAGTTCGATTTTTTTTACCAGGCAAATCAACGCATGATGATAAACCAGAGTTGTAATAAAGATGGTCTTGACTGATTACAAGGACCCTCTTTATATATTAGCAGAGCTGCTACCAGAGACTCTAAAAACAGTCTCAAAAAAAAAAATAATAATAATACCTGGAAAAAGGAAAACGAAAAAAGGAAAAGCACTGACTGGCTATGAAAGAGAGAAAAGTAAAAATAGAAAATAAACTTTTAAACAGAACTCTTCGATTCCTAATAAATAGGAATTGGAAAAAATATCTTTTGTTAAAGAGAAACAATAAGGTGCTTTTAGAGCAAGCGATGGGGATCGAGTAGGTTTTTGAGAAGGCCACCACAACTGTCTGCCTTCATAATCAGGGGTGCCAACCACCACTTAAAATTTGCCTAGGAGGGAGTGAATCATGGAGGAAGTAAACGCATCGCATGGATGGCCATCCATGACAAGTATCCAGTGGAAAATGACGTCTTTCTTACTTCAAAAGCAAATTTTTCCCAGAAAACTACACGGAATTTCAAATCTGGTTATGTCACTGGAAAGCCTTGATTTTGTTAAAATTCACATGCCTCATTACAGGGACTCATAAGCGTTTGAAGAAAGTCGAGATCTCCACGATTTGACAATGTGTCCTTTTCAAGCTGATTTTTCAAACGTGGCCCACTATGGCTCAAAAAAGTTGGTTCCCCGTTGCCGCGATAGGAAATTTAACGTTCTTTCCGATAGTGGAATCAGATTTGAAATCGCACGCAAAATGTGGGAGACAATGCCGTTTTAATGCGGTTAGGTCGACAATACGAGAAGAATCTTATAATTGAAAAAAAAAAACCCGCATTTCCAAGGGTGTCAACAAAAAAAATTTTCGATCAGAAATTTTCCATAGAATCTTCTCCTGGCTAGTGACCTTCTAGAAATGTAACACCCTGTATATGTCCTATGGTGTCTATGAAGTTCTTTCATTCATTTTCTCTTCTTGAACCTCCTTCTGGAGCAAGGATTTGTCAATACAGGGTCGCCTTAAAGAATCGATCCACTGTAGACAACCCGAACATGGGACTAACTGTAACCATAAAACTGGGCACACACAAGCGGTATTCGCCTACAACCGAATGTTCCCACGAATACCGAGCAGATTGACTCACATGCGTGATTCGCCGAGCACGGTGCTCGTCTCGGATAAAGACGAATATATGGACGTGTGTCTATTCTAGTGTTACGGGTTGTTCAATCAGTACCGGTTCTTCTTCCGTGGAGGTTGGAGCTATGGAGGACGATATTATCATTGCAGCTGCGTTGTGTATGGTGATCGGCAGCGGTTTGGTTGCTGTCGCGAAAAAAGAAGACAGCAAGCGACGGAGGAGATGGTGGTTGTGGTCAGTCAACCAGTGCAAAGAAACTAAGTTACCTTCCCAAGTGCTCACCTACTAAAACAGATGTTGGTGGATTCAGTCAATTCAACCAACAAAAATATTGACAGCCTTAGTAAACAGGGGAATGGTTATTTTCGATGAGGTACGGGTTGTTTTGAATCTCTCGAAGCCCGCAACACTCCTGCACGCCCGAGCACTTGGGTGGTACTCGCCTAAAGGCGAATATTCGTCTCCTTTGAAGTGACAACAAGCCGAACACACGAATGTTCGCTATTCGCCGAGCACCTTGATCTGAAGAGTGCTTTGAAAAAAACATCTGCCAAGTGGGTGTGGCACATAGCTTTCTCATATCCATAACATGACTGTATAGATCAATGAAAATTATTATTGAAAAAATCAACAACGTTCAATGATGGTTCAATACGGTTCGATCCAAACTCGTCGGCTAAAACTTTATTTTCTCTTTATTACTCACGAGGACCATCTTTACATCAGTCCGAACAATCCCTGAAAATTTCATCGAAATATCAGTCGTGAACTCCCGGAGTTATGCGTGTAACAAGGATTTCACGTTATGCGGATGCGCAGAGGCTCACTATTGATCCGGGTGCCATGAAACTTATAGGGAATCATCTACACATCAAACCGAACAATTCCTGAAAATTTCTTCGAAATCGGTCAAGAACTCCCGGAGTAATGCGCGTAATAAGGATTTCACGTTTGCGCATGCGCAGAGGCTACTATTGATTTTTAGGGTGAAACCTATAGGGACATCTACAACCCCACCCGCACAATCCCTGAAATTTTCATCAAAATCGGACTAACAATTTCGTGTAGTTTTGCCCGTTGGATTTGCTGACAGACAGACACACAGACAGACAGACGGAACCAAATGTTGTTCAGAAAGGTCTAAAACGCAAAATGCGAGTGGAATTTTTGATTTTGGGGACAAAAAAATTTTCACATTCCGAAAGTGAAAACCATGCTTCCGCTACCTTGGTAGACTCGGAAGCAACAACTAATTGTCGAATTTCAGTTACTTAACAATGAACAACAACATGATCTCGAGCATGTGGATTGTTGATGAACAGTACCTGAACACGGTAATCTTTTTCAATCCAAACCGGGTTTAACCGAGGTTTAGTTTGGTGAAAGACGTTTGGTGCCTTTCAAGTTGAAGGCTTACACCGTTTGTACATTGGATGCCTTGCAACTTGTGAAGTTATTTTCCTGGGGAAAGTTGACCATACTACATCGAGAGTGAAGTGGTAGCAGGAATTTTGCTTTGAAATGGGGAAGGCAACGCGACGTAAATGATATGGTCAGTAAAATAAATAGAATAAAATTATAAGAAACTTCTAATAATTTAGCGGTAGTGTCTTACAAATGTGGTTTGTATGACACAAAGCATCGTAAAATAACCCGAAGTCGAAAATACGTGAATCGACTAGCAGATATAGATTATCGATATTGATTTCTCCACGTAATCAGATAAAGACGTTAACTAATCGATTAGACGCTGTGACCACAGTTAATAGGATGATGTAGTCGCTCGTAATAGCGTCGTGGACCGTGAGAACTTTCTACTCCCACTCGAGGTTAAATACATAATTTTTTTTTCCTTCTAAACGGTCTCCGAGACAGAAACTATTCGCCTCAAATTGGCTTGAGAAAAATATTTTTCCCTCCCAACCTCTTAATTGCGACTCGGAAGCTCCTCCCGGAGAGACCGCACCGAAAAACACCAATCGATTAATTTGAGTTGCAGATTGGGTTGTCGCTTTTTGTAAGGTCTTTAACCCTTTCGATGGGCCCCCAGAAGGTGCCAATTTTCCTGGCTTGAACGGAAAGAGGGCGAGCGAGAAGGACGGAGTGTGTATTTGATAGAGCGAGAGAGAGTGACTTGGTGTGTGTGAGGGAGGGAGAGAAATAGAGTGTGTGAGAAAGAGAAGAAATATCCTCTCCTCAAACTGAAGAAATATTTTTGCATTCCGGTTTCTTTCTGCCTGGTTCGGTTTTAATGACCGTTCGGGATGGATGATCGAGACAAAAATCATTAAGAGCAACTTGGCCGTATAATACAGCGGCATCTCGTTTTATTTTCATTTTACATTTTCTTTTTCTTTTTCAGAGGACACCGATGCCCTGAGGCTATCTTTGATTGGCAAACGAGTTCACGGTTTTTCCTTCTACTCTCAAGACTTTTTTCATCTTATTTTTTTAATCCGAGAAAGAGAATTTTGAACTCGACAAATTTTCCTTGAAACATGATGTTGCTCAGTTATTTCTAACATAAAAGATTAACCATTTTGACCTCCCGTCGGGTGAAAAATCCTCTCCTAGTTTTTTGAATCGCGTTTTCAGCTCATCAATTAGAATCTGTAAATCGAGTATCCGATAGCTGAATGGGATTCCTCCAAGATTTCACGGGGAGGCGGGTCTGCCCCTATAACACTAAAGCAGACAATAATTGTTGGAGTTCCCTAAATTTCCGCCAACCAGCAGCTATTTTATTAAACGCTTATTTTCTGTATTTGTCGTCGTTGTGGACAAGCACGTATCCATTCTATTATTGATGTTATTTATTTCAATTATTGCCCTTAATTATTAGGATAACTAAGTTCACTAATATCCCAACCATTTAAACACATTGATACAATTTTTTTTGTTCGCAGTTCGGCAACAATATTATCAGTTAGAATATTCTTTGAGCCGGTAACTGTTAACATTTTATCATTAACACCGATATCAGTTAAGAATTGACGGAAGTCTGTGAGTCCGTTAATAGTGATACCAATCCTATCTGTCTTTACTTGTATAGAGGCAAATCAATTCCAGATGATTTATTTTCATACTAATTCCTACTATTTCCCACAACTTGAATTAAGTTTTATTTAGTAAAATTAAACTATCGAGGGGGATTTAAAATTTTGTATTTCTTGGTCGGTTCGCTTACATGTTTTGCGTTGGGTGTGGTAGAGAGGAGACCTGGTAGAACCGCTCGTCCCTCCAGTGGCGTAACGTTTTTCAGCGGGGCCCCCCCGCAAAATATTTTCGGGGCCCCTCCCCATAATGTTTTTTTTTTTTTTTTTTTTTCGGCGAAGCGTGCACTTTTTCAACGGTCATCGTACAATACGCTACGATAACCTAACTAAAAATATATAATATAATATAACAATTTAACAATTGCCAATTTACCTTGTTTCATCATCTTCAAACTGCTCTATTTTGAACGGATTGAAATATTTCCAATCCGATTTCACCATCGTGTTCAGCGTGAAAAAACCTTTATAAAAGAGAGTCACCTGTTTGGGGGTTTTCGGCTAACTTTCCCCCATTTGAAATGCCCTAAATCTCCCCTTAGAGTGAAGCGATTGTGCTCATCTTCAAACATAGCCTTTTGAAAGCCTAGGTAGATTTTTGTGCAAATTTGAGTTTTAATCTTAATTTTATCGCGAGTTATCGTCTGGTGTGTTTTTGGTATCTGACAGTGGACTTGGAATGCTTTAAAACGGATCTTGATGCAAACATTTTAGTCCGAGCACAATAAGTAGTTTCTTTTTCTTCGAAAATTCGCTAATACTACGGCAGTTGAAAGAATTTTTAATATTTCTCTTTTTCCACGTTAGGTAGCAAGCAGACTAGATGGAGTTGTTTCTGTGAACCAAAGAGAAAACCAAACCAAAGAGTAAACCAAACCGATGTTATCGGAGCCAACACATCGATATATTGATATTATCTAACATGTGGCATCGATGGCAAAACATCGTAATTTCGATAATATCGATGTCGATGTCCGATCCCTAGTACGCACCTTCGCAACTCTGACACCTTAGCTACTTTACACCCTTCCTCAACTGGTTATAAATAAAACCAAAAGATGATTGATCAATGAACCTACATTACCGTTGATGTTACAATTTTTCTGTGTATCGTTAGTTCCGCTTTATTATTTAAAATTAAAAAAAAAAAAAAAAAAAAAAATGAATTTTGCTAGAGCGGGCCCGTTGCCGGGCCCCCTTGTAGCCCGGGCCCCCCCGCATCGCGGGGTTTGCGGGGGTGTACGTTACGCCCCTGCGTCCCTCCCTCGACACGTTCAAATAATCACGATCGTGTGAAGATAGAAAATGAAATGACAAGTCATGCATGGCGTTGGAGCAGAAGAGCCGGGGAACCCGAAATCATTTCAGAGATTGCTTTGTCAATTTGAAAGCTGTTGATTCAACCCCCAAGGGGTTAATGTTTAGACTCACCCTTCTTTTATTAACCCCCTCCAGAGGGTTGCGGGAGGGTCTCAACGGGAAGGGGTGGGGGTTTTGATGTGAAACACAGAGAAACATTTCTAATAACCCCGGCATTATTGCGAGGGGCGAAAGGGTTTTCACGGAGGGGGGGAGAGGAAATTATTCATTGATTAAAATTAGCTCACTTTCGCAACTTTGGGTTTTATTAATTTGAACAATGCCTGTTTGTTACGTGAAACGCATGAAGTGAAAGTTTTGGGGTTGAGATTGGAAGCTGCATGGAGTGAAGTTACGAGTCAACGACTTCGTGGGTTCCTTGAGACTTACTTAATAATCAATCATTGCACCTTTCAAACAACAAATTTCGTGTGATTAGGTTGTGATAACGGGGGGTCTGACACCATGATCATACTAATTCTAGTGATAAGCCGATCTAATTTTGAATTTGGCCATTTAGGCGTTTCGATATATTTGTTGAACGTTCATGTTGCGTATTTTCTACCTAAATTACATGAGCCGTGACGCTTAGTAACTTCGGTATTCAACGCTGCTTCACACAAAATATCAAATGCATGCCCCCAGTTGAAAACGTTCATACGGCGGACGGACGGAAAAATTTTTATTGCAGATTTGGATTCTACACCCTTTGAAACGTGAACCATGAAATTTTCGGGGGGGGAGGGGGGGTAGAAACTTTTTCAAGAGCGATTACAATGGTTTATTATTGAATAATTATTTTTGACGAGGATTCAACAAATTATGTGTACTCACTTTTGCGCACGTGCGCAGTGTGTGCAGTCTACAATAACTTCCTTATTTCACATGAGAACCCCTATTTTTTATTCCAGATTCGGATTCTAAGCCCAATTTCATGAAAAAATAACCCCTTACACGATTTTTAGGCACCCGAAAACGTGCACAAACTTGATTTTTGCGCGATAAAAACAGTTCCTCTGAACCCCTACATACCGCACATGACTCTCCAGTATTTTTCAACGCTGAATCACGCGGTGAAGTCCGTTTTTCAATCGGGGTAAAATATTTCTAAAAATCGCAAATCGCTATAAACTTTATCCTTCAAACATGACCACAAGAAATAATCTAGAGGATCGAGATCGGGTGAGCGTGGAGGACACTGTATGGTGAAATGATTACCGATCCAACGATTAGGAAATTGATCATCCAGAAATCGCTTTAAAAGATTTGTATTATGGGCTGGGCATCCATCGAGTTCGGAATATCAGAACAGGAGAATTAATGCACTGCATTACATCATGCTGAACGTATATTGTTTTAATGAGCAAAAACTACAGAATCTGTAGTTATATCTGATGTAACTAGTTGACCTACATCTACCTTCTACTAAAAAGTGAAATATATATTTTAAACCAACAGTCCAAAAAATAAAACAAATTCAAAAATCTAAATCACATTCCAGAATGCGTCTATCATTCAATCGCAACTGTTCATTGAACAACGAGTTCATCTCCTCCGTTACAAAATTTTTTTAAAAATATATCATTTTGTATAACGTCAACAGACAGCTTGTTCCTTAACTTATTTTTGATATTGTTATAAATGGAAAAACATCTCTCAACGAACGCATTGGAAATTGGTAAGGACATGAGGGAAAGAGCAAATGACGATGTATGTCTGAGTCGGGGGTTGGCGCTATCAACTCTCGATGCTGGAGTTGTTGGGATGCACTTTCAGCGACTATTGTCTTTGTATCATCGGCAGATGGCCAACTGAGACGAAAACATTGGTGAGATAAAATCCCTTAATTCCCCTGACTAGCAAAAAAACCCTAAAAAACCCCCTCATTTCGTAAATTTACGTCAACTGTCCAAATGAGTCACCTGTTAATTTTTTCAATCAATGTTTGTGGTGTGGCATCTTGTTCATCGGAGGGTATTTATTATTCCTCCGTGATACACTGCCTCAGCTGTTGGAGGTCTGCCCCGATCTCGACTCTAGATTATTTTTTGTGGAGATGTTTGAAGGATAAAGTTTACAACGATTTGCGACCTATTGCAAACATTAATGAACTTCGAGAGGATCATTCGTGCTTGCAATTCGATCCAAAGGGAATCCATCCAAGCTGCAACTCATCAATGGATAAAAAAAGCGGCGCTATGTGTGCATCAGGATTGCCACTTTAAACCGTTATTATGATGGATATCTGGTTGATCTTTAATTTGGAAAGTTGAATGTAATTTTCATATGATATTTCAACCCTGATTGAAAAACGGACTTCATCACGTGATTCAGCGTTAAAAAATACTGGAGAGTCATGTGCGGTATGTAGGGGTTCAGAGAAACTGTTTTTATCGCGCAAAAATCAAGTTTTTGCACGTTCTCGCGAGCCTAAAAAATCGTGTATGGGGTCATTTTTTCATGAAATTTGGCGTAAAATCCGAATATGGAATAAAAAATAGGGGTTCTCATTTGAAATAAGGAAGTTAGTGTAGACTGAGCACACTGCACACACTGAGCAAAAGCAAGTACACATAATTTGTTGAATTCTCGTCAAAAATCATTGGATTGGTTTTTTTCCTCAAAAAACTTTTTGGCCTCCCCAAAAACACCCCCAATTACGTCCTGTTCCTGGAGACTGGAGTTGACCACATTTTCCTGCGCACTTTGGCAACGAATGCCCGGTATATCGCCTCTGTTTTGACTGCTCCCGAAAGCAGATGGACTCGAGCAACGGCTGAGCTCTGCCTGCAGGAAAACGTGGGATGGGCGGCGGAATGGCGAAAATTGGCTATAAAACACAATATACCCTTCAATGCGAGCTCGATGAATTCGTGGAATGATATGGCTGCCAAAGTATTGGAGGGAATTAAACTTCAAATGCGCCAAGAATGGATCCTGAGCTCAAACCAGGCGCAATTCCACCTGCTATACCGACAGCTGGATAAGGAACCTAAATATATACAATCAGATCTCAGCTTTCCTGACATAAAAACTATAATAAAGCTTAGAGGAGAATTACTGCCGTTGAACAGTCGGCCATGGGACCTGAATGCGGTGCAACTTTGCTCCATGTGCAATCTGCAAGAACCCGAAACCACCGAGCACTTCTTGGGGAGATGTGCCATACTTCGCGGTATGAGGAGCCGATTTCTTGGTAAACCCCAACTGAGCACACAAGAAGTCGTCGAGTTCCTGACAGACAGCCACCGTTATGCTGACCTGATCCGGTTTTATAAAGCAGCGTGGTCTTACAGGAGACTCTTAGTGGCCGAATTTAATTACGTATAAATCTACCTGGAGAACTTCTTTTTTTTAAAAACGAATTACCTAAAGTTAAATTATGAATTAAAATCAAAGATAAAATTAACAATTCTATTATTCTATTATCAATCTATAAATGTTATGCACAAATTTGCCCATAATCCATAAATGCGAATTGAAACTTATTTGTTAAGAGAAATTTAGTCTCCGTTGTGAATAATAATTATTATAATTAAGCATTGTCTCTTAAATATGTTACTTTCAAGTAATCAATGTATATTACATGTATAGAACGCCCGGCCTCCACCAAACGACCTTTTTGTCCTGGCGTATATGTGTATTGCACCTTTCGTTATTGCATTCTTCTTCTTATTTAAATAACACTTTATCTATCTATCTATCTATCATTGGACACGTATTTTTTTTTTTTTCAAATATACTGTTTGTATTGAAAACAATAGGGGTGTTCATGTTAGGTGGACCGCCCTGTACATATGTCAATAATTTCTTTTCGTTTTCTCCTACTGGCTTCTTAAAAACGGAGAGTCGAGGACTGGGATCAAACGTCTGATCGACGGACGCCGCGGATTCGCGTGGTTATATTTTAATAACAGCCGCCTAGTCGCTAATTCTCCTAATACCCGCTCATTCCACGGCGCTTTCCCCTTTACCCCCCTCATCCTTCTCATTCTCCCGGTGTTAACGCATTAGCCCGAGGGAGCGCGGACGGGGCCTAATCGAATTTTTCGGGTCTGGCCCGGCGCGCGAAGATCCTGTCCGTGATTCTATGTTCACAGTAGAGAGTTACAGTGGCCAATAATACAGTAGTCAAGGACGTATCTTATGTTACTCACACACTTATCTCAAATAATTGAAAACGCTGCAAATTCTTCCACTGGGGTTTATTATTCAATTGGCTTGCGTTCATGATTTGAATTTCTACTAAGCTTTGGAGTGTGCGTGTTTCACAGGATAGAGCGATTATTGAATTTAAGGAGATATGCACGGAGCACGTAAATCTGTTCTCAACCAAAATAAATATTTGGATTGATCAGTTGATCATATTTGTATGCCTCCTGAAATTCAATAATCGCTCTACCCTGTGAAACACGCACACTCCAAAGCTTAGTAGAAATTCAAATAATGAACGCAAGCCAATTGAATAATAAACCCCAGTGAAAGAATTTGCAGCGTTTTTTATTGAACCTCAATACCCCCCCCCCCCCCCACAATAAAAACATCTATAATTTATCAAGTCCTTTATCACTCGTATTGCGTTAAAACTACCCCAAATCCAAATTTAAACGATGTGGCCAAAGGTAGACTGATGTAGAGGAGGCACAAAAATATCATCAACTGATCAATCCAAATAGGTATTTTGGTTGAGAACAGATTTACGTGCTCTATGCATATCTCCTGAAATTCAATAATCGCTCTATCACCTGTGAAACACGCACACTCCGAAGGTTAGTACAGATTCAAATCATGAACGCAAGCCAATTGAATAATAAACCCCAGAGAAAGAATACTTATTTACCCTACTAATAATATTGAATAATATTTACCTATATATCATCAGCGTTTAATGCAAATCAGAATGCTTAAACTCGTGTATCGGCTATAAACTACAAGTATCAACATCGGCTATCACTCCAGTATCCACATTCACTACAACTCGACGCTTTCGGCATCACTAGGTTACAAACAAACAATAATAAACCAAAAAACGCAAATGTTGGCACCATAAATCGGGCCATACATCGGGAATGGTTTGACCTATGGACATGGGGAGGGTCTCATTCGATTCCTCATGGTATGTTTTTCAAATAGGTAAATATTTAGGCCGATTCGACTTGTTTTGAGGTTTTTAGGGATTTTACAAACCTTTGACAGCCCTTAAAGGGCACTTTAAATTGAGTGAGAGAGCTGGCTCAAGAATTGGGGCGTCGTCGGACCAAGATGGATTTTTCCTGAAAATTATAGATTTTTTTGCTCCAGCCGTTTGGGAGAAATCGTGCGTACGTCGTACGGACGGAAAAATTTTCATTGCAGATTCGGATTCTACACCTTTTGAAACGTAAACCATGTTCAGGGGGGGGGACTTGAAAAAAATTTTTTTTTTTTTTTTTTTTCAGAGCGATTACAATGGTTTATTATTGAATAATAAACCAAAAGAAAAAGCTAAATCAAAATTTCAATAGCCAATGGAAACAAAACAGAGCCCACGAAATGATGAGTTGTTGATGAACTTGTGTTTTTCCGTGGAGATCTAAGAGTCGTCAAAATAACATTAAAAGTAACCCTTAGCATCCTACTGCAGTAGCAGCAGCAACATCGGCAAAAATTTCTTTCGATCAAAAAAGGAAATTAATCAAAATTTCATTCGGGATTGAGAAAGTTCCCTCCACCTCGTTAGACTGAATTGGAGCAGAAGGGAAAACTTCAAGTTTTTTGTTTTGGGCAAGCGTTTTAGAATAATAAAGGAAACGAAATTTCCCGAAATTACTTACCTCGCAAAGAAAAGGCGAGGGCGAGGAGGAGGAAAAGGCGGTTGAATAAAGTTCACGCCCGTTGATAAAGTAACGTTATGAGCTAAGTTTAATTGACAAAAAGCAGTTTGGATACTCTTCCTTCTTTCGGGCGTAATTAAAGGGCCAAGACAATGCGCTGCCATTCCTTCCCAGGGTTCGCGTTCCCTATGATGGATCGTTTCATTACAATACCAACTTTGTTCATATCCCCTTAATCCTTTCCGCGCTCAGCGTTGGGCCCATTAGTTTGCAGGTTTTCCCCCTCGTCTGAAAATATTGGGCAAATTTCATTAGGAGGAGCTCCGCGGAGAACGATTCTGTTGTTTCTTTCTGGATTTCGACGGAGTTTACACTGCGTGAAAGAAAAGAAAACTCGGACTGGGCGGTCGGGGACTGAATTTAGCTTTGGTGGATGTTTTACTGATATGTAAGCACGTGTTTTGTCGCAATAAAATCGATAGCTGACTATTTCTTTTAACAAAAAGTGCTCAAATTTGAACATTTAACACGGATTGACCTAATTTTGGAAAATTTACTCATCATGCACGATCATTCAGATCATGCTGCTGACTGGAAATTACCTTTCACGTCAAGGTTCTATCCATCATAGCAGTGTTTTTCAACCTTTTTTATGACACGATTCCCCTAGTATAAAAAAATATTTCGCAACCCCCCAACCCTTTTTTCCATGTATGTTAAAAATATGTAATTTGTAATACTTACAAAAATTTTAGGCGTTTGCGTGATTTGCAATCTATATAAACATATTTAAACGAGGATAGTTTAGCAACTTTGTTTAGACCCCCCAAACTGTTGTTTGCAGATGATACGGCTATTCCATGTATTTTCAAGTCTGAAAATTTGGATACGTTTTGGTTAAATCAATTCGAATAAAATACAGAATACCACGGAATTAACAATAAAGTGTTTGATTCCATTTTCTATGGGATACAATGGCGCGAATAAAATGTAAATCCAAGAATTAAATTTGGAGCCTATTTAATACTTTTGTAATGATCTGGGAGAAACAGTTAATTGAACAAACTCAAGCGCAAACATCACATTAAAATGAACGGACAAATGTAATCATTTCTCTATTTTTTTTTAATGATTTGCAATTTTTTATGATATAAACATGCTATAAACGAGGCTAGTTTAGCAACTAAGCTCAAAGAGAATCTGCTGGAACTGTCTGCCGATGGGATGCTACACTTGGAATTCAAGTCTGAAAATTTGGATACGTTTTGGTTAAAAAGAAAAACAGAATACCCGGAATTAACATCCGAGGCTTTGAAGTGTTTGATTCCATTTTCTACCTCGTACTTGTGCGAGTTGGCATTTTCATCAATGGCGCGAATAAAATGTAAACCAAGAAATCGCTTAAATTTGGAAAACGATTTAATACTTAATGTGGCAAGAACGGATCCACGATGGGAGAAATTAATTGAACAAACTCAAGCGCAACCATCACATTAAAATGAACGAAGATAAGCAAGCACAGATGTAATCATTTTCTATTTAAACACATTTTTAATATTTACTTTTTTTGTAATAACATGTTTTAAACTAGCATTTTTCTGACTTGTATGATTGATTATATGAAAATTTTGTTAAATATAATAATTTTTTATTTAAGTCTCACAAATTATGTCTTGTATAAAAAAAACTGAAGTTTTCTCGACCTCTCGCGACCCCCCTACAGAGGCTCCGCGACCCCCCAGGGGGTCGGGAACCACAGGTTGAAAAACACTGCATTATAGGAACCGAACATTCGATGAACGTAGAGCACTTTCAATAATTGATTGGTTTACTGCAATGTTAGTCCATTATTGCCAATAAAAAATAAATTATTGACAAAAAATCCTTTTTTCTCCCTAACAACATCATTGGAAATACAAGCTTATCCGGTAAGTGCTGGAATGTTTTCCCATTTATTAATATTAAAGAGATGGCGGGTCGAAATGAACTACCGAAAATTGTAACCTTCAATTTATTTGTTAAATACTTGAGAATATGTGCGCTCCTTAACAACAACAGTCGTACATACTATTACACATTTAGAATGTTTATCCAAATAAATTTCTTTCATAAACAGTAAATCCTAACCAAAAAAAATTATTTTAATTCTCATAAATCAGTTCAATTAATTTGTATAGAATTTGATTTCTTGTTATAGCTGGAATTAGACAATTAAACCCGATGTAAATATCAATTAATGGTTATTTAATATTGGTAAGCCATTTTTCGATCAACTTTCCATGTAATTTGTCATTGATGACCATACGGCTACAACAAGTTACGGAAAATTTTTGTATACGAATATCATTCTATTCACCTATTCACAGCCTGCACATCACAAAGCAACATTGACGACAGCCGATTCTCAGTTTTACTCAATTTAAAATAATCAAGCCAAAAATTAAATTAATTCTTCTAAATTAATGGGATTAAATCAAAATTACCCTTCCGAAATTTTTGAGATCTAGATTGTTGAATGTTTCGACCCATAAAACTCTCAACCACAACCCCCCCCCCCTCCCCTGACACACCTGGCGCAAAGCCCTGAATGATTATCATTAGGCTCTAAATATTGCGCTTTTCGTTGGTGTAAAAGTGAGCAGCGGTAAAAGCGGAATTTATTTCAGTACCATTTGAAAATGAATGAGAATTGAAACTAAAAACCCAGAAAATTATTTATTATTATCTACTAGTTCATTATTTTTGGACACCCTTCATAGGACCCGTCTCAATCGATTCTCAAAATTACATGAAAATGGCACCCCACTTGCAGAGGTCAAAGAACACCTCGAAATACCACGATTTTGGCACGTTTTTCTTTTCTTAGCATCTTTGAGTTACATGGAATCGGGTTGGCCTGAACTTGAAACCAGCCTGACCCCAGCTGGAATCCGTGTGCGAAAAAACGGATTTTTAACATCAATTCCAACGTTTTTTGTGGACCGATCGGGGGACGGAGATTACTGTGTTTCAATCTACCCACCTTGATACGTTTAAGAAAAAAATTTGAAGTGGGTGTTCTAACAAATTGTTTGTTATACGATTACAAAGGCCCATTGAAAATATTAAACCAAAATTACATTGAATCTATTTTTAATTAAACTACATAAGCGCATATTTAGTAGTCTATTTTATTCAAGATTATAACTCACTTGACTCATTAATACAAGAAAAAATATTATTCTAACAAATTGTTTGTTAAACGATTAAAAAGGCTTATCATTGAAAATGTTAAACCAAAATTACATTGAATCTATTTTTAATTAAACTACGTAAGCGCATATTTAGTAGTCTATTTTATTCAAGATTATAACTTACTTGACTCATTAATACAAGAAAAAATATTATTCTACTATGATCTGAATTATTTCGGAATAAATTCCCACTGCGAACAAACTAACAAATCCTTTAAGAAAAAGTGAATGTGAATCCTAAAACTAAAATGAAGGTTTCTTTTTTCAATCGAATTAATTTATCCTTTTAATAATCAATTTCTCCGTAATTAAATTTATTTATGTATTACTTGCTTCATTTTAAATATTAAATGGATTTGTATAATAAAAAACAGTTATACTTTTTCTAGATTTTTACATTTTATGTAGTGGAGAAAAGACATGAGATGGATTATTATAGGAATTCGTATCTATTATTTAACGACAGGAGGTAAGAATGTTATCTATGAATGATTGTAAATACGCGCATCAAAAAAAAGTTTTGCCTCTGTCTGTTTGTGATTCAGTATGAAATATGGACAGGGAAAAATTGTATTTTGGGTATTTGAAAAGTGCATCCAACTATAATAAAGAAACAACAGCAAAAACTTTTTGGATAAATTTCTCGATTTGGAAAATTATTTAATTAAACACTGACTTTTTATCTAAAATACTAAAATACTTCACCCATCTGAAAGTTGTGAAAAAAACGAATTGAAAATCGCTTTAGTAGTTCGTGCCCTCATCTCTCGCTGTGATTAAAGCCTATAGAGGATTAAGTAATTATATTGTTCAAGTGATATTTTTAAAAATTTTACTGGTTTTAGTCAAATGAATAATTCATTTTACTTCAATTTAATAATTAAAAAGTCAGATTTTTTTTTTTTTTTTAAGAAATAAATTTTCCAAATAGAGAATTTATCCAAACAAAGTTTTTCTGCTGTCTCTATATTGCAGTGAAAGTCATTTTTTAAAAAATCCAAATCTCCAACTTTTTTCCGTTTATATTTCCGATTAATCAGGTTGTTGAAAAACACATTTTGATGTTTGTTTGTCTTTAAATTATTGCCCCTGTTTGATTTATTATTTTATATTTTCAGACGTATTTTATATGCAGTTTATGGGTTGTTTCCATGGAGAGTTCAAGGACACCACTTTACGAAAAACGGACCATGTTGGTCTGTCATAACTGATTCAATTTCAAGCCGAAATAGGTATCAAACAGGATTATAGAATTTCTTAATTACATAGGTACGTATTTCATCGATAGGTGAGTCGGAGTCATTATTGTTTAAAATTGACAGTTTTTATCTCATTTTTCCGGTTCCACAAATTATGTTCTATTATGAAAAGTTTTGATTTGTCAGGACCAGTAGATTTTGGAGGAGAAGGATTGCACCAACAATACATCTTCGATAGAACTCTCTGGTAATCCTTTAGATGCAAAGAAAGTATTAAGGAGAACTTCGCATCTCAAAGAATTGCATATCGCCTCAACCCCACACCCAGTCGCCACAGGTTACTGTGAACTTGAACGCTCCATTTAACAATAACAAAAACCCCAGAATCGCCGATGGGAAACCGACTAAATAATCACTGAAATGCAAACGATCGTAAATTCCGTCAGTTCAAATGGCAATGGCTGAAGCATATTTCTGGCTTTAGACGGGGAGTGTTGGCGGAGGGAAGGTGGGCAACCGGCCAACCTTCTGGGAGGCTGCTGAAGAAGCGCCACCGCTGGAGCAGGGTCCTGGGTGGCAGATCGCTCCGCAGCCGCGCATACAACCTTGACCACAACCGTGGGGAGTCACGTTCAACGTCTGAAAATCACAATCCCAGACCTTGAAAGATAAAAATCGGGTTTGAAACGACTTGGATAAATAATGTTCCTTCTACACTGTAAGTTGTATTTGGATATCTACATACTCTGTCTATAAAACAACTAAAGACCCTTCTCAGAACCTCTTAGTTTCGTACATGACCTAAGCCAATGCCTATCCTTGTAGCGGATCACATACTGTGAAACTTGAAAAGCTGTTGAAGAGTTGCAAAAGCTGCATTACCATAATTCCTAAATGCTATACACACAAACAGATACTGACCGAGAAAATGGAAAACCTCAAAGATAAACTCACGCTTCTAGGTTCCTGGACACGGCCGCAGAAGCAAGTGTAGCGTAGACCCTCAGCGGCCACGTTGAGTTGAATGCGACAATAAGGGCAGGGCCACGTCTGGTCCCTCTCTGCACAACCAAAAATACAACATTAAAGCAAAAGCGAGTAATAATCAAGTAAACATTTCCCTGACCTACTCAATAAATGATGCGAGTTTGAACTGAGGAAATTGTTGATGGGAAACGTAAAGGGAAAACAGTACCTACCTACAATATTACAGAAAGAAATATTTGTTTTATTGTTGTTGAGAGGGAGATGAAAATAAATTCCTTCAGATTACACCACCTACCAGAATTAGTTGCTTCTGCCTTCACACAGGGGTTCCAGGACCGTTTCTGGAGAGATTCTACCAAATTTTGAATGTCATTCACAGAAATTTCGTTTCCTACTCGAAACGAACGTTTCACTAACTCACTGCCGATTGAGGGTACAACGTAGCTCACACGATTACCCAAAAGTCTGTCTGACCATCAATCCTCTCGCCGTCCCATCGCTGCAAAAGCGCAAACCCAGATCCTCTAGCATGACTTCTGCAGTTTTTTTTCCCGATTTTTGTGCCTGCGTAAATGCAAACAAAACGGCAACAATGAAAGACCTAAATAAGTATATAAAAATCCCTTCAACGCCCACATGGATTCCTATACGTTCATCGTTCGTTCTTCCTTATGGATAAAACTTTGAAAGTCAAGAAGAATGAAAATACAAGGATGAAAGTGCCTATTGGCACGACCAGCAGTCCTACGACCATCGAATCAACTGATGTAACTTCAATAAAATTTTCTTTTCGCGAAATTAAACTTATTATAATGGGTGATTCCTATTTTACGGGACAATCGCTGTCCTTCATTAATAAATAATTTTCTGTTCAACTTTTTCCAAATATTATTCTTGCAGATTTTGTGTGGTAACTAGGCCTACTCATGGCTGTCGTAAAGTTCGGCTACTCTTCATTGTAAATGCCGGTAATTGATCGAAATGTACCTCTAATCTCATTGTCATGGTCTGTCCGTGAGTCAGAATTTGAACTTAATCCGAAATTTTATCCGCTCAAAGTACGTTTTACCGGAAATATTTTAACTAATATTTTTTTTAGAATTAGTTACTGGATGTTAGTGCGCTTACAAGTGGGAATAACTTTTAGATAGTCTGTACGAATCAAGTGCTCAAAGTTTGTCCCAAACCTTCTGTCTCATTGTCATGGGTTTGAAGGAAATCATCGTAGCTCTCTCAAATGAGGGAATTTTTCGGCAATTCAAAGTTTTTTCAGCGTTGGTAACCCTGCCCTTTGAGGAAACACCATGCTTCCGCCATTTCTATACAGTTGGGGCTCAAAAATGAAGTTAGCCGTTTGTAAAACAGGTGTGTACGTTTCATACTTCTCATTGTGATGGGTTTGAAAATCACTCTTAATCAATCTTATTGATTCGTTTAGCATTCATTTTGGGATAGAGATGTAAAAACTCTATTTAATGCAAGTTTCAATTTCTATAAGTGTTCATTAGACTCCTAATTGCAGAAGGTTAATTTTGATTTCTCATTGTCGTGGCGATTTTAAACTTCATTGTTGTGAATACACAAAAGCCGTCATGGCTGTTTGAAACAATTATTTTCAAGTTTGGTATTTGATACTAAATAAATACTAATATTAAAATGTGATAATTGTTCTAGCACAAAATCAGGAAAAACTGAAATCATATATCAGTCTCATTCAACCTTACCTTCACATCGTTTACGTAATTCTATCGTTATTTGGTTGACAAAGCTCATTGTCATGGATACATAGCATTCTCGTAACCTATAAAATTGTAAAACCTGAATTTTGAGGAATAAATAAACGACATAACAACCAGTGAAATATCAGTGAGCATGCAACTTATTCAACCTAACTCATGATTAAACTGTTTCGTCACCCATATGGCTATTTCTTATTTTCCCGATAGAGGTTTAACTATTTTGGAAGAAGGTTTAATTCAACTGGAAAATGCTATGTCAATAACATGAAGAATTCACGTTTTTCGTGGTTTCAAAACTATCGATTAGCTGGAAATACAGTAATTTGGCATAGTTGTGCCATTCTTGAAAATTTGAACTCACTTTTAGCTTCCATGCATTGCGCTGCGCAATCCAAGTGGAATATGTTGTAGCAGTGCTTGCAAGACCAGATGCGTTCCTGTTTTTTGATACCTTCCATGCAGATACTGCACTCGGTGCTTTCCATAGTCAACTCCATTGTCATTCTTTCGATTCTGGTGCCTCTAGGAACTAATGTATCAAGAGAAATGGCAAAATAACTTGCGTTGTTATATCATTAATTATGTAACATTAAACTGCGTATTATATTAATTGATATATGGGTCATTTCAAAATTTCGGTCACATACGGGTATGGACTTTTCTAAAAAAAATTGTTGAAACATGATCAATTTTCTTGTTTCTAATCAATCGCTTCGGTTCTCTTGGCATATTACCTAAGTGAGCACACATAATCTTGAACCTTACTGCTGATACGCCATTTTGAAAAAAAAAACTTTTGTAGGGAGTGAGGTATATACTACTATTTTTTCCTCTCTTGAGCCTCAAACCTCCATGGGAATCGACGCTCAAGTATTTCAATTTAGGTGAAGTGGAACAGCGCAAATTAGCTTAATTTTACAGTAAACACTGATGTTTCCTTGCCAAAATCTCACTTGCTAAAGAGATCTCACTCCCTACAATTTAAGGGGCTATTGGCTGGATATTGTAGGGAGTGAGAGTAGGAAGTGAGGTTATAGCCTTTCACCGCCTTTACAGGCCACAAATCAACTGAAACTGGTTGAATCAAAATGTTGTCAACGAACGTCCAACAACCACACTAATTGTCAACAAGTGCGATCAAGTTTCACTTGCCACAGTCAGAATGTAACTGGAGTAGGGAGTGATAGTTAAAAAACCTACACTGCTGCCTCCAGGAATGGTTTTCCCGGTAGAAATGACTGGGAAGGTCCAGACAAAATCCAACCACCAGCGTTGGGACCATCTTGAATGAGGGATGTCAACAAAACAGAAGCAACTTCATAAACACCCTTTTCTGCCCGTTGCGGGCTACTTTTCAAAACATTGTAGGGAGTGAGGAAAAACCGTTAAACACTGAAATAATGGGCTGATAAGGCTACTTGGTTTGAACCTATTTTTTTCCTGAGGCTGATATCCATTGTAGATGGTATGTTCTTCCATAGTGTAAGTGGATATAACTGCTCCAATAAATATTTCGCCAGCTGTAGGGAGTGAGAAATACGGACTGGTATTTTGTCCTGGGTCCTGTAGGCACAACTTTTACATACTTTTCCATGGAACATGTACACCCACATAGGAGAAAATTTTAAAACACTTACAAAACTGTATTTAGTTGAGATTTGACGGCAAAACTAATCAGTGACATACATGTGTAGCATCACTCATCAAATAATAATCAGAACAGACTATAAACCACTGATACACTTACTTGGGGAACATAAGGAAATTCCCACGTTGGCTGCAAACCGTATCACTCGGTGGGCCCTGACACTATCAGCATTCGACTACGAAATTCAATACCAACCCGGAAGAGAAAACCTACCAGCCGATACATTGTCAAGGCTCCCTATACCCCATGTCGACGCCTCAGATTCTGAAAGAGAAGGAGCAGAATATGGCAGTAAACTGTTGAATATCAGACTAGATGACATCGCCTCGAGTAGAACTCATTTAAAGAGGAGAATCTTAGAAGATCCGGTACTTTCCAAAGTGATTATGTTTATCCAAAATGGGTGGCCACAGAGCAAGATGGATATAGAAAAAAAAAAAAAAAAAAAAAAAAAGTTCGGAGGACGATCCCCATCCGAACTTTTTTATGGCAGATTGATCCGGAGTAGATTAGACTTGTTGAAGCCAAACGTGGAAGCGAAAATCGATTCATCATTGGTAGTACAAAAATTGAACCACGACAGGAGAGCAAAGAGCCGTGTGTTTGAAGAGGGGGAGAAAGTATGGGTAGTCAAGCCCCTGAAACATACATATGTTGAGGGACTAATATTGAAGAAAACAGGCCTCCTGTCGTACATCGTACAGATTGGGGAAAACCAGAAGAGAAAGCATGCTGATCAACTACGTAAACGAGTGTAAGAATGCAGCTCGAATGAGCGGGGAGAAGATGTAGCATCACTCATCGAATTATAATGGTCCATATGACTACTACATACCATATGACCTTGTAACCAGGAAGCGATAAACTAACGACTTCTTTGTGATATGAAATATGTGTTGAGGAGGAACTCTTGAATTTTAGATTTTATGTTCTATTTAATTAATAAATATAACGTGATACTACAACATGTGACCGAAATTTTGAAATTACCCATATAGACAGACCCTCATTTGATGTAAAAGGAAAAGAACTTTTTGAGTGAAACTAGACCTAAATGAAGCAAAACGCCGCCAACCTCTTTTCCCATCTTAGCTGCTAGCGAGATATGATTTTTTGAGGCTTTTTTCAAGAATATCACGTTTAATGCCATGAAAAACCTATCTTATTTTCTCGATAACGACTTTTTTTCAATTTTTAACCACATTTTCGGGTTCAGCGTTGAATTTCCTACACGCCTGTTGCAAATTCATGATAAAAAAACTTTGAGCCTTAGTGGGCTAACATCATGGAACATGTTTTTAGAAGCTTCAACTTGTTCCTCTTTCTCTTTATGTTGTCTGTAAAAAACAATGAACTGTTCAAAGAAAAAGAATTTTATTGTTTATGTCGAAGTGATAGACAGAATAGGTTTATGATAAACTGATTTAGTAAAAAGTAACTGATACAGTTAGTTGTGTCGATGTTATCCACGTGTCGAGTGAATACGCAATCGATGCAAGATCCACCGCGCGTGGTTGAGATTGAAGAGTCCAATTTGAAATTGAACGGTTTACCCACGAGGTATATGATGTAGGTATTTTTCTATTCCGGTGAGCGTCTACTGAAACATGCACAACCAAGGACAATAAGAAATCGCAAGCGATTGTTTACTACATTTCTATATAATAACATAACATAAAATTAAATCACGACATAAATACCAACAACAAGTACGCAAGGCCTGCGTGATAAATCGAGAGCTTTCCAACGAATGGAGAACGATTTTCGTCCGTCGAAAACTGAACAACTTTCATTTCCCTAGAAACAGCTCGGTTGTACGTGAAAACTATCAGAACAATTTCGTGACACTTTCTGTATAACGGTTTCTGTATAACGCTTTTTTACTAGATAGGCCCGGCTAAAAACATGTTCCATGTTAAAAACGAACATCAAGTTCGAACATTGAAATTAAAAGAAAGAAATCGTTTACTGAAAATATTTGTACGTTAACTGCATTTTCAAATAGTGTGATGTACCTAGTCCGTCAAATTTCCGGCAACCTTGGAAATGCAATTAGTTAGCTGATGATATGGTTGGCGATTTCAAGAAGGAATTCCAGTTTTTAGACGAATAAATTTAGCAAGTTCTGAAACCGCTAACGAGGAACCCCAGGGATGAAAATAACAAAAGTTCACACGGTACTAATTGGGAAAATAGTTGAATTCGAAAAATTCTTTCTAAAGTGTCACATGGCTTATGAACGGCGTGAAAGGTCAACTTCCCGATCGGAGAAATTACAGTTTACGGGCTAATGGATTTTATGGTGCTACTTTACGTAAGAGGTGTATAAATATCAGTCATAAAAATGTTTTTCTGTTTAATACCATTTTTCCGCTTTAAAAACAATTGATACTGTTTCAACTTTTGCTACTTTTATATCTGAAATCCTCCTTTGATATCCTTCCAAGGCGCCTGATGTTTTTGCGGCTTCAAACTTGAAATTTCCCATGAGATCGATTAGAAGTTGACGTTTTATGCTGTTCATAAATCATTTGACACTTCAAAAAAATGTTCTGGATTAAATAACTCCCTGCTAAGTACCGTGTGAACTTTAGTTATTATTAGTTTTTTCCACTTCAAATTGGAATTTCTCCGTGAAATAGACCGGAAATCGAAAACTGGACCATACCATTAGAAATGTGAACTTTCCCAGAATTTGACAGCTTCCAGCAGCTGTTTTTGAAAATTCAGTTGACGTACAAATATTTTCAGCAGAAGTGTATTTTCCCACTTTCAATGTTCGAACATCGATTGCATCCCTTAGTAATTAGTTTTTTAAAATCATTAATGAGCTCCAGACGAGTAGGAAATTTAAGGCTGAGTCCGAAAACATGGTCGAAAGTTGAACAAAGTTGTTGTTAAGAGGATAAATGTAGATTTTCTTATTCACAAAACGTGGTTTTCTTGAGAGCAAAAATCATATCATCAGAATGAATTGAGATAGAAATACACTGCCAAGGAGATGGCACAGCGCTGCCTCGCTACAATCAAAGTGACACCAATTTAAAATAGAAAATAAAGAAATCTTCAGATGAAAGATGTTTAGGTAATTGGTCCAACTTCCTAAAGATTCGTTGTGACATTCGTATGGGATCTCAAGAGGCCTTATTCGCATAGTCCCTCAAAATATGAGGTAAATTCATAAAAAATTGTGGAAGTTGTGGCTGTAACAAGGAAATGCGGGCAGACAGACAGACCGACAGCACGGAACCAAATTTGTTCAGTAGGCTATGAAAAGCAAAATGCGAGTGGAAATTTTGAATTCGGACAACAACAATTTTTTGGCTCCCGAAAGTAAACACAAGGCTTCCGCTGCTTCGCAGACTAAGAAGCAAAATATTGTTGACGGCGTTTTCCTTAATTTTCGGTTCAATTGCACCCAACACCATTGCACCCATCAGGTCCCATGGGTTGCACCCATTCTGTGCATTAAATTCATATCCCTTTCAGCCATAGATTCAGTGTGTAGCTCAATGCTCTTCCACTCACAGCCAGAATCAGGATATCGATCTCATCCTCTGTTTGATGCCGAAGCGAAACGAGCTGCCGCTCTTCCAAAACCATCTCCCTCCCATATTTCTCCTGCTACAGACCTAAAGCCCTCAGCAAGAGCAGAGATCATGAGTCGTTGGAAGGTAGAGCACCTGGCCCACACGGCATGTAGCCGATAAGGAACTGTTTCCTACTCCTAGAATGGTAACTTGGTTCGATAAAATAATCGAGGTCAAACCAAAGTCCTTCTATAAAACTATATGCAGATTGAGGAATGGACATGCAAACACGAATGCATACCAATTCAAAATTGGAAACCCACGCTCTCTGCCGTCACTGTCTCCAATCCGAGGAGACTCCAGAACATCTGATTCTTGAATGCTCCACTCACGACACTGCTCGCGAAACCTTCTTGAGAGAAATCCAGCAGAAGATACCTAGCCCTTTCAATTTGAATACTATACTATCGGAATGTGACAGTGAAATTTACAAGAAGTTGTTTGATTTTATAAGAGAAGCGAACCTTTCATTTTAAACGAACTGTTACTAATTTATTATTAAGTATATCTTGTTAGTATTAGCAAAAAAATGAAACTATAAATTTAAAATTGTAATTATTTTGTATAAATACGGCTGTATAAATTTATTTTCAAAGCCAATAAAATAAAAAATAAAAAAATCCTCTGTTTGGTTGTATTAGGCGATTCCTCCTTCTTCTACTTACAATACTTGACTAATATACAGGGTGTCTACCTTTCAGGTGGACCGAACTTTAAGGATCGATTCTACAACTAATTTGCGACAAAAAGTGCCCCTTAGACCTTTTTTTTTAGAGGCTTCGTTTCCGAGTTATTAACGATTTAATTTTTTTTCGTGTTATCGACTTTACTTCACTAAAACAGCCATAACTCCCTTGTTTTTGGAGTAATCTCAAATTTGAGGAAACCGTTGGAAAGAGCGTTAAATTTCCTATCCGTTAAGTGTGAAACGCTATTTTTTAATGCCATTTTCTGAAGTAAAAAAATAAGCCAAAGTCAAAGTTTTAATTTTTTTTCGAAAATCAACATTTTTCAGGCTAATTTATCGCCTGTAATAAATTGAATATTGGATTGCACTCAACGGAAAAAACTAGCCCAAGACCTCAGCTTTCCAACGGTATCATCATTTTTCTCTTTACATTTGAATAAACCTCGTAAAATGACGTTTTAATGCGAAAAAAAGAAGGATTTTTCGTTAAAAATCGCAATTTTTCACATTGACTTTCATATCACAAAATGAAACTAAAATAAAATAAAAATGAAACTCGTATTTTTCCGAGAAGATGTACGCGTATTTCATTCGATCAACGGTTTTTTTCATTTGGTAGACAGGTATCGCATTAGTCCGTTTTGAGGCGGCCGCGATGGTTCAAAAGTGTCACCATTTGGGGTTCAGGATTTAAAAAAATTAAGAATCACAACGGAAAAATTAATAGGTACAATGAAGAACACTCATATCGGATAAAAGTCAATGTGAAAAATTGCGATTTTTAACGAAAAATCCTTCTTTTTTCGCATTAAAACGTCATTTTACGAGGTTTATTCAAATGTAAAGAGAAAAATGATGATACCGTTGGAAAGCTGAGGTCTTGGGCTAGTTTTTTCCGTTGAGTGCACACCAATATTCCAATTTATTACAGGCGATAAATTAGCCTGAAAAATGTTGATTTTCGAAAAAAAAATTAAAACTTTGACTTTGGCTTATTTTTTTACTTCAGAAAATGGCTTCAAAAAATAGCGTTTCACACTAAACGGATAGGAAATTTAACGCTCTTTCCAACGGTTTTCTCAAATTTGAGATTACTCCAAAAACAAGGGAGTTATGGCTGTTTTAGTGAAGTAAAGTCGATAACACGAAAAAAAAATTAAATCGTTAATAACTCGGAAACAAAGCCTCTAAAAAAAGTCTAGGGGGCACTTTTTGTCGCAAATTAGTTGTAGAATCGATCCTTGAAGTTTGGTCCACCTGAAAGGTAGACACCCTGTATATGAGTTCCGATCCTCTCTGGAGGACGGCTGGCGACGTCCGCGAAACCTCCGGGTAGTCGGACGAAAATCCAAGGTGAAA
Organism: Creontiades dilutus; assembly: GCA_031894815.1. NCBI lineage: Eukaryota > Metazoa > Arthropoda > Insecta > Hemiptera > Miridae > Creontiades > Creontiades dilutus. The sequence goes on along the minus strand of JAVIWC010008758.1, from coordinate 4,715 downwards.
TTCCTTGTTTACTTGACTAATAGAGTCACCAAGACTATATTTCTTAGCCTAGAGGCAACTCAAAAGACTGGATTAACTTACGCAGTTCTGTGTTCATGTCAGGGCATTCGGTCAACGATTGGCAGAGAAGGGTGTCTTTCATGTCAATCAACTCCCGGATGCGGCCCTGCAGATTCGTGCATTTTTCGCGGCAAGCGATCAAGGAATGTAAAAGATTATCAGCTTTGTCTTTCACACTCTTCCATCCGCTATTATCGTCTAATACTCTAACTGAAAACATGAAAGAAAAACATAAAGTGAGAGCCTAGGATGTTCTCCCCAAAATAATATGTATTCTTAAATAGAGTTGGGTAATTAAAAATTCTAATTTTTCGTATTTCAACCCTTTGATTTCCCCCTTTGGGTTTCATGGATTCTGACGATTTGACAAAATTTGCTTTTCCTGTTGACCTTTCACCAACTGAACCAACCTACAATAATTTTTTGATACACTAGGGAAATAGAAAATTTAACGCTCATTCCAATGGTATAAACAAAACTGAATTTCCTAAAGTCCATAAGTGAGTTATGGATGTTTTAGTGAATTGAAATGGAAAACACGAAGAAATGTTAACATTAAAATAACCTGAGAACGAAACGTCCAAACAAATTTTCTATGAGGCATTTTTTGTCAGAAATGAGTTGTAGACTCTATTCCTCTATTCCCAGCCTGTGGCAGGTTCCTCAGGTTAACATCCAGTGTAGGTACCATACATTGGAAAATGGCCAGTTTGAAGCGATCCCAATTGTTTCCAACCTCTTGTTTTGACGACTTAACAATCAAGAAAAGCTGTGGTTGTGGGGGGGGGGGGGGGGGGGGGGGTTCAAAAATAATAATATTATGTTAAAGTGGCAGCGTTTTCGGTTTGCACCAGTTTTATTCCCAGCGTTATTGTTGTTATCAACCGTGTAGCAATAGCTAAGGACATTGGAATTCTGTTCTCCGCCTACATCGATTCTGTGGTCTACCGTGCAATGCATTGGGTTGCTTCAAGAGGAATACCACTGAGTTTGACAGTATGCCAGCTTTGCTAACCCTCTATTCAACAGTGGTCAGATCTCTACTGGACTACGGTTCTATCCTTTGGTCCCCCGCACCACCAAAAACACAAGGACCAGCTTGAGAGGGTTCAGAGGAGGTTTTTGAGATATATTGGGTGGAAAATGCGGATACCATGCGATGGCTACAGCTCCCGGGCTGTGGAATCTCGTCACCCTGGAGACACGTCGCAGAATCACTGATATGATGTTCCTCTTTAACCTGATTAACGGCAACATCGACTGCCCTCACCTTGTGTCTGAAATCCAGCTGGAAGTTCCCACTTATTACTCCAGAAGCCCGCCTACATTTCATCTCAACTTCGCTTCAACCTACTACCTTTGTAATCAACGGCTCTAGCCAATAACTTACTCCAAAACATCCCAGCTCTTGGATTTTTCTCCAACCAATCCATAAACTCCTTCTGTACCGACATTGTTAAAAAAACGGCACAGTAGACCTCTATGGTTCTACAGCGAGATCTTTTAAATGATTAATTTTACACATTTAAGTACAAAAGATGAAAAATTGCCTATGCAACCTACAAATATGGGATTCTAGCTCAGAGGAAGGGAGCTAGTAAACAGAGATGAAAGCTACGGCTGGGGGGTGGCAGGTACAGAAATGACCCCTCGGGCGGACGGAAAAGTGGTGATGCCGGGATAACAAAGGGCAGAAGGAGCCCACCCGAAGGTTAGTTGAAGGAGTGTTGAGCGGGGAGGGGGGGGATGTCCTGGGCTGAACTGGACTGTACACCTGTTAATCATTTAAATGATAAAATGTTCACCTCCAACAGAGGCAACACATGTAATACTTCATAAATTTTGTAATTGGGCATTAGACCGTTTTGTAAATAAACTAACCTTCCAGTTGCTCCTCGAGGAAAATCGTGCGTTGAGCGATCCGCGCGATTTCCTCGTCCTCCAGCTCCCCCATTTTGCTCTCCACTTTGGCGTAAAGGAAATCTATTTTGGCGCTGCTTTCGATCAGGAGGTTCAGCGCTCTCTCTAACTGCGAGTAGATGGGATCCGCTCTCTGCGCCATTGCCAATGAGCCGCTTCCTCGAATCAGTCGTTCTCTATTTCTCGTGGGAACTATTCTCCTCGCGGTAATAAAGTCCCTCAGGGTATCCGAACCCGTCGTGAAATAAATTCTCCTCGTGGACACCCTCGGTCTAGTATTCTGAAACAATTCCTGGTTTTTAACAGGTTTACATGTACGTATAATCATATTGTCGTACAAGAATTAACCCCCCCTCGTACGTACACCAACTTTGTTTTTGATGTGAGAACCCTCTTTTGGTTTATTATTCAATAATAAACCATTGTAATCGACCTTGAAAAAAAATTCTAACCCCCCAGGAAAATTTCATGGTTTACGTTTCAAAGGGTGTAGAATCCGAATCTGCAATAAAAAATTTTCCGTCCGTCCGCCGTACGCACTATTTCTCCCAAATGGCTGTAGCAAAAAAGCTGAAAATTTCAGGAAAAATCCACGTTGGTCCGGCGACGCCCGAATTCTTGAGCCAGCTCTCTTACTTAATTTAAAGTGCCCTTTAAGGGTTGTCATAGTTTTGTAAAATCCATAAAAACCTCAAAAAAAGCCAAGGCGGCCTAAATTTGGATTTTTTTTTAAGAACTTTCCATGAGGAATCGAATGAGCCCCTCCCCAGGTCCGTAGGTCAAACCATTCCCGATGTATGGCGATTTATGGTGCCAAAATGTGCGTTATTCTGGTTTATTATTGTTTTTATTTTGATGTCAGTAACCTAGTGATGTAGTTATGTAGTGATGTAGTAATGTGGATCCTGGAGTGAACTTCTAAACACGGGTTGAAGCATTCTGATACGCATGAAACGCTGCAAATTCTTTCACTGGGGTTTTGGTTTATAATTGTTTTTCTTTTGATAGCAGTAACCTAGTGACGTAGTGATGTAGTAATGTGGATACTGGAGTGAACTCTAAAAGGTTTTGTAGCCGATACACGGGTTGAAGCATTCTGATAACCAAAAAAACCGCTGCAAATTTTTTCACCGGGGTTTATTATTCAATTGGCTTGCGTTCATGATTTGAATTTCTACTAAGCTTTGGAGTGTGCGTGTTTCACAGGTGATAGAGTGATTATTGAATTTCGGGAGGCATACAAATATGATCAACTCACAAATCCAAATAGGTATTTTCGTTGAGAACTGATTCACGTGCTCTATGCATATCGCCTGAAATTTCAAAAGCTTAGTAGAAATTCAAATTATGAACGCAAGCCAGTTGAATAATAAACCCCAGTGATTATTGAATAATAAACCAAAAATCGTATATTCCAAGTCCCCGAGGAGGGGAGCAGGTTGCCCTGGGAGACGCTCCTCATTGGTGGGGTCCCCATCACTGGCGTGGTCGTGAGAGGGGGGGGGGGAATTCCACCCAGCGGTTGCCCTGGGAGACGGTCCGACGCTCCCCTTCAAGGGTGGGTGTGGGGGGTGGCGGAGAATTCCACCCGCCCAACGTTACCACCCCCTGATATACCTACCTGCTCTGATATTTTCGTCTGTATATAGATCTGTATATTGATGATGATTGATCGAAACTGACGCTGGCACATAGGTACGCCGCCTGCAGCGCCGCGTCTCTTGAGAGATAACTCTCCTGCAGCGCGGCGCAGCTGGCGCCTGTTTCGGTAGGTACATGAAGAAATCGCAAGCGGCAGACGCATCACGGATACCATACGTCGACGCCGTGTCTTAAGTGAAAAACGAACGCGATCGACCGGGGGGGGGGGGCGTGGGCGCCCATCGCGATCTATCAGTGCGATCTAACAATACAACTCTACAGATGTGTCAGACGTAACAACGCGGCATCACGCTTTGTTGCGGCAAAACGATCGTGCCGCGTGTTCGATTTTTCTTCAGTCCAAGAATTTTCCTTAGCCGTTCAGCCTTCACATGTGATACAACCATCAACCTGAGTCACACCGGCGCTCGCGCAGCTGTCTGTCGACCGCCCTTGATTTTCCAATGATTATCTTGCTGGTTTCTCTACTTTCCATTGCAGTAAATACAAAAGAACCAAAATACAATTTCAAAATCACATTTTTCATAAAAAATTCTTTATTGTTTAAAATAACAGCCGTTAATAGTCGTTAATGGGAGCGATTATTGAATTTCAGGAGGCACACAAATATGATCAACTGATCAATCCAAATAGGTATTTTGCGTTGATGATTCCGTGCATATCTCCTGAAATTCAATAATCGCTCTATCCTGTGAAACACGCACACTTCAAAGCTTAGTAGATTATTCAAATTCATGAGATATGCCAATTGACGTGAAAGAATCTGCAGCTTTTTAACCAAATACCCCCCCCCCCCCCCCCCACAATAAAAACATCTATAATTTATCAAGTCCTTTAGCACTCCTATTGCCTTAAAACTTCTCCAAATCCAAATTTAAACGATGTAGCCAAAGGTAGACTGATGTAGAGGAGGCACACAAATATCATCAACTGATCAATCCAAATAGGTGTTTTGATTGAGAACCGATTTACGTGGTCTATGCATGTCTCCTGAAATTCAATAATCACTCTATCACCGGTGAAACATGCACACTCCAAAGCTTAGTGGAAATTCAAATCATGAATGCAACTCT